>JAZKJV010011352.1:0-600000 GCA_037367405.1 Ottelia alismoides | reverse complement strand
CTAAAGTGGCTTCTATCACCACAGAGATGATGGGATGCACCCGAGTCCATAATGCATTCTGACAAATCTGCCATGTAACAACTAGTAAAGGCATATGCTATACCTGATGAAGATGCAGCAGCAGAGGCAACTACCTCTGAGGATCTTGAGGGAGAGCTGGATGGTCCAGAAGTAGGTATGATCTCCCTGAGTTTGACCACAAGTTCGTCAAATCTCTGATCAGCAACAAGAGAAGGACTCCCAACCTGTTGAGTCTGTTCTGCAACTCTAGCGGAAGCAAGAAACCCATGCTTAGAATGGCAGGTTTCCTCAGAGTGGTCAGTCCTGTAGCAGAAGGTGCACGACTGACGGGGCATGCCACTCCCTCCTCTGCCACGGTTAGATCCTCCCCTACTACGATACAGAGTAGGGTTCCCCCTACCACGAGATGCGGCCATTGCTGATGATGTCTGAGACTGCACATTACCACTAGAGGATATAGATAGCCTACTCAGTCTGTGATATGCCTCCTCCATTGGAGGGTTTTTTTAGGCCAAAGAAGGGGGAGATACTCATAGGTGTTCACCCCAGAGTTCCTCCATTGGAGGTATGGTAGCATCTGTAAGAATATGAGCGGGGCTGAGTCATATTCAGGGTCAAGGGCGGCTAGGAAGACCACAATCATTCTCCGTAAGCCTTGAGCTGCTCTGGCGTAGCAGTCAAGGGAATGTAGCCGTGTAGCTTCTCAAACATGCCCCTCAAAGAAGTGTAGAGGGTACGGAGGGGTCGACCATTCTGCTTCGACATAAAAATATCATGTTGGAGCCGCAGTATCTTCGACTCATTCTTCGCTGGAGAGTATGTCGCAGCGAGAATGTCCCACATAGCCTTTGCAATAGGCTAGCTCAGTATATCATTTGCTATCTTTGTAGACACGGTCCCAGATAGCCATACACGTGCATTGCCTCCCATGATGCATTTATCCCAGTCTTGTCACTTGGCTCCTCCACTATGAGGATGTGCTTCTTGCCATTACACTGCATCAGACTCATGCTGCATGACCCACAATTCATAGTTTGTTCCATCTATTTTGACAATGGGGGCTGGACCTTTGAAGGCCCCAAGGGATGGAACATCAGCTTTATTGTCAACCATGATGACAACTATCACCAAGTCTGGAACTGCAACAAAAAAGACTTGCGTCTACATTGACATATGGGAAGATGGTTGTGGGTGTAAACTCATACCACAACCTCTTCCATTCTTTGAAGGCTCAATACGGATACGAATCTTTTACGAACGAATGTGAATATCCAAACGAATATTGCAATAAAAAAGTATACATAAAAAGTACATGATTATTTGGCGACCACTTCCGCATAACTTCCATCTTATGACTTGAATCAAAATTTTAACTTAATATGATACAATAATATAATAACGAATAATATGAATTTAAGGTCTGATACCAGATCGGTTGCAAATGCAACCGAGAGGGGGTCGTGGCTGCGGCGGAGGGAGGTTGCGGGTGCGAGTCTGCGACAGAACGAAGTTGGCTGCAGCGGGGGAGGCAGAGGGTGGCAGGGGGATGCCGTCCTTGACTCCTTGGGGGAGGCGGAGGCCGGCAGACACGGAGGTCAGGGGAGGGGAGGGAGGTTGGGTGGTGGACGGTTGTAAGGGGAGCGGAGGGAGGTCGGCAGGCTGCAAGGTGGGTGGTGGACGGCATGCTGCAAGGGGGCAGAGGTCAGCCGGCTGCAAGGGCAGTAGAAGGAGGTCGGCAGGCTGCAAGGGGGCGGAGGTCGGCCGGCTGCAAGGGGAGCGGAGGGAGGGTGGAAGGCCGCAAGGTGGGTGGAGGTCGGTGGGCGCAAGGGGCGGAAGGGGGCGGCAGGCTGCAAGGTGGGTGGAGGTCGGTAGGGCGCAAGGGGGCGGAAGGGGTGGTAGGCTGGCCGGGCGGTGCGTAGGCTTGCCGCAAGGGGGCGGAGGCCGGCCGCATGGGGGAGGGGGAGATAGGTCGAGGACCTCGGGGCCGAAAGGGGTGGGTATCGACTGTCGGAGCCGTAGGGGTGGGGATGGGCGGCAGGGGAAAAACTTTTGGGGGAGAGGAATAAACCCTAACCTAAGCATATATTTTAAAATATAATATAAATAGCGAATATTCGTATTCATAACCGTATCTGCAATTTTTTTCATATTCATATTAGTATTCGCATTCGTTAACTAAGGATTCGTATTCGTATCCGAAAAAAATTCATTTAGAATATTCGTATTTGTATTCGCTTGTTTTAGAAAAACAACCATATCCTCGAATACGAACGAATACGAATACGAACGAATACGAATATAACAGCATCCGCTTGCGTCCCTAGGTGTTATGATCCAGTTAGATATCGCTATTATCTCTTAGCAGATGTAACCTTTTTAGCAGACCAGCTTTTTTACTCAATCGGTTACAGATATTCCTCTTGATCTCCCGCCTCCACCCATTGTCTATAAGCGCAAACAAATCTCTCCATCTCCAGATGTTCCTTTACCTATTTCTTTGTTGCAGGATGATATGGTTTCTATAAATGTCCCCTCCACTGATGTCATGGATGATCCTCAGAAGCTTCACATTGCTCTACGCAAAACTAAGAGGTAATGTACTTTTCATCACATGTCTCATTTCACTTCCATTGCTAGTTTAACATCCTCTGAAAGAAGATATGCAGATAATCTCATGACTATTTCTATCCTGAGAGACCAGCATAGTGCTTTGCAAGATTCAGGATGGCGACAGGCCATGAATGAAGAGATGGATGCTCTTACTTCCAGGGGACATGGGATCTGGTGCAATGTCCAAGGAGACTAGACCGGTAGCATGCAGATGGATCTTCATGACCAAGCAGATGCCAGACGAGTCCATTGATAGACTGAAAGCCTGTACGATGGCTAAACAGGTATCAGAGTGGCAGTCCTAAATCGGAGCTCTCGTAACGGAAAAAACCCTAACCTCAAACCCCACACACTAACCCTTCTCCTCTCACGTGCCGCCATTGCTGGCTTTCTCTCGCTCAGGCACAGCCGCCGCTGGCTCTCTTTCTCGTCCGTTTGTGCCACCATCGAGGGTCCCCCCCTCGCGTACGTGCTACCGCCGCCGAGGGCACCTCCCTCTCTTCCGTGTCGCTGCCGATGCAGATCTCTCCGCCGTCACCGACAGACCCCATTGCAGCCCCTGCGGCCCCCGTCCGCCGCCCACGTCGCAGTTCGTTTCTTGTTAATGGATTTAGTCACATTCTAAGTATAAACATGCAACCAAATCCATGTATGTATGTGTAGACATACTTCTTTTAATCTACAAATCTGATTTTTCTTCATCCGCTACATGCGCTTTCAAAGATCCAAATCAATTGTCAAGACGAACGGGACGAACTACGAGTTACGGGACATGCAGTTCATAAGCCTCATGAAATTTATAGGTAAGAAACATATTCTTACCAAGGAAGAGTCGGTTGAGAAAACTGAGGTCAACACCTCATGGGAGGTAGATAATGCTTATGCATAGGTCTGATTATCTGGTACATTGACGTCAGAGATAGCCAATGATGTGTTATCAACCCACAACCAAGGTGAGATGGGATATCCTCGCAGCCATCCATTCCCAAGCGAGGAAAGAGACAAAGATCCTACAACAACAGCACGGTATATTTACTGTCAAGCAGAACGGACGGCCTCTTCATTCTCTATACACGTCCCTGCGCATAATGTTCGAGAAGCTCCACAGTTTTATGCTGCTTGCATTTACTCATGAGCACCAGAAGACATGCAGGAATGTCACTATAGTTGGTATATTCCTAGCAGTGCTTGATCTAGAGTATGAGACGGCCCGTTCACAGATACTGACGGATGCTACTATTCCTCCCATGGAGGAAGCTTTCCGTAGACTTAGCAGGATCACTGTCTCGTCACTTACTTCTACTCAGACATCTTCTACGATGGCAGCCTTCCACGGTAGATGGGGCTCTTCTCAATTTCGTGGTCATGGACCTCGTATCCGTCAGCCATGCACTTACTGTCATCGCCTTGGGCATACAGAGGATATGTGCTACTTCAAGCACGGTTTTCCAGCATTGGCTCGTGTAGCGGAACGAGTTGACTCTCTTGTAGCTCCTTCTTCGGATCAGCGGCTTGATGATCTAGTAGCCCGATTGAGTGACATTATGCCTCATGCTAGTTCCATTGCTTCCTTGCCTACTCTTGGAGGCCACTCAGATGTTGTTGCTTCTGTTAGGGCAAGTACCTCTGCCACTACCAGTACCTCATATAGCATTTATGCTCTTACTACTTGTCATAGATCTGATATTACATAATGGAGTATGGGCTCCTAGACGACACATCACTTGTGTAGAGACAATACAGAGAATTGGTGGAAAGCTTACATACGTTACAATAACAATGCTAGACATCTCCTTTGTTGTTAGTCGGGTTAGTCACTTCATGGAACAGCCCTGACAGGTACAAATGGATGCAGTATATATGATCTTGAGGTATACAAAGTCATCTCCAGATGCATGATTGTTATTCAGAAAAGGAGCAACTCTTACTATCACGGCATAAGCAGATGCAGACTATACAGGATGTTCTAAGGACGGGAAGTCTACCTCAGGTTTCGTCGTATTTGTTGGCAACTCTCTAGTATTCTGGAAGAGTAAGAAGCAAACTGCGGTTGCCAGGTCAAGTGATGAATCAAAATATAGGGATATGGCACAAGGGAGCACAGAGATGATGTAGGTCCGAGTGGTGCTAGCGGACTTATATATAGATGTACCTCTTCCTATGCAGTTACAATATCATAACTAAGCCGCTTTATTTATTGCAAACAATCCTACCTTTCATGAGATAACTAAACATATTTAGGTAGATTGCTACTATACACGGGACATGATCCAGAAATGATTTATCTTTACTTCCCATGTCATTTCAAGAGATCAAACTGCATATATTTTCACCAAGGCTTTGCTAAAGGACCTTTTCAGAAGTGTTTGTTCAAGCTGAGCATGATTGACATCTATGATCCATCTTGAGGGGGGTGTAGAAATATTTTTTTGAGGCCAAAAAAGGGGGAAACACTCATTGGTGTCCACCCCACTGTATAAATTCAAATTTAAGAAAAAAGTTAAACTGAATTACAAGATCCAAGAGTCAAGAAACCGTTTGTACTGTAAGCACACATTCTCACAGTAAAATCGATGACCCGAGAACAGGACGTCATTACGTGCTAACCAGATGGTCCACAACACAGCGGTCGGGGCCAGGATTTCACCTCGTTGTTTGTTACGAACACCAAAACAAGACGACCAGAAGGAGTCGAAGCTTATGGTGCAAATCCAGTTCAATTCCACCTCACACCAAACCGCTGAAGATACCTGGCAACGGAAGAAGAGGTGTTCCAACGTCTCAATTTCTCTGTCACACAAACGGCATCTATTGAAGGCCCCTGAAAGAGCTTGGCGCAACGGTCACGAGTCAGCATCATTTTCGTCTAAAAAGCCAGAGGAGGGGGTGTAGAGATATATGTATGTCTTTGTACTGTTTTCTCAGTTTACTTTATTTCTATCTATCTTATGCAACGTACCCATACTTTTTCAAAAAAAATGCAGTTTACCCATAAGCCTCTTCTCTATATAAGAGAACCCTAAGTTTCCATGGAATAAACAAACTCTCATTCTTTTTCCAACAATAATATTTGCAATAACAATATTTATTTACATAACTGAGGAAGAAACCCATCCATGGTAAAGAAAATGAGGAAGAAACCCATCCATGGTAAAGAAATTCATACCTGCACTGTGTTTTAAATATTCTAAGCCAATCTTCATCGTCTTGATCCTCCAAATCAGTTGATACACCTGAAAAATGTGGAAAAGCATTCCTATCAGACATATTCCTCGTAGAAAACGTTAGGAATATAACTAAATACAAAACCTCAGATGATATATCACAAGCATCAGCTAGATACTGAAAATGGCTGAGCAAAAAAGAGTGATTCCTAGGTCATAATCTAATTTAACACCTATTGATAATTTGCCCTCTCCGCCAAAACTTTTTCCCTTTCCACCCGCTGGAACTCATGAGGCATAGGACATAAATAAGCCGACTCTTGAAGATCTCGAAAATAGCAAAATATCGAAGAAAAAGATACAGAACTTCGTACCATCGCTGGTCTGATCAATGGCTGGGTTTTTCTCAATTAATGCCTACAAAATAGCAAATACACTGTTAATAGATGCGGACCATTAGATGGAGCTGAATATTTGTGTGCTATCAACAGAATAGTATACAAATCAAATGGACTCATCTAAAATGCTAGAAACGTTGCACCTCTTGTAGTTCAGCCAAGCAGCTCAAAGTGTTCTTGGCTGATGTTATAAAATCAGAGAAAGCTTCATTGACGGAATTATCTGAATTGCAGTATGATAACCTGGCAGGTTCCTGTTATAGTACAAAAGAACTGTAAATCTAATTGAGAAGATCATTTAATTTACTGACCCTTCCAAATGAGTGTAGAATTCATGAAACAAAACCTTTGGAAGCTTGTTTGAGCTCGAGAAAGCTTTCTGCAACAGAAACCTGAACTCAAGAGATCGGTGCCAAAGAGTCTGCAGAAGAAAGAAATCTGAATATTGGTATCTAGAACCTTTTTTCAGTCAAGAATCCTGTTCTGACCAATAGCCATATGAAAAATAATCAAATGAATATCTTACTTTTTGGTTCTTCACAGCTTGACCTTTCAAACGGTCCTCATCCTTTTGCCTCTTCAGGTCATTCAATAGATCCCTGGCAAGTAGATGATAGAAGAAATTTGATTATTGGACATTTTTTGCAAGTAAACAGTGGTGGCTTTATGTGCAGGGGTGGGTATAAATATATAAGGGACATGTAAATCATGATAGGATATGGCAGAGGAAGAACTGGGATAGAGTAATAATGAATTTGAATGAGAGAAATGCTCATGAGCGAACATGGATCAAGTTCACCAATCTACCTTATACGTGCAATTGGTTAGCATAGCTAGCAAAGACATGGAAATAGGGAAGGCATGGAGATAGTAATAAACAGTTTGAGAATATATGCCACAAGAATTTTTTTTTTGAAGAAAAAGAGGGTATGACGTCAAGAAGATGCCTACTAGGGAATTTCTATATACTCATAGTTTATATAAAAGAATTACAAATACAAAGACCAAAAGGACTTCAAACTATTTGCACGCTCAATTACATTTTCCATGTACATTCTTTTACCTTGGAAGATATAGCCATTCCGAGAAATCCACAGGACAACATAATAGCAGCCACCCAAACTTTGGTGGGGCTACTCATACAACCAAGAGCGTCAAGTGACACCACGAAATCAGTCCAATCCCCTGTCAATACCCTCTCCACATGCGTCGCAGTCCAGACCTTATTCGCAATAGAGCATCCAAACAATACGTGCTCTATGCTCTCCTCCACAACAACACTCAAAGGTGACGTCACACCTTGGAAAGAACCAAGATCTACTCTCATCAGACATAAGGCGATATCTACTCAGCAACCAGATAAAAAATTGGACCAGCAAAGATACTCCTCAGTAGCCAGATAAAAAGCTAGACCAGCAAAGGTACCTTCCAACTCCAAAGGTCAGTGGATCGATTGGAAACAAGTATCGAGAAGGCTTCATATGTCTTCCGCACAGTGAACCGTCCATTAATTTAGACCAAGTCCAATGATCAATAGAATCGTTCACCCCACCCCCCCAAACGGCAGCGCCTCAAGCAACAGCAAAAACTTCGTGAAGTGCTAATCTAACAACTCAGTACCAAAATGAGGAATCCGGTTCCCGCCCTCACAGCAATCTCTGATAGAACATTCCACGCTAGCTGCCAATGCAAACAGGTGTGAAAAACAATCCTGTAAAGGCCCTCGTCCAGTCCGCTCATCCCTTCAAAAATAGAAATCAAATCCATCACCTAAGACAGGCTTCATGAGTGGTACAATATGTGGAGGCATCGAGCAAATCTCCTTTTAGAAATTAAAGGGAAAACGCACAGCATCTCCTTGCGAGGATGGGTCCAGAGAGAACCCATAAATTGAGCGCATTCCTCCAAAGCAAATTTGAACCTCCACACCAAATTCATGTCACCCACTTTGCCAACAACACAAGATTCATCATCTCCAGGCTGCAAATCCCCTGTCCACCATCTTCCTTTGTAAGCATCAGCATTTTCCATCCCACCAAAGGCACCCCTTTGTCTCCCCATAGGAGGCCCAAAAGAATTGTCTCGTAATCACCTCCAATCTTCCATTAATCCCAACGGGAAGCAGGCGCGTAGAGAGGAAGAACATCGGGATAACTGACAAAACCGCTTTCAATACAACAAGGCATCCATCTCTCAAGAGACACATAGCACTCCAGTTGGTCAATTTCTTCTCCAACTTCTCAATATCAAGAAGCCACTCTAATTGTGGGAGCTTGCCTAACCAGGGGCAGACCAAGATAAGACTTAGATATGGAAAGCATTCTCTTGTGCCTGAAGGCAAGGAAGGCCGTATCGATATCGATATCGTTTCGGTCCGCCCGAAAAAGGATATATTGGGATATATCGCCGATATATCGACTGTATCGGTGGAAATGTCGAAAATGGTTTAAAAAAGCTAAACTTTTTGCCATTTTTCAGAAATTAACGTCATCCAAGATATCAAACCAGCAAATAACCTACAAATAAACACTTATATCACACATATCGGTCATTTATAGACCATATATTGCACATATCAGTATCGCACATATCGGTCATATCGAACATATCGATATTAATATTGATTCTTGACTTATAAATATTGGAAATGGATTTCATTCAAATTCTTATAACATGAAATACTACAAATATACACCTAGAAAAATACATATAGATCATTTATGAGGACTATGATCCTTATAGTGCACATATCGGTCATATCGAACATATCGCCGATATTGTTAGTTGTTGACATACTGTATATACTGAAAATGGAGTCCATCCAAGTACTTTGATCACTAAATAATTTATAAATGTACTCTTACTCTCTTAGATAACACATATCGATCATCTATGAACCTTATATCGCATATATCGATACGGCGGTACTGTTAGTTGTTGACCTATATATATATATATATATATATATATATATATTGAAAATGGAGTTTATCCAAGTTCTTAGATTACTAAATAACTTACAAATATACTCTTAGATTACACATATCGATCATATATAAAGCTTATATTGCATATATCGATCATTTCAAACATATCGATATTAATGTTGATTATTGACTTATAGATTTTTTTTGAAGAATTGACTTATAGATATTGGAAATGGATTTCATTCAGGTTTTACAACATGAAATAACTTGTAAATATACACCAAGTTGAACTGTTGAAGAACCATTGTATGCACCCTCCTGTCGTACCATACCCTACCAACATGAAATAAATATCATAGATTGTTTTAATACTAGGTGTAGCTAAATAGGTAGTGGAATCAAGCTTGCATGAATAATAGCATTGATATATAGGGATATCGACGAAATATCGGCGATATATCATCCATATCCCTGTAAAAAGATATGCATTCCGATTTCGATACCCCCAACCTCTCGATATCGATATATCGGTGATATATCGCCGATACGGCCTTCCATGCCTGAAGGGAGGTCTTACAAGATGCCACTTCCTCACCGTCGATCCCAAAAGGGACAAATGCAAAGTTGGCATGATTAATCTTCAAATCCAAGCCCAACCCAAATAGCTCAAGCACGGTTTTTGACCCTTCCATGGCCTCAAACTTACCCTCCACAAAGAAAATAGTATCGTCTGCATACAGAAGAATGGGGATCAAAATCTCACTCGTGTGGAAACCTGCCAGAAAATTGCCCTCGTCTACCATCGACACCATCCTGGCCAGAGCATCTACCACCACAACAAGTAACAAAGGCATCAAAGGACATCATTGCCTAACTCTGCAATGCAGTTAGAAGAAACCGCCCTCATGGCTACCATTCACCAACATAGCATAAGAAGCAGTCGTCCCATATCTCTTCATCCAGTCAATCCAACCATGAAAGAACCTAAAATGTAAAGACACTCACAGAAAGCACCAGTCAACACAGTCATACGCCTTTGAGAAGTCTTCTCTCCAATGGACCCACCACTTCGGTTTTCTTTCTTTGTCAATCTGAAACAATCTCAGATGTCGCCACAACCCCATCCATAATGTGGTGACCAGGAATGAAAGTTGTCAAGGCTGGATCCATGTTAGAACCAAGTACCCCACAAAAAGCCATTGCCCAACAATAACAATATACTATAAATGAAAACAAAAATTAATAAAATACACAACATTGGACAACGCTATCAGGGAAGAACCTCCGCACACCGCACAACATCCTTCTTCAGCAGAAGGAGAAGAAAAGAACGATTGAGCTGCTCGAACCCACCATTCGTCCTATGCCACTTTTCCAGCATCTCCTAGCCTAGCAGGTCCAGAACTAAGAAAAAATAAATACAAGAAAGGTAACTGGTCCCGGAAGCCATCCATATTCATATCAAGAACCACATGCTTAACCTCAAACAGCAACAAAGGTCTCATCAACTCCTCAGACAGGTGTGTGATACCTCTTCCTAGCCACCTAAACTCCACTGCTTGGCACCCGCCGACTAATCTCAAGGTAGTGTCTCCTCACTGCATCACCAATGGTACGATCTCCAACAACCTCTTCATTATCCACCTCAATCGAGTGAATCAGGTCTCGTTTTCTTTGTCTGATGGCTACCGTATGAAAATATCAAGTGTTCATATTCCCTTCCATCAGCCTTTTTTGGCTCGATAGTTGCCTCCACTCGGTGTCGTGCTTCTTGTCTTCCTACAACAGGATGCGATAGTTCCCATACCTCGTGGCTAACTATTCCTCATGCAACTCCATGGAATCCTCAATCCGATCAAGGCAAACAACATCTACATCCGCATCGTCTCTCTATTTTTTTTTTTGAAGCTCAAAAACGGGGGACGCACTCGATGGTCTCTCTATTGCCACTGAAGTATCTGAGATTCCCTCCTAAACAGGATCAGCACGTTGTGCAAGGTCATGAGCATCTCTTCCATCCTCCTCGATGTTGATCTTGCAACCTCACTTTCCCGCCAGTATCTCGTGACCTCACGAAAATCCTCCTAGGATAAGACCCATTCAAAATGGAAGATGCCTCTCAGGCATTATCCATCACCGGAGTTCCAACAAATAAGGATATGGTCTAAATGTAACCTTGACAATGACAACAAAAACCCCAAGGGCGTGTTTGTAACTGGGTTGGGTTGGGGTATCCTCCTGTAAATAGCAGTTGTTTGGATGGTTGGGAGGATTGGAGAGGGTTTGAATGACAAATATTATGTGATGTGACATTGATTATGTGTTTTAATGATTATAACATGATTTTCTAAGTTAACTTTTGTATTTAAACATGGTTAAAAAAATATTATACCAAAGAAAATGTAAGGTCCATACAAGTAATCCCAACCCAGGAATGCAGGGATGGAGCTGGGGGTAGTCCAAGATACCCCAAGATAACCTGGCAACCAAACAGGCCCCACGGGAAAGCTCTCCAGCAAGCCCACGAAATCAAGAACACGATCCAAGCAGGATCAGGAAGAGGACTTCCTCCAAGTATACTTCATGTTTGCCACGTCCAAAACATCCATTTCTCATACGAACTCAACAAAAGATGGGGAAACCATGATCTAAACCGCCCCTATCACACGATCAATCGGTTGGAAACAAAGTGACACTGAAATCGCCACCAACAAGCCACACGGTATCTGGAAATCTAGCATGCGCCAGGCGAAGCTCATCCCACATCACAGGGTTCGATGTACCTGAGAACCAACAACAAGAGATGAAACCCATATAGGTCCTCTGCAACACAGACAGGACTCGAGTGTCACACACCGAATCCACAAGCTCAAAGTTATTCTTGTTCCAAGTTCCAACCAATAAGTAGATCCCGCAAGTCACCTTCAAGCAGCACCATTTTGTAATGAATAAGCGGGAACCGGGCAAATTGTGCCAACTACAACGATCACAGACCTCCAGTTTCATCTCCTGCAAACATACAACATCCGCCTTCCAACTCTCCCTCGAACATTCCAAGAGACAATCTTCATCATGTTACAATGGGGATAGCCCCGCCAACATCATCCCAGGCAATACGCGATCTGTCCCTGCTGCTCAGGCTTCATTACAGACATTAACATGTCACCGCCCTTAACAAGGGCAGCACCTAGCTACACCTCCACAAGCACCTCTTCATCAGCAAGCTCTACTAGTGACGTCCTCGCCAAATATGGCCATGGGACCAACTGTCTTCGCATACGATGACGTACAAAAACCCTCTAGCGATTTGCCTTGCAGATGGCAAGGACAAGCGGTAATGGGCCCCGAAGTCAGGCGGCCCGCTTCTTTCGGACCTTGGAACAAGTGGCTAATGTTCGAAAACTCCCAGCACGAGAATCCACAAGTGTCATCAAAGCACCACGATCCACTTGATGTGTTGGTTAGCTACAAGACTAGAACTATACAACTACGAGATGCAACCCCGGTCAGACCCACACAGAAAACCCAAGTCCACAGATATCGAGCGCTTGGGGCAGTCCATCCTAAACAACGGGTCAAGCCCCAAAATCAAGCACGCATCCATCGCCTCGAAAGAGTCCTCCTCCGAACTTTCATGCACATGAAGTCCAGAAAAGAGACCAGGCTAAGAAGCATCAGGCTTCGGTGACGAACATTCTGTCAGCAACTGACGAAAAGAAGATAGACTCACTACAAGCATAGACTCAAACACATGACCAACAGTGCACTCCTCAACCATAATCGTTGCATCGATGCCATCTCTCGATCGAAGACTAACTAGGATAACATTGATCACCTTAGTAGAACCCACCAATAAACTCTAGAAACAATCAAAATGTCATGAGATGAATACCATACTAGAAACATGAAAAATTGTGTCAGTCTGGCATGGCAGTGCCCCATCCCTGAAACGAGGCCACCTCTACACAACTCCAGAAATCTTAGCATCAGCCACGAACAGAACCCTCGCTTGTGAGGCCGATAGACCACGCACACATTAGTTAAAGGCTCCAAGGGAACAACATCTCCTAAAAAATGATCCAAAAAAGATCCAAGCCAACGACCAATAACCTCCAACAAATCCCCACAAGCCACAGATGCAATCAAACATGAAGAATTTTGATCAATCGATGCATTTGCGGCCTCTTGCAAATGCGAAGTAATCTCCTCCACAGAGTGTGACTTTATAGGGGTCCTCTATAGAGCATACAAAATGGTAGGATGTTGCATTGTGGGTCCCTCTGCCATTACGGCGGGGATCACCCGAGGTTGTCATACCCCATGCATCTTGCAATCATGACACCGTTGGCCTTAACCATGACGCTTGAAACATCGGACATAAGGGAATGAAGGCGACAGACTCCCCCATTGAGACCCACACCGATGCAAGATCTCCCAACCCTCCTCTTCATCAACAAAATGCCCCTTGTTCTTCTCAACAAGGGGCACAATAGGGACAACGAGAGCTCCGAAGGCCCCAATCACAAG
Source organism: Ottelia alismoides (assembly GCA_037367405.1). Taxonomy (NCBI): domain Eukaryota; kingdom Viridiplantae; phylum Streptophyta; class Magnoliopsida; order Alismatales; family Hydrocharitaceae; genus Ottelia; species Ottelia alismoides. The sequence goes on along the minus strand of JAZKJV010011352.1, from coordinate 586,353 downwards.
AGACAAGACCCCAACAGCCACAAGATGGGCCCCGGCAGCAGAAGATGAGTCAGATGGAGCCCCTAACGAATCAAGTGCAGCCCCATCTTCAATAAAAGAAGTATATGAAGCCCCACCAGGCTTTCGCGAAGACACTAAAAACTTAGGAAGCACCCCAACAGTAGGCACACAAGCAAGGCTTCCCCGAGCCTAAAGGAAACTACAACACACGAAGAAAGATCAGGCAACGCAACAAACGACCCTAGTGAATCCATAGATAGCCCAGGTGGAGCCCTAGAAAGGCCCAACGCCACTCCACAGCAGGAGCCACAACCGACCAAAACCCTAAAAGCTCCTGGCAGAGCCCAGGAAGGTCCAGGTGGAGCCCCATCCCGAACTAACCATGCCAAGCAATAAGGAGGAGAAGCCCCACGACCTCAAACAACCGCCCTCCACCCAACTCCGACTCCCTCAACCCTCTTACATCTATGTTGGCGTCCCGACATAGCCCTAGGGTGTCGTCGAATCCTTTCTCGAGCGGTAGCCTTCGTCGCACCCGGTTTAGCCTTAGATGTCCTGGGATCAAGTGATTTGTTTTCTATAAGCCACGAGAATTGAAGGGATAGCCACAAAATGTAATTCAGTATGTTAGACACTTGATGATAACGTTAGAACTAATAGCATAGTTAGATGATATTCTTTGATTTTATTTTATTTGTGGCAAAAGAGGAGGAAACACACTAAGGTATATGTCCCAAGGTTATATTTGCAAACTAACAAAGGTTACAAGAGCAAGGACTCGAGGAGAGTCCTAGCATCATGAAGTACATTTTCTAAATAAAAGTGTTCCCATAAAAAATCACATCATTTCGAGCAAGCTATAGTGCCACAATAGTGTAAGCACTCTCAACAAGAATAGTAGCGAGGCAGGAGCGAGCCACATATAATGACTCCCAAAACTCTCAACATTTTGGATGTCCAACCATGAAGCATGCAAATTAACCCAAACAAAATAACCTTGTCACAAGCTACGAAAATATGCTCCACCATCTCGACATCCACTCCATAAAAGAGGTTGTTGTCCTCACTACCCAAGTAGATGTTTCGTCCACCACTCTTTCGTCATCAACCTTCTATTTTGTAATAGCCAAAAAACACCTTAACTCGTAGAATGTCAAAATGTACATATCCTGAATAGGTCTATAATCGTGAATCAGCTCGCGTGGCATAGGAGGCGAAGGTATATCCGCTATCGGGTATGCCCGTCTAGCAGTAAACTCGTAATCACGCCACCTTCAGTGATCCCAACCCATTGATGGACCCTTTAAAGTACTAAGAGCCTCCATCAGCTCCAAAAAAATCTATGAAGTATAAAAGGTTGGGTGCCAAGCTCCGTCTACCCAAGCTTCTAACACCAGCATATCACAGTATACATCTATCGTAAATAAACACGGGAATCTATCCGCCAAAGCCCACCGTCAGTCCAGTCATCCCTTCAAGAATCAAAAGAGCAACCATCACTACAATTGGATGAAAATGCATAGGGAGTTGTGGCAATACATAGCAAATCCCCTTCTATAAAGTAAAAGAGAAATGAATAGGTCGAGGCTCCAAAGATCGCTAGGTGTGCACCTTGTAAATCCCATTGATCAACCTGCAAGATAAGTCATCATTGTCTCCTTAGATCATTGCCACATGTTTTAGCAATAATGCTTGATCATGGTCTTCAATCAAGGAATGCCTAAATTCATCCTAGTGATCTTCAAGACTAAGGGCTCCTCGAAAATGTCCAACACTGTAAACATACTTTAACCTCATCCCTCCAACCTTTTATGAAGAGAATCATATTGTCTACATACTAAAGAATGGGGGTTGAGATATCACCATACACATAAACCTCCGAAAGCCTCTACCCTACTACATGGTCCACCATGTTAGTGAACACATATGTGGCCGCAACAAACAGCAAGGGAACCAATGAGTAGCCATGTCAAACATCATATTGTGGTTGAAAAAACCATTCCTTAAGCTGACTATTTACCAACACAGAGTATGACATCGTCGTGACACATCTCTTCATCCACGAAATCCATATATCAGAGAAACCATGCATGGCCAATGCTAATCATAATAACACTGTCATATGTTTTTGGAGAAAAAAATAGCTTATCAAAGTAGCATTCTTGTTTGTCTCCTCTTCCAGCCTGTCAATATCTATGTGGCCATTGCTAGGCTATCTCTAGTTTACCTCCTTGGGAAAAAAGAGGATTGCATCGAGAAGAAAATGTCATCATGGAGCGTCAAAAAAAAGAAAATGTCATCATGAATAGAAATGAGTCTGTTGGTGAATACCTTGGCCAACATTAAATAAATAGCATTAGAAGGAACAATGGGACGAAAATCTTTCGCTTGTTTTGCCACCTCCTCCTTCAGCAGCAAGAACAAGAGGGCTCTATTGGTTCTATCAATGTTTGCATTACCTAGGGCGGGGTTGTAAATCACGATCACTAGGTCATCACCACAATATCCATAACTAGCGGTAGAAGAAAACTGGAAAACTATCAACGTCAGGTGCCTCATCTGCATTCAAATCAAGCAGTGTCATTTCATCTTATCACACTCAAAACTCTACATCAAGAGCAAACTTTTCCTATAGCCTCATGCCCAACTACCTCTAGACCTTGAGTGGCATTCTCCAAAAGACCCCATAAAAGTAGTAGGCAATTGCTCAACCCATTTGACAATCCCCTTCCACATAGACCTCATTCACGAGTATAGAATAAAAGAGAGTTTTATTCCACTTTAGCATGGATCTTTTTCTCCATTTTCTCACCATTGTTTCCTCATCATGAATAACTCTATGAACTCTCATCAATCTCGACACATGATAGGTCTCTAGAATCTTTGATTTCATCAAGCCCACTAACCTATTCTTGCGCCATGGTGGAATGGTGTGTAACGTGTGTTCGATTGTCATGTAACTCCTTGCACTTGCTCAGATGTTTATGCAATCCCACCAGTCTGCGTCAACTTCTGACTCAGTTTTATGGTTTTGAACTCAACTTATTCGGATCATATATTGGAAATAGTACTTAGTTCCGATTTGATGACTTCTGACAGCTCCAGTCTACCTTGGTTGGAGTTAGCATAAAGTTGTTATGAATTTTATAAATTAATCAACAATACTCAGATTTTTAACAGAAACAGCACAGTCAACGAGATTCCAAATAGACAGTAGGTTAAAAACTTAAATATAGACCAAATAATGTCATTACAACGTACACATTTCGAGCTTTCGAATGATACTAGCTTTTTTCCCAAAATTCCTCTTAAGCAACCTCCACTGTCATGAAAAATATGGCTAATTTTCTACCATTTGGGTTCAAAATAAATGTCTACATTCTTCAAAGAGACGTGACTTACCAAATGACTCTTTCCTAAGGATTATCTGGATTTTTCCATCAATCTCGAACATGTCAAGATTGTTGGTTGGTCTTCTCCTATACATGAAAATCCTCAAGTTTAAAAAGCTTAAATGGGGGGTTTGCCTGTACACCAGGAGTTCTAATTCGGTCATCTAAATAAGATCAATTCCATAAGGGCTTGTAGGGTAACATGATTGTGAGCGTGGACTGCAAACGATAAACCCTGAGACATAAAGGGAGAGATTAGCAGAGAGAGGAGCAGAGGGAGGGAGAGGAACCAACTCACATCGCCGGAACCCTAGAAGGGTGGAACGTAGACGACCTCGACTCTCTCGAGGAACCCTAATAGGGAGAGGAGCTATTCCAAGCAAGGTCGCCTCTGCTGCAATGGCTCCATGGGGCGGGAGTCGACTAAGGGGAGTTAGGTCGGGGGTAACGTCGTATTCGTTTTTAAAAACTTGGATACAAATATTGATGTGGGTGCTTAGCAAAAAAAAATATTGATGTGGGTATTTTTTTCAGCAGATATAGATATATATCATTTGCAGTTTTTTGAGGGTAAGAATATTGATATGGTTACAAATTTTTCTAACGGATATCTGTATTACTGAAAATATGTATGTATCATAGACATATTTATCAATGCGTGAATAAATAAATATTTAAATATAAGATCTTTATCACTTGTGTCCTTCTGAGATATTACATATATCAGTTATGTCGTTCCTTTTTTGGAAATATCAATTCTACCCCTGACTTCTTGCATGCTATCACGTATGCCCCTCGAGTTAGTTGCCATTTCTTTTTGAATCGACGTTAATTTTTGGGACATATGGGTGATTAGATTGAACAATTGAGGAAAATATGCTTTCACTCTTCAATTCATATGCCTCTCTCCTCCTCTAATGCCCATCACCTCCTTCGCCCCCCTCCTCCATCCTTCTCCATCGTCGCCTGACTCGCCCCTGCAAATCCTCCAGCCTCCTCCATCATTGAAGGTCCAACGAGAAGGTTCTCACAACCAGCAACCCCCCCCCCTGTCGACACCTGCAACATCTTCAGTGTACCGCCAGCCATCAAGTACTGTCTCATAAAGTTTGGACTGGAAGCTTCGTTATTTTCACCCGATTCATTCGAGTTCATTCCCATATTTACGTTGCAAACAATCGGAGGTTCGTATTCTCATGTTTGGGCATCAAGTTTGTCATAGTTCTGTACTTGAATCACATATGTGATGCATGCAATCATGTCGCATTTACATCAGGAGGAACTTGCACTTGCAAGGATGGTGATGGGTTGGGGAACATTCAGGGGGAGACAAGAAGACATATTAGGGAAGGGGCTAGAGGGCGAGGTCAACTACGGAGGAAGGGGCTGGAGGGGTAGGTCGGCATAGGAGGAGGAAGGGGGTTAGAGGGCGAGGTCGACGGCGGAGGGAGAAGGGGATGGAGAGCGAGGTCATCGTAGGAGGAGGAAGAGGCTGGAGGGCGAGATCGGTGGAGGAAGATGAAGGAGCTAGAGGGCGAGGTCGGTGGTGGATAAGGAAGGGGTTGGAGGGCGAGGTCGACGGTGGAGGAGGAAGGTGCTGGAGGGGGAGGTCGGCGAAGGAGGAGGAAGGGGCTAGAGGGTGAGGTTGGTAGAGGAGGAAGGGGATGGAGGGTGAGGTCGATGGAGGACGAGGGGTGTTGATTTATTTTTTACTACAATGCCCCTCTTAACTATATTATGGTTTTGGATAAACCATGATTTAGGTCATTTCATTGACATACAAACTAACGGAAGGACACAAGTGATAACGATGCAAGAAGCCATGGGTAGAATTAATATTCCAAAAAGGGAGGGGTATAACTGATATTGCAATATCTCAGAAGGGTACAAGTGATAAAAACCCAAAAAGGAAGGGGCATAACTGATATTGCAATATCTTAGAAGGGTACAAGTGATTCCATTGAATAAAAATGCATTATTTCAGGAATGATGTAGTGAGACAATCGTGCAAATTCGCAAAAACTCCCGAGGATAAAAATCCAACGTGGTTGGAGAGAAAGGGGCTTAAGGGATTGGAAAAATAAGGATGATATTTTCATCCACACATGCATTTTTTTAACGTCATCCAGTGCATTTCATGATTCTGAACAGATTTGAGATCGTATTGTTACCATAAACAATGTTTGGGGATCAAATCGTTATAATTGGAAGTTTAAGGATCGCATTGTTATCGAGCAGAAGGTTCAGGACCTCCTTGTAAATTACTCTAATTGGGAATTGGGACATGGTCGGGGCACTTTTCTAGGTAATTTACCTAAGTGTACATCTACTCTTATAAAAGTTTGATTTAACATACTACTTTATTTATTTATTTTTATTTTATTGTATTTGTAGTCTATATAATTTTTTCATTGAATTTGAGTCTTAGGGAAATTTCAGGGTTTTTATCGGTTATGCCCCTCCGTCCTCTGGGATGTTGCAATTTCAGTTATGCACCGCACTTTTTGGAATATCAGTTGTGCCCCCAACTTCTTGTCGTTCTATCACTTGTGCCCCTCGATTTATTGATTGTCCATACCCAACGTAAACGGACGTTAACTTTGGGGACACAAGGGAAATCTAATTTAAAAAAAGAAGGCTGGAAATTCATCATATCCTCTTCCTCCTCCTTTCCCATCTTCCTCCCCCAGTTTTTCCCTCAACCCCCAACTCCTCTCCCTACCCTCGCACCTCGTGCCTCCGCTCCTCCGTTGTTGCCTCCTCCGCCCCGAGCTCCTCCCCCTCACCCCACTGCCCCCTGCTACCTCCTACTCCCAGTCTTGCCACCTCCTCCCCAGCTCGCCCCTGCACCTCCTCCTCTGCCCGTCCTCCCTAGCACAACCCCTCCTTATGCCTCCTCCTCCCCAACCTGACCCCCTCCAGCCCCTCCTTCCCCTTTCCTCCCCAACTCAATCCCCTCCAGCCCCTCCTTCCACCCCCTCCTCCCTAGCCCAACCCTCGCACCTCCTCCTCTGCCCGCTCCTCCCCAGCCTGCACCCTTTAGCTCCTCCTTCTACCCGTCCTCCCTAGCTCGACCCCCTCCAGCCCATCTTCCTCCTCCTCCGCCCCCTCTGTCCCTCCTCCTTGGAGAATTGCAACCGCATGAGAAGATCGAAGTTGTGCTTGTTGTAGAAGCGATTCTCGATGAATATCCGGCGGGCATTTGTCGACCTCGACGTGCTCCTCGTCGATGCCTACGACAGGGTCGAACTCCCAGATATGCTCCCGACGTGATAGTCGGTGGTGCGGATCCACAGGTCGCGTCCCTCCTCAATCTTCAGCTTCCATATCACGGATCAAGAGGGAAGAAGCGATTCGAGTGGAAGAAGAGAAGGAGGTGGTGGGAGAAGATGGGTGGGAGGTATTTGGACGGTTATACCCCTCTTAATCATACTATGATTTGAAAAAATCATGGTTAAATTCAACTCAGTGATGACTAAAGTCACGGAAGTGTACAAGTGATAGAACGATAAGAAGTCAAGGGTAAATTTGAGATTCCAAAAAAACGAGGGGCATAACTGAAATTACAATATCTCAGAAGGGCACAATTGATAAAAATCCAAAATTTTATTACATTTAGGATAATCCTTATCCAATTGTAAAATATATGTATCTGAATTATGATTATGTGTTCACGTATCCGTATCGATATCTGATGATATGGTCTGCGATTGTCAATGGTCATGGGGCAAGGTTGTGGAGAGATGTGATCTACTCCAGGCTATTTAATTGTCATTTTGATAAATTATAATGTCCACAGTTTTTTATATATGTAATGTCATTTGACTTGTAATATTACAAGATCGAGTTGTTATGTCTTATGGATAGGATATCAAGTGCTTTTCCTGGAGAAACTGAAGAGGCGAGGTATGTCTTCGTCAATCTTGTTCTTGAACAAGGGAGGGAGAGAGAGAGGAGTGAGTGGTAGATCGGGAAGGGGTTCCTGTATAGCGAGGTTCCGGATGATCGATGTATTCCCCTCCTTGTGGGAGGTTTTTATAGGACGTGAGCCCTCGCAACGTCCGCCCCCTTTCTTCACGCCATTGCAGTTTAGGTCTCCGTGAGACCCGACTTCGTCGTAACCGTCGAAGGCGATTGCGTGACCACGTGGTCACATATGCTGCTTTACAGAAACTGTGTGACACTCCCGAGGATGATCACCTACATTTTGACATCTTTTGGAAGCAGATATTTGATAATTACATTTATGTACATTCTTCTATATCTACAAAATTACAAATTTATGTTTATAACATTTTTTCTTTGTTACAGATAGCAAAAGAGATAGAAGTATGGGAGAGGTGATGGGTCTGCAAGCTAACATGTCATGTCGTACTACCTCCATTCTTAACATGTCGAGATTAAACATATGGTATATATCGTTGCAATGAAAGATTAAACAATGATATCGCAGCAAATCATAATAACAGAGTATATATCCGCATTTGGAAGTTGATAAAAGATAAAGATATACATATTTACTTACTTAGATGATAGATGATGGGACTTCCAATACAATCAAACTATTGGATATAACGTCAGATAGTTGAAGAACACGTGGACTACTTACCATAATATAGTTCGTCAAAGATCAATACACTTTTTTTACAAGTAGTGAACGGTCAACCAATCGTTGCACGAGAGTTTATTAGGTATCGGACAATTTATAACCGGCTCATGGGGAAGGGGTGGCTTGTGAAAATGGCATGTCAACACACTACAAGAAATTGGGTAGACAATGAATAATTTGAATATCAGTTGCCATATCTTCCAATGTTAATATAACAACGAATATTATCTATTGTCGAATCATCTTTTTCAATTATTGTTAACAACAAATGTCGTGTTCGTCATTAAAGATTCATCTAACGATGATTTTTATGTTGAATTATTCATCAAAATTCATATTAATTGTTTCTAAATTTGGCAACAATTAAAAGAAAATGTCAATGAATAACCTTTATTAAATTATTCGTTGCAAGGAGTATAGTAATGAATATTATTATCCGTTGCAAATGTAAAGAAGTCGCAAATAATATTAGTTGTTATATATTTAATTATGAAGATATGACAATGAAGATTAAACTATTCGTTGTCTTAGGTCAATTTTTTTGAAGTGACATGGGAATATGCATGGCATGCATCAAGATAAATACAGACCGGATTTTAACGGTAATGCATGCAGCATTTCTCCATAACTTAATCCAAATGCACACATTATCATTTAGTAAATAAAAAAAGGTGAAGGATGTCTCAAAGGGGTTAATATATAGTAAGAAGTGGTTTAATTTCCCTCAACGAAAGGATTAGTAACTCGAGTTAACTTAGGCCCCGTTTGTTTGGTTGGAAAGGAATTACAATAGAATGGAATTAAGACAAGAATGGAATTAACAATGGAATGAAAAGGAATAAGTTTTTACATCCTATTGTTTGGTTCATATGAGGAATTGAAATATCTATTACGAGACACAATCCTTTCTTGTGTTTGAAAGGAAAATAATACAAAGAAAATAGCATTCCTTTGATATATTTCGTTAAGTAGAAAAAATAATATGTATCCTCCAAATTATTTTTTCATATAATTGATATATTTCATATAAGGAATCGATAGTTAAATTTAAATGGAAACTAATTTGATTTTTTCCATACAATTGATATATTTTATATATCCATATCCGTAGCCCCTCGAATATTTCACTACCATATATGTATCCACATTCTAAAAAATTTAAAAATGTTATAGGTATTCGTATTTGCAAAAAAAATTGAAAACACGTATTCATGTTTATGTACGTATCAACTATAATGTAACTGGTATCCATATCCTAAAAAATCAAAGATGGTATATGTATCCATATCTATAGTTGAAAAAAATAAAAATACATTTCCATGTCCATGTCCGTTTTCGCAAAAACAAATCTCATCCATGTCCATATCTGTAGCTGCAAAAAAATTAAAACCCAATTCTATGTATGTATATGTATCCGTTAGAATATAATCAATATCCATGTCTTAGAAAAAAATGAAAATTGCATCTATATCCATATCCATATTAGAAAAAAATCGTGTATCCATGTCCATATCCATATCCAAAAAAATAAATAACACGTCCATATTTTTATTCGTATCTGCAAAAAAATAATATCTAATATATTTTATCCACATAATAGATATATATATATATATATTCATATCTGATGGAATATCTTGTAACCATATTTGTACCCGTGTCCAAAAAATTGAACCGTGTCTATTTTCATATCCGCAAAAGAAAAATCCTATATCCATGTCAGTATCCATATATGCATATATTTGTAACTTATCCGACCTTTGCATCCACATATTTGTATCCATGTCAATGTCCGTATATCCATGTCAAAAAAATCATATCCAAGTCAGTGTCCAAACAAATATCCAAAAAAGAAACATACATATCCATGTTCCATATATTTGTAACAATGATATATTAATTAAAATGTATTGAAGAAGAATGCATTCATTAGTATTTCTAAGGAATGGAATTCCAATTCCTACGGGGGTACATAGGAATGGCAATTCTCATGTATGAGGGAATCCAGTTTCTATTGTATTCGTTATTCATGCCTAAATATTATCTAACAAACACGGAAATAGAATCGACATGGGAACCATGATTCTACTCACCCTCTATTCCCGCATAAGAAATGGGGCCTTAGTTCTCTTTTCCCTATCTCGTTTGTGGAAAACAACACAATTAAGATACATTTAAATAGTGACCTCTACGTGCCGTGATATATCAAACTTGAAATTTTGGTTAAATAAGAAAAATTAGAGAATATTACATTCTCGCAAGACTTATTTGGCCAAAATCAATGTCAAATTAGGATCTCATCATTTCTTTCCAACAAAAGTAACACCACCGGCATCATCCAGCTTGGACTTTGAATAAGTTTTGCATAGATTTAGAAGTTAAAGTTTGATATCGTAGACATTAGCAAGAAATTTTAAGTTATCATTTTAAAAGTGTCATATCCGACTTTTGATGACAATGGTTACTACAGCAAAAAGATATGTCCTGGCGTTTTTTAAAATCAAAGTTATTAAATTTTCTATTGTTAAATATATAATAAGACATTGTTCATTGCTGAGTTATTTTTTATACTTGAAATCAGCGATAAGTGTAATATCCATTGTCATATCATCATCGAGAATCCGCATAACAACATTCGTCCATTGTTGTTTTCAAAAAATATAATTAATTACTGTTAAATTTAGAATTAAAATATCAGCAATGATCAGGTAAAATTTTGAAAAATATGAATAGTCCTCAATGATATAATAACAGATGTGATATTATCGCTGATTTCAACTGTAAAAAATAATTTCACGAGGAATAATATCTTAATTATATATGTAACAACAAATTTAACAAAATTCATTAGTATAGCTCAATTTTGCTGCAGTAAGTGATAAAGTTGGAGTTCAATCGAGATCGGTTCCGTACAAATGAATCATCGTATCGTAGAGGTAGTTGACCCATAGCCTTCATTGTGTGAATACTATCGACAATGATGTTGCTAATTATACAATTAATATACTATGATGGATGGGGACATGCATTTTTCACGTATAAACGTCCCACATTACAACTATGAAAAGAGAAAGAAAGAAATCAAAATAGGGGAGATATCAATCTCAAAATTTGGGGTCGGCAAAGTCTATATTCTTAAAAAATGAAAACCATACCTTTCATCGCATGAATGAGGAAAGGGAAATTGCAGCTCTTTGAGGTCACCTCTCTGTGATCGTTCTACTGTTTGAAAGTTCAAAGGTTAGACTTAGAATTCTAGACTCCGTAGCTGATCATGATCCCCTTAATGTCGTCGTCGCTTCGTCGTTTTCGATCGAAAGCGATTGAACCCTAGCCATTCCGTAGAGGCAAGGGTGGTTAGTTTTTTGGGGGATGGGGGTGTCCTCTGCTGATGTAATTGAAAATGTATGTCTTTTTTGTGATTTTGATTCTAAACATCAAAATGCATAAATTGGGTTGTTGGTTAATACTTTCTTATCTATCAAATTTAGCAAAAATCCACTATTATATGTTGCTTTATCTTAATGATCAACGGTTCGTGTTTTTTTAAATGGGATGTAAGTTGCTTAAGTGCTGATTGGACCTCTAGCCATTGAGATGAACGGATTTCATCACTTGTGCCCCTCTTAGATATTGCAATAACATTTATATTTCTCGTTTTTTTGGAATATCAGTTATGCCCCTGATTTCCTGCTCTGTTATCACTTGTGTCTCTCGGATTAGTTGTCGTCCATCCACCTTCCAAACAGACGTCAACTTTTGGACACAAGTATAATTAGAATACAAAACCTAGGTAAATATGCAACTTTTTATTCATTCTTCTTCCTCCTCCTCCTCTGTAGACCCACCACCATCTCTGCGCCCCCCCCCCTCCACTTGCAGCAACAACACCCCATCCCCACCCACCACCATCTCTGCCCCCCCCCCCCCTCCACTTGCAACAACAACACCCCATTATTACATTTATGCCCTTACACTATTTACTTCATATATGTAGCATATTAAGTCCAAATTGCATGATTTCTGTGTCATTTTGTTGCAAATTTTATCTTCTTTCTAATGACATAATTTAATTCCTGGTTTGACACCAAATTAATGCGCTAAATTTTGATGAACCATAGTGTCCATTGATCTTTCATTTTAATGCCATTATTCATCTTTAATGTTAAATTTGATAATGAAATCTATCTTTACTCGGCAGACCATATAATAAACGATATAGGTCACAGGAGGAATATCGATGTTTCAAAGGTCGTAGAGGTAATTGACAAAGATTATAGGGTCTGCCGGGTAAAAATCCCTATTTGTATATCTTTGTCTACATATATTTATTTGCATCCATTTATTTTAGTACATGCGTGTCATTCTTTCATCATCTTATATTTACATTTAAAAATCAAATAAAAAATACATGCATCATTTTCCTTCATTGTGTTTGCATTATTTTATTTGCATTTATTGTAGATATGCATGAATACCTAAAGACTTGGAAATAATCACGCATCAATTAAATGCCAAAATTTGATAAATAGACAAAGAGGATCGTATCCCTGAGTTCGACCTTGGTACACTTATCAAGTAAAATAATATCCACATATTCGAAAGTGGGGTCTTTGCATGACCGAAATCTGCCTCCTATACTACGATAACACGGCTCTATTAAAGAGGCGGATTTCGAGTTCATCACCCACTACACTCTTATTTTCTCTCTCTCTCTCTCTTCATTTCTAATATCCTCTTTCCACATGTCACACTCTCGGTCGTTCGAATGGCTGAGACTCTGTCCACCTCTCTCGGCCAAACCCAACCCTCGATGCCCCCGCTTTCTTTGTTCCACCATCAATGGAGAACAATCATCCAACCATGCCCACCGCCTTCACCTCTCCCCCTTTCTCTTCGTTAACCAACTCCTAATCCATTTTGCAAGTAACACAACCCGTGCACAAAGCCCAATCTCTGTCGTCAATTTACGGCATCCGCTATTCACGAGAGATTGAGTCCAGCTCCAAGTTTCTCTAGGTGACTACTGATGAAGCCTTTGTCAAGCAACGACGACCAAGCCCGATCAGTCAAGATCCAAGGGACTTCCACCCTTGCTGCAACTACCTTCGAGCGACTGCATGAGATCGATCCCAATCAAGATCTTGAGTGGCGATCGAAGGTTCGCGTTGAGCTCCTCCCCAGGCGAATTCCTCCAATCCACCAGGTAGTAACTCCTCTCCCATTCTCCTTCTTCTCCTTCATCTTATTTGTTCTCTTGCGGGTTCTATTTATCTTCCACTTCTCCCATAAAATTTTCTTCAATCCCATATATTTGTAGCAACCCTAATCGAGTTATCATCCATCAGACCATCTTCTTCTCTATCTTCCACACCTCTCATCTCTAGCCGACTCCGCGACTGGAGCTACTCTCCTCCCATCAACATCGCAAGAGCTAACACACACCTTCCTATAAGACCAAAATCCATTCTTGAAACATCAACCACATACACATCCCGTGGTTCGAACTAATTACAGCGGTAGGGACAATGTACAACACCCTTGATCATCTTCATTGTTGCTTTGTAACCTCGTAGGCCGAGTACCTTGCTCGAGTCGTTCATATTTAGGTGCAGATCAGTGATGGGGATTCCACTCCAAGGTCGACGGAGTGAGCAATGAAAGGTATTCGAAACCCATCCTTTCTGAGGCTGTGACTTGAGTGAATCATTGGAGATCCATCTCTAGAGTTCATCTCTTCATCGACCTACAAACATCAATGGCATGAAGCATCTCTTTAGCCAGACATCCCCACCGCATCAAACACGGAAAGTAGCAGCAACATCGACGTTTTCAGCTCCAGCATTCTACCATCTTTGCACATCCTAGACGTGCCCCTCTACATCCTTCAGATCGTTACGACCTCCTTGCTTCATCTCCGACAACCAAACTAGCAAGTCTATGAGAGAACCACCTTCTACATCACACCGAGCTCCTTCGGCCATGCATCTTGTGTAGCACCATACGAAGAAGAAGGGGAGATCTCTACTGTGATTAACCCTTTCCTCTGATCTAACCTTCAACCCTGCTGCGAAGACATCGAAGAAGGAAAGGGACGAGAGAATAAACCACCGTCCGATCTTTAATGATTGAGCGTATTATGTCTTTCCATGTGGATCACCCTCAGTTTCAAGATAGATGAGAATGGGAGAGATCTCTGCCATTTATTTTGAACATAGAGATTATGCAAATTGCACAAGATGGTCCCATATTTCACCTAATTCCAAGGGGTTCTTATATGGTTGAGGGGTCCCAGATCACCCTGACTGCATATAATAATTCATTAAAAAATTATTCGGCATCATAAAAAATTCATAGTAGCTTAATTTCACATCATTGTTACATAGGGCTACGTTTTATAATTTTTGGAGTTGATTTGATTGAGAATTTGTGAAAACTCCTTTGGACTTGGTTTGAATTGCATTCATTCCTTTTAATTGCATTAAAAAAATCACAAAAAATATTTTTCTTGAAAATCGTATGCATTTTATTCTCTGAAAACAGTCTTAAGTTGATAGTTGCCTTAATGTAATCGATTTTGGGCTTGTCCAAGTAAATAAAAATAAAAATTGACCATTTGCATATAACTTGATATTATCTTTAATTGATTTCGATCGATTTGTAAATCACCCAACTCCAACATAATTCTGACAAATTAACTAGAGCATCTAGCATATCGTCAAATGGCACCATTGTAGGGGAGACACCGCTTAGGATAATTTTTAGAAAATATAGTGCTTAGGTTTTCCACCCCTCAGATAGTCTGACCTTGAATTTTTCATGCAATTATTTCTCTCTTTATTTTTTAGTATTCTTCTCATTTTTTATTTATTTATTTTATTTGTGTATTCTCTCTCTAACATACATCTTGTTTTTGTGCGAGGGACCTGCCATACTTGGAGCGGCTTTCTCGAAAACTGACACATCTCGAGGTGATTGACGGCAGGAGCTTATGAGGAACAACCTACAGCAAGGATCACATAAATTTAAGATCGAGTCGAGTCGTGAGAGTGTAGAATATTAGGATTTTATTAAAGCATCTCATTTTTTCTTGTAATTAAGTGTAACTTATTTGCTCAACGGTTCCTATTTGGGTTCTCGGGACCATACACCTGACTTGGACACCTTTTTTGTTTATGTGTGTTAAGACATATTTAACCCTTTATGTTAAGGTGGAGCTCCACTTGAGTGGCTCATAGTATAGGACTTGCACTCGCGGTTCTTAGATCTTTTCATAGGTCAAATTTTTGCTTGTGCTCATACATTTATGAGACACGCTTAGACCGCAAAACAATTAGTCATAATGAACTTGTTCTTCACTCGGTAATAGAATTGCATGTACAGGAGCGGTTTTCTTGTTTGCATTAATTTAGTATAAAAAAATTCCAATTCAATACTACATTCCGCGTGTAGAGCACTGAGAATCACTGTAAGTCTTATAACTGGGCATGCATCATTGAGTTTTTTCTTGATTGCATCAGATTTTTCACTTTCCTTTCTCTGATTTTATAACTTAGGAGAATTCTCTGATTTTATAACTTAGGAAATTAAAGGAATCACGATTGTTCAGTTGGCGCGTCTTATGGTAGATAATTTCAAGTGACAACCTAATCAAAAATCGGGAAAGTAATGCAAATTAGACCAAAAACTGAATAATTTTGATATCATTGCTTTGCGGGAGAATAACCTAGTCATTGCATGCTGGTACTTACCTCCAGACTATGAGTGGGTGAGAAGGTAGACCCTAAGGTTAGAGCCCAAAACCCTAGACCTTCATCCTAAGTTTCTAGATCTGACTCTTACTTATTTGAGAGCTGCAAGCTGCCGCCTCCGACCATAGTGGACCTTTTGGATGTGTGAGTCTATTATCTCATCTACGGGTGTGATATAACTCGACAATCTAGGCAGATCATTCCTTTGGTTGAAGAATAATAGAATCATATCCGGGTGTCAAGGCTACACACATGTGCGTACAAACGAAAAGATATTTTCATCACCAAATTAAATCTGAAAAGATAATCGACCAGATCTTTGCGGCATTTATTGTGTTAAGTTGGTGAAATGGGAATTTGCTTTGCGTATTAACATGTGTGCATACAAAGACATTGCACTCGTAAATAACTGATCATGGTTCATGAAACATTATCCAACTTCCGTTACGAAGATGTCAGAATATTCATATTCATACCCAGACTCCATGGGTCAAGCTTACACGAACATATCCCGACCGTCTTCGTCACCATTTTTATTTCAGTAGAACCCTCTCTTTGAGATGGTTCTTTCCTAGCCATCATTCCCTTCCTCTTCACATGTTTCACTCCACAATCCCACTTATTCTTCAGTTGAGATCCTAAGTTATGAACCGCTCGCAATCCTGGAATCAAATGAAATATGATATGGACATAATGGAGCGATCGAATTCGAGGATGGAAAGAGTGTAACCGAACTTGAAAGAGAAACATGGTTCCTGGTTACCATATACAATTCATTGTTTGAATCATCTCCTACTCTTGATGACTCTCTTCTCGAGTACAACCACTTTTCCTTTGATCTCACATTTGAGATTCAGAGTAAAAGGAACAGGACTCATGACCAAACCATAACCATAGGGAATAAGTTTAGGTCGACTCAGGATTGCATGTCGAAGTCACGACATGATGACTACAGTTATACTTCTCCAAGTCATGAGACAATTATGGATGTCATAGTTCGAATTAACCGAAAAGCAGATGCTTTAGCTAATTAACTTGATAGTGTCATCTACATGATTAAAGAAATCATTAACAACCAAGGAGTGATGACAACACAAAGCGAATTCGAGACAGATCACGTGCAATATATTTAGACACATACACCATAGGCACTCGAGTCCACTGATCAACCCACTGACTACCACTGATTCTATCAAAAACAAAAACAATATAAATAAAAAAACAAAAAAATAGATAACATGAAAATGAAAGCCTTTTGCAAAAGTCTGGTCTTAGAGCTTCCATTAACAATGCCATGGAGTATGTGTCTGATCTTCAGAGATTTGTGAAGAGGTGATTGTTATCTAAAAGGACATGCAAGAAGCGATCAAGAGCTGAATTTCATCTAATTACTATGACCAGTTCATTAGTAATGACTCGGAAAACAAAAACGTCGTAAAGTTAAGCAGTTGGCCAGGGTTAACTGTCAAATTGAGGACATTGAGTTTGCTTATGTTCGGATAGAGGACGACGCCACCCTAATCATCCTCCCAAAGTCCGTGTTTCATCAACTCAAATTTGGACCGCTCAAGAATACTAGAGTGATCGTTTAACTTCCAGATCGATCCACAAAAAGGTCGAGAGGAATTTACCAAAAAGTTCAAAAAAACACCGAGTTTTTTTCCTTTTCTTGACAAATCCTCTAAGGTCCTTAAAATTGACCAAAAAGTCCAAAAAATCAATATAAATAGTGTAACACCTTATTTCGATATAAACTCAATTACCTCTAAGTGAAATGACTTATATTCGAGTTATAGTCAATCAATTTTTAGTTAAAATACATAGTTAAAAGTATACTTTTGATTCATGACTTTAAAATAATTTAATAATTGAAGTAGAGTTAAAATCGTCATTTTAAAACATACTTAAAATAACATCAGGTAAGACATAGGACTCTAACTAATTCTGAGGGTTGAGGTTTGGTCCGATTTAGATAAGGATTGTTAAAGATGCTTTGTTTAAGTTTTAACATTGCTTGGGTCTTGATGGTTGAGTTTGATACCTTCTTTTAAATTCGATCAAGGTTCAGTTAGTGTTTGATAATGAGTAGGGGCCTTATTTATACCTACAGTTTGGTATAGTTAGTTGAGAGGCTAAGTTATTATTAGGATTTTGGTTTTAGGTAGGCCTTTCCCGAAAGTCCCCAGTCACTAAGGTCAATAATGTAGAAAAGCACCAATTTATGTACCAGTTCCAGAAGAGCGAAGAGAAAGGAAATGTTTTGTTAATAGGAACAAGAAACCGTTTATAGTCGTTCAAGCTTTGGAATCGATTGATTAGGGTTCAGAGGTCTTATTAAAGTTTCAGCTAAGGTGACTAAACCAAGGTCATGGCTTAAGGTCTAGGTTTTGGAATCAACTTCAACTAATTGAAACCATCTTAGTTTAGGAGTCACTCATTATATTTATTCAAGTGTTAATATACTAACGTGTATTTAAGTAGGATATATAAGTGAGGTCTTGATGCATCTAAATACATGTGAGTTATGGTCGTTTTTTTTATAAAATTAGGTCTATCATTTTAATGAATATATTATAATCACCATGGTTGGTTATACATGAATCTAGTTAAACTAATTCATATTAATATCCTTGGATGATGCTAGTATTTTCTTCAAAAAAGAAAAAAAAAAGAACCTGCGTCGGTGGATGCTTGCCCCGCCTTACGAATCTACTCTTTTCCTAAGGCGAGCCACAATAAAGAGTGACACGAATCGTTCAGTAAGATAACCATAAGATCTACAAAGATGATCCGATCGTTTTTCACCTCGTTTCCATCATCTCTGCCATGCTACCAACGACAAATCAATGCCATCTTTGCGATGAGTGATACCGTAACAGTCATCGAGCTACATTCATTAACACGCGATAAAAGAGGACGCTTGTTCTTTATCACTTAATCACATGAAATTGAGGAAACCACTTTGACCCCTCCCAAAAAACTCAACCCTAACTTAAGGCCAACCCCACAGTCCCCCCAACTCCAAGTGGAAGATAACACCAACCCAAGAAGGAACCGGTCACCACGTCCCTCTTGGAAATTACACTATTCCACACCCCCAAACTATCCCGGAAATTGCCCCCTTCCAAGCTTTGACCATAGCCTTCCATTCAAAGGCCCAAACCAAGAACTGGTCCAACCCCTCTCCCCAAACACGCGTACATCTTGGGATATTGTGATCCCCAACAATTCCAATATCTGAGAAAAAAAGAGGATCGTATATTCTTCAAAGAATGAGCTCAAATATATACGTACTTGGGATGGATAAATCATGATACACAAAGCATAAGGTATTGTAATGAATGGTAATGAATGCTGACGCAGCTTTATCTCTTTTTTAGTGCAAACTCACAAGTGCTCCCCATGAGCAGAGCGGATCTTCTGCAGTAGACGACCCCTGCGTAGGGGATTCGTCGGATCCGGAACGGACGCTCCTGATAGGGGCTCACTATCCCCGGCCCCCTATCAGGGGGCGTTCATTCCCGATCCTATGATCCCCTGCGCTATTGCAGAGGTCGTTTACAATAGACGATCCGCCTCCATACTTGAGACCTTTTTTTTATCCAACCTTTTTTTTGAATTTTTTGTACTTTTGAACTTTCAATTTTTTTCAATAAAATATACACCCCTAACTTTTTCTAATTATATTTAAAGGATGAGGAGCTTGCACCAAGGTGCATGTAACTTTACATGCACCGATGCTTATATCTTTCATATTTTTTTACTTTTTTGAAAAATACCACCATGTATATTCATCCATATATCCCTCCAATATGTCATTCGAATTTCGTCAGAAACAGAGACTCCTATGATCTCCATCCAGAACATGTCGATTACAGCAATTCTAAGACCGTTAAAATTACCTATTCTAGATGGAGGTCATAGGAGTCTCTGTTTCTGACGAAATTTGATGACATATTGGAGGGATATATGGATGAATATACATGATAGTATTTTTCAAAAAAAGTAAAAAAATGTGAAAGATATAAGCGTCGGTGCATGTAAAGTTAAATACACCTTGGTGCAAACTCCCCATCCTACCCTTGTATTCTTATAAGATTTAAAGTATTGCACCTCCATTAACGTGGCAACAAGCGAATTTTGTAACAATACCAAGCATAAGTGTAACCGTAAAAAAGTAGGGTACAAGTATTTTTGGAGAAATCAGAAGGGTACAAGTGTAAAAATATCATTTTTTTTTCAAAAAAAAACAAAGCACATCAAAGGAAAAAAAAGATGGAGAAAATCATAAAAAAAACAAGCAGAAATAAAAATAACATCCAAGATCCTAAGTAAGATTTATCTCTCCTTATTTGCTCCGTTTCAACAGTATTTAATGTATAAATATTTTTAATATAGTACAAGGTGCGGTATATAATATGACCACCTTATTCTGAAATAGTTAAAGCGGTAAATAGCCGCGTCAGTCCATGGCTCTATCCCCCGAGCCTCGACCCACCTCCGGCGGATCGCCGCGCTAATCGTCCACCCCTTCAGCAGCATCAAGCATATAATCCCACCCAAAGGAAACCAACCCCACGTCAATTAAACCCACCTCCCATCCCCAACCACTACGCTCCCCCCATCATGTCGTACTAATAACACATCCCCATCCCATCTCCACCTCCCGCTCTCCCACTCCTCCTCCTCCCCCCTCCCATGTCGAAGTGCAAAGAGCACCCCTTCGAGGTCGGCCCCGGCATCTGCGCCTCCTGCCTCCGGCTCCGCCTCCTCTCACTCCTCGCCGCCTCCCTCCCATCCCCGCCCTCCCCCGATCCCTTCCCCTCCTTCCCCCGCTCCGTCTCCCCCTACCTCTCCCACCGCCACCGCCGCCACCACGACCACGACCACGACCTCCCCCTCTTCCTCTCCACCCCGCAGCCCCAATCCAAGAAGCCCCGCCGCCTCTCCTCCCTCACCTCCCTCTTCCGCACTACTCACAAACCCAAACCCGACCTCCCACCTCCCCAGAAACCCGAATCCACTTCCTGGCTCTCCTCCCTCCTCCGCCTCTCCCGCAAGCCCAAGCCCCACCTCCCTCCCGACGACTCCGACCACCGTGATCTCTCCTTCTCCACCCCATCGCCCGCGTGGCGGATCCCAACGTCGACGCCGGCGCGGCGCCCCAACAGCTGGCTTAGCCCCCTCGGCGGACGGCTGAGCCACACCGAGGTTGGCATCGACCCCCGACCTCACCACCGGCGGCATCGTCACGGCTCTGGCGGCGGCGGGTCGAGGAAGCTCGCGGAGTTCGGGAAGACGTCGTGATCGCGTGAGGAGAGAAGGTGTGATTTGAGCAGAAACTAATTTACCGTCGTGTATAGAAAAAATTCTAATGTTCGGGGGGGTCTGTTATATTTACCTTTTTTCCCCATAGATCAATTTAGTAACTTTTTTATCTTTAAAAAAGGTTATGAACGTGAAATCGTGAATTATAAGGGGATTTAAAATGCATATTTATGTTGATTTTAATTACCCGTTTAGCTTAAAACGAACTTTGATCTGTGAATTTTGTTCAGAAATATAACAACTTTATGGGTCTGAAAAATTATGTCAGATTTGTCAACTCTTTTCGAAAAGGTCACCTTCTATTATTTTGGGAAACGATATGTTTACTTTGGTTGCAAATGGTGGTTTGACCACGCAATGTTTTGGGCTATGGATTAGTATAAGGGGAATTCACATTCTATTTCATAATCCCTAAAAAATCTGATCAATTATAGCATTACCCTCATTGTTTTTATAATTGCACCGCAATCCTTAGAATAAATTACATCCTGAAACTCTTATACCATAACCGTCAGTACAAAGATTAGACGGATTTATGGTGTAATTTAACAAGATTTTATGGATTATGGTGTGAACAAATCTTTTAAAAATCACTACAGTTGAATAAGTGCAATATTTTTATCCAGACAGATCAGCTTATTTTTACATATTAACCTGCTATAAATCATGAATTAAAACCTTTTCTAAATGGAAATTACATCAAAATGCTGATGGCTAATATGTGAAAATCACATCACAGTTAAGTCGAATGATGCTACAAATTCTACGTTTTAAAAACTTAATATGAAATAAATCAAACTTTTTTTTGCATCGGACTAAATATGAGTTCTAATTTGAAAATCGTCAGTTTGATAGGTGAACCGGGTTTGGACTAGTTCAAATAACTGTTTTTTTACCGTTTCGCTTCAAAAGTCTAGATTTGGGTCAAACCATATGTTGAGTTTAAAATTGATTATTTCAAACCTGATTTAATTAAGTTCAACCGAAACTGAATCATAATCCAAATTTTGAATTTATTGAAAAATAATAAAATTGGTGGGAGTAGAAGTTGAACTCACAACCCATGATTACTTGTCTCAAGCTTCTAACTAATTACTCCACTGCAACTTTTTGTACTAAATTAGCTTTAAATAATTAAAACTATGGTTATCCTATATAATATTTAGTGCAAATATTATATATAACTATATATATAATATTTGATGGTGTATATAAAAATATTTTATATATACAAATATATTTGAGTGTATATTTTTTTGTATTTTGATTCGTTCCGATTTGATTAGCTGATTCAACAATTTTTACTCCACCAATTCGTTTTAATCTATTTTTTAGAATTAACGATGTCATTATCGGGATGATCCATTTTGATTCCATGATTCAATCGGATCCCATCTTTTCAGTAAAGCTTTGGGTTCAGCCTTCAATTTAAATTTGAATGACCTATACATAGTTTATCTATAAGGTCTCATGGTGGATCCTCGGAGGCATTATTTTGAAATGGGTTAAATTACAAAAAAGATCATAAACTATACACCCAATATCTACGTTGGACATGTGATATCGATTCTTTAAAATTTTCTGCAATATTTCTTTGAGCTGAAATGATCAACTCAACTCAATTCCTTGGACATAGTATTTTTTCTAAATAAAGTAAAGCACAATGTAATGCACATCTCATCAGGATCTGAATCCGCGTTCGGCAGTCCAAACTGATCAATACTTTTCCAATATCTAATCTAATATCATATGTTAAACAAGTGGGGGGCAAAGGGACAGATAAAGTACACATCAAATTTCAAAATGGCCAGAAGTCAACTTGAGAGAAAAGCATCCCCTCTTGGTCGTCACATTGTCCCAATAATTATCGCCACTATTAATACGAGATGAGATGGACATTACTGAGATCTCAGTCCTCATCGAGTGGTGGCCGTCGAGCACTAAACACTAGTGGACTTTCTCGTGTGCTTTTTTTGATGCTGGAGACAGAGCCAAAGGTTTCCTCCATAGAAATACACTGGTTCTGAAAAGAGGAGCATAGTGTTTAAACAGGAAGGTTTTCCATTACAAGCATCTGATCCGATTTTATGCAGATATCCTCGTATTCTTCTTTGTATATACATCTAGGCGTATAAATTTGGCATGTTTTGCACCAATGCCCCTCTCAGAATAGTATGTTGTACTGTGACTACGAAGTTCTGCTAAAATGGAAATTTGCACGTGTGCCCTTGGTGCGACAATGCAATTCTGCCTTCATATTTTTATATTGCATTACTCTCACTTATTTCTTATCCCACCTTTTTTCTTATCATTCGAATAGAACATATGGTTAGATGCTTTCTTGCTCTAAAATGATGTCAAATCGCTTTCAGATTTTAAACATGAAATATCATCTTTAAAGTCTTTACATCTGGGCCAAAATTTGCATGCTAGACGAAATCAATAAGAACATCAAAATCTATCCCTAGGATGAACATGAACAATATCTTAGAGAAATCTTTAGGTCCGTCTTGAGGGTGAACTTGAGGGATTCGATGCCATGAACCACAATCTAGTTGGACATACCCTTCAAACTTCGAAGATGTAATCCTCACTATCCAGACGAAATATCGAAAAATCATTACGTAGAAATTGATGGGAGATGAAATTACCTGCGCATATGTGATACTGCTCTAAGCCAACTAGCTAACCTTGACTCCATGAGCATCATCTTCGTCCCTTTATGACTCTCTCTGGATTTGCTCTACATTTCTGGACTTTAAGTGCCTTGACTTTTCACTAACATCCCTTGATCCTTCGTCTCCCATTCAAATTCTCCCAACCCACCTCCACATTTTCGAGCTTGACTCAAGCCCGGTTCAACGTCCCTTAGGGCATGTTTGGTTATTGGGTTGGACTGGGTTGGGCTGGGTTCGGATATCCTCCTGTGAATAATAGCTGTTTGGAGGGTTGGGATGGTTGGAATGATAATTGTGATGTGACACTGATTATGTGTTATATTGACTTTTTTAATGATTATAATACGTTTTTATGTTAATAAATGTATCTGAACAAGGTTAAAAACCATTATACCAAAGAAATTGTAGGGTCAATACAAGTAATCCCAACCCTGGAATGCAGGGTTGGAGCTAGGGATATGCCATGGTACCCCTGGGTACCCTCGCAACCAAACAGGCCCTTAGCTTGTCTCAGTGACGTCGAACCCTCATGCCCTCAAACTTTGCCTAATATTAGTTCAATCTAATTTCTCGTTAACCTAATTTGATTTTTAACCAACTCCATTGATCTAAATCGATCAACCAAAAACCTCAGCTCAATCTAATATGCTAAGATGATGGGTTTTTGCGAGTAGTGGAAGTACTCACATCCATTGATCTAAATCGATCACCCAAAAACCTCAGCTCAATCTAATATGCTAAGATGATGGGTTTTTGCGAGTAGTGGAAGCACTCACAGACACGATCAATCAAGCAAATAGGTAAACACAGGTTCACCCGTAACTGGCCTGCGTCCTTAGACTGTGGCGATCAGTTTCGTTACTTGTGTAGAAAGAAGAAAATACATACGATACACATAGCCTTAGCCCTGGGGAATTTATATACTACTATCCGTACAAATGGAACACTGATGCAAATGAATCTATATACACAAATAGAAAAGGAACAGTTTATAATTTTTTTCGAACCCTAGCTAGACCTAGGAGGATGCATACGATGGTTCTTCAACTGGGTTCAACAAAACAAATAGTTGGGATTCTAGGCATAATACCGATATAGGTATTTTTTTGTCAACCTAAAAGGAAATAAACCCAAACTCAAATGAAAAGATGTGATGGTTGTGGCAGGTGCTTTGAAGAGAGAATGGAAATATATGGGGCATCATAGTAAATTTGACACAATTTTAAGGATAGATGTAAGATATTCTACTAGATTCTTGAGGATTAAAAGTTGATCGGGTCATAAATATTAAATATATAGATTAAAAATACAATTATTTTTTTTTAAAATCTAACTTTTGACCATTCATATCCATGGCATTGACAAATCATGTAGTCATTAGTGTAGGTTTGATCGATTCTTACACCATTAGAGTGCAACGGTGTGTTAATAAAAAATATATAAGGGTCTTTTATTCAAAATCTCCTTAGGTTATATACTAGAGTTATCATTTCCGTCGTGTAGTTGAGGTTTTTTTGCATAATTAAGCTGCAATTTTTGTAGCCTTCCTAAGTAATTTATTAGTGCAAATATATCTTATGCATTTGGGTAACGTCTCGTTCTGTCATTCCCACGCTAACAACATTTCATATCATAATCTTTGAGAAAATTTATACTTAGTGGCTCAAACTTTTCAGAAATCTCATTCCCGACATAAATACGATTAAAGGAAATGTGACGTTTAAATACATCCCATCCGTATGTACTCACAGATAGCAATTGTTTGCTTTCCGCATACTGGTCTTAAATAAATCTACAAATATTGAAAAAGTCTACTTCTATTTATATACCTCATTTAAACTTCATAAAGCAGATGGCATTGCGTATTTAAGTTGGCTAATTTTGAGAGGTACGAAATAAATGCCCACATCATGTTCTCTTCTTCAAATTGTGAAGAAATTTGACTAGAGAGTGGTGGCATGTGCAATATTGAAAAGTGTGAATCGATAATTTGATGCATATTTAATTGCAGTTAATGTCTGTCTAACATATTTATTAAAGATAAAAAATGAATTTTAAGAGGCTCTTTTATGGCATGGTAAGTTTGACGACCGGTAACTAGCTATTTACAGTTGCAAAAAATCATTTTTTTACAAACAAAAGGGTGAGCTCGCGAGTTGGGAGTCATTGCAAAAACTTTATATAGATATTAATAAAAGAAGTGGTACATGATGTATTACTTGGGCTTCCAAAAACTCAAGAGAGACTTACAATATGACACAACATTATCTGGGTAAAACCTCTGATTTTTAAAAACGAGTTCATTTCTCGCCAACCAAATTACCCATAACACAAGAAAAGGTTTAGTGACGTCGTCGGAAGAGTTACCTCCTACACTTCTTACCGTTTCCCAGAATCTTGAAAAGCCACTTGCATCCATCCACGGGATCGCCATTTCCCTGCAAATCTTCGTTGAATCCTCGCATGTGATGAAAAGGTGTTCGGAGTTCTCCTTCTGCATCTCACATCTATCACACGCTACCTCGTGAAGGCCCAACAATCTAGCCCTCCTTACCTTGTTACAAAGCTTGTCTCTCCTCAGACACCAGAGGAAAATCTTAATTTTTCTTGGTATCTTGCAAGCCCAGATAATCTTCACGTCCTGGCATAGGTCGTGGTCTTATCCCGCCCTCCATTTCTCAGTTCCTCGTAAAACTTGCCAGGAATGGATGAGAAACTGAAAGATATTCATTGTCCCCGTAGTAACCCAATTACATTTTACGATTGTTTTGTATTCTTAAACCACATATAGATTGTCTTAAAATGAGTAATCGAATAGAAGAATCGACAAGGGAAGCAATAACACGAAGAATATCATTCTAGGTGTGAAATATTATTGGATGGTGTTGGTTGATGACCATGTCTCCATACGCATCGTCTTGAAATTTCCAATCAGACGACTATGGGATGGTGTGAAAAACTACATTATTTAACTTGTACTGTAATTTTGTAGTAACATATATGCCACCCATCAATAGAAACAATATCAACTGATTGGGAATGAAACAGAAAACTTCGATATGTAATAAATTGAAAATTTTTACATTTTTGTGTAGTTTAATAGATCAGATCGATTGATTTAATCAATTAATCCAGTATACTTGTCATAATTTTATCGATCAGAAGATACCTTTGACCAATCAAAGGAGAATATGAACTGATGTGCAAACTTTTTTGGGAAAAAAAACGAAAAAGTTGATGAAAACAAAATCTAGGCTTTATCGATGAACTAATAAGTTTATTGTTCATCAAAACCAATAATCTACACCATGACCAAAAGGTACATATGATCGACCAAAGACATTATATTTTGATCGATTACTTAAGTCTATTGGCAGATAAGGTGGAAAATTAAAAAGTGTCGTTGCTTACGATAATGATAATTATAAAAGACATTACTTAAGGAAAAGGGAATAGTTATTCTATTTATGTAGAATTAGAAAGGAGATATCTATTCTGTGAATAAGAAGATCTCGAATTAAGGGAAGAAAATCCATATTTGATTTTTTTGTTCCCCAAGTAAACAAGCCTTAGGAGAATCTTGATATCTAGTCATCTTGTAGTCGGCTTGGATACCATCAATGATATTTAATATACATTTCTTAGGGATTTTTACACATGTACCCTTTCGAATTTTCACAGTTATATTTATGCTCCTACCATCTTTGTAATAATAATTGTGCCCCTATGTGGTTGGATGATTAACACATGTGCTCCTCTGGTTAATTGTAGGCCGGCGAAAAGTACATGGGAAAAAGTGTATTTTGAAACTTTCTTCTGCATCTTCCTCCTTGTTAGATCCTCAATTTTCACATAACCCATCACCCATGTTGAAGGAAAAGGGCAGTTATGGTGTTTGTCCATGAATGGTGTCCTCCCCCCCACTTTGTAAACCTAACCCTAAATCCTCTCTATATAAAGAGGATTAAGGGGTCTAATGAGATTATGGAAAACCTAATTACCTTTCTCAACATGGTATCAGAGCCCTAGGTTTTTCCTAGGGATCTGTGCCGCCTCTCTCCTCCCCCCATCCTCTCTCGGTATCGCGCCACCCTCATCTTCTCTCGTCACCGGCGCCGCCTATCCCCTCCCTTCCCCATCGCACCGCCTCGCCATCCCCCCCTCTCCCATCGCCCATCCTCTCCCCTCCCTCCCCCATCGCCCAGCGTCGTCATCGCCCCTCCTGCCTCGCCATCGCCCCTCCTCGCCATCGCCATCGTCCCACCTCGCCATCGCGCGGGATCGCCCCTCCTGCCTCGCGATCGCGTCACCACCCAGGCGCCAGGATCACCTCGCCCGCGACAGCCTCGCCAGGTCCACCTCGCCCGCGACAGCCTCACCCGCACGCCAGGATCGCACCACCTACCCAGGCGACAGGAACAACTTCCTCCATGCCAGAACAACCTCACCCGCACCAGGACCACCTCGCCCTCATCTGCGACAGGACCGCCTCGCCCGCGCCAGGACCGCTCGCCCTCATCCTCGCTCATTAGCGGCTAGGAGCACATCGACATCAACAACTTCGCCCACGGTCATTGTACCATCCGCAAGCCCACCGACCACTGCACAGGCCTACAAGGCTTCCTGACGGGTTGATTCAAAACGCCCGCTTCCAGACGCTCCTCCCAGCGCCTCTTCCGTCCGCTTGTTTTTTTTCTGTAAGCTATCATATGTAATCTGTCCTCTGCATATGTATTGACATGAAATAAAATATATAAAGGGAGCGAGAGAGAGAGAGAGAGCGAGCCGCATAATCACCATAATACGACCTAGGTGGCAGCAGATTACGGTCTTGCTCAAGGGCTACGACAGACACTCCCATGGCATCCGAGATACCTACATCAGAAATGGATGGAGGTGGTCATTTAAAATGTCATCTTTTGGATCCATACCAAAATTCGATGCCACGAACTACTCCATGTGGTCCCGGCTATTCCTGATGATTGTTCGAGGATATGATAAAGAACTATCCTCCTCGAAGAAGAACCAACCAACAAGGTTGGAAAATACGCGTCTTGGGTTAAAGACAATGCCATGGTAAGTTCGTGGATTATGGTTAGTGTCATCGACAGGATCGCTCAGGAGTTAGTCTACTATGAAAGTGCACACGATATGTGGAAATCATTGCTAGCCACATAGGGGGTAAGACAAAAATTCTACCAAAATGTATCAATCCTTTCATGATTTGATGCATATGTGTTAGAATGGCCGCCCTCTTTCGGAGTATTTTTTTGCACTCAAATCCCTGGTTGCCAGCTACAACGTATGTGCCCCTATCTGCACATGCCCAACACAACGCTATATCGATAGAATATGGCAACCTTGATCTTCCTTGGCGGATTAGATCAGACCTTTGCAGCCTCTCAGGATCAGATGATCACCTCTCCTACTCTGCCAACCATGGAGGAAGCATACAACACATTGTGTCGACTACCGACTGCTTCGGCCCCTCTTACAGACACTATGAGTCAAACAATAGCTCTCGTGGCATCCGGACGAAATTTCAGAGGCAACTACAGAGGCAGAGGACGTGGTCGTCATCTGTAAGGAAGAGGACGATCACACATACAGTGCACCTTCTGTCACAAATTAGGACATACCGAAGATGTATGCTACAGCAAACATGGACGTCCTGGACCATCGGCTCGGGTTGCGACTACAGACGTTGAAGGAAGCTCGATCGAAATCCCACGAAAGGATTTTGAAGATTTTATGCAGTGACTATCACAAATGAATACTAATGAGGCGACCACTTCCGGAGATGTCACCACAATCGCTCAGACAGGTACGGTTTTTGCTTCAGCTAGCCATCATAATCACTCACAATGGCTTATTGATACGGGGGCCTCCACCCACTTGTGTGGAAACCCTTGACTCTTTCGAAAACTCAGAACAACCCAAAAGGGGAAGACTGTTCAGGTTTCTGATGGACGATCGTCACCATTTACAAGAGTTGGGGATGTGCACCTTACCCCTACAATTCAGCATGCATAATGTTCTATTAGTCCCAGACTTCCCACTTAGTTTACTCTCGGTCAGCCAGATATGTAAAGAACTTCGCTGCCGCACAATCTTTGACGCTTCTACTTGTGTTTTCAGGACATACTGACTGATAGGACGATTGGTACGGGCCGTGAAGAAGGAGGCGTCTACCACCTTGAAAACCCATCTGCCATGGTCGCCTATTCCACCACTTCTATGAACCAGTCTACTCTTTGGCATCGGCGTTTAGGTCATCCGTCAGTACACAAACTGTGTAGGCTTATCCCACAAATGTCCTCTATGAGTACTATCACCTGCGAGGTTTGTCAAGTTGGGAAACATCACCGAGCTACATTTCCCTCCTCTGGTAACCAACATTCTACTGAAACTTTTGATCTAGTTCACATGGATATTTGGGGACCCAGTCGGTATCCTGATCGACTGGGCCATCATTACTATCTTGTCCTCATCGATGATTTCTCTTGAGTAGCATGGGTGTTTCTATTGAAAAACAAATCGGATGCTACTAGCTTTATTATTCGTTACATCGCAAATATAAAAACACAATTCGGACGAACTATTAAACCCTTTCGCTCCGATAATGGACAAGAATTTCTCTCTCATGACTTACAAAGTCTGCTTCTTAACCAAGGTATTACGCACCAGACCACTTGTCCCTATACTTCTCAACAACGGTGTTGCTGAACGTAAACACCATCATATCCTAGACACCACATACACATTACTTCTTGCTTATAATGTCCCATCACTCTATTGGGGAGATGCAGTCTTAACAGCGATATTTCTTATCAATAGACTGTCATCTACGACTCTAAAAGAACAAATACCGGTGGAGATTCTTTTTCCTGAAAAACCCATCTTTTCCTATCCAACTACGGGTTTTTGGGTTCACTGTATTTGTTCATCTTCATGCACCGGGCAGGGACAAGCTTGCCGCACGTGCTGTCAAATGTATCTTTCTGGGGTATGCTGCAAGTCAGAAAGGATACCGATGTTTCGACACCCGATCACGTAAACATTTTGTAAGCGCTGATGTCACTTTCTTCGAGTCAATACCTTATTTCTCAACTTCCACAAAATTTTGCTCCTTAATTCCTCCGTCGAAAACCTCACCTTCCCATTACATGTTCCAACCCCACGTTTCCTTCTGAGCAAGTGCCACCTCCTCAGGTATGCTCCCCAACTCAAGATTTGGAAACTAATGTTGTTACAGAGAACCAAATAGAGCTCTTGATAGGTCAATGTCGTCAAGCTCGACAATGTCCGTCTGTCTCTCAGACTAAACACCCGATCAATGATACAATATCTCTCTCCAAACTTACTCTGACCTATAAGAATTTTGCGCAGGCTGTCTCAGACACTGTTATTCCAAAGAACCACATTGATGCGCTACAAGATCCCTGCTGGATTCAAGCAATGCAAGAAGAGATGTCAGCTTTGGAGTCCAGAAACTAGTGGATTAACCGGCAAATAGTCATGTCGTTGGCTTCATGTGGGTCTTCACTGTCAAGTACAACCTAGACGGTTCTATTGCACGCTACAAGGCTCGTTTGGTTGCCAAAGGGTTTACCCAAACCTATGGCATTGATTTCTTCGACACCTTCTCACCAGTCGCTCGTCTGTCGATGATACGTATCCTTATTGATGTCGTTGTTCAGCTGGATTGGCCGCTAAATCAACTTGATGTCAAAAATTCCTTCCTATATGGTGATCTTCATGAGGTGGTTTATATGCAACAACCACCTGGATTCGAGCGACAAGGGGAGTGTCAGAAGGTA
The DNA here is from genome assembly GCA_037367405.1 of Ottelia alismoides. Lineage (NCBI taxonomy): Eukaryota > Viridiplantae > Streptophyta > Magnoliopsida > Alismatales > Hydrocharitaceae > Ottelia > Ottelia alismoides. Next base: position 554,775 of record JAZKJV010011352.1, on the reverse strand, counting down.
TGTCTTCTATGCAAAGCAATTTACGGATTTAAACAAAGCCCTCGAGCCTGGTTTCACAAATTGTCAGAAGCATTACATGTGATTGGGTTCAGAAGATCGTCTTCTGATCATTCCTTGTTCACGAAAAGGAGTCCGAAGGGCATAGTAGCAATGCTGGTGTATGTTGATGACATCATTCTTACAGGAGATGATTATGAAGAAATTGCCAGAGTAAAAATGCATCTTGCAGAACAGTTCATGATTAAGGATTTGGGACAATTACGATATTTCTTGGGGATTGAGATAGCTAGATCAAGGCATGGGTTGGTAATGTCTCAACAAAAATATGCCACTGATCTATTGACAGAAACATGGATGCTTGGTTGTAAGCTAGCACACATCCCTATGGATCCTAATGGGCAGATCTTCGATGAAGCAGCACCAGAGGATGCTGGCAGATACAGACGCCTAGTGGGTAAATTGCTCTATCTCACTGTTACTCGTCCCGATATCACTATTGCAGTTGGAAGACTTAGCCAGTTTATGGACTCTCCCAATATCAATCACTTTGAGGCATGCATGATGGCCCTTCGATACATCAAGCAGTCTCCTGGGAAAGGGCTACTATTTCATAAAGACGACAACCTCAACCTTGTGGCCTATTCTGATGCAGACTATGGAGGATGCTTGCAAGATAGAAAATCCACCACAGGGTTTTGCACATATCTGGGAGGAAACATAGTCACATGGAAAAGCAAGAAGCAAGCGGTGGTTTCACGATCCAGTGCTGAGAGCGAATACAGAGCCATGGTACAAGCAGCAGCTGAACTTGTGTGGGTCAAGTCCGTACTAACTGACCTCCATGTCAGGACCAAGGATATTATGGAACTAAGATGTGATAATGAAGCAGCAATATACATTGCAAACAATCCCATGTTTCATGAACGTACAAAACATGTGGAGATCGATTGTCATTACACAAGAGATCTCATACAAAAAGGACAATTACGCACACAGGGTATTACATCTACAGAGCAGACTGCAGATATATTTACAAAGCCATTAGCAAGGATCCAGTTCGAGAAATGTTGTAACAAGCTGAGCATGTATGACTTATATGCTCCAGCTTGAAGGGGAGGGTTGAAGAAAAAGGGCAGTTATGGTATTTGTCCATGAATGGTGTCCCCCTGTAAACCCTAACCCTAAATCCTCTCTATATAAAGAGGATTAAGGGGGTCTAATGAGATTATGGAAAACCTAATTACCTTTCTCAACAACCCCACTCCTCAGTCACTCCTTCACCCTGACCCAATCTCTCTCAAGTTCGCCTGCTCACTCCCAATCTCCTCCGCCTTGAGCCCTTTCGCAGCCTAATCCCCTTCCTCCCCAACCTCCTCCATAATGAGGTTGACCCATCTGCTCCAAGCCCTCTCCCTTCGTCCGCATTCCTTCCCCCTCCTTTCTCCATTTTCTCCCACAACACTCCCTCCACCTATAGACTCCCCTTTGCTATGGCCCCATCCACCACTCTTCTCGTAGAAACTCCCTTGCCTAGTCAACGTCATCCCTCTCCACCACAACCTCTTCCCTAATAAGCTATGCATCCAACTTCCCTCCTCCCTAACCTCCTCCGTCGCAAGCCTGACCCTTCGCTCCAAGCCATCTCCCTTCACCTGCAGACCCTTCCTCCCTCCCTTTCACCCACAACCCTCCCCCTCCACATGTAGAACACCCTTCGCCCCCTCCATCATGTGCGGTCTCCTCTACACCGATCCTCTCCACCCTTTCCCCATCCTTCTGACCTCCTCCATCACGAGCCCTCTAACTCTTCCATAAGTTCCTCTACTTAAGTTCCCTCCACCTTGAGCCTGCTAATCCTCCCTGCTTTATATGCCCCGATTCCCATCTCCACTAGCACTCTTCTTCCCCTTCCCTTCCCCCTCCTCCCTCCCTTACCTTATGATCGAGCCCCTCCTCCCCGCGTTTGTAGGTCCCACTTCTTCACTCCCCACTTAACTTGCAACTCCCTCACATCCATGTGTTCGAACAGTGAATATAGGAGTACAAGTGTAATCTGAAAGCTCTTTCGATCAAACCTTGATTTGAATAAATCATGGACTGGTTAATCTTATAGATGGTTCACTAACGAAAGGGTAAAGTGTTAACGATCTAAGAATACAGGGGCACAAGCATTACTGCAACAATGATAGAGGCATAAGTACTGCAAAAACTCAGAAGCACATGGGGTAAAAAAATTCTTTTCTAAAGGTTTGTTTAGAATGGGACATACAAGTGTTATCATTCATGTAACAGACTTGTGCATTGCTTTTGTGAAGAATAATATCCCTTTCTGTTAAGGAATTTCCTGCCACAATCTATTATACATTGTAATGTTTTCAATATTATAATATAATAATATAAAATTTAACCTTCAGAAGTGATCTAATTTTGCAAGTCCAAATCAAGTTAGAGATATAAGAATCGAGACTTAAATATTCTTAGGTGGATTACATAAATAACTATGTGGACTTAATAAGATTGAATTAATTAAAAAATAGAGCTGAATGCATCAAATTAAAGTACAATTTAAGGATATATGTGATAAGTCAACTTTATTACATTGAAAACTAGGGTCAAGAATTGATTTCTAATGTGATCAATTGAATATTAGTACATCAATTGGACTGAGATGTGTGCCTAAGGTTAACGTATTACAATATGTATTGGAATTTCATATTACAAACGAGAAATTACAATGGCATATTGTAATTGAAGAAAACCTTATTTGTAATGACATGAGCTTATGCCTCTGAACTCTTATCGAGGAATATTAGTCATGACAACTTGTTGGTCTCGAGTCCAATTTGATCAGTTGACCACTCAAAATTCTTAAACCAAGTTGTCAAGTAGTAACCACCAACTCTTATAACACACTTTCATACTTTGTGAGTTTCAGATGTAGGACTGCGTTGGGGTCTTAAAACATCCCCCACTTATATTCATGTCATCCTCATTGAGATATGACTTATTACTTATTCAAATTGATAGTCGTGGTTGCATGCTCTAGGCTTAGGTTCAACAACTCAAAATGCTTAAACCAAGTTGTCAAGTAGTAATCGCCCACTCTTATAACACATTGTCACACTTTGTGCGCTTTAGATGTAGGACTGTGTTGGGGTGTTAAAACCTCACACACTTATATTCGTGTCATCCTCATTGGGATACGACTCACTACTTATTCCAACTGATAGTGGTGGTTGCATGCTCCAAGATTAGGTTCCTTTCGGTTGCCTTTTCTATTTTTAGAGAGATTTCACGCTGATGCCATTTGTACGTTCTGATCTTATATCCTCAGACCGTTATCGAGGAAACGTAACTTTGACAACTTGTTTGGCTCGGGATCAATTGGATCCCTTGACAATCACCCAAAATGCTTAAGCCCAAGTTATCAAACAATAATCCCCCACTCTTATAATCAACTCTCACACTTTATAAGTTTAAATTCAGGAGTATGTTGGGATGCTAGAATCTCCTTCATGTAATTTTGCAACGTCTTCATTGTGATATGATGAATCTCGTATTCATCATGCTAAAATTGGTCATTTAGGCTATGTCCCCCCATCATCCACATGTAATTAGTCATTAATAGAGCATTATTAGCCATCATGCATGTGTAAATAATATCTGCATTTCATCTGCATAAATTGCATTAAAAATCCCATGTGTAAATTAGCCCAAAAAGCCGCTAACTTCTCACATTTTTAGTTAATTCATCCTAACTCCAATAGACCCAAAACTACCTCCACTGTGTAGATATTACTAACCTTATTAAATAAAAAATAAAAAAAATACTAACCCCCAATAAGTGTCAAATAATCCCAAAGTCAAATTTCACATCTGACAGACTAAAAATGAGCATATCTCCCACATACAGTGTCCGATTTTGGTCTACTCACTTTTAAAGTACTTCATTTTCAAATACCTTCAAAACAAGATCAATTTCATAAAATTCGGAGCTCATATGTGAAAGTTGGGTTTTGGGCCTCTTTTGCGCATTTTAACTTTTTGCCAATTTTGACCTGAGTTTTTATGTGCATAATTAACCCTTTTAATTTTATTTCTTTTTCATTTGTGTTCTTTGATGAAAGTTTTATTAAGCGACATGAAAATCCAAATCCAGATCAAACTGAAATCAAAGAAACTGACCAAGTCCAAGTGTCCGTTGTCGGTCTGTATAAAAGTTGTGTGTTTTGACTTCTATTTTATTTTCCTATTTTCTTACTTATTAAAAATCCAAAAAAAATAGATTAGTATGTAATTATTTTTCTTGTATTTTATCGTATTTTTTCTATAATTTTTATCCTCTCTAAAACCACCAAAAAAATACAAAACTCCAAAAATCGGTTTTCTATACACATGGAAAGCCACCAAAAATACCACTTCTCACAGGTGATCTCTTCTGCTTTCGAGTCCTTCATGAAAGTTGTAGATCTCGTTGAGACGAGCAACTTTCGTGAGGAAATTTTTTTATCCGAGGTCTCTTTCTACTTCTTCTCCTTCGTTAAGCTGAAATTTTTTGGGGCGCCACGTGGCAGCTCCTGGGCGTGCCACGTGGCACCCCCACTCTCTCCAGCCGCCCCCTCCCTCAGGTCACGTGCTAGGCATGTGACCTTCTTCTACCTTCAGCTGTTGCAAGCCACGCCCCTCCCTTGTCGTTCTCCTCCTCGTAACCGCCGCCGCAGCCCCACACCTCGCCATCACTCCTCGTCATTACACCCCTCTCCCTCGCCAGCCTTCTCTCCTCCCGTAACACCCTCCTTCCCCGCCTATAAAGCAACCCCTCGTCGGCTCCCAAACGCATCCGCCATCTCCAGTAAACGAGGAAGCACGCGACGCAGAAGGTGGTGACAGCACCCAGTCAGTCGTCGGCGAACCTAGACCTGTAGGCGTGATCCAAGGTGTGTGTGCGTTTCGTACCCCTTGCAGCTCCAGTACCGAGGGCTCCCTCTTCTTTCATCGAAGAGGGCCAAGCCAAGAAGGACACAAGGTCCACCCCACTTCCAGGCTTCCATCTCGACTCTCGCAAAGAGTCGTAGACCGTCACTGAACCACTCCTTCGTTCCCAACGTCGCTCGACCTCCCCCTTCATCCTCCGCTTCTAGTGTTTGCACTAACATATGCAGGTGTCGACCGGCCGAGATCCGCCATCGCCTCCGCCCTCGGCCACGAGAGCTCCTCTGCCTGCTCCCCTCCGCTCCGCCAGAAGACCACCTCCGCCATCCCCTTGGCCAGTCTCGGCCACCGCTTCCGCCGCCTCCGTCACCTCAACCACCGCGCCACCTCCACCTCACGGTTATCCACCGCGCGCGACGGCCAACGCCTCCGCCCCAGCCGCCTCTCCTCCTACGCACAGCTGCCGTTGGATCAGGGCATAAGCCCTTGATCCAACAGCCCAGGATCAGACACGTGGAGGGCTCCCAAGCCGTCCCTCCACACCTCAGGCTCGGGATCTCCGAGCCTCGCCCGAGCCTTCGCCTCCTCCGAGCCTGAGCCAAGTACGCCGAAGTTAAGGTCTGCCACCCGAGCCAGCAGGCTCGGCCGCCCGAGCCTCAGCCTCCAACTCCAAGCCTCGGCGCACGTGCTTTGCACGTGCGTCTAGGGGAAAATTGCAACTGTGCCCCCCAAGATTCCTGAAATTACATTTATACCCCCGCCTGGGGTAAATTACGTCCGGGCCCCTCCGACTTTTATTAATTACAGATAAGTCCTCCCAGTGACCTTTTTGCAAAGAAAACTTTATTTAATTTACATTTTAGTCCGTGGAATTTCATTTTAGCATATCTTTGTCATACGGACTCCGATTTTAGCATATAATATGTCGTTTTGAAGCTATTTTCATGCTCTACAACTTAGCATACCTTGTGAACAGATATGAAGTTGTTTACTGTCTATTATTCTTCAAAGATCTAATTTGACATGCATGCTCAATTTTAACATTGTTGTGCTGTAGAGAAAGTGATGATATTTATGCAAGAACTCCATTGAGAAAAGCTTGGGAAATAAATCCTGATGCATAATTTAATAATTACTTATTGAGGATTTAATCTGTGCAGGAGCTTCGGAAAGGAATATTGATCAATTATTTTCCCTATATATTTCGAGCAGGATGATTGAGGATTAATTTATAGGGAAAATTAAAAGGATTTCTTAACAGAGCCCAGATTCCCCAGATTATTTATTTACGCTCTGATTATTTCTCTTGAACTTTAGCTTTTAATCTGTGATAATTGTCGAGGTTATTGATTAACATATATTGAAGTTGAATTATTAATCACAGATCCTGTGCTGAACAGTCGTCTCTGTATATTTTCTTCGCATCGCTTCTCCATCATTGCATTGTATATATTTTTCGACACAGAAATTAATCGACCATTGATTGATTATTTAATTTGACTTAAGACCACGCAACTAAAAATCACTGTTCCCTGTGTTCGACCTTGGTAAACTTGCCAAGTAAAATATTCCACAACATTCAAAGCTTGTGGTATTTTGACGACCGAAATCCGCCTCCTATACTACAATTATCGACTATTAAAGAGGCGAATTTTGCGTTCATCAATATGATGCATCACTTATTCTCATTAATAGTGACGATTGCACACTCGGGACATAGATCCCCATAGGTAGATCTTTCCTATATCAGATGGAGTCCATTTTGATATCTTTATAATGTCTGAACCCTTATCGTGGAAAAATGGCATTGACAATTTGCTAGGCTCAAATCTGATTTGATCCGTTGACCGCCACCCAAAATGCTTAAGTCATGTTATCAAGTAATAATACCCCACACGTATAACCCACTCTCACACTTTGTGAGTCTTAAATGTGGGACTATGGTGGAGTTTTATACCTAGCGCGATAGAGTTGTATTTAATTCAATCCTTATAAGAAGATTTCATCAAATGTCACTACTTCCTTGATTGAAGAGATTGATAGTTAAAATCAATTTAAGATTTTATTTGGGCCTATAAATAGGTGGATGGAGTCATTCCTCCAAACAAAAATAAGAGAGGGAGAGAAACAAACAAAGTGAGTTAACTTGTTCTTCTTCTTAGTAAATTTTCTTTTCCAAATGTCACGATTCTCCTTCTATCCTATGATCATATTTTTAGCCCATTGAAAAGAGATTGCTACATCAGGCAAGGTAGTTCCTCATTGTTTATAAATGAGTCTCGAGGAAGGTCAACAGATAAGACAGCAAATGATCAAGATCGTTCATTGGAAAAATACCACACATTTTTTTATCATGGGAGAAAAGGCTTAGAGGTCAATATAAATTATTGTAACATATCAAATACTTTTTTCATGACAAGGAGGGCTACAAATTTTCTTATTGTCCAACATGCGAGAAGGAAAAATGCAACTCAAACTTAGATTAAGAGGATTCTAGCACAATCTACAAGTTAGTCTCGTTAGCTTGCTTAAGGGAGACAAGGGTGGACTCATGATGGTTTTTGGAATTGGCATATTCAAATCATGTGTGCCAATCCAAGGAACAATTCAACATATAATAGACATATAATGAACATATAATAGACATATAATGACGGCACCGTCCGGATGATAAGTGGATAAATTCACCATGTCAAAGAGGTTGGATTTTTATAATTTTTCATATTTGGAGGGACAATGCAAATTCTAAAAGGCATCAGATATAGTAGTCACAAGGACACCAAGTTAGCATTGAAAGGGGGATTCTTAGAGTAAGTAGAGGAGTAGGAGGGAATTCTAAGTAACGGAGCATGCTTAGTGATATAAGGAACTTTGATATAGAATATGGTGTATGAGGGAGGAGCCATGACAAGTAATAGAGCTCTACTTTTTCCGCATACAAGTCGTACAAGAAGAAAGCATCTTTATAGCATGCAAGAAGAAGAAGAAGAAGCAACTGTGGCTTGCTTTGTCGGAGGATGGCACCACAGTCTCTAGTAACGAGAGATGTATCATGCCACAATAGGAGGTACAACTTTGGATTTTGTAGGCATGCTCAAGATGAGGCACATTGAGAGCATTCAAAAAATGGTTGTGACGCCTGTAGGTAGTGAGTTCTAGCAAGATAAGTTCGTAAATGATGATGATGGTCGATCCAGAATCAATGGAAGATTATGATGGAATTCAATTCAATGAAGAGATTATGAAGATTAAGATTTTTCGAGGAAATTAGAGTCCTAGAGTTGTATTCCATGCAATCTTTAGAGGAGTTATGTCTAGATTTGACCAAATCTTATAACAATCTTGAATGATTAAGATCGATTGGTACAATCGATTTAAGATTGTATTTGAGCTTATAGTAGAGGCTTGGAATCATTCCTCCATACAATAAAAATAATAACAACAAAGAGATAAAAAGAGAGGAGAGGAAAAGGGCGAGGGAATGAAGATAATTGTACTTTTGATTCTTCTTAATGATTTCATTTCTCTAATGGCTCTGAGAGATGACATGTGATTGTTATATTTCTTTTTTTTTCTTTTTAATGTACTTCCATGATAGTTGATTATGCATTTGTTTTTTCGAATGCCTTGAATGGCAATATGGCTGCGACATCAGCCGACACACAAGGCTCGGATTGCTTATCGGATATCTTTTAAGTGTATACACTACTTCCCAATCCATTATCTACATTCAAGCGCATCATTATTGGGGACTTTCGTCGCTTATAATTGTATGTATGTTGATTCAGATTACAAAAATGATCGTGGTAAAATATATAACTATGTCTTTGAGCTACCTCCAATTTCACCTATCATAGTTACCCTTGAAAGTTTGAAAATGTCGATGAAATAATAAGGGAAGGAAATACAATACAGGAGTTACCGGTGAATGTGGTAGCAGATGCTTTGAAATCTAGAAAAATAAGATGTTGCTACCTATACTTATGTGTATGTGGAAGTGGATGACTTTTTAATTATTATTGTATGTGTCGATCACTTAGGAATAATTGATTTATGTCTTCCAACAATAATTGCGATAAGTATTTACTTCGTTTGCACAAAATACGATCTCAAAATATATGTACGGCTTAGGATTGCGTCATATAATGTGATTTTGGTTCCTAAGTTTATACATGTGTGTAATGACTTGACTTTAAAATAACACAGGAGTGTATGTGTCGAACCCTTAGGATTCGTATTACATGGTGATAATAAATGATAATCATACATGATGAGACAAATTTAATGAATATGAGTTAGATTCTCTAATGTTTAGCAAATTCAAGTTGGATGCAAATACACGTGATTTTGTTTTGGACGTGATTACATCTTTATTCTATTTCTTACTTTCCACTGTTGTCATTTTTGACGAATCGAGTTATGTTAGAAATGTTAGGATATGGGAATCTGGATCATGTTATTTTATTTCTTTAATCAATAAGATTTTGAAAAAAAATGGAAACCTTTTATTGCAACCACCCTAAAATATTATTAGTATGTAATGGTCCATACGTCACAACTATTACCCCATGATATACTAATCATGTATTTTTTTTATAAGAACAATTTCCTAACAATTATTGTACCAACTAGAATGGTAGTATGTGTGTTTGATAATCACTGTCCATCATCAAATAAACTATTAGTATGTATCAAAAAGGAAATTACCCCTTGCCAACAAGAATTACCCGTTAATGTTCTATGCTATGACTTGATTGTGACTTAAAACTAATGTAGTCTTCCACACACACACAAATACATATATATATTGGGATTATATCTGCATATACATATAGCTTTGGATTTGTTGTACCACATACATAGATATAATGGGGATTATATCTACATATACAGATATAGCTTAAGATTTGTTATACACTTGTGTTTGTTAACTAGTTATTATGGTGAAGGCAACGAATGGAATTTTATTTATGACATATGGTATGATTATCTATTCATTCATATGGATTACTAACCTGATTTCTTACGATATTAATATATGGTCAAGAGAGAAATGTTTGCATATATAATCATGAATGATACAAAGATTAGTCATAAAACAATGTTGCCTTTGGATACTCCGGGAATAGAGACTCCAGAGATGACCGTTGATGTTAAAAGTCATCCCATAGTAATTTTTAATTATAACCTAATGATCATTATTGATACTTATAATGCTTGAATAATGATGTCTGAACTTTAAGCAACTCAGCTTGATATTAATATGTCATTATATCATGGCTAAGAGTTATAACTCTGTTCCTTTTATAACCATCCATATAAAGTTCACTTAGTCTTGACGTATACATTAAATAAATGTATACAGTTTCTGATCGGTTATATTGCATACGAATTCTATTATAGATTGTTAAATGTGCTAATAATATAACGAGGATGGTTGTATTAATTGTAAATGAAATGATTACATGGAAATAAATATACAGTATCTAAAGACTTAGACTGATATTATAGAATGAATAGTTGTGGTATATTGATTAGGTGTTTGATAATGAAGCCCCTTTGATTAGTGAAACTAAAAGGTTCATTAATGCATTGAATTGAAGATGAGTATTGGCACTTAAACGGTAATCGGAGCTAAGTGCTATACCTAAGGTGGGAGCCACCTCTAGAGTCCGTTTATCGATGGCCTAAAGAGCAACACCTTCCGGGGGTGTCGGGTTCAGTAGAACCTAGTGGAAAGTCCACTTATTGACTCAGCGCTGATGTCATCATGTTCTTTGTAATGATTGAGTGACCGCTTGTGCCGGCGGTAAAAGCCACCAAATCCACCCAACCAATTATGAGATAAGATAAATCAGTGATGAATAAGCTAAGTGCTTACGAGGAAGTTAAGTGCTTATGTGAAAAGCCAAGTGCATATGTGCAATTATGTGAATGCTAAGAGTATATGTGTATTCATGTGAAATGTCAAGTGCATACGCGTAATTATATAAAATGCCAAGTGTATAAGTGCAATTATATGAAATACGAAGTGCATGTGCGCAATTATGCGAAATGCCAAGTATGTATGCGCAATTACGTGAAAGCTAAGTGTACGTGTGAAAATTAAAGTAAATATGTTGCATGTGTGTATATGTGAATATGAAATACCATATATGTGAGGGTATATGTGAAAAATTGTATGTTATGTTATATGAATACCCTTATGTATGATAATAATTATGAGTAAGTTATATGACGGTTGTGAATTCTTTTTTCATTTATCGAGTTAATGATATTGTGAATATTGCTAATGATATGCATATGGATATGACATCTTTACGTATATGAGATTTGATATTTCTAAGTAACTCACATGAATCATTTACATGCGAATGATTAGGGAAAATCGTGAACTTATTCTTTATAATCAATTGCGAATGTGGCTAATTGTACTCATGGACATTGTAAGTGAATATTATTTATAAATGCAAAAAAAGAAGATAAATAACATGTTCTCATGTTGTGATTATTTATATTATGAATGAAGTGTTTAAGGTAGATTAGTGAAGACTTGATTTTTCGCTAGCCGGTTTGACCTTATCTCGACACATACTGAGCGTTAGGCTCGTACCATATATTTCTGTGTTTTTATTGCAGGTCAATGGGAAAAGAAATTTAGTGGCAGTTAGAGACTCGTGCGAGGTGTAAGGAAGGATATCATTGTGCCCACTGGAACGAAAGATCTTGGTTGTGTATTAGAGATGTATATTTTTTTATGGATAGAAAAATGTACAGATGATTCCTTACTGAAAACGTGATATCATTGTTGATCGGGAGTAACACTTGGATCCAACGTGACAATTGATATGCTTCCGCTGGTCACCGAGGATCTGGGCTGTTACAAATGGTATCAGAGCCGAACGCCCTCTGACAGTGGAAAGGGCTACCCGAGAGGTGGAGCCGCCCCTACAAGAGGTTGGAGGAAATGGCTACCCGGAGCGTGCAACCGCCACTGTCACTGGGAAGAAGTGATGTGCCATGTCGCAACGAGGACGTTGCGAATATAAGTGGGGGAGGTTGTAAAACCCCAAATCAATTGTCCCACACCGTGGAACACAAAATTCCCGGGTGGGATAAATAGTGAGGAGGTTACTACCTAATAACCCGGCTTGAGCATTTTGGGGGTGGTTAATCGGGTCCGTATGGGCCCGATCCCAAGAGGTTGTCAGGGCCAATAATGCTCCGTTAACGGACCGGGGACCTAAGCCCGAGACGTTACATTAATAATATCATTAATTTTATAAAAAGAGAAGAAAAAGAACCCATGCTTTTGTCGTTCTTTATGGCAGCTCTAGTTGTCTAGCAAGTGGGCAATCCTTTGCCATTGGATCTCAAGGCCATTTAAGTGGCTTGGCTACACAAGGCACTAACCTTCTACATCAAAACGATAGGGACCTTTTCAAAAAGCAAAATTCAAAATAGCCTCTTGAAGAGATGCAAAGGGGGAGGGGAGCACATGCCAATGCCATCCCCTCACTGCTAACTCTCAAGCCCTTCATTCAATACCCTAAAGATCATATCATATCATCACTGCCGAATATTTATTGGAATACTTATTGCACACCAACATGACAGGGAGATGGGGTGGGGTCAGACTTCATCAATGCATATCACAGCAACATTACCTGGACATTATATTATGTGATTTTTACTCGGCAGACCATATAAATTTTGCCAATTACCTCCACGACTTTTGAAACAACATAATTCCCTCCTCGACCTCGTAAACTTGCCAACTCTTACCTCATGAAGCCTCAAGGTTAATATGTTTGAAGTCCGTGGGGGTTCTTGAGGTAATTTACATGGTCAATGGGGTAATTATGTTGTGTAAAAGGTCGTAGAGGTCATTTAAAAAATTTATAGGATCTGTCGAGTAAAAAACCCTTGTATTATACATTACATGTCATAATTGGAGAACCAGCTCTATGTGGAGTCCTTTTTGTTCCCCGCCCAAACTTAAGCTTTAGCCCCTTCTCATGTCCATGCATCCGGTTGTATGCGGTTGTACTCCATTTGTGTGCACTTAATTTGTTTGGTTGGTAACATAGAAGAGAGTAGGTGATGTGGGATCCTTCATCTAGATGCGAGCGCACGCGGTCACCCACGACGCGTACACGAAGAGCTGTACCGGTATATTATGATGCCTTCAGAAAGACTTATGCTAAGGGCTTGTTCAGTTAATGCGAGCGCGTGATTGATGGAGATGCTAGTGTGTATCCCTTACGTATAGATGTGTGGACCTAGATCATTGTTGTTGTTAGCTAGTTGCACATGTGTTTTTGGTATTATGTTGTTATCATGGATCAAAGTGAGTTGTAATCGAGTTTGAGAAGATAATGCTCTTGCGATACACGCGCGCACGTGTGTGTGGGGGGGGGGGGGGGGGCTGCTCTCGAACTCGTGTCACTTATCCTCACAGGTAGGATTAATCTGATACGACCTTAGAGTAGTCGATGTAAACTGTAGGATCCCTACTACGGCCTTAACATTGGCTGACTTCATTCTAGGTTGGATCCTTTTATGCGATGTAAGTGGAATTATATGTATTTTGTTCGGTTAGTTTCAGGGATAATGAAATATCATATAATCTTGTTAGACGAAAGATGTTAAAGATGATGTGACTTCGATGGAAACACCTCACTCCAGATTGCTCATCCTAAGGTAAAGTTTTCCTAATTGTAAAAAAGCATGCCTTCATCCTTTTTGGTTTTGATACTTTCTTATTCTTGGCACTAGAAACTGTCGAGTTTTCGAAGAAGGTCCAAAAAATCATGAGCAGCAATATTATGATCCCTAGGTTTATGGATGTAGTATTTAGAAGGATCGGTTTTGCAATTCAAAAAGGACTAACGACACAACTTACTGCTCGTTTGTCTCCTATTTCGATGTAGTTGGTACACTGCTCATATACCGTTACTCATGTATTTGTTATGTATTTTGTTATGTATTTTGTTATGTAAGATTTCATATTATTTGCTTTTGAGGCCTTCGACGAATGATAACCTAATCCTTTTTTACAAAATAAAGCCCCTCTATTCTCTATCTCAAATTGTGTGTAACTCGTTTTTTAATCCAAGCCCGTAGACAAGAAAATTAATAATAAATGTGTGGTATCGTTATTTTGTTATTATGAAAATTATTTCCTATAACTTCACGTGAAATACCATGATGCTTTACAAATTAGTAAACGATCTCCAAATGTAATTGCATTTGATAAATAAACCCAAAGCTTTTAACATTGCGACACACACAAAAAATCCATCTCGATGTTTTTTTCTTTCATAGACACTAGACATCTAACCGACGCCAAAGTTAAGTTGATCATAACATTTATATGTAGGCTTGTCATGATGTTCCCTTTGAAATATGAAGCAAGGTAAACCTAAGTCAATGTTTAACCCTAATAATGACTTTGGTATAGATGTGAGATCAATCTCAACATTTGAATGTCAAGGTAGGTCGACTTATCTCAATGTCGGCGTAAACATCAAACTACAATCGTCGAAATTTCTTCGCTAATGATACTTACCTAACTCAATGTGCAAACATCGAGATGGATGCATCGCATGATTGGTGAATTATGAGTCTTGATTGTGACCCTGCCCTACATTTTTTTCACATGGTTTGCCATTCCCACCGTCGACATTACTCAACTAAAATTCACTCCTTTATCGATCTCTCTTATCGCTTCTGTTTACCCTCCATTTTGCTCACTCTACATTTCATCTTGCCCTTGCTCCTCTTAACTTTTATCTTCAACAACATCATCGTCGACCTCCTATGCAATAGAGATATTATTCGTCCTCTATAGTATTGTTTTATCGCTATATAAACAGAGATCTATCGTTGCAACCAAGTACATAGTCCAGGGAACATCATAAAACTTGTGTTGTGATCATAAATTTATGTAAGACTACAGAAGTCCTGGAGATTGGTTGGATTTGAGAACTAACTAAATAATTTAGTCATCATAGAGATCTCTAACCCTAGATCTTCGGTAAGGTGAAGCCTATCTACATAAGCAACGGGCGGGGGAGGCATTTGCTAGTAGTTTGAAAGGAAGAGGTGCTGAAGGTTTCACGAACCCTGGTTCGAGCCCCGAGCAAACCCATAACCCATATTGACTTATTTCCATTTTTTGACTTTCTTGATTTCTGTTCTGATGAACTACTACCCTTGGATATCGGTTGCCATTGACATGTAGGACATGTTATGTTGTTAAATAACATGCCTTCCATTAGCTATTCACAGTTATAGCTAATATGTGTTGGGAGTACCTGAAAATTGAATAAACCAAGATTTCACCATGACTGCAATTTCAGAGAGACGCGAAAGTGTAGACACTTTGGTCTTTAATCTTCTTTGTTTAGAGATTTTATTTCTCTTCTTGCTTTAGATATTATTTTACTGCCTCTTGAGCTTTGTTTGAGCTCCTTTTGACCCATATCGTCGGGCTTAATCCTTTTAGGTTGTAGCATAATGTGATAGGATCCCAACCTTGCTTAGTAGATGTATAACCCACGTTTCATCTGCATGCTTCAAGACGTAATGAGTCGTCATAGGCTACTTTGCAATTTTCATGCTAAATATTGTTTTTTTAATATAACCATTCGTGTTATTTTTGCTGTCATCAAAATTGAACTTTAGGTTCCACGGCAAAATTTAGCTGAGATTTAATTATAAAATAATATATTTGGAATGATATAATGTTCATGGATTGTATGGGGTTTGAATAGATTTGATCAAAATCTCTTAAAAGACCACTAAGAAAAGTTATTATGGGTTGGATATCGAAACGGATAGGATTATGCCCGTATTTATAGGTCAAAGTGATGGATATCCATTCTTCAAGAGCATACTCGCAGGCCATGTTTGTTTGAAGAATAAATACTGGAATAAGATGTCAATTCTTTGCTCCGTATAGTTTCAAGAGTACAACTATTCCCATCCACATCCCATTATATCACCTCATTCCACTCTTATTCATATCTTTATTCCACCTTACATATTCTTATTCCACATTATTCTCCTTATTTCTATTTTCGCAATCGAACAAAGAATATATCCTTATTCTTCATATTTCCCATCCTTATTCATGCTTATTTCCGAACCGAACGCCCCTCATGGAAGAATGTTCAATGAAAGAGGGAGCCGGTATAAGACTTAATTATATTCTTAAATTTGACTCACATTGTAGGATGTGTGATATTACTCTACAATGGAGGTTGAGTTTTCTCAAGTCCTTAAAGATATAAATAGTCTTTGTTGGATGATGTACGTTATACTTTATTGTTTATTTCTTATATGGAGTTGGAGGTGGTGGTTGCTTCCTATGGGGCATGCTCGGGTCTTTAGATCGTCCTTGAAACTCTAGTTATGTGCATGAATTTGATGTGCTAATCCGAAGAATGTGATGTAAGAATTGGGTCCCTTACTTACAAAAGAGATATGCTTGATTCACCTAAAACCTTTCTTCTCAAACATTACAAATCTCTTCTTTATGATCTCAATTTTTTAATCTCTTCTTTATGATCTCAATTTTTTATTTTAAAATGATTATATATACGGTAAAATTGGATTTCTCCCTCGAGAGAGCTAAGCTGGTTTCCCCTCCTTTTTTATTTTTTGGTGATATTTTTTAAAAATATATGCGGGGAATTTGATTACACAATGGCAATCCCCTACACTTTTTTGTGATTTTTTGTAGATTTTTTTAAACACTTGGAGGGATTTTGATAACTCAATGATAATATTTCATCATTTAAATTTTATGAAAAAATAAGCATTGTTAAGTTGTCAATTTAGATGGAGTCGATATCCACAATTCTGAGACTATAAAAATTTAATGGTCTTGATGGAGGGAATATGGATCTCCAATTGAGTTGAAATTTGAATGATAAAATATTATCATTTATGATAAAAAAATCCTCCATGAATTTTTGAAAAATTCAACAAAAATACGAAAAAGGACATGGTGAGTCAAGTTAGCTCCCAAGGGCAGCCCCATTTTACCCATATATATCTGCTTTTTTTTTAACTTTTTTATGGTATTTTTTCAAAATACCTGAGGAATTCTATATCACTTAATATCAATATGTTCTCATTAAAATTCAACTCATTTTGAAATTATTATCCCATCCACCAAGCTATCAAATTTTAATGGTCTCAGAATTGTTGAAGTCGATCCCTTCCATATCTGTGGGTTAGGATTGTCTGTTTTTCACGAAATTTGAATCGCTTATTCCTCTTATTAATATAAGTTAATCCTCCCATATATTTTGAAAAAATATCACAAAAATGTTTAGATAAAGGGGGGGAGGGAGAGCTAACTTGGCTCCTCCTATGGGTAGCCACATTATACCATATTTATAGGGAGTATGCATCGATGCTACAAACATACAATTTTTCGATTTTTGAAATGAATCGTTGGGTGATTTAGATCATAATATATCATTCTGATGTCATTCAAATTTCAACTTAATTCGGGACTTCTAATGTATCCACCAAGACAGTCATATTTTAAGGGTATGAGAATTACTAACATCGACCCTTTCAGATGGACATGTTAGGAATAATTGTTTTACACGAAATTTGAAAGACATAATTTACTGAATATTCTAAATAAATCCTCCCAGGATTCATTTTAAAAAATTGAATCCCCAACCCATATATATATATAGGATTTTTATCCAATGGGTCATGTGTCGTTTAGGGATGAGATGAGCTCGTGTTTTCATCCTCCAGATCTTAATCTAACGACCCTATTTTGTCTCGTCCATTCCCTTTTTAACGCTAATCCTGTAGCGATAATAAACTCCCTCAGCTTTCTCCTCACGATTGGTTTCCTTTTTTTGATTTGTAATTACATCTAATTCACATTGTATTGTATTTATTTTCGAAATTTCCAAGATCATCCCCATCTTTCTCTTACTACGAAATCTCAGGATCTCCAGCGATGAAAGAAGATCGTCTTCGATTTGTAAGTTTTTTCGTTTCTTATATGCATGCATATTATTTGAGAAGAAGTTTTCCAATGTGAGGATGTGATTGTTCATATTGTGTTACTAGAGCAGAAGTTTATGTTTGCAACCATTTTGATTTTGTTATATGCGAAAGTTCTTATATAAAATAGAGGAGTATTCTTAATCCATAATTTTAAACAACTTGTAAATTTAGTCTTCTTCTATTTGTTACTTGTTTCAGTTCAATATTTACCAAAAAATCTATTTTTATTATTATAGCATATTCAAGTATTACTAACATTACGAACTTTCTTAGTTACTTATGTATACAAAATATTTACTTATAATACGTTTTATATTACTATTACTAAAATAAAAAGTTACTAACCAAGGTATTTTTTATTATATTGAGTTACTGATGCATTTTTATTTTTTTATTTACAAGGCCTTATAGTTTACTATTGATTATGGAACTATTACTGACCATGTGTATAATTTAAAATAGCTTTGTGTTAGTTAACTTTCAACTTTATATACTAGAAGTGTCTCTTTATTTTACTACTTACTATTAAATTCTTATGGCTCACATCTAATGTTTTCCTAACTCAATTTTTATTCCAGGTATGCCAGATGTCTGAGCACTTATTATGTTTTTTGGATGAAGATGTGAAAAATGAAATGAGGCATTGATGGTCATTACATTGCTTCGATCAGTAAAAGATCTTTGGCAATATTATTTAGAATTTATCATCCCGTAACTTGTACAAAAGTTAATAAACAAATTCAAAATACAAAAAAATAATATCAGTAACACGTAAACTCACATCAGTAGCTAATCATAATTTCAGTAAAACGCTTCATTGAGTACTGTGAACATAGTACTTGTTAATCATAATATCAATAATAGTCAAAACAAGACCAATAATATGAATATTAGTAATAAGTATTTTGTTGTATGCACATTAGTAATTTACCTTCTAGTAATAATTCAAAAGTACTAAGTAAATATAATATCAGTAATCAATCAGAGTGAGTTCAGTAATATGGACATCAATATTCAATACTCGTTCATAATTACTTGAGTACTATATATATATATATGTATATTATTGATCAAATATACAATGAGTGTTTCTTCTCTGCAAAATTAAGGATTTGAATATATCTTTTCAAATCCATCTTCTTCTTTTTAAGGTTACGGTATAATTGGAATATAAAAACCTCGAGCATGTTAATATCCTTCCAAAATTATTTTCCTTCGAAATAGGCAACCTCTCAAATGTAAATACATGTGGAGAGATTACGTTTGATGCTCACCAAAACTCTAATCGATACAGGGCAATGTGTCTATCTCTAGGGGAATCCAAGTTAGCCCCCCCCCCCCCCCGATTTAAATGTTTTTTTGATATTTTTCAAAACACCTAGGAGGAGCATTGAGTGATCAAAAATCCCATGTGTGTTTTTAAAAAATTAACACAAAAATACAAAAAGTGAGGGAGCCAACTTGTGCTATGAAAATGTTGCACTTAGGTTTCACACTTTGGGAGGTGCAAAACTTCTATTATAGATAGTGTTGCCCTAGTTTTGGATGTCATATTCGTGTCCTGCCCATGAAGATCATGAATGTAGTATCAATTTTCGATCGCTTGGGTAAATATTGGATTCAAAGCTTGTAGTTCAAAATTTTGCTTGTTCTTCTAACTCAACATTGAGTACAATTTCCCAACATGAGAACCAAAGAAAGCCACTAAGGAGGAGCGTTTTTAAGCAAGGATTCAAGTTACCGCGTGAGGAGAGGGGTTTGAGCTCCCAACCGTTTTGCGCACAGAGATGCGTGTCTCCTTAATGCAAAAAAGGATATCAATATCTTCTTAACAATAATTCAACTTTCAATATTCACTCCAACAAAATCATGTGCACAACACTCTAACAAGATGGCTCCATCAAGATTGGAGAATAGACAGCATGGCAAAGAACAGATCTTATTGGAGGGACCATGAAGTACCCATCTTGACAGATGAGGTACATGGGTGAGAGTCAAGTGTATCTCCACTTTATCCCCATCAATGAATGAGAAGGCACTACTTGAGAATAGGACATGCACATCTTCCTCAACACAACCGACCAAGGGAATCCTCCAAAATGACCTCTCTCCCCTTCCAAATATATGTCCAACACTGCCCATCAACCACCACTCATTTTTTCTTGATTTCCATCCTTTGATATTCTTAAAATAATATAGTACAGGTATGAATGGCCTAAGTTGCTCCACACATACTTCCCACCAAGCTATCTTAGACAGCCAAGGATGTATGAGAATTGAAACGAACACCCACCAAACAACCACATCACCTTATCATTATCTATATTTGAGATGACAATTGTTGTGTAATCCACATCGATTTAAAGCCAAAAAGAGTGAACCCAATTGAACCTATACATCTTGATCAACCTGATACATATTTAAAAGGGATTTTAACAGTTATGTTCGTTCGAGTTTTTGCAAATACACTTATGTTCCAGTGGCAGACCTAGATTTTTAGGTTAGAAGGCACACCTTAATGGCAATGATGATAAAAAATAAATAAATACACAAGTTATTACAATGATGAGATATTAACAAGATATCTGACATATGAAAATTCAGCCATGGAAAGTTATTATGTCACGACGATGATCCAATATCTTTTCATTATATGTGTACAATCATTTCTAATTAACAACGATTCGAAGAAAATTTCTTTATTCATTATTCGTATGAAGGATACGTAAGGTTTATCAGGCATTCTTGTTTGGTTGATTTGTGCCATAAGGAAATGATGGTATTTTACATCTAAACATTGCTTGAAAAAATGAAATATAACCATTGCGATATGATTCATTGCTTGCACAATAGAATTATAGAGAAATTTACTTAGTGAATTTTGTTGTTAGATATTTGACTTAAGAAGTCAAATCCTCAAATTATTCCTGACTATAACTCTAAGTTGGTGTAGACTCGCTAATGTAGAATGTAAGGAATGGTACATTCTTGTTATATTAATATGTATGGTCAATAAAGTTAAACTTAATGTTATTGGTGGAAATGAGGAGGACATGTGCCCCTTCTCGAACATACTTACCGGTTACCGCCCGTGTTATGCTCCTACCTTTTTTGCAATAACACTTGTGTCATTATATTCGTACAAAATTACAATATTATCCATTTGTTGTTACAATTGCGTCCTTATATTACCTTAGTGAAGGGTAGTACTATGAATTTTATAAGATTACAACGGCACCAATGATGTTGCAATAAAAGTAAGGGCACAAATGTAGTCGTAGAAACTGAGGTGTACAAGTGTAAAAATCCAAATTAAAAAATTGCTCATGATCTTCTGAGAGCCTATCCATATGACTTCAAAAACTGGCCACTATCCTCATCACTGTCAATTTAGGAATTGGATTGGTTTAAGACAGGTTTTGCTTGTTGTTTCTCTGATATCCCCTTCATGCTAACCGTATGATTAATATCTGGAACCTTTAAGTTTTGAAAGCCATTGGAATCGGACCATTCAAGTTGGACCAAACTTGCTTTTTTTTCGTTTTGGACATTTAAATCTATTCATGCATGCTATATTAATTTCAGGACCTTTTTCCCACAATCGTGTGCAGGTAGAGCTTACTAATGATATGTTAGCACCTATCTATTTCATATTTACATTATGACTCTTGAAAACTTCTATATTTACATGTTTCTTCTCCTTTGAGTGTTGATTGTCATCACTAGAATTCAACATTAGCAAACGTCTAGTTAGGCCGTCTTATGTTTCGCCGCACCCTATCTGAAGGACATATTACAAAGAAACTGTTAGGAAACGGGCAACAAGCTGCACCGTCAATCCCTTTTGGATGGCAAATCCAATTCTTCGGAACACAACATCCATAGACCTGAGAACCATAACATTGCTATGCATAATTTTCTGGACCATTTTAAGGAGCTCTACAGCTTCAGACGCCAAGAACCCAAAGGTATCAAACTCGAAAGGGATGAAGACATGTTGATTGTCAATACAAGCCTTCTCATGTTTAGCAACTTTGGCTGAGACAGCTTTCCGTGCAGTGTATCCCGCTGTAAAATCACTTTTTATCAGACCAACTAACGGAGACACTCCAGTTAAATCAACACATGCATGTTTTCCTCCAGCCCAACCAAAAATTAAAACATCTGCTGGTCTGAGTGTGGATCTCCCCTCGTGTTGATTGATGAATTTGTTAGATTTAAGTTTGAAGGATCAAAATACAACATATATATTTGTAAGCAGTCCTTTATAACTGTTTATTTGCATCTATACAACTTTCATCTTCCACCACCTCACTCTGCCCTCCTCCTCCCAGACTCCATGGAATGCCATATCGATATCGTTTCGATAAGATATTTCGATGATATATCTGTGATATATCGCCGAAATATTGCCTATATCGACGCACTTTTGTGAAGGAAATGCCTTAAAAGAAGGATATCTCGTCATATCGATACCAATATCGGTCTCATCTCAATATCGATATATCGTCGATATATCGGAATTTCCTTCCATGTCGTCGATATATCGTGAATTTCCTTCCATGCCAGACTCCTCATCCACCGTTTTTTGCTCTTTCTTAATAGGGCGAACTTCCATGAACAAAGTCAATATCCTCGCCACAAGGAACATTGACGTTCCAGATGATAGAAGTGGAATTGCGTTGTAATGTACCTATATACATCCATCATCATGATTTGTTAGTACATAAGAATAAGCCAAAAAATTACATGATAAAAAGATTTTGTTTAGGTACGTTGGGCGTGTCCTCAACAATTGAGAGGCTTGATGCTTCTAACAATTTAACCCATCGACTAAACTATAACAATTTAACCTATGTCCGAGTTCGCTTCAAAATAAAAATTTGAAAGTTCTTGTAACGTCCCGGGCTTAGGTCCCCAGTCCGTTATTGAGGAAAACTGACGCTGACAACTTGTTGGGTTCGGGGCCAATTAGACCCGTTGACAACCACCCAAAATACTTAAGTCCAAGTTGTAAAGTAGTAATCCCCACCACTTATAAACCATACCCACACTTCGTGAGTTTTAGGTATGACACTATGTTTGGGGTTTGGGTGTTACAACCTCCCCCACTTATATTCGCAACGTCCACGTTGCGACATAATCCATCACTTATTCCCAGTTACAATGGCGGCTGCACGCTCTGGGTAACTATTTCCTCCTACCTCTTTGTAGGGGCGGCTCCGCCTCTCGACTAGCCCTTTCCACTATCAGAGGAAAATTAGCTATGATACCATTTGTAACGTCTCGGGCTTAGGTCCCCGATCCGTTATCGAGGAAAACTGGTCCTTACAACTTTTGGGTTCGAGCCCATATGGACCCGTTAACAACCAGCCAAAATGCTTAAGCCCAAGTTATCAAGTAGGCATCCCCATCACTTATAAACCACACCCTCACTTCGTGAGTTTTAGTTATGGCATTATGTTTGGGGTTGGGGTGTTACAACCTCTCCCACTTATATTCGCAATGTCCTCGTTGCGACATGGTTCATCGCTTCTTCTTACTAACAGTGGCGGCTACACGCTCCGGATAGCCATTTCCTCCTACCTTTTTGTAGGGGTGGCTCCACCTCTCGGATAACCCTTTCCACTATCAGAGGGAAATTGGATATAGTACCATTTCTAACGTCCCGGGCTTAGGTCCCCGATTCTTTATCGAGGAAAACTGGCCCTAAAACTTGTTTGGTACGGGCCTACATGAACCCGTTGACAACCACCCAAAATACTTAAGCCTAAGTTATCAAGTACTAATCTCCACCACTTATAAACCATACCCACACTTCGTGAGTTTTAGGTATGGCACTATCTTTGGGATTTGGGTGTTACAACCTCCCCTACTTATATTCGCAACGTGCTCGTTGCGACATGTCCCATCATTTATTCCCAGTAACAATGACGGTTGCACGCTCTGGGTAACTATTTCCTCCTACTTCTTTGTAGGGGCGGCTCCGCCTCTCGGGTAGCCCTTTCCACTATCAAAGGAAAATTGGCTATGATACCATTTGTAACGTCTCGGGTTTAGGTCATCGATCCGTTATTGAGGAAAACTGGCCCTAACAACTTTTTGGGTTCAAGCCCAGATGGACCCGTTGACAACCAGCCAAAATGCTTAAGCCCAAGTTATCAATTAGTCATCCCCATCACTTATAAACCACACCCACACTACGTGAGTTTTAGGTATGGCACTATGTTTGGGGTTGGGGTGTTACAACATCACTCATTTATATTCGCAACGTCCTCGTTGCGACATGGTCCATCACTTCTTCCCTGTAACAGTGGCGGTTGCACGCTCCGGGTAGCCATTTCATCCTACCTCTTTGTAGAAGTGGCTCCACCTCTCGGGTAGCCCTTTCCATTATCAGAGGGAAATTGGCTCTGATACCATTTATAACGTCCCGGGCTTAGGTCCCCGGTTCGTTATCGAGGAAAACTAGTCCTAATAACTTGTTGGGTACGGGTCTACATTAACCCGTTGACAACCACCCAAAATGCTTAAACCAAGTTGTCAAGTAGTAATCCCCACCGCTTATAACCCACCCGCACACTTTGTGAGTTTTATATGTGGGACTATCTTTGAGGGTATGGGTGTTACAAAATGTTGTAACACCCCAACCCCAGAAATAGTGTCATACATAAAATTCACGAAATATGGGTGTGGTTTATAAGTGATGGGGATGACTACTTGATAACTTAGGCTTAAGCATTTTAGCTGGTTATTAACGAGTTCATCTGGGCTCGAACACAATAAGTTTTCAGAATCAGTTTTCCTCGATAACGAATTGGGGACATAAGCTCGAGACGTTACAAATGGTGTCATAACCAAATTTTCCTCTAATAGTAGGAAGGGCTACCCGAGAGGCGGAGCCAACCCTACAAAGAGGTAGGAGTAAATAGCTACCCAGAGCGTGCAGCCGCCATTGTCACTGAGAATAAGTGATGAGGAATGTCGCAACGAGGACTTTGCGAATATAAGTGGCAGAGGTTGTAACCCAAACCCCAAACATAGTACCATACCTAAAACTCACGAAGCGTGTATATGATTTATAAGTGATGGGGATTACTACTTGACAACTTGGGCTTAAGCATTTTCGGTGGTTGTCAACGGGTCTAATTGGCCCCAAACCCAACAAGTTTTAGGGCTAATTTTCCTCGATAACGAAATGGGGACCTAAGCCCGGGACGTTACAAATGGTATGAGAGTCAATTTCCCTCTAATAGTGGAAAGGGTTACCCGAGAGGTGGAGCCACCCCTAAAAAGAGGTAGGAGAAAATGGCTACTCGAAGCGTGCAACCGCCACTGTTAATGGGAAGAAGTGATGGACAATGTCGCAATGAGGACGTTACGAATATAAGTGGGGGAGGTTGTGACACCCCAACCCCAAACATAGTGCAACATACTTAAAACTCACGAAGTGTGGGTGTGGTTTATAAGTGATGGGGATGACTACTTGATAACTTGGGCTTAAGTATTTTGGCTGGTTGTCAACGGGTTCATTTGGGCCTATACCCAATAGGTTGTTAGTACCAGTTTTCCTCGATAACGGACCGGGGACCTAAGCCCGAGACGCACCCAAACGCCAAACATAGTGCTATACCTAAAACTCACGAAGTGTGGGTATGGTTTATAAGTGGTGGGGATTACTACTTGACAATTTGGGCTTAAGCATTTGGGTGGTTATCAACGGGTCTAATTGGCCCAAACTCAACAAGTTGTTAGGGCCAGTTTTCCTCGATAATAAACCGGAGACCTAAGCCCGTGACGTTAAAAATAGTATCAGAGCCAATTTTCCTCTAATAATGAAAAGGGCTACCCGAGAGGTGAAGCCACCCCTACAAAGAGGTAGGAGGAAATGGCTACCCGGAGTGTGCAGCCGCTAATGTCACTGGGAAGAAGTGATGGACAATGTCGCAACGAGGACGTTGCGAATATAAGTGGGGGAGGTTGTAACACCTATACCCCAAAGATAGTCTCACATCTAAAACTCATAAAGTGTGAGAGTGGGTTATAAGCGGTGGGGATTACTACTTGACAACTTTGGCTTAAGTATTTTGGGTGGTTGTTAACGGATCCATGTAGGCCCGTAACCAACAAGTTATTAGGGTCAATTTTCCTCGATAACGAATCGGGGACCTAAGCCCGAGACGTTACATATATAATGCATTTAAAAGTTCTAACATATATTGAGAAGTCTTCATTTTTAAAAAAACTGCCATTTTTTTAGGAATTTAGACGATCAATTAGTTCAGAAGAGGTAGAACTAGGAGCAACGAAAAAAAGAAAAAAATGGTGGAAGTATCCAATGTGGTGCATGAGCGAAAATCCTTATCCCAACATGAGGATGGGAGCGGCAAGGGCCCATGGCTTCGTTCGTATTCTTCTCATAATAATCTTGGGTAGGCAGTTCGCAGTCAGCTTTGAGCTTGTTTAACTTCTTTGAGAGAATATTTATTCCTACATTCATCAAGGATTTAAAAGAACTTTAATGGTTGGGTGAAGCAAGTTTTTATTGATAAAAGCTTGTTTTATACCTCCTTGAGAATGAAAAACACTAGATTTCGAAGCCGTTGGGGATGGGCCTACCATGCTTCAGATGATAACGTTGCTGAACTAAAGTACATCATGCCGATTCCAAATTGTAAATAAGGGTTTGGACTTTTGGTTAGATGAGGATGAGAGTCCATAATGTATACTAGTGTATACTTCGTGGTGTTGCATGGGTTGTACTTATTAGATAGGAAAATATAGTATATAAGATGAGAAAAGGGAGCTTATTTTGTGAAGTAGGTAATCTTATCTACTTCACATTTAATTTTTGATAAATTTTTTATTTTTTTTTTGAAAAATACCACTGTGAATTTTCATTACTATATCCCTCTAATATGTCATTCAAATTTCATCAGAAACAGAGACTCCTATGGCTTCCATCCAACGATCACAGATTAGTTGTATTCTACCTGTTCTAGATGGAGGTCGTAGGAGTCTCTTTTTCTTACGAAATTTGAAGGATATATTAGAGGGATATAGTTATAAAAATTCACAATGGTATTTTTCAAAAAAAAATAAAAAAATTACCAAAATAGAATATAAAGTAGGTAAGGTTACATACTTTACAAAGTAGGCTCTCTTTCCTCGTATAAGATAATAAAATTACCATGGTAATACATACATGATACATCACCTTGTTTTGAACATTTGTAGAAAATATCTTAAAATTAAGAACATCAACGAAGGCATGTTTAAATATCAAGAAATCATATTTAAAAATCAGATGATCAAAAAGCATAGGAAAAACTATGTTCCGAAAATGTGGTCATGAATATTTTTATTAGTTTATTTTTTTTAAAGTTGACGGGACTGTGTAACAACTTTATGATATTTCAAATATATATATATAATGTGGTTCCATCAAAAATTTTAAATTCCACTGCTATCGTAACTTGTATGACAAGTCTTATTTTTATCGGATACGTTCCGACACGATTCCATGATGGGTGAGGTACTATCACCTCCTATCACTCGAAACTATATTATCGAAATCATTATCGATGAGAACTCGAACTGTAACGTCTCGGGCTTAAGTCTCCGTTCCGTTATCGAGGAAAACTAGCCCTGACAACTTGTTGGGTTTGAGGCCAAATAGACCCGTTGACAACCACCCAAAATGCTTGAGCCCAAGTTGTCAAGTAGTAATCCCTACCACTTATAAACATACCCACACTTCGTGAGTTTTAGGTACGGCACTATGTTTGGGGTTTGGGTGTTACAACCTCCCCCACTTATATTCGCAACGTTCTCGTTGCGACATGGCTCGTCACTTATTCCCAGTACAATGGCGGTTGCACGCTCTGGGTAGCTATTTCCTAATACCTCTTTGTAGGGGCGGCTCTACCTCTCTGGTAGCCCTTTCCACTATCAGAGGAAAATTGGCTATGACACCATTTGTAACGTCTCGGGCTTAGGTCCCCGATCCGTTATCGAGGAAAACTAGCCCTGACAACTAGTTGGATTCGAGGTCAGATGGACCCATTGACAACCAGCCAAAATGCTTAAGCCCAAGTTATCAAGTAGTCATCCCCATCACTTATAAATCACATCCACACTTCGTGAGTTTTAGATATGGTATTATGTTTGGGGTTGGGGTGTTACAACCTCCCCCACTTATATTCGCAACGTCCTCGTTGCGAAATGGTCCATCACTTCTTTCCAATAACAGTGGCGGTTGCACGCTTCGGGTAGCCATTTCCTCCTACCTCTTTGTAGGGGTGGTTCCACCTCTCGGGTAACCCTTTCCACTATCAGAGGGAAATTGGCTCTGATACCATTTGTAACGTCCCGGACTTAGGTCCCCAGTTCGTTATCGAGAAAAACTGGCCCTAATAACTTGTTGGGTACGGGCCTACATGAACCCATTGACAACCAGCCAAAATGCTTAAGCCCAAGTTATCAAGTAGTCATCCCCATCACTTATAAACCACATCCACACTTCGTGAGTTTTAGATATGGCATTATGTTTGGGCATTATGTTTGGGGTTGGGGTGTTACAACCTCCCCCACTTATATTCGCAACGTTCTCGTTGCGACATGGTCCATCACTTCTTTCCAGTAACAGTGGCGGTTGCACGCTCCGGGTAGCCATTTCCTCCTACCTCTTTGTAGGGGTGGTTCTACCTCTCGGGTAACCCTTTCCACTATTAGAGGGAAATTAGCTCTGATACCATTTGTAACGTCCCGGGCTTAGGTCCACGGTTCGTTATCGAGAAAAACTGGCCCTAATAACTTGTTGGGTACGGGCCTACATGGACCCGTTGACAACCATCCAAAATGCTTAAGCCCAAGTTACCAAGTAGTAATCCCCACCGCTTATAACCCACTCTCACACTTTATGAGTTTTAGATGTGGGGCTATCTTTGGGGGTATGGGTGTTACAACCTTCCCACTTATATTCGCAATGTTCTTGTTGCGACATGGTCCATCACTTCTTCCCAGTGACAGTGGCGGCTGCACACTCTGGGTAGTCATTTCCTCCTACCTCTTTGTAGGGGTGGCTCCACCTCTCGGGTAGTCCTTTCCATTATTAGTGGGAAATTGGCTTTGATACATTTGTAACGTCTGGGCTTAGGTCCCCAGTCCGTTATCGAGGAAAACTGACCCTGACAACTTATTGGGTTCGGGGCTAATTAGACCCGTTGACAACCACCCAAAATGCTTAAGCCCAAGTTATTAAGTAGTAATCCCCACCACTTATAAACCATACCCACACTTCGTGAGTTTTAGGTATGGCATTATGTTTGGGGTTTGGGTGTTACAATATAATTGGAACATCTCTCTTGTAGTTGATGTTTGTTATTGTAATGGAATTTTTAAAATTCTTAACTTGATTGTTCAAATATCTCAATGGTTCCACTTTATCAAGAGAGTTATCAACCTAATTTTAAGATATAACTACCTTATATAAGCATTCAAGAAACAAAGTTTAACTTTCCCTAATGATATTTTTAAAGTACCTTTAAGGAACTCCCTCAATGGTCTAGTGGTAGAAGCAGTGGCTCCCACTAAAAAAGATCATGTTCGAATCCCCCTCCACCCCCTCCCCCTTCTAGTACTAAAAAAAGTTATGACCTTGAAATTTCACTTTATTCTCGCCCCCTCCTCTGGTTGTAGGTCTCCTCTCTATTTGAGAATGATAAATTTTCTCACTCTAATTGATTCTAAAATCCCTCAGAATTTCTTAATCACTTTTTTTAAGGACAAATCCTCAATATCGTTAGATTTATGCAATTTCTATGACACAGCTACAACAAATCTGAGGACTTTTTTACATCAAATCTAACGTTCCTTTTTACCTCTTGCGATAATATAATCATGATTAGAGACTTTGATATCATTAGACTTCATTCAGATCGATCTTTACGTACCATCAATGAGATTTTGACTGCATAATTTAATGTAATGTTTATTATTTCTCTTTATTCGATGTACTTATGACCAACATTTTGTACACTTCCATAGATTGTCGTTCCCCCCTTAGCTCGAGTAAGACTTGATAGGCTACTTTTTACTCAAAACCTCATAAATCATAATGTGAACATCTCTTTTGGTAGTCTTTTGAGAAACTATGTGAAAGAGAGCTCTCTCATCCTTCTCACCTTTAAACCTTTGGGTGCCGTTCGGACTCTTATGTGGGTCCCACTTTATTTTCTTTTTAAAAAAATTAAATAAATCAATTTTACATCATCAATCCTATCAAAAATAATATATTATACCAGCATATCATATAAAAAATATAAACTACTTAACTTCTACTCACTTTTCCAAACTTCAATACAATCACATCACAATAACTACTCACTTTTTCAAATTTCAATACAATCATATCACAAAACCCACTTTTAACCCACCTCCAGTTTAACCATCTATCCAAACATCAAAAATCTAAAAACGGGTTAACCTCTACCAGTTTAACCCGTCTTAACTCGCTAACCAAAAGCACCCTTAGAGGTCATTCGGCTAGGGGGCAAGGGGTTTAACCCACTTAGTCTATTTTTTCCTCTCACCAATGTGGGGCCCACTTTTTTCCTTTTTTAATATATTAAATAAATTAATTTTCTTGCATCCACTCCATCAAAAATAATATATTATACCATCATATCATATAAAAATTATAAACTACTCAACTTCTACTCACTTTTCCAAACTCCAATACAATCACATTACAATAACTACTCACTTTTTCAAATATCAATACAATCACATCATAACAAATCCACCCCAGTTTAACTCTTTATCCAAACACCAAAACACAAAAATGGGTTACCCTCTACCAGTTATTAACCCGTTCTAACCCGCGTACCAAACGCATCCTTATTGAACACTGAACATTTTCATATATGAAAACTGTTGGATCCTACATTCATAGTTTCCCTCTTTGATGATTGATAAGTTGTCTGATTGTGAACAACGGTTAACACACATGACTATTAAACTACTTCAGTTAAAAATACACAAGCATTTACAAACCTTACTGCCACCTTAAGAACTCTTCACCATAAGCGTACAGTTACTGACAATGTAGAACTAAAAATGGCTAGCTCAAGGCTGAAACAAAATTAGAAAATATTCATTGAAAAAAAATGAATTCTTTGATATCCAATCCTCCATCAAAAAAATCAAAAAATAAGCAATCCCTTTAGTTTGCATCAATGACCTTATCTAATTTATGAGCATATAAATAAATTTTATAGTTAACTAGTTTAAAAACTCTTCATAGCTTCTCATTTACAAAGCCACATATCTATATTTTTCTCTCACCGTGTTTTGTTACACACAATTTTCTAAACTTGAAAGTAGATCCACACTTGATTGTTAGGCAGCAAACTCCGAAATAATCTCCAAATAAAGAAAATTAAAGGGTTTTTATCAGTTGTGCCCCTCCTTATGCCCCTCCCTTTTTGGAAATATCAATTGTGTCCCCGACTTCTTATTGTTCTATCACTTGTGCCCCTCCATTACTTTGACCATCAATAAGTTGAACTTAACTATGGTTTTAATCAAACTATGGTGTAATTAAGACGGACGTATTTGGAAGAAAATCCCTCACCTCCTCCTCTGCTCGTTCGACCCTTCTGACCTCGACGCCTTCTACATGTGGGCCTTCGACACCGACGGTAGAGCTCATGTACGTGCTAGCGACGGAGCACTGGGGGAGGGGGATCGTGAGGGTGGTGGTGAAGAAGACAATACGAGCAGTGGCGGAGGACTGGTTCTTCTGTTGCATGAGGGGGGCGAAGGATGGAAGGGGGAAGAGTGGGGAAGAGGAGGTCAGCATGGGAAGGCTGGGAGTGGAGGAGAGGGGGCGGAGGAGGGGGGAGGCTGAGGGCTGAGGCATGGATGGGGGAAGGAGGTTGGGGGTAACGGAGGAGAGGACGGGGTGGAGGAGAGGGGGAGGAGAAGGAAGTGGGAAAGTTGGGGGAAGAGGAGAGGGGGAGGCAACGGAGGAGGGAGGCTGGGGGAGGAGGAGGATGCTGGGGCGAGTGAGAGGAGGGGAGGGAGGAGGAGGACGACCAAGTGAAGAGGAGCAGGGGAGGGAGGTGGAGGTCAGCTTGAGGAGGAGGAGGGGAGGGAGGGAGGAGGAGGTCGACCTGGAAAGGAGGAGGGGAGGGAGGGAGGGAGGGAGAGGAGGTTGGCTGGGAGGAGGAGGTCGATCTGGGGAGGAGGAGGAGGGGAGGGAGAAGGAGGTTGATCTGGGGAAGAGGAGGGGAGGGAGGAGGGAGAGGGTGGAGAGGGTCAAGAAAGACCTCCCGGACTCTTTTTCTAATTTACTTCTGCTTTTGTCCCCAAAGTGAACGTCTATTTGCATTGAGGATGGACGACAACTAACCTGAGGGGCACAAGTGATAGAACAACATGAAATTGGGGGCACAATTGATATTTCCAAAAAAGAAGAGGCATAATTGATATTGTAATATATCGGAGGGGCACAATTAATGAAAATCCAAAAATAAATGTAACAGGAAACACAAAAGATTGATCTCCACAAATCTTTCGACATGTTAAATTAAGATTTCTTCCTCAAAGATCTCCACAAACCTTGGATAAATATGTCAAGTGCGTTCATAATTTGCGTTAGTCTTATTCTCTCCTCTGCAAAAATTCAATAAATATAAATGGTCGACCCTGTGACTATTTGGATCCTCTAAAGGTGTTAGACAATGAGATTACATTTCTCATCTCGTATTCGACGTGGTCATGCTTCTTCTGACACATCTCCTCAAAAAATGTGACTAATATTGCAACCTAATCATGATCTCTAATATTTAATTTATTGACCTCGTTTTTAGGACACTAATTCGGGTGCTCCTAAACTTAGAAAACTTTAATAATCTTTTCATTCATGTATAGCTGAAGATCATTTTGATAGATATGGTTTATGTGTTATCTATGTGTCCCCTTCTTTCTCCTCATATAACCTCCTTAGGCCTAAAAGAAGATTCTGTCTCCTTTTCTCTATTTGGGGTATAACCTTATGCATTATCCTTTATTTATTTATTGAAAGTTGAAATCTTGATGATTTTGTAAAATCAAGGGGGTATTTGTAGGTTTCCTAAATAAATCTATGCCTTAATTTTCATAGCCTTAAGCCTCTCCACAAATTTGCAGCTTAAATATTGAGAAATGGACAAAGTATACTTTTTTTCAATACTTGGATGTCAATCTGCAATAAAAAGTTAGAAATTTAGTTCAGACCTTACTATGAATTCATATGAGTATTCGTCCAAAAATCCCAAACCAAACACTACAAAAAACGCAAATGGCGTGCACATTGTGTCTTGCACTTGGCGAGCACATGCGCTTGCTCGGTTCTAGGCCAGCACTTGTAGTACACAAGTGCTCGTCCAGCTGGCTCGCCCATTTGAAGTTAGAGATGCGGGTTTGGCGAGCGCATGTCAAATTGGGGCGGGCACATAAGTGTGCTCGCCAGCATCTGTAAACAGAACGCAGGCCCGAGTCCAGGGCTCATTTCTCTCGAGTTTCTTACCCAAACCACGTCTCCAATGATTTTTGGAGGCCATCCACCACCGTCGACGACCATTCCGTGACGTCCTCTTGCTACTATCGCATCTCTTAAGGTATTTCGACTACTCATGTCATTTATTTTTAGTTTTTGTTGCATATTTATGGAGAAACAATGGATGTATGATTTTTATGTTTTAGATATTTTTTCACCAATCTATGCTAGATTTTAGGTTATATGATGGCTTTTAAATATGTAATCATTACTTTAACATGTATTGATGTTTGATTTGATTTCATATTAGTATAATTTGACCAAATTCCGATTGCATATAAGGTATATGATGAAATGCTTAAATCATAGGTATTGTCTTGAAGTGTATACTGTGTAGTATAATTTAAACTAGATTATATCATTGCGTAGATTATAGAATTATTTTGAAGTGTATAATGTGTAGCATAGTTTAGATTAGATTAGCATTATAGATTAAAAGAAATGAAATTAGTATAGTTTAATTTATCATTGTCTTCATAAATAATATAAGGTGTATGATGGAGTGGTTAGACTTAACTTATGTAATATTGTTTTAAAGAAGAATTGTGTGTATAAATGTAAGCATATATTTTTGGTGATACGGAGTTGAATCATTTGATGTGAAGGTATGATAATGCACCATATAAATGTTAAATGTTTAGTTGTTAGGTTTGAATGCATCGGTATTTAGATGTAAATGTGAATGTAATGATAGCATGTGATTGTGAATTATTTGGTGTAATAGATATATAGATTATAGCATGTGATTTGAATTATCTGGTGTGTAGATATTAATGTGATAATAGAATGTGAATGTGTATAAATGTTATGTGTAATTATGAATGTGATGATAGATTAAGATTGTGAATAATTTGGTATGTTAAATGTATAGATTATGGCATGCGAAGGTGTCTAAAAATGTGTTGATAGCATATTAAAGTGTATAGATGTTAGGTGTGAATGCGTAGGTGTATAGATTTAAATTTAAGGGTATGTGTATAGATTTAATTTTAAAAGTTATGTTGTGATAAATTTTTTAGCGCATTAAATTCGAGTTAATGTGTCCAAGTATGTCACATTAACTTATAGTTTGGTAGATAGCAAGGCTAAAGAACTAAATAATTATTAAATTCCACTAAATATTCACACACAATGCGTCCCTTCACACCAGGTGGTGTGTTGCCCTGGACATCAAGAGGCGTGTGCAACATATTGGAGGATTTCATCACCTCTAATTGTGTTGTATTTTTAAAATTTTGCACAGTACTATTGGACTCACTTTGGGATAAGATATCCCGGTCCAATGGTCGTGAATTTTGATGTGTGCATGTGGAAGAATTTTTCTTGCACTTAATTAAGCACTAATTTATGATCATGGATGTAATAATTGTCCATATTGTATGGAGAGTATGAAGTCTTTTCAGCTTCAACACGGTCGGAAACCTTATTTTTTTATGGTCACATGCTTTTTCTCTCAACCGATCATCCATATCGGACACAAAAACAAGCATTTAAGAGGAATATCACAAAACTTGCATATCCTCCGACAATAAAAACTAGTGATATAATATTATCAACACTACATGAATTTGAAAACTCAGTCATGCAATGGAGATAAAATACAACATTTACCTAGTTTTGGTGATAGTCGTTATTGGCTTAAAAGGAGTATATTTTGGGAATTACCATATTGGAATAAATTATTGATACGACACAACTTAGATGCCATGCGTATTGAGAAAAATATCTTCGATAAAATCTTCTATATAGTTTTAGTGTAGTTGGTTGTATAAAAGAAACAATTAATTCTCGTCGTAATTTAGTGATTTAAGGATTATATGCAATCAGCCAGAATTATATATTAGAGATCTTGATAATAGAAGGATCAAAATTCCTAAAGCGAAGTACATATTTGATAGAAATCAGCTGGAATGTGTCTGCGAATGGTCAAGTAGATTGAAATTTTCTGATGGATGTGCATCAAATTTATCAAATTTGATCGATTTAAAGAAGTTTTCATTAAAGGAATGAAGAGTCATGACTGTCACGTATTCATGCAAAGATTGCTACCATTAATGTTCAGGGGACAGCTATCAAAAAATATCGTCGATGTTCTATCCTATGTTAACAGATTTTTCTAGATTATGTGTTCATCACGTGTTTACCGGAAAGAGATGGAATATCTTGAGAAAAATATTCTTGTGATTATGTGTGATTTAGAGAAGATGTTTCCACCAACTTTTTTTTTTGATTCAATGGAGCATTTGATGATTCATTTTCCATTTGAAGCTAAAGTTTGTGGGCCCATAAAATATCGGTGGATGTATCCATTTGAAAGGTGTTGTTTTAAGATAAATATTTGCTTTTATTGTAATGTTTTATGATTAAAAACGCATTCCTTTTTTTGTAAGTTCATGTTCTTCCTGAAAAGAAAGGTCCGAAACAAAAGTAGAGTCGAAGGATCTATCACTTCTGAGTATATCTGCGAGGAAGTATTAATATTGTGTGTGTGGTATTTTCCTGAAGATGTGGAGACTATCCACAATAGACTAAGGAGGAATGAGATAGTTTACTCTAATGAATAACCTCATATTAGTGTCTTTCTTCGGTTAGCGCAACTAATTGGAAAGGCTAGAGAGCGTTTATTGTCTAAAGAAGAGAAAAATAATATTGAGCTTTACATAATGGATAATTGTGCAGAAATAACGCAAACGTTGAGTACATATCTTTATTATTTTTTTCAAAAAAAAATGAAAATGTCATTCTCTTTATCCGTTAATGGTTTGTGTATTGACTTTAGGGAATTTAGAAGGAAAAATATTGAATAAAATCCTATATATAGAAACGATGAAGTTGTGCATAGATACATGAAAGAATTTCCAGAGTGGTTTAAGAATCGAGAAAAAGCGTTGGACGGCAATGATTATAATACACAGTTATTTAAATTTTTTTAGAAGGTCCAGTTTATAAGGTATGATCATATGATTGTTGCTGGAGTAATGATTATCGATTTCGTACTATAACTTTTAGTAGAAACTTAACAACTCAGAACTACGGAGTGATGGTCCGTGGATCTTGTTATGAGGAATATCATTTGGATTATTATGGAATCTTACATGAGGTAATGGAAATAGAATACAGTGTTTCAGTCTTAAACATACAATTCATTTTTTGTGCGACTGGTACGATCTAAATGAAGGGTTGTTATTGATAAAAGGAATAGCATCATAGATGTTATAGAAAGAAAATTTATATGAAGCTTTGAACTATTCATTCTTGCTTCTCAAGTGGACCAAGTCTGTTATCTTCATCAAGTTTCAAAGAAGAAAAAGAACATTGAAACTTTCAGTGTCGTCAAGATAAATTCATGATGTTATATTTCTAAAGAAGATTCTCCTGCAGAAGATGGTGTAGATGAAGATTTCACTCCTACTCATGAGCGAATAAATGTAGCATATGAAGTTGTAATCATCGAATTAATTCGATTGGCGGATAATGAGGTTGTATCTGCTAACCTACTAGCTGATGTAGAAGTTACAAATAATGATTCAGACAACCGCGGAACCGATGAAACATATTATAATTCATCGGAATCAAATAACGAAGATTACTACAAGTTATGGTAAAGTATTGTACTAGTTTAAAAAAATCATAGATAAGTGTATAATTAACTATTATATTGTCAATATAGTCATGCCCGATTTTGGACGTGGTGGCTCTTATGGATCTCAGCGATCCACTCGTCCGACCTCCTCAAACTCACCTTCTTCCAGTAGGCAGCCTACCCCGCATTTTGATTTAGATTCACATCCTAAAGAGACTCGACGGGTCATAGCCTACTACCAGTCTCTACGTTATCCTCCTCTACCCTTTCATGGAGGGTCATCTTCCTCAGCGGCTCTCGATGCATGTCCTGTCCCGATACATGCACGGACATCGATGGATTCTGATTCTCCTTCTTCTAGACGTCCGAACACCTACGTGCCTTTACCCAGTGGAGGAAGGCAGAATTCATCATCCTTCCCTTTGTTGGAACTTACTACTGATGGGAGGTAATTTTTTTACACTTTCTCATTTTAACTTTCATATATATACTCTCTAAAAAAATCAAAAATCTGTAGGGATTTTTTGGATAGAAATAGGATTGCAAATGAGATAACCAATATTATCAAGACACATTTGACTAGTATACAATTTCGATGGTGTCGCATTCTTGCTACCAAGCAGGAGAGATTGTTTGAGATTTTCCTGTTAAGAATATAAAGAAAATTTATTTGAATCATTTGATAATTGTTGTAATTCATTTATTTAAAATTTTTTAATAATTTTCAGAATAGGTATCATTTTGTTGCTGGTCTGGGGAAGGAGACTTATCGTCGAGTCTTTATTCGTTTGGTGGAGAAGATGGTAAACGATTCATTTTTGAAGGCAAGAAAAGATTAGAATGCGAAAACGAGATGCGATAAAATGAATTTCAAGAAGATGAAGAGATTCTCACTGTTATGGTGCGAGGAGGAAAGGCATTATATTGTCATCATAGTTTTAAATGTAATTTTTATAAAAAGGTATATTCATCTTATATTTTTGCAAGTGGATGGATTTTTGCAATGCATTCATTAGAAATTCTGAGTTTAGAAGTAATTCGTATACACTTATTAAATATTTCTATCGGACTTGTGATTATCTATATCGATGTGATTTTTTTCACTATATGTGCTACATAACCCGATTTTAATATGAATAAAGACATGATAAAAATTTAACTTTGTATTTGTCAGTTTCATCTTTGATTGTTGCATGTGTAACTTTTACACTTCTGCTCCATAAATCATTATAAAAATATTTATTTGCATTTATCTTTTTTCAAATACACATTGACACTACGATCCCAAATAAACCTTGTTAATGTACATCTTCATTATATTGGGACTTGGCAACGGGAGTGAATCTGCAAACACAGAACGTATGTCCAATCGTAGCTATTTAAGAAAAATATTTTTCTT
Organism: Ottelia alismoides; assembly: GCA_037367405.1. Taxonomy (NCBI): domain Eukaryota; kingdom Viridiplantae; phylum Streptophyta; class Magnoliopsida; order Alismatales; family Hydrocharitaceae; genus Ottelia; species Ottelia alismoides. Next base: position 516,210 of record JAZKJV010011352.1, on the reverse strand, counting down.
CTTCTGATTTCGGATATGGACTTTTTTCTAACGTATAGATTGAAAGGTTGCATCCTGAAGTTACGGATACGGATGCTAATTAAATCTTTGTGGTTCAGATATGGATCCAAGTTACAAATATCATATCAACTTTAAACATCCCAACCTATTTTTATTTCTGCAGAAACTGTGATCTTCAAATCAAACTTTATAAGAACACTGTCGTAACCAATAAGGTATAAGCATTGCAGGAAAGAAGAAGCTACGTCTACGTTAGATCGTGAGCTTCAGAGAGAACCAGTTAATTTGTTTGTCGAATTCTAACCATATTTTTGAAACCATATCAGAAGCTGAATCGAAAACCTTATCAAAATAGTCGAATCAGGTTGGACCATGAAATTAAAATCAGTTCAACCGGATGCATAACTTCATCATTTTTTTGAGTCGTATTAAATGGAACCGGTGAGGAAAAAGTGATTCAATCGGTTGATCAAATCAGAAAAAATAAAATCTTGTGTAAAATTACACGTTTAAATATTATTGAAATAGTTGATTGAATCAACAGAAATGCACATATAAATTTGTGATTATTAGTTGTGCCCTCCATAGATATTAGAATATCAATTATGCTCCTTCATTATTTGAAATATCAATTCTACCCATAACTTCTTCTACAATGATCACTTATGTACATTGGGTTAGTCACCATCCATCCACATCCCAGAAGGATGTGAACTTTGGGGAGAAAAGGGTAATTAGGTAAAAAAATTGAGGTTGGAAATGCCTTTTTCTCCTTTTTCTTCTTCCTTCCACTATAAAATCGAGGTTAGAAATCCCTCCCCTCCCTCCAACCCCTTGTCCGCCCACTACCATTCCAGTCCTTCTCCGCCCCTTTGTACACCCACCCAACTCCTCTTCACCGACCACCTCCGTCCAACCCTTCCATCCACGCGTGCATCCCTTCCTTCCCATCAACAAAAGGTTTGGTGATGGGTCCCAACACTAGCCGGGTTGATCAACGTCTTGGCTCCAATAGTCTTGTGTGTGCCCTTCATCCCTTTGAGGATGGACTGCAACACTCCTTGGATGCTCAGATCGATGAAACTGCTTCAGTGGGGTTTCGAATGATGAGTGGTGGTGCACGTCTAGGTAGCGGGAAACAATCTGCAGGCTGTCCCAGTGTGGTTGATCATCCTCTCGGACCAGCTACAGATCATTGCCTTGATAAGCCATTGCCTCACCAACTAGTTAATCAGACGCGAGCCCCTTCTCAGGCGGATTCCTCCTTTTGCTCCTCAGCCTACGAGGTATTAGCAGTCGTTTCCAGTTGGTGTTCCCCTCGCAAGGGCAGGTTCTTACGCGTTACTCACCCGTCCACCACTACAAACACCACTTCCCGTCCGACTTGTAAGTATTAAGCATGCTGCCAGCCTCCCCGATGAGCCCTCAGGCTCAGGGAAGAGCGAGAGCTAGGAGTGCCAGTGGGGGTCAGACTCTTAGAAGCGGCTAAGCAAGGACTCAACGGCCCTCATTCATCGAGAACGGAAAAGTCTCGACATCCCTGAGGGCTTGGTGTTAGAGAGGGCCCCATAGTGACGTGGTCTCTATCCACGTTTTCCCCTTTTCCACTGTGCGCGAAATCAATGCCAAGGGGAAAGAATGCAACTAACCAATAAACGAGGTAGATGTTGCCCACTATAATGACATGCTCAATGCTAGCGCTCACTCTCGCGGATGCATTATAGACCGAGAACCGACAGTTTGCTCATTCCCCAACGGCTACCTTTGTTGTTTCTATCAGATCAGACAAGTTCAGAAGTTAGAGGAAGAAAGCATACTCCCGGAAAGCGCAAGAAAGGCTGAGCTCCAATTCAAGCGTCGAGGGCACCAACATCCGCGTCTCAGAGATGGCATGTTGTCCCCTGTTGAATAGAGATATTGGACAGCCAGGGTATGTACATAAATACAAGATGATGTCCAACTATATATGAGGGTTGATGGACGGCAACACTCCATGAATGCTCGAATCAATGAAGCTGCTTCAGAGGGGTTTCAAATGACGAGTGGTGGTGCACGTCTAGGTGGTGGGAGACAATCTGCAAGTTGCGGTGTTTGAATGGCGAGGGATGGACAGTTATGCCTCTTAATCACACCATAGTTTGAAAAAACACGGTTGAGTTCAAACATTGACACTAAATTAATGGAAGGGCAAAAGTGATAAAATAGCAAGTTAAAGGCACAACTAATATTTCAAAAAAGGGAGGAGCGTAACTGATATTACAATATCTGAGGACACAACTGATAAAAACTCTATAAATTTGTTTTAAAATAGAAAGCGAAATTATAAAATTGTGTGTATTAGTATGCAAATCTTTTTTTCTTAATTATATGTATTTGCATGTATAATCATTTTCATCTACATATGTTACTCGTACATGCATATACCATACATAATCACATAGATATAAATAAACAAAATATTTAAAGATAGACACATAACACATTAATATCTATATGAATACATATTCACATATACCTATTAAAAATGCATACATAATACAAATATCTTACATTATGTGCAATATTTTAATGTAAACAATATTAATTCCTATACATATATAATATTGAATTAAATATGTGTAGCTAAATAAGAGAATTAATATAAGAAGTGACTGTGGTTGAGTTGGTTAGTAACTAAATTCCAGATATCCAATTGAATCGGTGGTTTGACCCCAAAAAAACTATTTGGACCAAACCGATGAAACCCAAACAACCGAAACCGGCCCACGTCTGGTTCACCGGTTACTACTGTTACTTTAAAAAATCGAATATTCATATCCACACCCATTCACTTGGGGCCCATGTCTGGTTCACCGGTTACTACTGTTACTTTAAAAAATCGAATATTCATATCCACACCCATTCACTTGGGTTGGACGCAAAATTAGATATACCTGAATATTCATATTTGACAAACTAAAACAAATACAAACTTGAACAGCTACTACTGCATTTATTCTCATCCCTACTGGTTATGAGAGGAAGTGTGTTTACTTTTGATATTGCCTTCGGATCAGACACATGCACAATTTTATCGGAGGCGACCTAGCATCTCCAAAGAAGCAAAACTGCGGGAGAATAAATCTTGCATACACAATATTAAGCATTTTAGTGGAATAGCATTTGCAGACGAATTCTTGAACAGTCTCCATTTCCATGGATCCCAACCTAATACTGATGATAGAGACTAGAGAGTAAATCAGTTGATTCATTGAGAAACCTACAGACATACAAAGACGGTAATGGTCCTTAGGCAGGTCATCTGCTCCAGGCAATAACATTATTTTCATAAGAGGGAAGTTTCACAATCTCACAATATGGTAGCATAATCAGCTTCATTGTAGATAAATGTCAATACAAACTATGTTGCGCCAGTTGACTAACTACCACTATGCTTTAAAAACAAAGGTTACTCTGCAAGGGAAAAAAAGGATAATATAATATAATATATGCGACTAACTCCCAAAGTAAACAACCAAAATATATGATCGCGTCGTAAATATATGATTGGAAACCGGGGAACAATCCCTGGGCAAAGGAACCAAAGTCATTTAATCAAAGTAAATTCCACTAAATCTGCAGACAAAATATGCTTGTAAAAGGCTCGACTTTCACCATCAAAAACATGTTATGGAGAAGAATTGCATCCTATTCAACTACTGCAAGTAGGTCCCCTGCACGACAGAAGCAGTGTTTTGCATCTGATCCGAGATCAACCTGAGACAATGTTGGCGAGCAATCAGCAAAAATACAACAGATACAGGATTGTGGCTCGAAGTCACACGCACGTCTAAAATCCAGTTCTGGTTTTTTTTCTGATTGTCAGTCAAGAACTGATGATTACTTCACTTTCTAGTTGAATTTTCCAGTTTATAGGTTGGAATAGCTCCTTGAAAGCTTATTATCCGATAACATAACAAGCTAAATCGATATACTTTGAAAGATTTCTTTTAAGTTCTGATCTTACAATAGAAAATGAACAATACAGTCACATTAGATTTAAAAAAAACTTTTTTCGAGGGCTTCATGGAAAATTTCTTTATCACGCACTCTTAAAACCAACTAATTGTATATGCAAAGCTCCTTTGTTTACAATGAAATAAGATTCTTCTACATGAGCAGTGAATAGCTTTAGCACAAACGAAGATGTTATAAGGTGGGCATTGGTAACATGAAAATGGACTAAATCCATAACAACGTTATTCACTAATAATTTAATATAACCAACAGATGATAAAATAAGAGAAGCAAGCACGGGAAAGGTTTAAGATAAGCAGAAACAGGCAATTTACCACAATACAAAAGTGTGATTTGTATAGCACACCTTCCAAACTGTTTCAAGGAAGACTGAAAAGATGTAGAGAAAAACTACCAGGCATGATCTTATTAGGATATAAACCCTAAACAACTCAGTTTAGGCAGCAAACCATTGACGCATCAAATAGCGTCAGAAAAAAGGCTGGTTTTGATCGGTTCCTATTAAAATTCTAGAATATAGTGTAAGAAGGCAATTTTGGACCGTCCCAGCATTAGCCACGGGTTAATATACACTTCGGGAAGAATAATACCGAGTATAGGTTGCTTACCTCATAGGCATTGATATCAGAAAACAAAACCTGCCATCAGCAAGAACTTTCATCAGCATTGTTGAGACTACTAAAGACCATTTCATCAGCATGTAGAAAAGATTTAAATGATGGAGATTTTTTTTAGAAAAAACAAACGCTTTGCAATAATTTATTTGCAAGATACAACATAGTTAATGAGCAACTGAATAACAACAACAAAGCATTTTCCGACATTAAGTAGGGTCGGCTAAGCAACTGAATAATAAATCAAATCAGTATTTACTGAAAGATACTTCCAGAGACATATCCTGGTTATGAAACTAATTATAAGATAAATAGAACAAGCCTTTCAAGAAATAATCAATTAAATATCAAAACCATTAGCATGAAAGAATCAGAAAGTATATGTTTCGAATACATTTAGACAACCTGAGTTCTATATGACCATCCATTCCTTAAGGCATTCAGCTTTAGCTTATGCATAAAAACAAATCGTTTTCTGCTGAAAGACATTCAGATGGTTGTGATGTCATTGGTAGCACGCACAATCATATCCCAATGCATAGCCATCACCTTGGACTTTAGTTACTGCCTACTCATTGATTTTTATACTTTCGTATCTTGGGTTTTGTATTGTTTATTTAAAAAGAATTAGAAGACATCGTCATATTTAGTACCGAAAGTGTACCCCATCTCCCATGCATGGTCTTGGTACCAACTACCAAGCCCTATTTAGGCCACTCTATATTGTATCCATGTCCTTGAAACCTTTCCCCGGTAAGACATTCTTCTCATGTTCCTATCAAAAAAAACATTCTTCTTAAGCTCTCTCGTGGAAGAAATAAAACAATGGCAAGCTCCTCGAATAAATATATATGACCTTACACAAGGAGATAAATCTCTCTTGTAAGTCAGAGTGCATCTGTGGTGGAATGACTTTAGTTAGACCATACTCAGATTGGTCGTCGCTACTTCAGCTTTGAACATGAATGGGTAATAAGCAAAGAGATATTTGTAAATGAAAGATATTAAATTCAAATATCCAGAAGATCAAAAATATGTTCAATCAACTCTAAAACAAAAAATTGACTAGCTGAGATACAGCATTGAATCATCTAGCAACCAAATCAATCCAAGAGGTAAAATAAAATCGTTCGAATTAGATTGAGAAATCAGATCCACGTCTTCGTAGAGTAAAGAGTAGTCCTTCAATGCAGTCACGTACCTTTTTCCCCACTTCCACTTCCCCAGCTTCAGCACCTACGGACAATACCTGTAATACACAATTCATATCATCAACATTGATGGAAAGAGCTTCTTTAAAATGGCAGGAGCTTACCCGACCAACGAGATACCGCTCAAACTTGACAGCAGATTTAGGCAACAAAACTCCACCTGAGGATTTCTACAGAACAACATCACAAGTACAAAATTATTTTCACTTCGACCATAATCCAAATACTATCATCAATAAACACACAATATATTCAGCTCGGTACTACGTTGACCCATTAGTGTAGTTGACACCAAACAATATCAGAACTTCCACAGATGCATTCATGAACACTGCAGTTTGGCAGTTCAAGAATAGAAAACAGATAAGGTGGAAAGGTAAAGCACGCTGGCTGCTAATAGATAGGTTCCTTAGATGCATATGTATGAACATTCGATTGATGCAGGTTTTATTCTCTTAAATACATGCAATCGGTGGATGCGCACTGATAGAAGAACTAATTGGAGTAGAATAAGATCGCTCGCTACATTAACGAGTTGATTGAGATAATAACAGAAGCCCAGTTCCACCGCAATCGACCAATAAAGAGATCGCTGTCGGACAACATAGAAGATAGCAGGTCGATACGAATCAGAGCATGCGCAACCGGCGCTGCCCATTTAGCTAATCCAGATACGAATTATATATTGCATGACCTAACCTAAATTTCACGCCAACATAATCACCACTACATCAGGGTCATTCGCAACGCTAAACTACCTCGTCTACACAATCTTCGCGTTCAGTTCAACAGTTCCGTTCTGAAATCGCCTAATGCGAACATACCCGCAATCTCAAACTTGTTTTTTCGCAAAAAAAAACACAGACACGCAGATGCAAATCGAATGAACAGGTTCAATTATCAAGTAATTTGATATGACCTCGGGCAGCTCCTCGAGGCGGACGAGAACCCGGTCGGCCTGCGGAACTACCTGTACGGAACAACCGAAACCCTAAGAAAGGTCGAGATTATATGTACGAGGGAGGAGGAGGGAGAGCTACACCTTGCTGGGCTCCCACTTTGAGGCGATACGAAGGGCGTGGGGGCTGGAGACGCGACGTGCGGATGAGGAAGGGGAGGGTGAGTGGAGGAAGGGTGTGTTGAAGGCGAGGAAGGCGGAAGCCATTGGAGTTGCGGCGGAGGAGCGGAGTAATGGTGAGAAGATAGAGAGCGTGCGAGGCAGCGGAGAGAGAGGACGGGAGGGACTGAAGAAGAGTGGGGAGAGCGTTTTCTGGATAATTCCACAAGGAGGGTTTTGCAGTGGGTGGTTTCCCGGAAGGGGGTGGGGAGGAAAAAATTTTATCGAAATAGTGACGGCACGAAAATATTTCCCGGAGTAAGGACATATCGATCGTTTGCCGCACTATATGGACGGACGGGAAGGGGGTGGGGATTCAAAATTTTCGTCGCGAGCGTAAATTTCGGCCGTCCGTTTGCACGGCAAACGATTTGCCGCGAGCGGCGAATCGTTTGCCGCACGAGAAAGAAGGGACGGCAACTGAAATGCCGATATGTCACCATTTTGGGGAATAATTTTCAGCCATCCCCATTTTGGGGATTTTTTTGTCAACGTGTCCCCATTTGGGGCATTTCACCTTTTGCAGTGGTCTTGAACGTGATGGATTTTAACACCATGTCCCCTCATGATATGGAAATTTTGATAATTACGAGAACTCCTTGTATTCTTCGCATTTACTCAACGATCTTTTCGAATATAATGTCTTGCACCGTGATATATTTTGTTAACTTGACTCTTCTTGAGCTATCATCTTGGGTTAGTTTTGAGTTGATTGATATGTGTGAGAAATTTTGATGGTGGATTTGGTCTCTCTCTCCTTGTTTTTTCCTCTCAGTGCTTCTTCTTTGTCCTCTCTGTTTGGATCTTCACGCAACCTAACCCAATACCGATATTGCTCAAGTGATATAATCTAACCATGTTCTTTTACTTTATTTTTTTTTTCCAAACTGTTCTATTGGTGCTTGAGTCGCATATCCCTTATCGTGAGAGGACAAACTTTATTTTTTAGTGTGTTCAACGAAGAGATAACATGCATAGGTAGGCATTTCACTACGTCCTATTTGACAGCATTAAAGAGAAATGAAAAGGTAGGTTGTTCATCGAATAACGGAGAGGAAACCTTAGAATGATGTTCTAGGTCGTGATTTTTACTCAAAGAGGGTTTCACATAATAATCTGCCATGTCGTGGCAACATCAAAGTTATATTGGAATATTTTTTTGTGTTACACGATTCAACCTCACCATTTGATGACATCTGTATACTGTTTGATATATGCAAATATATGTATTTGTGTTCATGTATATGTTTAATATTTAATTATCAATGTGTTTGTAATTTATGCTTAACGAACCGGTTTGATTAAATGGTTCAACCCGATCCGACCGTTTTGGTAAAGTTTCTAATTCGGTGTTCAATTCGATTTAAAAATATTGGTATAAAGTGATATGAAAATTACAGCCATCGTATACTTCAAAAATCATGAAAATGTGTTGGTGTTATTTCCTGAGAGAGATGAAAAATACATATTAGCCAGCAAGGACATCAGGTGACAGTTCGCCAGATGTACAAAAGGCAGAGTTAAACCCTGCCCAACATCCCAACAACTCTTGGGCTAAATGAAATATTGTTCAAAATCTTCAAAAGTTCCCCAAATGAGTACGAGAAAAGAAGGACGGAGGGAGAGGGGCAGGTGGGGGCTTAAGCCCTCCCCCCCAAACATGGTGAAATTTCTATTATATCTACTTATAAGATGATGGTATAATGATAACTTCCACAATAAATAAAGGCTTCAGCACCCCCCAAGCATTGTGATGTAAATTATTTACCACATACAATGAGGATACATTGGAAATTTTACCACAAATGTGGGTAACGTGCATGCCAACTCTGCAAGCAGCTACCCGTTACACATCTTATTTTTAGACGTTGACGAAACTTTCCCCATTCCCTTTCTATTTTTTCTATTTATTCTTTTTAATGAGTAATTTAATACCATCTATCTTCTCCATCAAGCTCATGTCTCTCTAATCCTCTCTTTTTCGGATCGTCGTCATTCTGGCATTGCATTTTGTAGTGCCACAAATACAATTATTCTTGACGGTGTCGTAACTGGGGCTTCGACTGCTCCAGCCTCCTGTGATCCCACATCCAGCCCACACGTTAGCTCGCAGAGTCGCAGGCCACTGTCGTTTCGTGTCGTTCTGGACTTTACGATCTCAATGTGATTTCCAACCTCCACATCGAATATATCTTGCAAGTTGCGACAATATTCATTTTAAGATCAAAAGTCATCATATTCCTACAAGCAAGTCTCCATGATTTTTTTCAATGACTTCTCTTCTTTCTTTTATTTTCTTGACGGGACCGTCTCATTATTTATGGGATCATAGATTCATAGTTAAATTTCGATTCATTAAAATAATATTGAATATTTGAGTTCAGTTCGTCATTGGTTTGGATTTAATAACTTTGGAAATTTCACAAGAATATTGTTTCAAATATTAACATATAATAATAATTTGTAATGTATATTCATGCTAATATTTTTTATAAGAGTAGTTCTTGATGCTTGTTTCAATTATAGTTTCTCGGTATTTCTGTTTTTGTTCAATTCAAACTATGCTAAACAAATAAACATGGATATATTTATGGATTTCTTGATATGTTAGTTGATATAGTTTTCGTTTAGAATGAATTTAAGGGCAATAAATTTTATCAGTGTCAAGGGCATGTAATTAGTGGGGTGATCCGGCTCGTATTGACACTTCATATCTCAACTGCAACGACTGAAAGGGCATTTTCAGCTATGAAGATAATAAAGTCCAGGCTTCATAATAAAATGGAATATGATTTTCTCCGGAGATCTATATTAACATATATTGAGAAGGACATTGCAGAGCAGTTCTCAATAGAGTCAATCATTGATGACTTTGATTTGAAGTCACGAAGATCACGATTTAAATAATTTCAAAAATATGTATGCTCGATCTCTTTTATTTTTGTTCAAGTTTTTGTACTTTATTATGAGATTTCTTATGTTTAAGCTGTGAAATATCAAAGTTAAGGTTGATATAAAGAGTTTAATGATTAGTTTTTTATTTTGTATAACAAACTAATTAAAATACAATGATATGAATGCATTGAGTATAAATTTATTATTATTGTATAATCCTTAGGTTGCAAACTACTCCATCAAATCTAGCCCCCCCCCCATATTAAATCCAGGCTTTGTCCCTGCGAGAAAGCATTGATCATAGATTCAAAAATCAACAACCATCATTACTAGGTTGCAAACGGTAATTTATTGTGCAGATGCATGTCCGTTGTCTTCATTTTAAGGGATAATCCTAAAAAGAGTCATATGTGACATATACACTAGTTCGCTAAACTCCCGAACTATAAAATATTTATAACTTGAATATAAAGAGTTTCAGCATGCAACGAATGAAAATGTCGAGAACGTTGATAGTTACGTGAGAATTAGACTGCATGTGTGAAAGTTGTATAAGGGGATCTAAAGTTTTTTTCTTAGCTCGGTCTAATCTTTATTTGTAAATATACCAGTGAAGTGTAAACAAGGCGTGTAAAAGCTAATGATTAGTTTCTGACCGGGGCCGTGTTGCAGTGATGTCAGTGAGATTTTAGTTTCGAGTGTTTTTGCAATTGGACCGGACCGGCCGATTGTTCAAATTTTAATTAACCCGTCCGGTTCAACTTATTTTTTGGCTCGGTTTAACTAGGATCAACCGAAGTTGAGCCGTATTTAATTTTTAAATTACTTAAAAATTTTGTTGAAAATAAGAGTTGAACCCATGACCTTTGGTTACCCATTTCACACTTCTAACCAACTACACTAACACAACCTTTTGCTTGTATTAGATTTTAAATATAATTAAACTATTATCATGTTATAGAGCATCCAGTCCAAATAATATATATAATGGTGTACAAGAAAAATACTTTATGTATAGTGTGAAATATATACGTTATCTATGTATTATATATATTTCAATATTAAGTGTATATTATATATAAATATATATTATTTCATTTCGGTTTGATTAACCGGTTCAACCACTTTTTTTCACCAGTCCAAATTAATATTTCCAAAGAGTTCGCCAAGGGGACAAATCACTCGCTTCGGAGTGCTTGGTTGGGTAGGCATGCTTATACAGTCATCTCTATCCCCCTTTGTGGACAGCTATTAAGAAGTGAGGTTTATATACTAGTTGGAAGACTGCGCTATAGCAGAAGGACAGCAAAAAAGGCTCCCCTAGTATATAATAGGACTAGACATGGGATAAGACACACCACAATAGAATGAATTCACTGCTCTTGCCTTGCGCGAACTAACGGGAGTCCCCTAGAAAGAATTCGAAGACGGCACACTCGCTGCTGGAGTACTGAGATGGGAAAGTACCTGACTCCGTAGATGTCTGATCCTTCGCATGATTCGGTTTGATTGAGCCGAAACTTCCCCTTCCTCCATCTAGGTAGCGAGTGATTAAGACAACCCGATAAGCTAAGAAGTGAACGGATTCGCTGACTTTGACTTCTACCGAGCGAGATTGAGAGATGAAGCGGGCAAGCTTATTATGTATAAAAAAAAGTTCGCCCCCCCTGCCCCACCAAGGACCCCCCCATCCTCTTTTTTGACTGACGGGAATTGGAGATTTAAATAATGATGACGTCATCATCCGGTTGAACCGGTTTGATTACATGGTTCGACCCGATCCGACCATTTCAACGAGGTTTCCGGATCGGTTTCAAAAACGTCGGTTTCGAGTGAGACGCAAAGAGATGCATGAGAACTTTGAGAAGTAGTCTTGTAATTAGTTGCAGTTTCAAAACAAATGATTCACAATTGCATCGGTTTTATTGCATAGGATATCACAATTGGTCAAAGATCACTCTCTAAAGCGATAGATTCTAGGTCATTTGAAAGAAGGAGCCACGAGGGTCCCGAAAGAAAGGATATTGTAAGCTGGATTTGTTTTGTTATCTTCGAAAAAACAAGTTGCAAGCGATAGATTCTAGGTCATTTGAAGCAGTTGCTTGAAAAAATCCACGTAGTTGTGATTTCAAAATGTTGGAGAAGGCCCTTGCAATGTTGGTAATTTTATTTTCGATAGCTTGAGGAGGTTTGGAGAATCAATTTCAGGGAGGCAGGAATCTCGTATGAGTATTCTATAGAAGGATATCACCACCTTGATCGATGGAGACAGAAGAGGAGTTGTAAGCTACAACGGGGTTCTTGTCTCTACTTTTTTACAAAAATATTATCAAAAATCCCACCTTATTAATTAAATGTATGCATTGTTATGCATACCCATCAAGTTTCATTTCAATCGGATGTTCCTAATTCTTTTACTTAAAGGTCAAAGAAAAGGTCGAATTCGAAATAGTTTTTGAGTCCGACTCGTATTGACTTTTTCTCTAGCCATTGAATTGAAGTAGCTAGTAGCATTCGATTGAAATGAAACTTGGTTAGTATGCATAATCATTAGCATACATTCGATCAACAGTTGGATTTTTTATATGATTTTCACATAAAAGACAATAACTACAACATATCATGTTGTAGCTAGAGCTACAACAAAGGATCTGCTCACTATGAAAATATATAAAAGATATCAATCACTTTTTCCTAAGAAGTTATAGGCTCTCACAAACATCTTTGATAGTTAAAGAAGAAAAGGACTTTTCACAACGAGCGCTCTTACTAACTTGCCACTCAGTTTATTCCTAAGGTCAGCATTCTTGCAATGTAATACTTCCATTATTGAGAGCACAATATGTACCATTAAAAAGGGTGATTTTTACACCTATAATCTTGTATACTTTAATATTACATACACAGACTCCATAAATCGCGAATTGCACCTAGAACCCCCGGATAGTGCTTAATTCTTACTTGACATAATCATGTATTAACTTCCATCTGTTTTTCCGTCAATTATTTTAAATATTTCCCCCTTTAAGTTCACCTTATTGACAAGAATGATGCTACTCCTCCTTCCTCCTCCTTCCCCTAGGTGATCTCGATATGGTCACCCCATCCCTTCGCCTCCCCTCATCTCACATCGTGTCGGTCGCAGCAGGCTGAGAGCACAATAGACGGAGCTGACACAACAAAGTCTATGCCACGTGGCGAGTAGAGGAAAACCACGGAGGCGACGAGGGTTGGGACGATGTCGGCGTGCTTGATCCATAGGAGGCAGCAATGTCGACGATCGATGGAGCTTCTCTAGACCTCGTCGGCGACTGGATAAGCCGTGACCAAGATCAGCTGAGCTCTGCCAAGCTCCAGTAGGTCTAAACCCCATCGAACTTAATATTCCCAGGCAATGATTCATCCATCCCTATCCTTTCTTCCTCATTCGATCTTTTCTTATACTTATTCTTGTCCAATATGAATCTTTGCTATATTTCTTCCACTAAACTCATTCTCCTCCTTCGATAAGCCCCTGAGTCCCCGTGTAAGCTTGTCACCCTCTGAAGGTTATGGAAAGAACCTTAAACGCACACCAAAGCATGATGATCACATCCAATGTGATCGAGAGCGACTAGTCATACTAGTGGCTCAGTGCAACAGAATTTAAAAATTTTAAAGAGATGGAACCACATGATCTGAGAAGACTTCTCGAATCGTTTCATCAAATCACACACGAGATAAAGGAATGCCTCTTAGTACAGCAGTATCTACAACCCCTTTACGGGCTCCATAACAGGAAATTATATATTCTGTTAAAGAAAAAGTGTGGTTGCGATCGAAGTCTATGTAGGAAGAGGTCGTTTGTCTCAAATCTGACCCGACGGAGGAGATATTTGTGAATGCGTTGATAAGGCGCGTGCTTCTCGCAATCTAAGATGAATATCCAAGCCTTAAATATCTTGATTTCATCTTATGAAATCGAACGTTTTCTTCACGAGCAAGGAGCACCGAAGAAGATGGAGATCCACGAGCAGTCGAAGCGATGACACGATGGCGTAGCGACGACGGTGATTCTCTCTAGCACAAGGGGTGGACGGTCACACTTGAGAGGTAGATAAAGAGAGGGCATGCGATGAGAATGCGAGAGAGTGATTTACAAAAAAAATATTGTAAAAGAAGAGCTAGTGTTGCCTATTCTTTTATAGTATTTTGGGGGTCACATGGATCACAATCCGCGTAAAATGCTAAATCAATGGTTAGACTGATTCGTGTTTTTAATCAATGGTCATGATCATTGTTGCTTAAAAATATAACAACGATTAATTTATTTTAAATTAAATACATGTCGAATTATCATCAATATAATTAAACTCAATTAAATCGTTATATACAAGAGGATTTGGAATGAGCGTTCCTTTCTAAAAATAGGGGAGACGACTGCGCTTGATTAAGTCAAGGGTGGACGTCTGCCCTCCATTTATGGAAGGTGACTCATCCTCTTATTACGTGGAATTTTTATATCTCGCGTGATCCTCTAAATATTTGCAACTACTTTTATTACAAATATATTCACAAACTTATTTCCCAATTAATTTGTGAATATTTCAATCATACCATTGAAAAATATGAACCATATTCAGGTATTCAAAATAACATGTACATTGTATTTTCAATTGATCATCTAATGTGAATCCAATTATAAAACTTATTTATAATATAAATATAATATGGACAATGATATCTAAATTATTCACATCCTTGATAATTAAATTGTATTTTATTATCTCGGATCATCATTCTCATACATCCAAATAAGATGAATAATATTCACATTATTCATGATAATTAAATCACACATAATTATCAATTTCTCAGTGCTCGGATATACCATTCAACACTCAGAATTATTCTTCAACTCTTTCAAGAATAATGTGTTTTCTCTGTGGATACTTTGAGATAAGGATAGAGTGATTTTACGTTTCACGGATAGTGACTTTGATATTGAGATCATATCTCAAATAAATATCTCGTTGAACTCCCGTAGATGTTTAATTAAACCAAAACAGTAAATCCAATCTTCGCATTACATTTGAATCGTATTCAGATTAGTGTCTGCATTTGGACTAAGATTAGATTACTTCTATACCGAAAGGAGTCTCTAAAATCCAAACTTGTTTCATCACTCCCTCGGAATGGAAGAGTCATGGTTATACAACCATTTATGATCACATTACCCTCGAGTATTCCTAATCCCCGTACATCATGTATACTGAAGGACCTAGAATAAACCCGAAGTTTTATATATCTTTTAGATTGTCTTCTTCAAGATTTTATCATTGAGTCTCTCAATCAGTCATCGGGAGTTGTTAGATCATATGCCTTTCAGAAGCATATATCATACATACAAATTCTTATCATGCTTATAAAACAAGACAACCATGCATGGAATTTTATCGGTCCCAACAACTCATGAGTGAGCTCATGTCTTCTGGTTCAGCAGTGAACCTGTAGGATCCCTTTGAGAGATCGTATCACTCATATGCCCTCATATGCACACCATCTCGCAGGTGTATAGACCTCGAATAGGTCATCAACCTATCGGTCTGTCAAATATACATACTCAGACATATAATAACACTTTTGTATCCGGTTAGAGGATGTGTGCCTATATCGTGATAACATATGACATATGTCTTGGTTATCTTGATCTCGTTAAGTCAACTCTTTGACCTAACTTATCTGACACATCCAAGTCTCTATTCCTATGCAAATGGTCTGCATCAAGAGGTCGGTCATCAGCCTTTAGAGAAGGATTGCCATCTCCTTCACATGATGGAGATCGTCTCTTAACAATCATTTGACAATGCTTAATGAGTCCTCAATCTAACTCTTTGGATATCATCCAAGTACCAACCCCTATGATTCAACATTTGAATCAACATATGTATTTTCATTAAGATGGTCATGATAAATAACCCTGTGTATTAAGGGGTCTATTATGCAAATTAGTTATTCTTCATTTCCGATCAATGAGTGAATTACAGTAACATTTATTACATATTTGCTCGTCATGGGCTCACTTGTCCAACACCCCTCACCCTCTGATAATTACGAGTTCTTGGTCCACCTTACCATATCCCTACCTCCGATGGAGATCATGGTCGGAGACATAGCACATCTTCTTCCACCACTGCAAGGAGCATTACCTCCCTTCTTTTTCTAATAACCCCAATTAAGACCTTGGTCTCGAGAAACATGGTAATCATTGCAGGTCATTATAGACCAGAGGTTATTTGGCAGCAATAGAAGCTAGGGGTGAACATGGGGCGGGTACCCAACCCGTTCAATCATGACCCGATCCGTCCCATCATTTTCAGGTCAACAAGTCAACCCGACGCATTCAACGGGTACCCGATTTTGACAGGTACCTGAACTATTTGAATGGGTAGCAGGTACCCGTGGGTACCCGTAAAATGACTCAACAAATACTCATGAGAGGCAAGTTATATCAAATGTTATAGTTTCTAATCATATGATGTAGGTTTTAGTACATACCTACAAAAGTTGTAATAATATCCAAACTTGTTTCAAATTAGAAAGCATTAATTATGAAATCAAAAGAGATATGATGGGAGATGTTCTTTTATGCTCGATGTAAGAATTTATTGAGGTTGAAAGGTGACGAGAAAGAGATACACAAATCGATTACATGGATGAGATTATATGTGGAGTAGAGATATAGTAGGTGGTCGGATCGTGAATGGAGCCGGAAGATAACCAATGATCGAGGTAGTCCTCTACTTGGAAGGAAATGTTGCTGATGTACGAAGCTTGGAGGGAAGCACAACCGACGATGTTTTGTCGTGGATTGTGCGAAGGTGAGTTGATGATGGGGTGACACATATGCAGAGGTGGCACTGCTGGTGGAACCGAGATCGCTGGTAGCGGGCCGTGTATGGATGGAGCTGGTAGTGGAGCCATGACCGGGGGGCAATGAGATCCAGGACACGGAAGCGGTGCGAGGTGTGAGACCTAGAAGGTTGTGCATTACTCGAAGGATCCAGTCGTGGGTGGTCGCTCGGTATTGGGCGCGAGATAGGGACAGAAATGGCATCTTCTCTTCAAAATCATAGTCAAGTTTATGGGAAAATGAAGAAAATAGACATGATCAAATATCTGAATAAAACATAAATATAAATAAAACGACAAAGAAAAATACCAAACACACGTACTTGAAAAAATACCAAACACACGTACTTTATGGAATTGTGATTCACCTGCACACTTACGAGTCAAATTTGCTATTTTTTGCAGCACGTACTGTGGATGGATTCATGACTTCCAACTAAATTGCAATTTTTCATGCAGCTTCCAACCAAAATTACAAGGCCTATATGGCTACAACTCCACTCCCCACTACCAACCGGGTACCCGATTATACCCACAGGTCTTCCACGGGCCACCCAATTTAGCGGATTAACAACTTCCGGGTACCTGACCCGGATATTTTTCTCACGGGTACCCGTAAAATCCGGGTAAGTATGATTGGGTTGGGGAGGGTACCCATTTGACCCTACTGTTTGAACACCCCTGATAGAAACCCTGAAACCCCATGTGAAACTCCTACAAGCATAACTTATTCCCCTGGAGGTGGATGAAGGTGTTGGATTTGGTGGGGGTGGTGAATGACATGGGAAGATCCTTGAGCGCCTAACGGAAGCATGAGGATCGCATCGTACATGATCAGGAGCGACTAGTCGTACTAGTGGTTTGAGGAAACGTAATTTAAAATTTTTAATGCGATGAAATCACATGCTATAAGAACACTTCTTGAACCATTTCATCCAAATCACAAACAAGTATTAGGTTTATCTCTTAAAGAATGGTTGAGATCGAGTCTCTAAACGAAGAGACCTCCTATCTCAAATCCGATCCGACGGGGGAGACGCTTGCGAGCGCATTGATGAAACGCGTGCTTCTCGCAATCCATGTCGATGATCCAATCGACAAATCTCTTGATCTCGTCACACGAGATCTGACATCTTCTTCACGAGCGAGGCGCACCGAAGGAGATCCACGAGCTAACAATCAGGCAGCATAACAACGATGCCACAGTGATGGCGACTCTCTCTAGGGCTCCATGGTGGACTACCACAATGAGAGAGAGAGAGAGCATATGTTATTGCAGCAGTTGTCACTTTGAATAGCAAGTGATGCCTTTTCTTGTATAGTATTTTTGGAGTCCATGGATCACAAATTCACAATCCATGAACTGCACAAAATCAATGGATGATATTCATTTGTGCTTCTTTCAATGGTCAAGATTATGTTACTAAACTTAACAACAATTAGATTAATATAGATTAAATATATATATTGAAAAATCAATATAAATTAATTCCAAATCAAATCAATCAACCATGGAGATTATGGAACGAAGATTGCTTCCTTCCATTAAAGAGGAGTGGACGACCACCCTTTCATGATGGGAGTTGGTGGTTGTCCACCCTCCAAACTAGGAAGGAGGTAATCTCATGTCATCTCATGAGATCACATTATTCCATGGAAATCTCTGATATTTACAACAACACTTGTTGTAAATTATTATACAAAAATAAATCATAATTATTTTGTGAATATTGCAATCTTGTCATTGGAAGAATGTGAATCACACTCACAATCCAAAATAAAATATAAATTACATTTTTCAATTAATTGCCCAATGTGAATCCAATTCACATCAACGTTTAATTTGTAAATATTATTTACAAATTCTAGCTCTTATATATTATAAATCACACTTATAATATACATGGTCAATGTGGATAGCGCTATCCATGTTATTCGTACCCGCGATAATTAAATCACATTTAATCATCTCGGATCTTTATTCTCATGTACCCAAATAATATGAATCACATTCACATTGTTTACAACTTTGATAATTAAATCACATTTAATTGTCTTAGATAACTCTCTTTACAGTATGAATCAAATTCACATTATCCATGATAATTAAGTCACATTTAATTATCAGTTTTCTCGATGCTCTGATACATCTAACATTAGTGAAATTATCCTTTAACGCTTTCAAGGATGATGCGCTTTCTTCGCGGATACTTGGAAATAAGGACAGATCGATTGTATTATTCCACGTTGTCGTGACCGTCCTCCCGAGGACCTTAGGTTACCCGTCAAACATGTCATTTGCCTACTTAGTTAGCTTAGAGTTAATCCGATGTTGTGAAAACCTGGGGAAATTTTTCGCTTTTTATCACGACATTCACAAGATTTATTTTAGCTAAACAAGCAACCACGAGGAAACTAAAAGCGGAAGTAAACAGTACACCAGAACTGAACAACAGGATATCCATTCCTTTTCATTTCATTCATATTTACATGCTGGGGTTCCACAACACCCATATACATATATATACCAGAAAGAAGACTACAGAGGAGAGCACAGTTAACATCTGTACAACTGAACTCCAAAAGACAAACCTGCTCTGAAAGTGTTTGCACCAAAAAGCAACTGCAGCCCCAACCAAGTCGGCTACTCGATCGCCAGACCCTTGCCTACCACAAGTGGAAAGGGGACAAGCAAGCATCTGTCAACAATTGTCAAGTACAAGTTCTACACATTTCTAATAAGGAAAAGCGGTAAGGAAAAGACTAGAAACAACTAGAAAAAACAGAAAGGTAAACTGTACTGGACAGAAAAAGAACTAGCAAGTCAGAGTGGGTTAATTGATTCTTTTAAGTTATTTACTTGCTTTCGGAAGGTTAACAAGAAGAACACACTCGCTCACTACCACACAGTGTCTCCCTCGATCAATGGAACTAACCAAACAACAACTCAAGCATAGAAGAAAGTATGTGGTCTTGGTCTGGTTAGGATCTCGATATCCGGGTAGGACTTTAAAGTCCAGGTTGAACCTCACACTATGACTCTGAGGTATGGTGTAGGGTTGGGGTGCCTTTGTAGGCATGCGATGATATCCTGCATCCTAACTAAGTTCCCAACACTTCTTCTAGCTTTTTCTCTCAACTCTCATTGATCCTCGGTTGACACGTGTGATAGCTCGCTCACGAAGGTGTACAGGAGGAAACATACTCACATCTCTCTCAACACCCAACCCTCGTTAGTCTCTACTAACGGTACTGTCGTCACTAGTCTCCTAGCGGAAAAGTCGTCACTAGGCAGCTAGCAGAAATTCACCTGTCTCCTACCCCATCACGAGGCCACAAGCCTAGCGGAAAGGTAGTAAAGGGGTCGTCAGTGTCTACTGTCGAAACTACAACTCAACTGGGCAATTGGTGAACTGACACGTGTCTACTGACCACTACCCCATCACTAGGTCACAAGCCTGATGGAAGGGTAACAATTGCTGCGGTGAGGAAACCCCCGAAGGGATTTGTCTGTCTCGCCGATCCCAGTGGAAGTGTGGTCCAAGGGAAAGGCAGTGGTAGTACGACTACTACGCCACTAGAGACAGGAAAGAGAAGAGGTAAGCCTGTCGATCCCGACTTCCTCTCTCGTTGCTCAACTCCCGGAAGAGAAGAGCTAAGTAAAACCAGACGAGCTTGTAACTAACCGCGGAGAACCTCCAGCCCAGGCTCTCTAAGGAAAACCACCGGGTCAGCGGAATGGTCTAGACAACTCATAGATCCCAAAGAAGCGTAAAACCGAGCCGGCTAGAAGAAAACATGTACATAAGACTGGGATCCTAGACCCACGCTCTCAGTGTCCGCTACCCGAGCCTGAGCGACCTCATCTCCAGCTCAGGTGAGGGTCACCGCGTCTCGCACAGTCGGAGTAAGAGTCTCCACGACTGGCCACGTGTGACATCACCATTTCTTTTATTTCCATGTTTCACACAAAGTGTCTATGATTTCTTTGACTTATTTCACATCTACAAGTTATCGGTCCTAGACTTGAACTTGTTATATAAGAACCTCAATTGATCCAAGGTTAGGGATACATACATGTTATGATAGTCTCTCTCAGCTCCCACTGAAGAACATCTATCTTATGATTTTGGCTATCTTATCGGGAAACATCTTTCTTTCCTGCGTCCCAAAAGATTCACAAACAACCACAAATATCTGGCTACCTATTAGAGGAAGACTTACTACATGGCAAGTTCATATAGTCTTATTTTCATGTATGATAACCACATATATATCATTAAGTTCATCCCCAATTTCATAACCCATAACATGTGTTTCAAACCCTCCTTTATAAGTAACAACTATACTAAGGCATACTCTAAAATGGTTACTAATAGGGGTTTACCCTTTCAAAGTTTTTCATACCAAAACAGTGGTAATGTGCGTGTATACTACATAGTAATTCAAGGCATCTAATCCCTTTAATTTCACACCCAACTTCATAGGCTTCAAAGACATAAAGTTAATCATTCAATTGACTTTAAATTCTAACATTTATAGGGTCATTTAGAGGGCACCACATGCTCCAATTATGCAATTGTTCTACATATAAATCTATGTGTACAACAATCATATGGCCGCAAACATAAGGCAATTCAAGACATCAAAAATCTACCAATTGCTCAAGCAAAGTTATAGCTTTCAAGACAACAAAATCCACTAACAATCCATGCTTAAAGATCATCAAAACAGTGGTCAATATCCAATCAAAATCGTCAATGTTCAGCAATGAATTGTAAGTGTGTGCAATATCATATATCAGTGCATCAATAGCCAAAACCATCAATTCGTCCACTCTTAATCCCTCTCCTTTATGAGATTAAATCACTAATTAATTACCCATTTCAATATAAGGAGAACTTGGGGACTTGGGGTTTTTAAAACCCACTAAAGGATGCATAAAAATTGGATCAAAACATGCATTCAGCAACTGAAATTCAGCAACAACAAGATCCATGAACAACTGCCAATTTGGTCTCAAAATCACCACCAAAACCAATCCAAATACATGGATTTCATGGGTATTGTATCCCCCGTATATCCAGAAATCAAATCCACCAAGGGGGTTCTAAGAAAATTTCCAAAATCATGCATGTCCTCAACCATAATGCAACAATTTCAAATCTGAAACATTCAGTGGCAAGCATAATAACCCCAGTCATAAACTCCTCAAAACTCATCATATTTCGAAACCAAACCATGGATTGATGGTTAACATGAAGGAGTATCTATCAACAAGTAAATCCACTCAAGGGGACATGAAGAAACTCCCCAAAACCATCATGAATCTCAGATTTTAAGTGCATGGACATATCTGAAAGCATTCAGCTACTTGTATATGAACAATAGCCAAATCATTTCCAATTCACCTCAAATTTCGAAATAAAAACCATGGATCTTAGGTTAACTTAGTGGAGATACAACCATCAAGCAAATCCACTCAAGGGAACTCAAAGAAGATCTCCAATTCATGAAAAATCTCGGCCAACATTCAACAAAACAAATCTGAAACATTCAGCAAAACCGTTCATGTACAACAACCATAAAAGCTCATAATCACATGCAAATTCGAGTCCAAAATCATGGATGGAAGGCCAACTTAATGGAGTATTAATCAACAAGTAATCACACCAAAGAGGTCTCAAGAAAAATCTCAAAACACATGCACAACTCGGATTTGAAGAACAACAACCAGATCTGGACACACACACACAAAACCGTCCACTCACAGCCTCCAAAACCCAAGTTTGATCAACAAAATCCCCAAAACAAAGACTTAATTCAAGACCTGGGTTATAAGTGGTAGGAAATCCACAAAATGGCAGCAACAGGGGGCTTAATTTGTACCTCAAATTCAAGCTTCAAGGGCTTGAAGAAGAACACTCCAAGAACAAGTGTAGAGCAGTCCACACCCTGGGCTTTAAGCTTAGATTTCCCTTCTTCTTTGGCCCCTGATCTTACACGTAATGCAAGATCCAAGATCCTCTCCTCTACAACTTTGATTTGAGCTCTTGAAACTCAAATTTGGATGAGAATTGGGGAGTGGATCAAAGGAAGAAGGTGGAGCAAAGAGGGTGGTCGGCCATAGCTAAGGAGCTCTGAGTTCTCAAGAATAAGAAGATGAAGAGAGGAGATTAAGTGCGGCCGAAGTGGACGTTTAGGTGGGTTTATAATGCTTGAGCAATTTGCAACATAAATCCACAAACTCCTCATATTTGCACTCAAGGCCCACCTATGATCAGCAACCCATACTTAGTCACTAATCCTTACCTAGCTACTTAATCCTACTTAGCCACAAATGGCATCTCAAAATCCCATCAAACTCACTAATGATTCAACATCTTGAACTCAATTAGTCATTTGGATTTAGGGCTGTTACACACGTATAGTGACTTGGATATTGAGATCACATCTCAAATCCAGATCTTGCGGACCTCTCATAGATGCTCGATTAAATCAAGACCGTAAATCTAATCTTCTCATTCCATCAGAATCAGATTTGGATCAATGTCCAACATTTGGATCAAGATCAGATAACATGTCTACCGAGATGAGACACTATAATCTAGACATGTTTCATCACTCCCTATGAATGGAAGCGTCATGGTTATATAAGTATTTATGATCACATCACCCTCAGCTACCTAATACCTATGCATCCTGCACACAGGAAGACCAAGAACAAACATGATGTTTTAGATCTATTTAGACTGTCTCCTTCAGGGTTTTATCATTAAGGTTCTCAAATCGATCATTGGGAGTTGGTATCGATCATATACTTTGTAAAAACATATATCATACACATGTATTGATTATATACTTTCCAAAAGCATATATCAAACATACAAATTCAGTCAAGCTTCCAAAGCGAGATGACCGTGCACGGAATTTGATTCTTCACAACATCTCATGAGTGAGCTCATTTCTTCCGGTTCAGTAATGAACCTGTATGATCCCTTTGAGAGATCGTATTACTCATATGCTCTTGTATGCATACCAATGCGCCAGTGCATAGACCTTAATTAGGTCATCCACCTATTGGTATGCCAAATGTACATACTCAGACATATAATAACACATCTGTCTCTGGTCAGAGGATGCATGCCTATATCGTGACCTCACATGACATAGGTCTCGGGTTATCTCGATCCCGTTAAGTCAATCCCTTGACCTAACTAACTTGACACATCCGAATCTCTATTCCTATGTAGATGACCTGCATTGAGAGGTCGGTCAGATATCAACCTTTAGAGAAAATGATTGCCATCTCCTTCTTAGGTTGGAGATCATCTCTCAATAATTATTTGACGGTGCTTGATGAGTCCTCAATCTAACTATTTAGATATTCATCCAAGCACCAACCTCTATGATTCAACATTGAATCAACAACTGTATGATCATTAACATGACCATGGCACATAACCCTAATTGTACGAAGGGACCTACTATGCAAATTAATCATTCTTCATCTCAGATCAGGAAATTGATATTTGCAATAACATTTATTGCATAATGGCCCGCGTGGGCTCGCATGTCCAACATGTGGGAACAAAGGAAGGGACATATGTGGAGGGGGACATGTGGGATGGAGCATTGGGTCGGGTCCGACCCGGACTTGATCTTGACCCGATCCGCAAAAGTCTGAGCCCAGCCTGAACCCGATGTACTAATGGGCTGACCCGGGGCCCCCATATTAAAAAATTATCATGCTCGGGTCGAGCCAGGCCCGTACCCGAAGTACAAACGGGTCGATCCGGAGCCCTCATATTTCAAAATATCACACTCAGGCCATTTGCTACCCTCTTTCAATAGTTTATAATCTAACAAACTTTTGAAATATGATATTACTAAATTAAATCCCATCACAATTCGATCGCATGGAACAAAATTCTACAAATATTTCCGCATTCCAACAATCCATATACAACAATCCACATGTAAATCACAGTAGAACCAAAATGGGAGACATAAAATTATAGTCACAATACATCCAATATTTCCTCCATCCATGAATATTAATATTATATCATAACAATACATCAAATATTCTTATATTATGGATGGATTATATCATAATAATAATAATTTGGAATCAATGTACAATTTCATGGAACCAAAATGGGCGAGAGTCGAGTCCGATCAGAACCTAAACCCGGCCCGGACCTGAGCCTGATCCGGTGGGCTTTGGGTCGGACCCGGGTCCTCGGTTTGCTAAAAAAGCGGGCCTCGACCCGACCCAAGGCCCATGAAAAATTGTTGAGCTCGGACCGACCTTTCCTGAGTTGGGTCAGGTCGAGCCCAATGCTCTGCCGCAGGGCCAAGGGTGGAACCATGAATTTTATCAAGAACGGGTAAGTATAAAGTTATCATGTATGCTCAAAATTAAAAAAAAACAATATATTTTCAAAATGACATTTTAAATGCACTTGAATTTTCAAATGTTTTTTTTCCGAATTTATTTATAAACGTACAATTTAGATCTTATTTAAATCAACAAGGAAGGATTTATAAATAGATTATATTATTTTCAGTTTGTTTAAGTTAGATAAATGTGACAATTTAAACTTATCTAAATACGTCCGAAGGTTAACTTATCAAGAGAAGTTTTAAGATAAAAAAATCCGTCTAAAGAGAAACAACATAGTTTTTTCATTTACATGGAAAATTAAAAATAATGGTAGATTAATGAGCTAAAATCTCATTTTATATCATATTAAACATATGAAATGGCGAAGCCTTCAGGGTTGGCTACATGGATTCTTGCTTAAACCCATGTTGAAAGATCCAACTATTTTTTACTGCATAACACAACCCCCACAAAGAGTAATTTGAACCTTAATCTTTTGAGTGATATGCACACTACACCACCATCAAATTAATCATGTGCTTTTAATATTTAAAAACGATTTGAATAAATTTTCTTCCAGAACACATATTGTGAATGTGAGAGCTCTAACCTTTGTATAAATTTTAATGAGCACACTTTCCTATATTTGACCAATCAATGAGTTTACATTACTTACAATCAAAAGGTTATATTTTACGTTTAAGAAAGAATCATATTAAAAACTAATACATTACATACAAGTGAAATATAATAAGGGTTTAGGGACCCTGCCCCGGCTGGTGCAGGAGAATTCCCGCACCCGGGTCCCTAACCGTGCGATCAAAATTTCATGAACGGCGGATCTCACCCGCGCAGCCCTCTCCCCTGAAATCCCTCTCCTCACAAGCCCTCTCCCCCGAAACCCTCGAACCCCCGCAGCCCTTCCCTCCTCCCCGCACCGCACAAACCCTCTCCCCCCCCCCACCGTGCCACCCCCGCAGCACTTCCCTCCTCCCCGCACGCAGCCGCGCGCCTCTTCCCCGCCCTGCCGAAGAGGTACGGTGGAGGCCTCTCCGTACGATTTGGCGTTCACGCATCACCGTCCAATTCCCCCTCCGGAGCTGCTGGATGCCGTCGCCCAGGTCCTCCACTTCCGCGTCGATCTGAAGACCGGGGAGGGCTTCGATTCCATCACCGACATCTTCGGTCAGGTCCGCTCCTTAGCTTCAACTTCTTTCAACCCACATTGCCGATTAGGGGCTCCGGTCAGTCAAATCTAAGATGCTTCTATTTGTCAACGGGCCGTGTTGGTGGATGAACAACAAAGGATGGGTTGGAGTTGGATGAACAACAAATCTAAGTTGCAGGTATTTGTTGGCGGTCGGTCAAATCTCAGACCATTGAAGTGGGTTGGTAGAAATAAGTGTTGATGGTTCCTCATTGTGGATGGACAAACAAACCGTCCCCTCTGCATGTTCTGATAATCCTAATCGTCCATGGGATATCCAATGATTTACTGTTACCATAACTTACGTCATTTTTTTTTCAAATTTACTGTTGAATGCACATTTTGGTCCTGTAATACTCATTCTTATCAATGTTGTCAAAAGATGGATACCGATTTTGAGAGGTTGAAGTCCAATCTTGCTAGTTCTTGGGTTAGGTTAGTACCAATAATGTTTGTGTAAAATATGTTTGATTTTCATGTAGGCCATTCTGTAAAAGATGAGTGAATGTGTCTCATCCGGATCGTCGTGGAAGCCATTGTCTAATTTGATACTATTTTGTCATGCAGGGTAGAGATTCGTGCAATTTCTTTATGTGGGTTGACGATGTTAATCACAACACTGTAGAGCTAAAGTATCAGATTAACGCGTTTAAAGACGATGTCGAGAAGCGGATGGATGAAACAAATACAAAATTGGACAAGATGGAGAAAAGGATGGACAAAGGATGTGAGCAAATGGCCATAATGGAGAAGCAACTAGCTAGAATTGAGAATCGGCTTTTTTGCCTAAATCTTTTAATTGTGATTGCAATTTTAGTTGGGATTGTCTATGTTATGTGATTGTTATCAACTTAAGCAATTGTTTTAGAGATCTTGATGTAATCAAATTGTATTGATCTTGATTTTCTGCTTGAATGAGTGTTGCGATGATGCAATTTCAATCTTGCATTTAGATGATATGAAGTGTGTGTTTGGATTTAAAATCAAATAACTGGGACATCAGATACACTGTATTAATTAACGACCACTACGTACTTTGATTGGTCATAAGATACTTTGTTCGAGTGCATGGAATAGTTCTACGTCCGTAACTATTTAGCAGCTAGCTGCTACTTTAGTTCAGTTAATGTCAATATAGAATGATCGATCTCATGGTTATTTAGTGACGATGATTGACTGGGATATTTACTTCACAATACAGATGGTTATTACATATCATATGAAATCCCCTGCAATCATAGAACGGTGGTTATTTCACAGTCATGCAGATGGTTATTACATATCATGCAGAATACTATTTGGAAAAATTGTGTTGACTTATCCATACTTCTTGCATTCAAATCCAATAGCCACCAAAGGAACTGGATTGCTTTTCACCACGAAAAATTGTGTTGACTTATCCATACTTCTTGCAATCAAATCCAATAGCTACCAAAGGAACTGGATTGCTTTTCACCCGCAGTAAGGGCTCGTACAAAGAATATATGTGATCAGTCATTCTCCTCAGCACACCAAATAATGGACACAAAGAATACTATTTAAGATAAAAAGGGATGAAATAAAGCATACAATGATGCACCGTGAATATTCTGGAGATGGGGGAAAATAAAGTTTACATTGAATGGAAAAAATACAACAATGAACACTGGAAAAATCTTGGCTTTCTGAGGTAACAGATATGACACCTCCAATCATCCGATGGCATACGGGTCCTTCCTCGCTTTACGTTGAATCATCACTGTTAAATCAATACATTACACATCCTCCAACCATTCTCAACAAAGTCCAGATTTACAATCTTTTTCAAGTGTTCTTTCACACTGTTAACAAGTAGCAGAGAGTGAAGCTCTCATACCGTAGTAACAAATAAGTTGCCATCCAACAGCCGCAGTCCTTCACATACTGATACAGTCCAGTACAGTAGTTCCATTTTATCCGCTTGCGAAGAACACCCAGATTGTCCTTCACATACTGATAAAGTCTCGTACTTCTTCCAGAGTCCTTGAACCTGGACCCAGCAGTAACTCCCTATGCAAAATCTGTGTGTCGTTGTAGGGAATACCACTGCAATAGCTTCACGCATAGCTGGATCTTGATCTGTCATTATCGCAATAGATCTGTCATTTGTACGCTCCGACCGACGCATTTTATGTTTGCGTATGGAGAAACCCATTGTTCTTGCATATGAATTGTAGAATGCAACAAGATCTTCATCTGAATAAAACTTCATGCCAATAACCGGTTTCTCAAATGTTTTTCCCTCATCTTTTGTTGTTGAATCTACATCCATGACTTGGTCTGCGGAATCACAGTCCAAAATTGGACATTCTTCATTGATGAAATTTTCTTGCGAGTCTCCACCATCCATTTCTATTAACTGCAACTTTATATATAAAAGATACAATAAAAAAAGCAATGAATTAAGCATAATAGTATACAATACGATCTAATCAAACATAACAGTAAGAAAATGATCACAAATGTATGTAACCGACTCCATCAAACAAACAAACAAAACCTGCTATTAACATTTATAAAGGAATATACGGGTTCATCAACTCTCCATTGCCATGGATGTTTTTTGATTGATAAGTATTAGTTGCCAGGTAACACTCATGAAAACTAAACAGATTGTGCGCATGGACGCAGTCATATATCTGAAATACGGATACAGTCCATATTAAAGGCAATGAGAGATCTGCAGCTCATGTTTTCTACCAATCATCTATTTGACAAAGGTTGAACTCGAAGTTGTACCTACAGAACTGTTATATAATAAAGGAGAACGAGAGGCTGAGGAAGAAGGCTGCTCTGCTCAACCAGGAGAACCAGGTCCTCCTGTCTGAGCTCAAGCATAGGCTATCCAAGGCCAACGTTGTAACCCCTCCACCCACGCTGCCTATTCTCCATGATCTCAACGCCCCACTCTCCTCTGCCAAAGCCCCAAATGCTGCTGTAGCTACCACTAGCCCCAAATAAATCATGCTAATAAATGGGATAGATTGGATTCTATAACCTCATTACATTGCTGCTTCGAAGACTACTTTACTAGAACCAGTTAATTTGTGTTTAGAAATATGCACCTAGACTTTTGTTCGTAATCCTATCTCATAAACTAAGAATGCCATTCACCTAGGTGGTCATTTTCTAATAAAACAATTCAATGTTAATCAAGGCGTAAGTAGTATGGTTCTCATGCTGGGGTTCTTACCTGAACCGCGTTGGAGAAGAGCGTCGTATGTATGGTTTTGGGACTCCGCAGCAGGAGCGCCTGGGACCCTTCGGCGACGAGCACGCTTCGGCGGGGAAGAGGTGCGCGCTACGTGCGGGGGTGGAGGGAAGGGCTGCGGGGGTGGCGAGGGGTCACGAGGAAGAGAGGTGTTCGGCGGGGCGGGGAAGAGGCGCGCAGCTGCGTGCGCGGGAGGAGGGAATGGCTGAGGGGGTGGCGCGGGGTGACGGGGAAGTGCTGCGGGGGTGGCGCGGTGGGGGAGGGGGAAGAGGGTTTGTGCGGGCGATGAGGGAAGGGCTGTGGGGGTTTCGGGGGAGAGGGCTCGTGAGGAGAGAGGGGTCTCAGGGGAGAGGACTGCGCGGGTGAGATCCGCCGTTCGTGAAATTTTGATCGCACGGTTAGGAACCCGGGTGCGGGAATTCTCCTGCACCAGCCGGGGCAGGGTCCCTAAACCCATATAATAATTACGAAAGACCCGTCCCCCGTTCCCGTCCCAACTTCCCACATCACAATATCCCCCGGTCTCCGCTGCCGCTGACACTTTCCCAAACCCCCAAACCCCTCTCCACAGCCACAACAGAAGCTCGGCGAGCGCGGGAACCAAAATCCCTAGACGCGCCCGCCCCATTCGTCCGCTCACACGGAAGGCGCGAGACCGGATCTCCATCTGCCGCAAATCTGTCGATCTCGTCAGTATATACTCCATCGTCATACCGTCCGGTCTGTTTCAGCTAATTTCAGATTTCACGATCGCTATTCCTAGGTGCCCATGTCTGATGTTTTCTGAATTATGTTTTGCCACCCGCATGATATCACTGCAGTCAGGAGCATTTCATATGTTTTTTTGGTAGAAATCATGCCGTAATGAGCGGTCAACTGTCAGTGGACATCATAATCCAGTCATTCAATTACCAAATAAATTGAATTTGGATCTCATTTGCCTTCGGGAAACTAAAATGGAAT
The DNA here is from genome assembly GCA_037367405.1 of Ottelia alismoides. NCBI lineage: Eukaryota > Viridiplantae > Streptophyta > Magnoliopsida > Alismatales > Hydrocharitaceae > Ottelia > Ottelia alismoides. The sequence continues at coordinate 485,677 of JAZKJV010011352.1, read as the reverse complement.
TCATTCTTAGATCCTTCTTAAATGCAAGGTTTTAAGTGGCAACGCCTGTGCCGTTTTGCCAAGGACGGAAAAGCACACGCCTAGATAATGCCGAAGCTGTGTCAAAGCAAATCAAAATCATTTAGTATGAAAAATATAAAACTCTATAAGTTTATTAAATGCATGATAAATACAAGTTTTAGGAAGGCTGAGATGTAAAAATCGTGTATTCTACCACCCCGGAAGTCATTATATTGAATTGCCATATTATTAAATATTTTGCATTATTCAGTCCGAAATAAATAAAAAAGAATTAGGAAGATACATGAAAACAAGCATTGAACCTAATATTCACTTAAAAGTTGGCATTAATCTTAGATAATAAAAAGTCGCGTCTTACAACTTACACCTTACGAGTTTACAAATAACTAATTAGCAAATTGTAATTTATCATAAAGTCATGAAACATATATTTACTTGTTAATATGTAGATAAACATGTTGTAACTTGAGAATGAGGAATAACTCATGATGGGATCAATTGTTTTATACTCAGGACACTTAACTCGTTTTTAAAAGAAGGGTACTTGATTCCATCTCCTATAAATTTTGGTATTCGTTAATGAAACTGTCAAGGTGTCTTTGAAAAGTGAATGTTTTAATTTTAGAATTACTGCCGTTTTTGTTTTTAATTTAGAATTACTGCCATTTTTGTTAGGTCTTGCAAGTTCCATCTCGATTTTATCATAAAGACCGGCATAAAATCTAGCCACCTGCTTTGTTACAACTATAGAATAGCCCGGAATCGCTGGCAGAGTTGCGTGAGAAGCTTCGCTTTAGATATATGTGCTGCATCAATATACTTGTTGTGCGGCTTTTCTGATGGGCAATCGATCGTTTCATGTGTGAACATGTGTTCATGAATTGGTCATGCATCTGTCTCTGGGTGAAAAAGACATATGTTGGCACATTCACTTGTGGCTTCTCTTGATTTTTATCTTGCGTGTATCACTTACGAACACTTCTGAGTTGCATGATACACACTCAAATAATTTTGCACCATACCGAGGCAGGAATTATAAACAGAACCCATTATGTCATGCTGGTGATTATTCTTCAGTTAATGGGAAAACATGCCAGGACCTGCAGGGCATTGGTTCACTGAATTCAACCTGCCTCTTGAACTCGGAACTGCTGTTAGATGGTGATTTGTGTTTATATGGAACTGGGAATTTGGAAATCTCTGCACATGTCTCCATTACATGCCCCATGAAAGGATGCTATATGATATTTAATCTATCTGGTAGTTTTAAAATTGGGCCACATGCAGTCCTCACTGCAGGTTCCATTGCTATTGAAGCTGCAAATATCACCCTGGAGCAATATTCTTCGTTAAATACAACTAGTTTAGGCGGATCTCCTCCTGCCCAAACTAGCGGCACACCATCAACTTTTGATAGGTCTGGTGGTGGACATGGAGGACGTGGTGCTTCCTGTACAAAGCATAACAAGACAAATTGGGGCGGGGATGTCTATGCTTGGTCTACTTTGTCAGATCCTTGGAGCTACGGAAGCAAAGGCGGTAGTGCATCTGCGGACATGCAATACGGTGGTGGCGGCGGAGGTCGCATAATGTTAGAAGTGAAAGATACACTTTATATTGATGGATTTGTTTCAGCAGATGGTGGTGAAGGAGGTCTTTGCGGTGGTGGTGGATCAGGGGGCAGCATACTGATTCATGCTTTAAAACTGTAAGTATTTGGAATTTTGTTTGGATGGACTTATATGTTCCCTAGTAATTCCTGTAACAACTACTTATTTAAATAAGTGGTTGTTTATGGTGGTTGCACATGCAAGGGCTAATCTGGCTTTTAGGGTAATGGAAAGATCTGCATTTTTTATCTCACAGGCAGCTGTTACTACCGTTTCCACATAAATTTAGTAGCAGCTGTTACTGCTGTAATTATTTTTAAATAAAAAGGTTACGCACCAAACTGCTGTAATTTTCAATTGTGGATATTGTGATAATTGCCATTCACTTCATACCATTCGCTTCATTGGCATATGTACTTGAATTTGATCTTTAATCATAGATAAAGTTGCAAAAAGTGTTTCTTTTTCTCTTTCAAATATGAAATGGCTTTAACAGACAAAAAAGGGAAAAGAGCGACGAACGCTATTTACACAGACAATGTGGTGATTCAGATGGGAGGGAGAACGATAGAAGCAGGAGCGCTTTCGCTGGAGAATACGTGTAGGAGTGTCGGAGATGAGGAGGGCTACCGTTCACAAGGAGAGCGAGGGGTGGAGGGGTACCGAAGCTAGGTACCCAACATGTCGGAAGGCCACCGTTACAAGGGGAGGAGAGGGAGGGAGGTTTTTTGTATGTCTCCCACAAGAAGCGAGTTCCGAAATGCTATAGATGTGGCTTCTTTGGCCACCATGCATCCTTATGCTCAGAGCAGCCCTACTTCTTCATATGTGGTTCAGTGGGTCACTGACAGACCTTGTGCAACGCTGTCAAACCGTTGAAGCTTGAAAGTCTCGACAAAAGTCAAACGATGCGTTCATCTTCATCCAAGAGACTTGCAAGCTCATATGCGGAGGTCCTTTCATCAACAATGTGATGGAGAAGAAATTGGTTTTTCTGGTCGGTTGGTGTAGCGTAGGTGATCGAGATTCAAGGTCCCTAAAGAAAGAGGTAGGCGAGGGTGCTTGGAGCGTGATTCTCAGGAGACGTAGTTGTCCTTGGTGAAAGGCCTTGTTGTGCAATAGGTTTGTCGAAAATGGAAGTAGAACTACTGAATCACTGATGAACTCTAACATGAAAGCATCCATCTGATAGAGAAGGGCCTGATTTACGGACGGAGAGTTGGCAGTCAACTCTTTGCATGTGATCCACATCCATGGGGTACCATTTTTGTCGAGGACGGTGGAGAGAGAACCTAAGTCCGTTCTGCGGGAGTTCGAGGTGTTGAAGAAGATTCTTTCATCCGGTTGTTTACCAGAGTCAGACCATCGAATCACTATTGCTGTTCTAGAAGGAAGCGATGCTACCATCGGAGTGGGTCTACCCTCTTTTGATTGGAAGAGCACCCTTTCATCTATTGGTGAGGGTCATCCCTCCTCCGCCACCAAGGTTTTAAATTTCGATTTCGGATATCATATCGACACCATGTCGAAATGGAATTTCATCGAAATTTTGTGGAAATTTCGGTAAATTTTGATCACATTTCGCCCAAATGGAGCAACATTTGTGAAGGAATGCCCCCATATCGGCATTTCACTCAAAATTTCGGTTCCATGTCGAAATCGAAATTTCAATGAAATTTCATCGATATTTCACGAAATCTGAAACCATGTCCGCCACCACCAACTTCTTTGATTGTTTTGGGCTCATGCTCTTTTTCTCGTCCCCCGGTTGGGAAGTCTCTGGGTTTCACCTCGGCTACAACCTCAAAGGAGGTCCTTATGCCGTAGGAAAAGGATCATCACCTGGAGAAGAAGGTCCTTATGCCGGGTTCAAGCGTTATCGGATTCGGACCATTTTTTTCTGATCCTTCGATAGAAGGATTTATTCTCTAGTATGGAACTGTCAAAGCGAAAGAGTAGAGCCACGTTAAGTGGAAATGAATTTACCAGATTGATGGAATTGTACTATGCCCAGTTCTCTCCTTGTCCACTACTTCTGATGAACGACAACGATTGGTCAATGGCAAGATATCCTAGTATATAAGGAGAAGACCGATGCCTATTAATATAGTCTAATATCGAGGTCATATCTCTGCCGAACTTGACCACGTACTCAAGCTTTTGATCGATATCACACACCTCCCTTCTCGTGTTAACATTCTTGATGACCATCGACAGTTTGAGTGGGGATCACAGCTAGAGAAATCAAAGTTGGCCTTGACTTGCGCTACCTGGGTAAACTGGAAGGTGAGATGGCTTGAAGAGGGGTTTTCTCTCGCGACGATTATCTTGAGAAAGCCCGAAGCGTGTTGTGAAAGATATCATGAGGAAAAAGAAGTTTCATATCCGAAGCTAGTTTTCAAGAAGCTGCTCGAGTTTTAGCAAAAGGTGATTTACGAGGTCGTATTGATTGGTTGAAAGGTCTGAAAGAAAATGTTGTTCTGGGGGGAATTATATTATCAATGGCGGTGGCCTTTTTGGGTGTGGCTTTGGGCGATTAGAAAGCAATCACTCTTCTTGCCTCAAGAGATGAATCCTCTTCAAGTGAGGTGCAACACTCCCCATCTTTCGCTTATGTGACAATGACAGGGGGGGTGCATCGAAGCAATATCGAAAGCGTAAATGAAGGCGAGCCAAGGCCCTGGAGACAGTCGTTATTTCTGATCAAAAGCGATAGGTGGCAAGAGTGGCAAGTGCCATTGCGCTTTTGGGTCCTTCCTCTGTTCCTAAGTGAAGGTTTGACTTGGAATATTAGGGGTCTGGGTGACCCAGACAATAGATGATCTCTCAGAGCTCTTTTACATGAATGGAGATGTGATGTTATCGTGATACAAGAGTCAAAGCTTGCTTCGTGGTCAGATGTGCTGTGGAAATCCAGGGGAACATGGGCAGTTTCAGACTTCAAGACGGTTGAAGCAGTTGGCAGTGCAGGAGGTACTTTTATTTCTTGGAAGGGATCTCTTTTGATTTTGTTGCGGAGCACCAGGGTATCCATACTCAGTCAGTCGTCATGCGGGCAATTTCCTCCAATGAACTGTTTCTCTTTTTGTGTGTCTACATGCTTACGAATCCTACAATTAGACTGACTTTGTGGTCTGAATTTCTTGAGATAAGGAACATTTTCCCCAATGTTGCTTGGCTGGTAGGAGGGGACTTCAACGTCACCCTTCACTCTTCGGACCGCCCCCGATCTCGTGGAGGCCAAAATCTTGGATCCGTGGAGTTTGCAGAAGTGATCGATGAACTACATCTGGAAGTTTTAGACGCACACAATACGAAGTTTACTTAGCTAAACTCTGGTTCTCGGTCAAGATTGGACTGCTTTTTGACTTCAACACAACTTCTAGATCTCTTTCCCCTCTCTTCAGCCTCTTCCTGACTAAGGTCCAGTTTTGATCATACACCTCTCATCTGGGACTCTGGTGTAGCACAACCTACGCGTAACCCTTTAAATTTGAGAGGGCTTGACTTTTGGAAGAAAACTTCGAAGAGCCGGTTTCTGACCACTGGTCTACGTTTGTGGTTGCTGATACGATGGTGGTGTGCCTGGCACATAATGTTTTTTTTGATTAAAGAGTGGGTGAGCTCCCGAGCTGAGAGTCACCGCAACAACAAATTCATTAAAAAAGGTTAGAGTACATTACCTTCTTGATGCACAAAAATTAAAAAGCACATTACAATGAGATACGACATTCTTCGAGTAAAACCTTCAGTTGTTAAAAATCTGATCATTTCATCCTACCCAAAATGGCCCAAAGAACGACAAACGGCTTGGAACAGTCATTCGTAGAATTGATGCCCATTGCCCTGACTGATCTCCAGAACTCCGCTGACGTGCTGACCTCCACCCAATGGATCCCAACCTCCCTCCACACTTGCACCGATGCCGAGCACTCGAAGAATATGTGATCCGCATCCTCCACCAACCCTCGCACCTGTCGCACCTTGTGTCTGCCAAGCCAAATAACCGCCTGACACGAAATGTTATGTTGCTTCGTACCAGACTCTACCGGTACAAGAAGAATGTTCAGGAAAGGAGGAGAGCTATTAGAACTGTGGTCGAGGAGGGTGTGTGCATGCTAGACAGAATTGAAGATGGCAGAGATCTTTCAGGGTCAAAGCTCAGTAAAAGGGCAAACCTTCAGAGGGTTATTACATTGGAGGATAACAAATACGTGACAATATGGAAACAGAGGTCCACACAAGCTTGGATCATTGAGGGGGATGTAAATACAAAATATTTCACAGAGGGTAGGAGATACAACTTCATTCAGTCGGTGGTGGTAAGTGGGAGGCTTGTTGAAGGGGATCAAGATACGGGAATAGCTATCGGAGATTATTTCAGGGACTTCCCCAAGGACTCTACATTTCAGCAATGGAGTCGGTCAGGTTTAGGAGCACAACCGCTTTCCGATCAGCTTGCTAGACACCTGATTCGGAGTCTCACCCTGGAGGAGCTCAAAGTGGCACTACGGAACCTACATGTAGATGGGGCACCCGACTCGGGCGGTTTCCGAGTATCCTTTTATCGGGAATTCTGGCTGGTGGTGGGTGGTGATGGCTTGGAGGTGGCAGAGGAGTTCGTGAGCGGCAACACTGGATTTGAATGAGTAAACAAGGCTCTCTGATTTCTTCTTCTCAAGAAGGATGTCTCAGAGAGGGTCGAGGACTTCAGACCGATTACTGTATCAAATGCCATCTACATTGTAATTGAAAAGCTCTTGGCTAACATACTTAATGTGGTCATGGACCGCCTCATCTCACCGGTCCAATCAACTTTTATCCTTGGGAGATAGATTAGTGACAGTTTGGCAATGACCGCGGAAATTATTGCGGATTGGAAAAGAAGAAAGATCATAGTGGTGCTTTGGAAGGTATACTTCTCGAAAGCTTGAGATCATTGATTGACATTTCCTTTGGGTTGCTCTGGTAAGAAAAGGCTTTCTGTCGGTTTGGATATCTTGGATGAAGAGATGTGTAAGGCTCTGCGGGATTTTCTGACGGTACGGGGAAGGGTGATTCGGGAACAACGGCGGGAGAATAGGCTGAGGGTTTAGGAGGTGGTGTGTCAGTTGGACAAGTTGGAGGACGAGCGCGCATTGCTGGAGTAGGAGATGGAAGAGAGGGGGGTTTGTATGGAGGAGATTTTGAGCGAGGATAAGAAGGAGGAGGTGGCTTGGCAGCAGAGGGCTCGACAACGATGGGTGAAGGGGATCCGAATACACACTTTTTCCATGCTACAACTAGTGGGCGAAGGAGGAGGAATCACATTCAATCGATTGAAATTGAAGGGGTGAGAATATAGGGGGACGGGGAGGTGGGGGCGGCCCTGAGGTCACATTTTTGGGCGTTCAGCCGCCGACGTCGTAGGCAAGGCTGGGGGTGGCAGGGGAAGGGTGTGGCCACCCTTCTGAAGGTGCGACGATCAGTTTGGTCAGGCCAGTGACATAGGAAGAGGTAAAAGGGGCATTGTGGGCGCTAAATGCGGATGAGGCCCCTTGGTCGGATGACTTCTCATGTTTCTACAAGGAATTTTGGGAGGTGCTAAAGGGAGATGCGATGGAGGTGGTGGTAGACTTATGCGACGGTAACTGTGGGTTTGAGAGGTTGAATATGGTACTCATCTGTTTGCCGTCGAAGAAGAATGTGGCAGTTAAGGTGGAGGATTTCAAACCCATTGGCCATTGCGCTGTCAAATGCCAACTATCTCATTATATTGAGGGGGGTTCTGGATCAGATAGTGTCGCCGGAACAATCAACCTTTGTTCCGAGGCGTGCGACGACGGATGGTTTGGTTACAGCTTTTGAGGTGGTAACACATTGGAAGAGATCAAGTTCGAATGGGGTTCTGTGGAAGGTGGACTTCTCAAAGGCGTATGACTGTGTGGACTGGTGTTTCCCGTGGAGCTCTTTGCACTGGAGAGCTTTTCAGGCTCGGTGGGTCGCTTGGATCAAGCGGTGCATTACGACGACCTCGATTGCGGTGCTTGTCAATGGCCGCCCTGAGGGGGGCTTTTTCCTGCCGTAGAGAGGCATTGGACAGGAATGCCCGTTGGCGTCGCTATTGTTTATTGTGTAGCGGATGTGCTGGCGGTTATGATGAGGTTGGCTGCGTCTGAGGGGTGGTGGTCTGGATACATGAGAGAGAGAGAGGGGTCATCTCTCTCCCGTTGTTACAGTACGTCGATGACATTGTTATTTTCTTAGGGGCGGAGGAGGAAGGGATTCGAAGGACGGGGACAGTATTGGAGATTTTTGGTGACATTTCGGGTCTTAGGGTGAATCGGGACAAGTCTGTTGTGGTCCCATTCGGGCTTTCGGAGGTGGATGCGAGATTGGCTACAGGGATGCTGAAATGCTTGATGGTGGTGCTGCCGATTCCGTACTTGGGGCTACCTCTGGTGGCTGGCAGTGTGAAGGCAGCGGATTGGAAACTCGTAGTGGAACGGGTAAAGGGGAGGTTGGCGGGGTGGAAGGCAAAGCTGTTGTCCAAGGGGAAACTAGTCCTGCTGAAGCATGTCCTCTCCACGATCTCGATTTTCTTCTACTCTACTCGGGTCATGCCCAATGGGGTTCGTTGTGAGATTGAGGTAATCTTTTTTTTTTTTGACACTCGAGATTGAGGTAATCTTGAGGAGGTTCTTCTGGTCGGATGGGAGACAGGCACGAGATGACTGTCTCTTGATCAGGTGGGACAAGATTACGACATCTAAAAGGAAGGGGGGCCTTGGTGTCAGGAGATTGGGGGAGATGAATAAGGCACACATGGCTAAGTGGGTTGTGCGGATTTGAGGAAAATATGAAGATTTAGTATGCAGACTATTGAGGAAAATATATAAGGTGTTGGTGTCACTGGTGGTTGAGCTAGGGCGCACCCCTTCCTCTCTATGGAAGGGGGTAGTGTTGATTGTGGCAGAGATGGCATGCAAATTGAAGCCTTACCTGGGAAACGGGAACGATTTCCGCTTCTGGTTGGACGATTGGACTGATGAGGGGGCCTTGGGGGACCGCTACCCAAGACTGATGCAACAAGCAGTGGAGAAGGAGGTGGTAGTTGGGGGGGGGTCTGGTTGGAAGGGGCTTGGTCCCCGTTATTTGTGGTAGAGCTGTCGGACCAGAGAATGGTGGAATTTATGGAGATGTAAGTCGCTTTGACACATGAGCGGACACCTTCGGTGTCCCTGAACTAGAAACCTCGCACATATGCTAGAACCCCAAATAGATAGCTCAGACCTGAATTTCATTTGAGGTGAAGTTGATCAAAAAGACTAGAAATTCTAACAATCAATAAAAGGCTGGAAAGGCTGGGTTTTCTCTAATATATTGAGAAAGGAAAGAAATTTCCCAGCGGAGAGATGCAGTTCATTTATCTAAAAATAAATGAAATTTCATTTTAATTTCATTGCAATTATTTCACTTTTTTCTAAAGATAAAGAAAAAAAGGAAAAAAAATCAATTTTTGATTTTCAACACGATCCATATAATATATTTGCATTTGGTTTGGGAAGATGGTAGATTTTCTGTTATGAAGGCATACTTGCATTTCGTCGGGGAGGAGCAAGGAGTGGCGGAGGAGGAGGGGGTGGATCTGCTCATGATTTGGAAGAGCAATGTACCAACTAGGATCAAAGTTTATCTGTGGCTGTTTAGGCTTCGAAGGACTTTCACGAAGGGGCGATGGGGTGGATTTTCGATGTGGACGACACTGTGTGTGATAGGTGCAGCATGACGTCGTAGGATTTGTACCACTTGTTCTTCTCGTGCCCGCCTTTTGCAGATGTATGGGTAAAGCTTGGTATTCCGTGGCTTATCCCTCTTGATTTTGCTGGTTTTTGACGACTTACGAGGAATGTTTGCGGCATGGGGCATGAGGACTGTACTCTCCCGTTTGCGGTGATTTGGGCCATCTGGTATGTGCGGAATGGTGTCATCTTTGGCGGGGATTCTTTTCACTCGGAAAATGTACTTGAACATTGTAAGGCGTTATGTAGAACTTGGGATGTATAGCGACATGTACATGTAACTCCTTTTTGGTTTTCTTTTCTTTTTTAATGGATAGACATTGCTTCTGTGGTGGCTCCCATCCTGGGAGACCACCCGAACTTTCTTTCAAAAAAAAAACTACAGCTTCTTATGTTGTATCGTCATGAGGGGAGTTTTTTCCAACTCCAGAAAGGGGTACCCCCTAACCCCGATGCTATTTGTGATTGCTGCTAATGTTCTGGCATGCATGGTAGACCAAGTTTTCGTGTATGATTTGACGATGAGTTACACTCTTGGGGACATTTATATTCCACTGTTGCAGTATGCAAATGGCACCATCATGTTCATAGAAGGACATACATATGCTAAGGGGATGACACTTACCTTGGAGATCTTTGGGGAACTATCTGGGCTGAATCTAAACCGTACTAAATCTACAGCTGTCCCTTTTGGCATGCCAGAAGATGTTGCTGCAGCCTTTGTGGAGGAATTTGGGGTTGAACGTGAATCTCTACCTATCAGATATCTTGATCTTCCTTTGACATGCGGGAAACTTGGGTACGTTGACTGGCTTCCTATTATTGAGATGACAGAGAGGAAACTTTCAGGTTGGAAGGTGACTATTTTGTCGAGAGGACGTTTGGTACTCGCGAAGGCAATTCTTGCAGCTATTCCAGTTTTTTTTCATGTCCTCTGTGTTCTTTCGATCGTCATCCGAAAATGATTGGAGACAATTATGCATAGATTTTTCTGGTTCTATGGTCAGAATGCATATGGAATTCCTAGTGAATTGGGATACTGTGACTTTGCCCAAGTGTGTGTGTGTGGGGTGGGGTGGGGGGGTCTTGGAGTGAATGAATAGAACGCTGCTACTCAAATGGATCTCTAGTTTATGGGGGAGGAATGGAGACATATGTTGTAGACTCATTCGGCAGATTTATGGGATTGGAGCTTAGAGTATCGTTCACACGTCCTTCATTCTACTCACCGGCTTTTTGGAAGGGAATCTCCACTTTTATCCCACAGTTACCTCTACTCTTCAAACCTGTGCTTGGGGTTGGTCTTTCTTTTGCTTTCTAGATAGATACTGGAACGATGATGACACGCTGGCATCTCGGTATCCGCGGCTTTTTTGCTTTAGCGGGTAATAGGGAGGCCCATGTTGCTGACTATTGGGAGAACATGAATTGGATGCCCTCTTCTAATGCAGACTTTTCTGACCAAGGACTGGATGAATTTTTGTCTCTTTTGGACTTTCTTGCCCTCATCCCAGGTCCTGAGGGTGGGAGAGATCACCGGACATGGAAACACATGAGACTTTTATGTCAAACGGGCATATCGAGAAATAACCATTCCTGCACCACCTTTTGTTGACTCGTCGGTTTGTGATTGTAGATTTATACGGACTCTTTGCTCCCTAGCTGTATTGGTGTCTTTCTTTGGCTGCTACGTAGAGGGCATATCCTTACCAGAGACCGTTGCTACAAACTGTTCTCGGGGACATCCCGTCTTTGCCCACTTTGTAACGAGGCGAAGACTATCGATCACCTTTTCTTCCAGTGTGAGAAGACTGGTAGTTTGGCACACCCTGAGCATCTTGTGGCTAAACCCAGAGAATCGAGAATCATAAGGGCTTTTGGGGTTCACTACTGTTGAATAAGATTATACCAAGTTCGGAGTTGCTTTTTCCTCTATCTGTGGTATGGGTGATTTGGTTAGCAAGAAATGGTGTGATCTTTGCGTCTGATCGCTTTTATGGGGAAAATGCAATTTTTCATGCCCAAACTCTTCTTGAGTCTTGGCCGCTGTAAGTTCCCTTCTCTTTCTCAATATAATTTAACTGGGGCAGATACCAATGTGTGTTTCCTCTCTTTTGACTTCCAAAAAAAACAAAAAGGAAAACAAATCTATAAACATCATTTTACTGTATATCGATGATCAGACAGCCAAGAGCCAAGCCTTTTCTGCTCAAAGCATGGTACTTCGGAGAAATGGACTTGCTGCATCTATTTGATTGGGTCACACCGAGGATTAGATCCAAAATGCCAAACCCTTCTTAATAGCTTCCTTGCGACATTTCTTTGGTCTTGCCCGCCCCCTCCTGCATGCACTTGAAGTTTTGCACCCCTTCTAATCGGAGCACTGGTTCAGCGATCAGAATGAGACACAAATGTAATATCACATGATTTCCAAAATTTTTATATTCTTGTAGAATAAACGGTAATATGGTAGTAACATTCTGAAATATGTATCAATGGAATAATGGGGAGACAAGGGCACGGTATCTTCTTATTTCCCCCTTTTCATTTCCTCTCAATAAACGGATAGGTAATAAAATAACACAAATCATTTTATTTTAAATTCAACCACTGACCTACCAGATAGAAGGAACAAAGGCATTACCAAAGGGACAGAGAACCCACATTGATAGTGGGTGCCAACCATTTTGCACGAATTATTTTTGTTTTTTCTTAGCCAACAATCGTAATCTGCACACAAATCCTGCACATGGTATTGTTGAACAAAGTTTGTCTACACATTTATCTTTGTCTCCTAAACAAAACCTTATGGAGTAGTGGTTGGGGTGGTGGGGTAGTGAGGTGGCACACGGTGGTGTTGTCGGAGGTGGTGGGGACGTGAGTATGACATTGGAAATGATGCAGCCCATTTTATACTTTTTATTATATACTGGCTTTTACTATATATATCTTTTTTGTTTTTATTCTTTCTTATTTTATTTATACTTCTTTTTATTTAACATGTAATTTTACCAAGGGGTGTTCATAGAGATGCTTCATATCATGGTCATGTAAAACTTTAGTATATTTTAGCTGTACACCATTATGTGTGGTCACACCATTTTCCCTTAATAACCTACCCTGTAAACCTCCTTTGAAAGGGGATTAATATTGGTGTTGGAGACTGTATTGAATGCAATGATTTGGTTTAGCCATTGGTTTTATCCGTGTTCCTAGATGTTCTTTCTCTTGGTCCCTTGTCCTTTTTTTTCCCTTCACCCCATTCTTCCTCTTCCTGCATGTCATTGTGTGTTCCTCAACTCCGCATCTTATGTGATGCAAAATCGAAATTCGGCGACGGCGAAAATAAAGATTTTGAACGGTGGATTTTTGGTGGAGAAAATGGAGGGGTTGAGAAGAAGAACTCGTCGGGAACACGAGGGATTTTGGGGAAGAAGAACGTGAAGACCACGTGGGAGAAGGAGAAGGGAGAGGAGATAGAGAATAATTCTCAAATTATCATAACACTGAACTGACTAAAACAATGGACCATCATCCCTTTATGTAGGAGGGATGAGATTACAAAAATAGAAATTTAACTAATTATCCTAAATTGACTTTAACTAATTAACCGACTAATTTGAAATTCAAATCTATAACTAATTATTTGAGATCACAGGCGATCTCGTTTATTTAATTAGAAATACGACAACTTAATTAACGTAAATAAAATTGACGGATATAAATAAATAAATATGCGGCCCTATATTTTGATTCCATGCTGCATCATTATGCATCTTTTTGCATCCAAGATCCCTGATAACACCTATGTATTTAGCTTTCCTCTTCTCGCCTCCATTCTTCTCTCCCTTTCTCCAAGTTTCTTCTTGTTCAAAATCTGAGCCGTTTCAATTGGCCTCAAAGCCAAATGTCATGTAGTCTTCACTCATGGCATGATGGTCCGTTGCCACCATTGCCGCTAATTTCTATATATTTAATGAATGCCAACACCTAGAATTAATGATAAGTTATGAAATACTTTTATTCAACTTGCTACTACAATCCACAAAGAAACATTACGATTACATGATTGCCATTGCCGTATCAGTCCCTTCCCATCGCAACAATTCTTCACTGTTTGCTACCTTTGTACTCCGTATCCGTGTTCCCATCACAACAATTGTTCACCTTTTGCTACCTTTGTACTCCGTATCCGTGGCGTTGACCACCTTAGCTTCGTTCTACTCCAACCACCTCTAACTTCCACCTTATAGTGCTTCGACCTCTGGAGTTAATATCTGCCTTCTCCGTCGTGGTTTTCCTTGATTGCCTCCAAGACCCGACTCACTTGTTATTCCCTCATATGAACATATTTTTTGCTTGGACCGTACAACCGATGCAGTTGTGCTACCATACGACCATGCCGCCATTTATGTGTATACGCAAGGTTTGAAAAAACCAAAAGGCGGAATGAGGCATTCTCCTTGGAATCGAGGTGAGGCGTAGCCTCAAGAAGATCGAGACGTAAACGTCAGTTTATAGAGCTCATGTAAGTATATGTTTTCTGCTCAACATATAATACTTAACACTTTAAGATATGATGAAATAATAGAGATAAGAATACCAAAAGAGAAGATAGAACTTCATATCCCTTTTAAACATTTTCATCCAATCAAAGAAGGATTCATTGTCTACAAATATTGCGAAAGAATTAAACAATGCATATTTATCTTTGAAATATTGTTGTAATTAAAAGTACGATTAAATATATATCGAAGAAATTTATGTTATGTATCTAATATATAATATATGGCAACATGAGAAATCCTGAATCCATCCATTTTGTTTTGCTCGATACAATACAAAGCTCGTTATGTTAATGAGTATTTTTGAATTAGATTCATTCATCAAGAGTGAATTGGTAACCAAAATAGTTGGACACAATTAATGGTAAACATGAAGTTATGGACACGAAAGAAACATCGGATTTAGACATTCATCTTGTATAATCATTATCCTAAACATGCATATATTTATAAGCTTCTCAAACTATCAAGTAAACCATTAAAATCATCAACAAAATACTCAAAAAAAGCAAAAACGCCTCGTAGAACACCTTGACCGCTACGAGGCGTTCTGCCTCGAGGCTACGCTTCAGTCACATGAGGTGCACGCCTCACTGGATTGGACCGAGGCGCATGCCTCGATGCTAAATGAGATTGATACGTGCCATCGGATATATGGATGTGAGTGCCATGGAAGGTCGTATCGGCGATATATCGACGATATATCGGTATCGAGAGGTTGGGGGTATCGAAATCAGAGTGTATATCTTTTTACAGGGATATCAGCGATATATCGCCGATATATCGCCATATCGGCCCATATCGGTAAAAAATGAATGGATTCAGTACAAAAAATACAGGATATCGACCGATGTCACCGATATTTCGCCGATATCCCTATATATCAATGTTATCATCATGCAAGCTTGATTCCACTACCTATCTAGCTACACCTAGTACTAAAACAATCTATGATTTATATACTTTGTTCCGGGTATGGTGCGACAGGAGGGTGCATACAACGGTTCTTCAACTTGGTGCATATATAAGTTATTTCATGTTGTAAAACTTGAATGAAATCCATTTCCAATATCTATAAGTCAATTCTTCAAAAAAATCTATAAGTCAAGAATCAACATTAATATCGATATATTCAAAATGATCGATATATGCAATATAAGCTTTATAGACGATCGATATGTGATCTAAGAGTATATTTGTAAGTTATTTAGTGATCGAAGAACTTGGATAAACTCCATTTTCAATATATATATATTGGTCAACAACTAACAGTACCGTCGTATCGATATATGCGATATAAGATTCATAGATGATCGATATGTGTTATCTTAGAGAGTAAGAGTACATTTGTAAATTATTTAGTGATCAAAGTACTTGGATGAACTCCATTTTCAATATATATAGTATGTCAACAACTAACAATATCAGCCATATGTTCGATATGAGTGATATGTACGCTATAAGGATCATAGTCCTCATAAATGATCTATATGTATTTTCTAGATGTATATTTGTAGTATTTCATGTTATAAGAACTTGAATAAAATCTATTTCCAATATTTACAAGTCAAGAATCAATATTAATATTGATATGTTCGATATGACCGATATGTGCGATACTGATATGTGCAATATATGGTCTATAAATGACCGATATGTGTGATATAAATGTTTATTTATAGGTTATTTGTTGGTTTGATATCTTGGATGGCGTTAATTTCTGAAACATGGCAAAAAATTGGCTTTTTTGAACCATTTTCTACATCTCCATCGATATCGTCGATATATCGTCGATATATCCCGATATATCCTTTTTCGGGCGGACCGAAACGATATCGATATCGATACGGCCTTCCATGGTGAGTGCCATGTTCACATATTTGACTCCCCGCTCTTTCTCCAATCTATTAGTGACAACCCATCACACCATCAAACCTTCCACCTCTACCATCTTGCACCAACCAACTATTCCATCGTTGTTGACCCTTTCTTGCCTCCAATAAGGCATCATCGTTTCGTTCCCTCACACATTTGAATTATCCCGCCGCCAGCTACCTGTGATAAATGATATGGTCTGGATTTTGAAAGAGAAAGAAATTGGGAGATGAAAAAGAAAGAAATGGATTGAAGAGGAGAGTCGAATACTTGTCGGTGGCATAGGATTCCAGAAGAGAATGGACAAAGATGCGTGAGAAGAAGAGCAGATGAACTTGCCGAGCTACATGGGAACATGAAGAGAGGAAAAAGTGGAGGGACAAAGAAGAGGGAGAACACCAAGGGAATATGGATAAAACCAGTAACTAAGCCAAATTTATACCATTTGATCTATCCTCCAGCATGAAGATTAACTTCTTTTTGATAGAATTTTACATGGTAGCTACAAGATGAAATGATGCATCTTTTATGAGAACATTTTTGTAAAATTACTTCTTAAATAAAAAACATATAAAATAAACAAGAACATAATAAACACTATTTAGTGGGGCTGTTGTAGGTTGAGAACAAAGGAGGCCTACAATGGTGTGATAAAATGTAGTTCTTCGCAGGGGTAGTTGAAGCTAGGTGGAGAATGTTATCCATGATGCCGATAATGGTCTTTGTGTGTAGACTATGGTATTACATTGGCCTCTTGGTCCTTTTATTTTAGCTTGTCACCTGCCATTTATTTTCAATCGATCTTTGAATGATTATGAATCTATAGTAGCCTATCCTAGCTTGAAATGAAAGATTTTTGAGAGATCTTGTATAAACACCCCTAATAACAGATATTTGGGACTATATTTATTGGATCATATTAGTTCCTCATATTATATACAAGTAATAATAAGTATCTGTTTTTTTGTTAAATAAATGAAGATGTGCTACATGAGAGATGTCTCGAGATTTTTTATCACCCATTTCACTTCGACATGAATATTTATGATCGTTTTTTTGGATCATGACATGAGAATGAGAATTGAATGTCTAAATTTTGAGGCATTACAATTTACATGCGTAAAGTCCATTCATTTTTGAGGGAAATATATACGTAATAGTCTTTCTCAAATCATTTGAATCACGATTCTTTATCTGAGTATAGCATCACTAGGGTTATATGTGATTTTGCATCAAGCATGTATTCATGAAGATTCATTTATTATATTGAATAAAAAAGAACAAATAATAACTTTATGTGATTATTACTTATTTTAACTAATTTATGCAAATCTTTCTTCTAAAATACGATAACTTTTTTTTTTTGTAAATTCCTCAGCTGCCAAGCTTTTGGAGAATTTGGGCTGTCTGAAGCCTAACGGCCTCTATATATGTCTAGCACAAGGTGTATAAGATGCAAGACTATTTATATCATAAATAAATATTCTGCTTGATTAGAAGCAATTTTCTTTGGGACCGTGCTCTTGTAGGAGAAACCTTTACAAAAAACCTGATACCATAGGAGGAAAAACTATCTGTTTCAAATGGCACATGATCTCAGCACAGGCCTTGGCAATGTTCCAGGGGAAACATCAACTTTATTTGTGCCATTCAAGTGCAAGTCCTTTTATTTGTCTGATGGTATTGTTATCTGCAATGAACTTTCTTTGTGACAACATCTGTACTATTCATTTTGACTTCAGAGATCCTGCATATATAGTGTCTTGTTGCATGCAACATGTTTCATCTTCCTCTATTTTGTAACAGCATTTTTCAATTTTAAATCGGTTATATTATCCCATCTTGTTCATTAGTGGACCTGCACATTCTCGTTTAAGGTGGAAAGTAGACTGAATACTTGCAGTGGCAAATCTCATTGCAGTGGCAAATCTCAAGTCTCACGGTGTTTCATAATCATTATGCAGGAAAGGTAAGGGTGTCGTAAGTGCTGCTGGTGGGAGGGGATGGGGTGGTGGTGGAGGTGGGAGGATATCACTGGCATGTTACAGCAGGCAAGATGTGCAAGTAACCGTTCATGGTTTGTATTATGAAGCTATGTTTTAGTCATATGCCTAGAATGTTAAATGATCATCCGCATCCATTTCTTTTTTGAAAATTATTTGGGGAGATATCTGAAGCCATATAGAACTTTAATATTTTTTACAGTGGTTTTTGAAAATTCATCTGGATTTTGATTTTTTCTTACAGAGGGATCTGCAACAATTTATAGCTGCAGATCTCTGCCATTTCTCTCATTGTGCACGAACCATGTTCTAAGAAAATAGGGAGGGCTTCCTGTGACAGTGCTCCTTTAGAGTATGTATGTTCATTTTTGTGGATGATTCTGAGTTGCCATGATTGTATCTATAAACCCATGGCCCTTCACAAACTTGAATCCGAAGTCCGAAGTTCCAACCGACCTGAAAATTAACTCATCCTGTATTAGAAAGTGGATTGTATCATTGTAGAATAAAGCGACTTTCCGTTTTTTTATCATAAATAAGCATTATCCTTGCATATAGAAATGGTTGGGAAAAGTAATGTATTAAAGTGCAAAAGTACACCGAAAATATAATCTCCCTCGTAGAATAAGCAAATAACATAAATAATACTCTCTCGAGTTGGAGCATAGTTACCAATCATGACTAGCTTGTCATAGAAAGACACAACACTTCCTTGGCGCACCTTTTATGTAAATGTCTACCAGTTGAAGCTTTGAAGAAATGTAAGGAAAGGCATCTACCTTTTAGCAGTCATGTGGCGAATATCAAATCAAGAAGACTAACATGGATGCCAAGATGAAGTATAAAAAAGACACCTACACATATCCTTACATGTGGTATAGGTCATAGGCTCATAGCAAGGTTTGGAATGTTGATACCATATAGGTAGAGGTTTAGAAATGGATATTTCATATATCGATGGAAATCGCAAACAACGTTTTTTCGCGAATTAAGATTGTCTTAGTTGTTATAACAACATGTAACATACAACCACACTCTTATAGACATGAAGGACGCGCATTAAAGATATTGCATACTATGTATAAATAAAAGCATATGCAATATTGGATATCGAATAAGTAAATAAATGAATACAATAACTTATTACTGCTAGAGCACATCATTCATAATAACCACAAACTTGAAGGAAAAAATGGCAAAGCCTTCTCCCACTATAAGTAGGGCCCAACACATGGATTTTTGCTTGGAGTAAAAAAAACACATGGATTTTTGCTCAAATTCATGTTGAAAGATTCGACTATTTTTATGCTGGCTGTCGACTGCCTAATGCGAACCCAACAAGGGGGATTTGAATCATGGTCTTTTGGGTCGTAGGCACACTGCATAACTACAAACTTGAAGGAAAAGAAAACAAATTAAAATTATATGCTAAAACTTCTTTTTTTTGAGGAGAACGAGGGTGCAGTCCCAAGATTAGAACCTAACGCAATTTTATTAAACTAGTTTTGGATTATAGAAAAATACAACAGAATTTACATGCTCTGCCACAACGACATCAGCGCCCTGTAGAGCCCCAAAACCCTCTCACATAGAAAAAGCACGCTTCCAAAAGATTTTCTCATTTTTAGCACACCAAATGGCCCAAAGTAGGGTAAAAGGATCAACCACATCCTCCTGAGAACTTCTGCAAGCCGCTCTGACTGATCTCCAGTATGACGCACTGTCCACCGGATGAGCCAGGGCACATTCGCCCTCTCCCATATCAAAGCCGAAGTCCAGGAGCCTAAGAAAAGATGTTCGGAATCCTCCTGCTCAAGGCAACATCTATCTCATAAGATCTCTCCAGCACCCAACAACCTTGTCCTGTGAGCCTTTGAAAGCAACCGGCCACGTCTCACCAACCACATGAAAACCTTAATTCGCATATGAACCCTGCTAGCCCAAATAATTCTGTAGTCACATTCGTCCTCCTCCTGATCAACCCCACTCATCCCGACGAATGACCGACGGGCCCTCTTCACTAAAAAATTTCCCTCCCTCCAAGCAAAGTGGTCCCTGCCCTCGCTGAGGCCATCAACATTCATCAGATCCCTTAAAAGGGCCACGATCTCATTGCACCTCTGGTCCGACAAAGGTGGGGCGAAGGTTGGGCACCAAGAGCCTGCTGATCAAACCTGATCCACCCAAGCATTCCTGTCACCCGCGAAGGCAAAGGGGCGCGGGTATCTCTCTCTGAGAGGACCCAACCCCAACCAATCATCTTTCTAGAAGCTAAAAGCGTGCCCATCTCCCAACCAAAGTTCAGAAAGTCGGTATGCGGTAATCGTTCGGTCAGGCTGTCTGAAGCGAGTAAGCGGATATGCGGAACTATATGCGGAAGTATATGCGGATTATGTGGTTTGTATTATTTTAATTAAAAATAATTAAAATAATACATTGAATTCAAATATTAGAGATTTATGTTTCGAAAAAATAACAATAGATGAAATATATGCATATACTTTTTAGTACGACATGATTTCAGAGAAAGCTTTTTAAAAAATGACCATTTTAGATAAAAGAATGAATCATAAAAAAAATAAAAGTGAAATTTGTTGGCATACTTACTATAGGAATGAAAAAATAAGAAAAAAATATTTGAGATATAACAATAATAAATCATAGAAACATTTGTTATGTTTCTATATGAATTAACTAAATGAAAATTGGATTGTGAATCAATATATTTCAATTGATTAAATAACCGGATTCCCTTTTATCTAGCATTAACGAGATGACAAGTAGCTAGGGGGGATTTAACGTAATTTTCTATTACAAAATTTCTTAACAATTGAGAAAAGTATTGACTGAAGAAAGCAAACGACTCATAGATATATTTTTCACAAAAGAAGATGTATTTGATTCTAAAATAAAAGTATACTGAATATAAACTAAACAAATGCATGAAACGACATTCATAGAAATTAAATAAAAATCTTTTATTTAAATAAAAAATGAAAATTTACTTTTTACAAACAACAACATAAAAATCTTTTCTAATAAACAATTAGTAACATTTATTTTAAATAAAAAATGAAAAGTTATTGTTTACAAACAACATAAAAATCTTTTCTAATAAGCAATTAGTAGCATTTATTTTTTACTCCAGTAGCAGTAGCTACCAGTTCCAGCAACTAAAAGATGAAGCATGTATGAAAGGGCTTTATACAAAAGGCGTCCGAGTATGCGGCCGCATATGCGGTTTACTCGGCCGCATACTCGCCTAAACCGCATATGGACCGAATATTGGATATGCGGTTCGGTCCAGTGCCCGACTACGCATATGCGGTCGCCTGGGCCGCCTTTCTGAACACTGCTCCCAACACAGGTCTCATGAGAACGCCCATCTCCAGCATGACAATGGAGATCTCCCGCCAAAGTGATGACTGCAACCTGCTAGTCTCTGCTCTCCACAAACCATGGACCCATAGATGCTTCGCATCACCCTGCAAACCAGGTCATCGAACTTCCCTCCAGAGCCTGAGGTCCCACTTCGCCAGGAGTGCCTTATTCATGAGCTCCAACCTGCAAACACCAAGTCCGCCCCCGCTTCGTCATTGTAATGGTGCCCCAACCCACGAGGTGCATTCCCCCACCCTCCTACCATCCGTCCGATCAAAAGAAACACTTCATCATCCCCTCCATCCTCTGGCACACCCTCGCGTGCATCAATGTCATTGAAAAAGAAAAAATCGGGATAACGGACAAAGCTTGTTTGACGAGGACCAGTCCACCCCCCCTAGATAGCGTTCTTGTCTTCCAACCCGCAACCTTGCTCTCCATTATGTCAAGAACCACCTTCCAATCCGCCACACGCAATCGCACATCAACCAAAGGGAGCCCCAAATATGTGGTCGGAAGAGATCCCCTCGGAGAGCGCAAGATCCGGCAGAGCTCCTGAGCCTCCTCTCATGTCACCAAACGGGATGACCCTAGACTTGTCTCTATTCAATCTTAGGCCCGAGACCTCCGCAAAGATATCCATAACACATGTGACATGCCTCACATGCTCCGAATCCCCATCAGTGAACATGACCGTGTCGTCGATGTACTGCAAGATGGGGATGGAAGTGCCGCCTATCATTTATTCCGCACAAAAATCGTCGACCGTTGCCAACCTCATCATCACCGCCAATGCATTCGCCATAATCACAAAAAGAAGTGGTGCGGGCACCCCTGCCGCACCCCTCGGCTGGGGCTGGAAAAACCCCCTTCTGGCCTGCCATTCACAAGAACCGAATACAATGCCATCGTGATGCACCTCTTCACCCAACCAATCCATATGTTAGGGAAACCTCTCTTTTGCAGTGACCGCCAAAGGAAGCATCAATCAACGCAGTTATAAGCCTTCGAGAAATCCACCTTCCAAAGGACTCCCTTCTGTTTCTCCCTCTTCTAATCCATCACCAACTCCGAAGCCAGTACCCAAGAGTCCGCCATATGCCTACCGGGCACAAATGCTGTCTGCTCAGGAGAGATGACGCCCCTCAGGACACTTTGCAAGCAGTTCGCTAGGACCTTGGCAACGAAGAGATAGATCGCATTGGACAAAGCGATGGATCTGAAATCCTCCACAGGAACGAACCCCTCCCGCTTGGACAGCAGAAACGTGAGCGCCTTGTTCAAGCACTCGAAGCCCTGGTTGTTCTCCTCAAACTCTTGCAGGACCGCCACGACATCCTCCTTTACACACTCCCATAACTCCCTAAAGAAACACATTTAGAAACCATCTGGACCCAGGGCCCCATACGCATTCAGCTACCATAGAGCCTGCCTAGCTTCCTCCTCTGAAATGGACACCACTCGGTTCTCAGCCTCCTGGGGGGAGATACACCCCACTCCCCGCCCGCGCCACCCCCAGCCCGACCCTCTTGCCCTCCTCGAGAATGCAATGAAATGCGCCCTGAGTTGCTGACCTATCTCAGCGTCACTCGACGCCTGCACCCTCCCACCTCAATGCTCCTAATGAAATTCCGACGCCTTCTGCCACTGGACGTTGAATGGAAAAAGTGTGTATTGTTATCCTCTCTTGCAACCACCTCTGCCTCGATCTCTGCCTCCACTCGACCTCCTTTCTATCTTCCAGTTGCACCTGTTTCAAACAAACACTCCTCTCTTCAACTTCCTGAGCTAACAACTCCTTCATGTCTTCCATCGCATCGAGGCGAGCGATGACCTCCTACGCCATCACCCTCACACTTCGCTGTTGCTCTCGGGTGCACTTGTTGAACTTGATTTAACGCTTCCGCAACAACTCGAGCTTCTGAGCCAGAACAACCGTAGTCGACCCCTCCGGCTGCGTGCTCCACCAAAACTCCACCACCATGTCGCGAAAACCCTCCTCCAGCAATCACGATCACTCAAACTTGAAGAAAGACCTCGGTCTCACATCCTTCCCGGAGGACCAAATGATCGGTTGCGATCGGAGTGAGCTCGACGTAAAACCTACTCGTCCGCCAAAGGAAAAAGCCCAATCGCCTCCTAGGAGACTAGGAACTAATCGATGCACGACCGCGACCTAGCGTTTCTCCATGTCTAGCAGCATCTAATAACTTCAAAAAATCTGCAAGCTCTCATCATTAATGAGCCGTATCGGCTCCACCGAACCTGCATCCCCACTCCCGCGCAATCGAGGTCTATCCTCCGAGTGCAACGCCACGTTGAAATCCCCACCGATAATCCAAGCCTCGCCAGGATATCTCTCCCGGAGCAGCCTCAAGTCATTAGTTAGCTCGGGGTATTGCCTGAAGAAAATTAATACCAATCGAAGCCGCGGGCCGCTTCGTTGCTTCTCTTGCCGGGGGTTCGGACACTCTAGGCGGTCGTGTCCGTTGCTGACTCGGACTGGATGTATGCTGGTGGCTGAGGGCGTTGGGGATGGGGCCCTCTTCTCGGCAACTTCAGATGTGGGGTTCATGTCGAGGGCCGCTCTTCAAGGGTGATGTGGGGCTGATCTCTCCGTGGCGGGCGTTGGCGAGGGGGCTTCAGGTGCGCGAGGAGCATGCCTTGCTGAGCGGGTCGGCTGAGCGAGCTTTGCTGATGAAGTGGCGGAGGGTTCGGGGACTTCGATGTCCGCGGTTGTGCCGGCTCGGGTGGGAGCGAGTGGTGCTCAGGGGGCTAGATGAGGGTGAGGTCGAAGGACCGCATCTCGAGATTACTGCAGGGTGTTCTTGTGGTGGACTCTGTCGAGGCGGCGGGCAGTGACCCGGGGCAACCTGTGGACGTTGTGCTCCGGGTGAGGCCGGTTGGCGAGGAGAAGATGGGCTGGTGGGAGGTGATGCTGGACGGTAGGAAGGTCTTGGTTGAGTTGGTGGCCGCTGATGTCTGGGCGGCTTTGCAGGGGGCCGGGGTGCGTAAGGGGGGCCTCTCCGTGGCGGAGTCTGGGTCGGTGGTTGGCGGTGGTGAGGCGGTTAGCCTTGGTGCCGCGCAAGCCCCGGGGGGTGGGGCGCTGCCCGTGGAGGGGGGGATTCCTTGTGGGGGGAGCCGGAGCTCCGACGGGCTTCTTCCTGCTAAGTCAGTGGTTCGCTTTGGCTCCTTTTCTGAGGTGGAGGTTCCGGGGGCGGGTTCACTGCAGTCGGGCCCTTTGGGTGAGGTTGGTGGAGTTTGTGGTGTGGGGGGAGGTGGCAGTTGTGTCCTTGGGGTTGGAGGGGATGGTTGGAGGGTCGGAGGCCCCGGGGGGCGAGTTGGGTGTCGGGGTGCCACTTGAGGGTGGGCAGTTGGGGGAGGGGCAGGTCCTGATGGCGGAGAATTTGGTGGCAGGTGGGTCGGTGGAGGTGGGAGCGCCCCTGCTTTGTGCGGCTGTCGATGCTGGCCCGGGGGCCGTGGTGGAGGCTCCTGTCTCGCCTATGGGGGCCGCTGGTATGGTTGGCGGTGAGGGCTCTGACCGCCGGTTCGGTTTGGCTTATGAAAGGGCGAGTGGCGAAGGGAGAAGGGAGGGGAGGCTGGCTAGGGCGTCGTTGCGGGCGGCGTTGGTGGCGGGAGATGCAGGTGAGGTTGCTGACGCGGTGGTTCGAAGTCCCATTGAGGTGAGGAACCGCTTTGCTACTCTGGGACCGGGGAATGGCGCGGCGTTTGGGAGTTATTCCTCCCTTGAAGATGGTTGAGCGGTTACATAAATGAAGCTGCTTTCAATTAATGTGAGGGGCTTGGGGCCGGCCCGACAAGAGGCTCGGGGTGCATAATTTGCTGAGAGAGGCTGGGGCAGATATCTTTTTTATTCAGGAGACAAAGCTGCAGTCGTTGGATGAGCAGCAACGAAGGGAGGTTTGTAGGGGGGACATCTTTCAGGTGGCGGTGAAAGAGGCTGTGGGAGCCTCCGGGGGGCTTCTGACGGGCTGGCGGTCCGATTCTTTTGACCTGTTGGGACTTCAGCCTCCCGCTTTGCTTTGTCGATGAGGCTTCGTCGTAGGGCGGATGGTCTTTGCCTCTTCATCACTAACGTCTACGGCCCGTGCGACAGGAGGATGGCAGATTGGCTACTGACTTGGTCGATATAGCGCCTGAGGTGGGGGATGGGGCCTGGATTATTGGTGGGGTTCTGAACGTCACCTTGCTCCCGGAGGACAGGCCGGGGGGTGGCGGGGCCTGGATGTTGGTTCTGCGGACTTGAGGCAGGTGGTCAGCTCTTTGGGCTTCTCGGTGGTGGACGCGGCAGGGTGCAGGTTCACGTGGAGGAATGCGAGGTCCAGGTCCAGACTCGACAGGTTCCTGGTGTCAGTTGAGGCGGGGGAATTATTCCCTTTGACGAGGGCTTGGGCTCTTCCGAGGACGCTGTCTGATCATACCCCGGTTCTTTGGTTTTCCGGCGAGGAGCATGTGGCTCGGTTCTCTTTCCGGTTTGAGAAGAAGTGGCTGTTGGAGGAGGGCTTTCGGGATCTGGTTTCTGAGCATTGGCGGGCGTTCTCCGTTTCCGGTTCGGCGGTGTCGCGCTTTGCGGCGAAGCTCGTCGCACTCAGGAGGGTCTTGCTGTCGTATGGGAAGGAGGTCGCCAGTAGGAGGAGGGCCACCCGGGCTGAGGCGGTGGCGGGGATTACCAGGCTGGATGGGCTGGATGACGTCTGGGGTTTGTCTCCGGAGGAGGTGGAGGAGAGGGCTGCATGGTTGGAGGTGGTATATCACGAGGACAGGAAAGATGAGGTTCATTGGAGGCAGCGGTCGCGCCAGAAGTGGTTGAGGGAGGGTGATGCTAACACTCGCTTCTTCCATTCGGTTGCTTCTGGGCGGAGGAGGCGGAGCTTCTTGCATGAGGTGGAGGTGGGGGGCCGAAGGGTTTCGGGGAAAGGAGCATAGGTGTTGCTTTGCGGGAGCATTTTGTGGGGGCCTCGAGGAGGGTGAGGGGGGAAGCTGGTTGGGGGTGGACTGGGTGGGGGTCGGGGACGTTGACTGGTCAGTAGGGAGGAATTGTTGGTGGCAGACTTTTCGGAGGCGGAGGTTCGCCGGGCGGTTTGGGATTTGTATGCGGATGTGGCTCCTGGTCCGGATGGTTTCTCTATATGCTTCTACAGGGAGTTCTGGGAGCTGTTGAAGGGAGAAATTTTGGAGGTTCTGAATGAGTTCAGGGTTGGCAACAACGGCTTTGAGAAGGTCAACAGGGCCTTGATTTTTCTGTTACCTAAGAAAGAGACCCCTGTGGGTGTTGGAGACTATCGGCCTATATCGATATCTAACGGCATCTATCTCATTGTGGCCAAGGTCTTAGCAAGCAGGCTTAGTGCTGTTCTCTCAAGTGTGGTTCTTCCATCTCAGTCCGCATTCATTCCTGGGCGGTGTATGGCTGATGGTATTGTGACTGCGTCGGAGGTCTGCCGTGAATGGAAGAGATCTAGGAAGAAGGGTGCGATTTGGAAGATTGATTATGCGAAGGCGTATGACTGTGTCAGCTGGAAGTTCCTGTGGAGGTCGCTTGAGAAGAAGGGGTTTCCTCCTCTTTGGGTGGACTGGGTTAAGAGGTGTGTCACTACGTGCTCTTGCTCGGTGCTGGTTAATGGGACTCAGGAGGGAGGCTGGTTCCAACCGCAGAGGGGGGTGCGCCAGGGATGCCCCCTTGCTCCCCTTTTGTTTGTTTTGGCTGCGGATTGTCTTGCGGTTTTATTTCAGCGAGCGGTGGAGGAAGGTTGGTGTGAGGGGTTCACCTTGGGGGACATCTCCGTCCCGGTTTTGCAATATGCGGACGACACGCTGATTTTTTTTGGGGGACAGAGGCTCAGAACCACAACGCGGCTGTCCTGGTGGACGTTTTGGATGTCTTTCTTACTTGCAGATCAACAGGCAGAAGTCTGTTCTGGTAACTCTTGGGATGCAGGAGGACGAGAGGATTTGGTTAGCTGAGTGGGCGGGCTGCCCCCTTGGTACGTTACCCATCTCCTACTTGGGTTTGCCTCTGGTCGACGGCAGGCTGAGGAAGTCCGACTAGGACTGTGTTATTCGGAGGCTGGAGGAGCGGATGGAGGGGTGGAAGGCTGTCACTTTGTCCAAGGGTGGGAAGCTTACCCTGCTCAAGCATGTTCTTTCGGCGATTTTGATTTTCTTTTTCTCTTCCCGCTTGATGCCTGTTGGGGTTAGAAAGAAGGTGGAGGGTTTGATGAGATCTTTCTTCTGGTCTAGTGGAAAGCAGGATAAGAAGGGGCTGCACCTGGTAGCTTGGACGGATCTCACTCTACTGGTCTCTGAGGGCGGGTTGGGGGTCAGGGATGTGGATTGCATGAACAGGGCATTGCTGGCGAAGTGGGTCGTGCGCATCTGGGGTCCGTCGGACTTGCTGGTGGTGCGGCTACTGAGGAAGATTTATGGGGTCTCGGGCGAGTTGGTGGCGGCGAGGTGGCGTCATGAGTCTTCCCTTTGGAGTGGGGTCCGGGCGGTTCTGCCTGCTTTGTGGCCTCTTCTTCGCCCGCGGCTGGGAGATGGGCTTCTTTTCAGATTTTGGCATGATGACTGGACGGGAGAGGGGCCATTGGGGATCCGTTTCCCTAGGTTGATGGCGTTGGCTGAGGACAAGGAGGCGCGGGTGGCGGAGGTGGTGGACTCTGGTACTTGGGCTCCGAGGTTCACTGCGGCTTTGTCTGACCAGAGGATGCAGGACTTTTTGCAGTTGCTTTCGAAGATTCCCTCTGTCGGGGAGTTGTCGGGGGAGCCGGACTGTTTTGAGTGGATGGAGGGTAAGTTCTCCGTTAAGAAGGCTTACCGGAGATTGTGTGCTGGCGGGTTGGAGCATGACGAGGACCTGTGTGTGGACCTGAAGATTATTTGGGCGGCAAAGATTCCTACCAGGGTTAAGGTGTTCCTCTGGTGTCTGCGGCGGGGTCGTCTTTGTGACAAGGTCAGAAGGGGAAGGCTGTTGGACACGACGGACGTTCGGTGTGACAGATGCACTGATGGCGTGGAGGACGCGAATCACATCTTCTTTGGTTGCAGGTTGTCGGTGGACGTCTGGGAGTCCTTGGGGTTGCCGTGGGTACAGTCTTCCTCTGCGGATCTTTTTTGGGGCTCCATTCGGGCGGTGGGCGCCGGCTCCACCGATGATGTGTCCAGAGTCTTTGCGGTACTTTGGGCTATATGGCTTGGTAGAAATGATGTCATTTTCAAGGGGCAGCGCTTTTACTATGAGAATGTGGTGGCGTAGTGTAACGCTTTGTACAACTTCTGGGTATCCGGATGATGATGTATCTTTTTCTATATCAATGAAATTTGTGGTGTGGTGACTCCCATCTTGGGAGTGCACCCCCTTGTTCTTGTTCAAAAATAAAAGTAGCAACTAGTAATATATTGACATGTGCGAATTATGTATGCATATATGCCTTGATTATTTTCAGAAATGTTTGATCTTTATTGTTAGAAGTGTAGGCGACCCCCAACCCCTGCGCACGCTAAAAAGAGGGTTCTCATTGCCTAATAAACAAGCGATGGGGGAGGTGTCAAAGGGGAATAGTTGGGCTCTTCCCTGATGGGGGAGGTGTCAAAGGGGAATAGTTGGGCTCTTCCCTCCTGCAGTGATTATTTATTTATGTTGGATTTGTTTATGAATGTGTTAATTCTTGGAACATGTATATAAATCTTGAACAAATTAACCTTTAATTGCTTCAAAAATAAAAAACATCACAAGTTTCTTCCTTCACAGAAACATCTTTGAAATCGAACAATATGGGTGATATTGCTGGAAGAGCACTGATACTGGTTGAAATAATGAAGATTTTACACAATAAGACTTACTTTTTTTGCAAATATCGACAACTATGAGATGACTGTCGCTGATATTAGATTGATTTCTAAGAAAAGGTAATCCATGCGATACTTGTACCTGACATATGACAATACTGTTACTTATATATTAATGATAAATTGAGATATTTTAATCCTTAGCTCATAGCACGATGCCCAACTCTAGCTATTTACTGTGCAACTATGGGCTCTGTAGTGATATCTGTACCCGACTTTTTACAATATTGATATATCCAAGGAAGACCGTCGCGATATCGATATCGTTTCGGTCCGCCCGAAAATGGATATATCGGGATATATCGCCGATATATTGACGATATTGGTGGAAATGTCGAAAATGACTGAAAAAAGCCATTTTTGTCGTTTTTTCAGAAATTAAGATCATCAAGATATTAAAACAACAAATAACCTTCAAATACACACCTCTGCCACACATATCGGTTATATCGAACATATTGCTGTTAATGTTTATTCCTGACCTACAGATATTGGAAATGGATTCCATTCAAGTTCTTATAACATTAAATAACTTACAATAGATGACACATATAGATCATTTGTGAAGACTATGATCCTTATATTGCACATATCGGTCATATCGAACATATCATCGGTACTTTTAGTTGTTGACCTATATATATATATATTGAAAATGAAGTTCATCCAAGTTCTTAGATCACTAAATAATTTATGAATATACTCTTAGATCACACATATCGATCATATATGAAGCTTATATCGCATATATCGATCATTTTGAACATATCGATATTAATGTTTGATTCTTGACTTTAGATATTTATTGAAGAATTGACTTATAGATATTGGAAATGGATTTCATTCAAGTTCTTACAACATGAATAACTTGTAAATATATACCAAGTTGAAGAACCATTATATGCACCCTTCTGTCGCACCATACCCTACCAGTACGGGGGTCTCGCTGCCCGGTCAACGAGCTTGGAGAACAAAATATATATAAACTATTGTGTATTTTAATACTAGGTGTAGCTAGATATTTATTTTAATACCGGGTGTAGCTAGATAAGTAGTGGAATCAATCTTGCATAAATAATAACATTGATACATAGAGATATCGGCGAAACATCGACGATATCGATCGATATCCGGGATTTTTTGTATTGAATCTAGTCATTTTTGACTGATATGAGCCGATATGGCGATATAGCGCCCCCTGTAAAGGGATATATTGGGTGATATCGAAATCTCTACTCTGTCGAAACTGATATATCGGCGATATATCACCGATATATTACCGATATGGCCTTCTATGGATATATCTCTCATATGGATGATATTTTGAGACATTTCATTCCGTAGCTCATAGCGTGATACTTAACTTTGACAACTTACCGAGGAACCGCCTGGTAAGCGTTGTTTTCGTTGTGGTGAGAGGGGTCATCTGGTTTCTCGCTGTTCTCTTCCGCCTCGGTGCTATGCATGCGGGAAGCCGGGTCACCGTCGCGATTCTTGTTGGCTACTTCGTGGTCGCCGCCCCTTGCAGTCTGGGGTGGTTTCCTCTTCGTTGAAGATGCGAGGCTTGACAGGTTCTCGTTCCGGTCCTGTCGCTTGGAGGGAGGTTCGCTCTTACGCTCGGGTGGTGGCTCCTCGCTCCTGCTCGTCGGGCGATGGCTCCTTCGATGCGGGTGTTTTGGCGACTGGTGCTGAGTCGCTTCACCACACCTCTTGTGGCGATGGCGAAGAGATGGTGGTTGGTGGTGCTGTTGGTGCTGCTCGTGTATCGGTTGGGGTGGCGGCTATGGGGGTTGCTTCGTCGTTGAAGGAGGCCATGTTACATGCGAATGTGCATGGGGACGTCTTGCATGTTGAGTCGGTGCGTGGGAAGGGGGTGTTTGACGTTGGCAGGCGTGTGGAGGCTATCGGGGTGGCTCGACGGTGCAATGTCGACTGGGTTGGTGTTAGTTCGCATGTTGGCGCCCTCCTGGGTCCTCTCTTCCGTGGGGGCTTCTTCCTGTTTCTCTTCTCGCTGCTGTGTGCGTGGCTTGTCCCCGGAGCAACGAGATAGGCTGCTGTGCGTTGGCTCTACCGACGACGTTGTTTGGAGGGTGACTCGAGTGGCAGATGGCGCCTCTCAAGCCACTGAGGTCTGTGTGGCGGCCATTTGTGGTGTTCCTTTCCTTTCGAGGACTGTCCCCTATCTCTCCAAGGCTTTTCGCCGTTGGGGGGAGATCTTGGCGGTCGTTGACGACGGGCTTGCACCGGAGGCTGATTGGAAGATAACTAGGGTTCTTTTCGAGTGTAGCAAGGCTCTTCTCTGTGATGCGCCAGGCAAGATTTTCTTCGGCTCCCTAAAGATTGGCCGGTGGTGCTTCAAGCTGGAGCTCTCCATTCACCGGCGGCGGCGGTGCCGGACCGGGTCGCGCTGACGGCCGGTACGGTTGCTACGGGGCCAGAGCGCGACGCTTCGCCTTTGGCCTGCCACGTGGCGCGTGTTGCTGATTATTCCGAAGCGTCTCTCCCCTTACATGACGTGGATGGAACCTTCGAGGCACCTCTTCGTTTTCCGTGCCCACCGACTGCAACTCCTGGATTCTCTGAGTTAAGGGCGCCCGAGGTCGATTCCGCTTTTCATTCTCGACAGATTGGGTCGGCTCCTGCGTTGTTGGTTGGCTTCTTGGGTCCCTCTGCGGATCTTCATCTCGTGAGGGATGGCGGATCCATCATTTTCGGATCTTGGCCGCGGATCTCTCACCCGAATGCTCGGGCCTTCTCGCCCGTCTCTGCTACGGTTTTGCCCCGGATCCACATCGAGGAATTGCGGGTTGATGTGGATGCAGGAGGAGAGTCCTCGCTCTTGGCTTCGCCTGCGAACCCGGTGCGGGCCTCCTCAGACCTGGCCGGTGCCTTCTCTCCCCACCTTCCCTCGGGCTCCGCGATCCTCTGCGACGAGGAGGGCCTTTCTGCTGGACGTTTTGGGAGGAGCTACAGGAGACGCAATTGTTCCAGGCAGGACCCTGCGGTGAGGCACTCTTGTGTGACTCAGCGGGAGGCTGTGGCGGATGCTGCGGGGCTATGTGGCCTTGGGGGAAATGACGAAGGTTATTAATGAAAGTTCTCTCGTGGAATGTTAGGGGCCTGGGGGATTCGGACAAGCGTCGCTCCTTGGGTTCGCGGCTCTCTGAATGGTGTTGTGATGTTGCTCTCATCCAAGAAACTAAGTTGCGAGGTGTGGATGATATCATGTGGCGCTCTCTTGGTGCAGGTTCTTTCGATGAATTCCGTGCGGTCGATGCGTTGGGTCCGGCGGGGGCCTTCTTGATAGCCTGGCGCTCTCAAATGTTTTCTTTTAGCTCGATCCTTGTGGGGCGGCATATGCTTTTAGTGGCTTTGAACCGGGCCGATTCCACTGAGCCGATGGTGTTCTCTTGTATTTACGCCCCTACGTGCCATGTTTTGAGGAAGGAACTATGGGAGGATATTCGTGGCGCGGCTTCTTTATTTGGGGGCCTCCCTTGGCTCCTGGGGGGAGATTTCAATGTCACGATTCATTCTTGCGATCGGCCTCGCGGCAGGGGTGGCCAAGATCCGGGATCGCTTGATTTTATTGAAACGTTGGATGAACTTGCTTTGGAAAGTCTGGTCCCTAACGATATCAGCTACACTTGGCAGAATAATTCCTCTCGTTCCAGAATCGATCGATTCTTGGCTTCTGGCAAGTTGTTGGAGTCCTTCCCCCTTTGTTCGGTTTCTTCACGCCCCCGTTCTTTTTCGGACCATTCGCCCATTATCTGGGACTCTGGCGAGGGTCTTCGACATCGGGGCCTCTTTCGCTACGAGAAATGTTGGATGCTGGAACCCAATTTCAAGCAGGTGGTGCAGGACCATTGGGCCCATGTTCCGATTTCGGGATCAGCGGCCCACAAACTTGATCAAAAGCTTGCATCATTACGGAGGGTGCTTACGGGGTTCAAGAGGGAATCTAGGCTGACGCGTATTGCTTTGCGCGCGGAGGCGGAGGAAATTATCGTGCGCCTTGATTCGATGGAGAACGAGCGGGACCTCTTGCCTGAGGAACTTCTGGAGCGCCTCTCTGCTCAGTCTCGGGTGCAGGCTGAGGACAAGAAACGAATCGTTGAATGACGGCAGCGTTCGCATTTAAAATGGCTAAAAGAGGGCAACGCGAATACGGCATTCTTTCACAGTGTGGCGAGCAATAGCAAACGTTTCAATATGATGCGGGGTCTCTTTTTCAATGACGTTCATATTTCTAGGGAAAGTGAGATGGGGAGTGCCATTGTGGATCATTTCAGGCGCTTCTCGTCGTCTTGTTCCCCGCGTAGGTGGCGCTGGCTGGGTCTTGGCGCGTCTTCTCTCTCGGACTCTGACGCTGCGTTTCTAATTTGTCCCATTTCTGCGGAGGAGACAAAGGAGGCCGTGTGGGCCTTAAATGCTGATTCGTCCCCGGGCCCTGATGGCTTCTCCGTTGCTTTCTATCGCGATTTCTGGGAGCTTGTCGCCGGTGGCGTTATGGACGTCATATCGGATTTTTGTGCGGGCAACTTTGGTTTTGATCGTCTTAATCGGGCTAACATTGTATTGATCCCAAAAAAGACGGCGGCGCAGCGCATCAAGGATTATCGGCCCATCTCTATCTCGAATGGCATCTACCTTATCGTGGCTAAAATCTTAGCCACTCGTTTGGCTCGGGTTTTGGACACTCTTATTTCTCCGGTCCAGGCCGCGTTCATTAAGGGCAGGCAGATCGCTGATTGCATCGTCGTTGCATTTGAATTGGTCGCTGAGTGGAAAAAAGAAAAAAAGAAGGGGGTACTCTGGATGATCAATTTTGCTAAAGCGTTCGATTGCCTGGATTGGCGGTTCCTTTGGTCGGTTCTACGGAGGCACGGATTCCCTGACTTGTGGATTTCGTGGATGCGAAGGTGCGTCACCACTGCTTCCCTCTCTGTGATGATCAATGGCAGGCCATTTGGTGGTTCTTTCCAACCTAGAAGGGGGGTGCGCCAGGGCTGTCCTCTTGCGCCCCTCCTTTTCGTGTTGGCTTCGGATGTTCTCGCACGTATGGTGGACCGCGTTATTGACGCTGGGCTTTCTAACGGCTTTCGTAAGGGGCATATCTGTGTGCCCTTGATCCAGTTTGCAGACGATACTATTTGCTTTATCGAGGGTGGTAGTGCGGAGGTCTCCGGTATGGCCACCACTCTTGCCCTTTTCTGTGAATTGTCGGGCTTGTCGATTAACGTCTCCAAATCCAACGTGGTGCCCTTTGGCCTTTCGCCTACAGAGGCAGAGGAATGCGGCCGGCTGCTCGGTTCTTCTCCTGGTGAGCTTCCAATTGCCTATCTTGGTTTACCTTTGTCGGTGGGTCGAGCCAGAGTCCGGGATTGGCATGTGATTACTGAGCGCGTGGAAACACACCTTGCTGGTTGGCGGGCGGCTTTGCTCTCTCGGGGGGGGGGGTCTTATTCTTCTCAAATCGGTGCTCTCCTCTATCCCTTTGTACTTTCTCTCTGTTCGTAGAATGCCGACGGGGGTTCGATTGCGGATCGAACGGTGTATGCATCGTTTTCTGTGGGGAAGCAAGGGGGGGGGAGGGGCCTGCACCTGGTTGCTTGGGACGACGTTTCTATGCCTAAGCGTTTTGGTGGCCTCGACGCGCGGAGATTGGAAGTGGTGAATGATGCTCTACTACTCAAATGGGTGAGTAGAATTTGGGGGACGGATGATAACTTCTTTATCAATGTGCTCAGGGAGTTCTTGGGCGACGATCGGTTGGGGTTGCCGCGTGGGGCTCTGCGCTTACATCGCTCCCCGTTTTGGCGTAGCGTGATGGCCGCCTTTGCGAGGAATGCTGCGCTTTTCATCCCGGTGTTGGGGACGGGGGACTCATTCAAGTTTTGGCTGGATGATTGGTAGGGCGGTGGTCCTTTTCAGGTGCGCTTTCCACGCTTGTTCGCATTAGCGTCACATAAGAATGCGACCGTGACTGACTGTTGGGTGGACGGGTGCTGGTCTCCTCGCTTCTCCGCGAACTTTTTTTTTTTTTTTTGACACTCCAAAAAGGGGGAGACACCCTTAGGTGTTCGCCCCAGTTTATTAAGGCTTATGAAAAGAAAATACTTACAGAGGGAACAGAGAAAGGAAGAAAGGGGAACTGATATCAATAATGATACCAATCGCCCCCAAGTGCAAAAAGTTACATAGATGACCAGTCCATACAAAAGCGATTCGCGTCAATGCTGATATTTTCTATATAGAATCGCTGTCCCGCAAAGATAGCTTTGTTTCTTCCCAGCCAGATACTCCAAATGCGCGCGAAGGGGATCAGTTTCTCCGACCTCGGACGATTTGCAGCAGCAGCAAGGCTATCCCAGAAAGACTCCATCGACGAATGATTCACCCAGGCAACGTCATCCCATATGGACCGCACAAGGTCGCACAGAAGAAAGAGATGGTCGGCCGTCTCCACAGCCGAATTGCACAACCCGCAAAGACTTGGAATGTTTGGGAAGAGAGATACCATACGGTCGTGAGTGAGAAGACGACCATGCCTAAGGATCCACAGAAAAATACCAATCCTTTCCGGAAGCCTGAGACCCCATATGAGGTTGCAGTGACCAATAAAAGATGCCTCCATACGTACAGCGATGGGGGGGAGAAGAGCAGAATATGCCTTCTTCGAAGAAAAGGACCCCTCACCCCAAGTGAAGTGATCGGGACCCCCCGATGGAGTTGGGGCGTCGACGAGAAGGGTCATCAGAGAGCTGAAGTCCATAATTCGCTGAGCAGAGAGAGAGTCGACCAAAATCGGGCACCAAGATCCATTGGTCCAGCATGATTCCACCGAAGCATATTTGTCCCTTGCCAGCGCAAAAAGTCTCGGAAAAATGTTCATGAAGATGCCCTTACCAGACCAGTCCGTAGTCCAAAAGCGGAAAGAGGTCCCATCGCCGAGTGACGGCCGAAACAAAGACCGATTGCGGTTGAAGATAGCAAAGGCCTCGCGCCAAAAGAGGGGAGAATGATCGTGAGATCGACCGTCAAAAGCGGAAAGAAATGCATTACCAGCCGCCGTGCGAAGGCATCGCACAAGGAAACCATCATCCCTGCTAACAAGCCTCGACGCCCATTTGAGAAGAAAGGCTTCACGTATGACCTCCAGACGTCGAACGCCCAGACCCCCGTCGCATTTAGGACGCGCAATGTCATCCCAAGCGACCAGATGGATCCCTCTTCTTGCAGAAGCGTTCTTACTCCAAAGAAAGCCCCGCATATATTTCTCCAGGCGAATCCTAATTCCCTTTGGCAGACCGCGCGTCGACAGAAAATAAATAGGTATAGCCGAAAGGACGTATTTAAGAAGCACCAATCGCCCCCCGCGCGAGAGCAATGAAGATCGCCAGCCAGCCAGCCGAGTCTCAACCTTCTCCACCACCCTCTGATAATCACGCAACCGTGCCCTTCCCACCGAGAGAGGTAATCCCAGATAATCCAGCGGTAATGCCCCCGGAGCAGCCCCCAAAATGGAGGAGCAGTTCCCAACGTCCGAGGGCGAAAGAGCAAAGGGCACAAATAAGGATTTGTTCTCATTGATGTGGAGGCCCGACATTTCACAAAATAAATGGACCGTAGTGGCCATTCCTGCATATTGAGGCCTGTCCCCCTCAATAAAACATAAGGTGTCGTCCGCATATTGTAGGAGCGGGATATGGAGGTCACCCATAGAGCATCCGCGAGTAAGACCAGCGTTAGTTACACCTTGTATCATCCGTGGCAACACGTCTGCCGCCAAAACAAAAAGAAGAGGGGCAAGGGGACATCCCTGACGAACCCCCCTTCTAGGTTGGAAGAGTCCCCCAGACGGCCGACCATTAATAGATATGGAGAAGGAAACCGTAGTTACACAGCGGCGGATCCATGAGATCCACAGGGGGGGGAAGCCCCTAGATTTCAAAACTGACCAAAGGAATCGCCAGTCCAAGGAGTCGTAAGCCTTGGCAAAATCAATTTTCCATAATATCCCTTTCGTTCCATTTCTGTGCCACCCGTCGATGATAGCTGAGGCAAGAGCATAGCAATCAGAGATTTGCCTCCCTTGAACAAAGGCAGCTTGGCAGGGAGAGATGAGAGAGCCAAGGAAAGGCGCCAATCGACGGGCCAAAGCCTTCGCAATGATCAAGTAAATGCCATTGGAAATTGCAATGGGGCGGAAATCCTCAATACGCCGAGCACCGTGGGTTTTCGGAATGAGAACCATAGAAGCCCGATTAATTCTGTTGAATCCCTGGTTCCCCTCGCAGAATTCGAGGGCCACCTCCAATACGTCGTTGCCGATAACGTCCCAGAAGTCCCTATAGAAGGCTATAGGGAACCCATCTGGCCCAGGAGAAGCGTCGGCATTAAGATCCCAAGTCGCACACTTAAGCTCGCCCATAGATAAAGGCCGAGAAAGAATAGCAGCATCCGATGAGGATAGCGAGGTGACGCCGGGAGCCATCCACTCCCATGGAGAAGAGGGGAGACGATTGAAAAAGTTCTTGAAGTAATTCACCAAGGCCGAGCTCATGTCGCGGTCAGATCGATATATAGCGTCCCCAATTTCAATGGAAGTAATAGTATTAGCGCGTTTACGTGCACTAGCGACCCGGTGGAAATAAGCGGTATTAGCATCCCCGTCCTTGATCCAACGAATACGCGAGCGTTGCCTCCATTCGATGGTTCTTTTCCTGTCATCCTCCGAAACGATGTGGGCAGCCGATGCTCTCTCGGTTAATTCTTCCGGGGAAAGGTCCCTTTCATTTTCCAATCGATCCAATCTAATAATAGTCGCCTCGGCCTCGTTACGAACGGACATACGAGCCTGACGAGTAGAATATTTGAAGGAGGCAAGAGCTCGACGCAAGGAGGATAGTTTAAGAGCAAAGCGATGAGCCGCGTTACCCGTAAATGAGGACTGAGACCAATGATGTCGCACCATCTCCTTGAAATTAGGCTCCAGAAGCCAGCTCTTCTCGTAACGAAAAATACCACGCGGCCGGGACGATTCGCCCGAATCCCACAAAATGGGGCTGTGATCCGAAAAAGACCGAGGACGAGAGTAGACCGAGCACAAGGGGAAAGCATCCATCCAGCGTGAATTAGCCAAAAACCGGTCGAGCCGAGATCGAGATGAGTTATTACGCCAAGTGTATTTGATATCCGCGGCTACCAAATCTTCCAATGCCAATTGATTGATGAAGTCCAAAAAATCGTCAGAACCTGGATCCCTTCCCCCCTACCACGAGGACGGTCGGATGAGAGCAAGGTAACATTAAAATCCCCTCCCAAAATCCACGGGATGTCCCTGAAAGCCGCAGCATCACCAAGTAAGTCCTCCCATAAATCACGACGTGCAGTGTGGCATAAAGGTGCATAGACACAAGAGAAGGCCAGAGGGATGTTAGTGGCCACGTGCACAAGGATTACAGAGATAGAGTGACGTCCCATGCGAGAGCTGGATAAAGAGAAGTTTGAAGATCTCCAAGCCACAATAGCGCCGCCAGAAGAACCGATCGCGTCCAAAGAGCAGAAGGCATCCACCGGCCCCGCCCCAAAAGTTCTCCAAAGCACGTCATCAATTCTAGCGAGCTTTGATTCCTGTAGTATAGCGACATCACAATCCCAATCAACCAAACGCGAGCCCAAAGCCCTGCGATGAATAGGGTCACCCAAACCACGGACATTCCAAGAGAGAAGCTTCATTAAATATTACAAAAATTGTCCCAAAAAGTGACCGCTGATACGCTAAACTTAAGCGCGGCGATGGTTCAACCGGCGGAGTCCAGCCGCTTCCGCCACCGCCTCCCGAGATACCAAGATCGGCGGAGTAGAAATCCCCTCGAGTGAGAGGTCCAGGCGCCGAGCATAAGCCACGCCATATCTAGTCGGGGAAGCAATGGAGGCATTCCAAGAGTCCCAAAGGGCTGCAGTTCGGGTTGTAGAAAGCGGCGTAGCATTTGAAGAAGAATCCCCTTGATCGGCAGAAGACCAATAGAGCCCAAAAGCAGAAGGAGGCTGACCATAAAGAATAGGGATAGCGGCATTACCGTGCTCGGGGGCCACCTCCGATAAGCCCTGCTCGATCGCCAACAGAGAAGACGAACATAGAGTGGAAGAGGGGCTATAGTCTTCATAACACGACGACTGATAGAATGGGATCGCTGAGATAGGATTAGGGCACGGGATTTCTTCGCAGTACATAAGAGATTCGCCAAACATATCCGGGTCAGACCCGACCCACGAGAGGGTTGTAGTAGAACCCGATCCGGAAGGAGGAAGTGGAAGCGCCACCTCGAAGCTCGGAGTGGGGCCGCATCTCATCGAAAAAGGAAAGTCAGAAAAAACCATCGGCCTCGTATCGTCCTCGAAAAAGCCCCTAGGCACGTGATGGGGCGCCTGTCCAAGATCACACGCGAATCGAAGCACAGACGGCGAAGTCGAAGGGTCGCCATGCATCAGCGACGCATCGGAAACCACCGCGGATGACACGTGGGCCTTCGAAGATGAATCGCCGTCGTGGAACCCTGGGGCGTCGCTCCCAGCGGAGAATAGCGCCGACGAAGCCACCGGCGGCGGAAAAAAGAACTCGAGCTTGAAGGACCATCTGCCAAGGTCCAAAATCTCCGAAAAAGTCTTGCCAGACATGGAGCGGCAAAGGTTGGAAGAACATTCCACCAGAATCCTTGTGCAGGACCAATCCGACCCGGGTGACAGGCCATCGTCCAAGATAGCCACCACCTGGCCCTAGCTGCGAATAACCTTGGAGAGACAATGAGCCGACCGAGATAGGAATGGTACCCCACGTACCTCCACCTCACATCTCTCGGAGGTTAAAGAAGCACCATCCGCGACCCGAGGTCGACGCCATTTAACCACCGACGAATCCGAGCGATAAATGAGGATTTCCCGTTGCTCCGGGGAAAGTCCTCGCACACAGCATCTAGTGTCATCCAAGAAGAAGAAATCCCCCGAGAAGCCCTCGCCCAGGAGAAGGAGAGTTGCCGATTGGATCACCTCGCGGTCGAAATCCCGCTGCTGCACCATGCCAATCGCCACACCATGATTGGCATCCACCGCCTTCAGACCGGAGCTCGCCCGTGCCGGAGGACCCGAAGAAGCCCCCGCCGAGGGACCATTCATCGCTGGCGACTCCTCACGGACAAGCTTTGCTGGAAAAGAAGGAATACCCGTATTCCCGGAAGCAGGAGTCGAAGGGGAAGGAATGCTCTTCCCTTTATAAGAAGCAGCTCCACTGCTGGCAGAAGCCACCTGAGCAAAAGAGCGCGAGTCCCGAAAGGCCGAGGAACGTCTTCCACGGTGAGGGTCCTCCAAACGAGATGAGCGCTTGGGCCGCCGGAGATCCATAAGCACTTCCCTACACGAGGATGAGCGGTGCCCGACACTACCGCACCGGAAGCAGCGAGGAGGCGCCGAGCATGCAGATGCCAGATGACCAGCTCCCGCGCAGCGAAAACACCGCTTGCCGGGCTTGGAATGTGAGACCTTCACCCACCCATCCTTGTTACCTTCGTCTTTGATAGAGACACTCGAACGCAGCCCTGGTTGACGAGTGGCACCACCATGATCGCCGTGTCGATGACCGTACTGCTTCGGAACCCATACGCCTTTCTGATAGTGCTTCCTCGACCCACCCGCCGCTCGCGTACTCGCACTCCCTCCCGCTCCCGAGCCCGCACGAAAAGCCATCCGCGAACTTTTCTTAGCAGCGGGTGGACGATTTTGTTTCGATATTGGCGGCCCTTTGTGATGCTGCTACGACGAATTTGCAAGTGGATCATTGGCGTTGGAAGGGCGGCACGTTTTCTACGAGGAAGGCCTACTGGGCTCTGGTCTTTCCTCCTCCTGCTTCTTCTCTTCTTGTGCGTGACTATGGATTCTTTTGGGGCTTGCGCTTGCTGGAGCGCATCGGCATCTTCCTTTGGATACTGCGCAGACGGAGGCTGATGACTCGTGATCGTTGTGCTACAATCTTTGCTAACTTCAATGCCTCCTGTCCCCTTTGTAATGCCGAGGATGAAACTACTGACCACCTTTTCTTCGGTTGCCACATGGTGTCGGGGATCTGGGACGACTTGCCTTGGGCGAGAGCGGACAACCTCTCCGATCTCTGCGAGCTTCTTTGGACCAACAGGAACAGGGATAGGCGGGATCTCTTGGCTCCCGTTGCGCGGCTGTGGTGCATATGGCTTGGCAGGAACGAAGCTATTTTCTCCGGGCAGCGGTTCTATCGGGAAAACATTCTTATTCTGTGTGCTCGCTTTATTCGCGACTGGTGTATTCTGTAGGGTTTTGGGCCTTTTTGTTGTGGGCCGGTGTTTTCTTTAGTCCCGAGGTTTTTGTTGTTTTTGCTTGTGGTTTCTCCTTTCATCTCTCCCTCTCTGACTTTGTAAGTATTTTTTCTTAATTTCTTTTATACATTTCTGGGGCGAACACCAACGAGTGTCTCCCCCTTTTTTGAGCCTAAAAAAAAACTTACCGAGGAACCATGGACCGCTTCATGCTATTCTAGGATGCCAAATTGCCAGCTAAGGTGGCATAACCTGGAGAAAAGTGTTTGCCCTAATTTTAGGTAGCAATGTCGGCATTAAATCAACTTTTTAAGCAAACATATCAAGGCATGCATTGCTCATAGAGTATTTTTGCTAGAGATCCTTTCATATTTTTAAGAATAAGACAAATATTCTA
Source organism: Ottelia alismoides (assembly GCA_037367405.1). Classification (NCBI taxonomy): domain Eukaryota; kingdom Viridiplantae; phylum Streptophyta; class Magnoliopsida; order Alismatales; family Hydrocharitaceae; genus Ottelia; species Ottelia alismoides. The sequence continues at coordinate 443,825 of JAZKJV010011352.1, read as the reverse complement.
GGGACTTTTGCACCACGACCCCTACAAACCTTGACAGTTACATCACTTCCCATGAAAATCTTCATATTTACCCCAAAACCCTGGTGATTTGATTAACTCTTACACCATTAGCATTGTGGTTATCTTAAATTCATTTCGTCATTAAATTTAACAAAAAATGTTAAAAAGTTCCACATTTGCCTTTTAAAGTATAACAAATTCACAATACTATGCCATCCGTCCTCTTCCTCCCTCACCCTAGCACCCCTCCCTCTTCTCGCCGCCTCTCCCTACTTCCACCACCGCCACCACAACCCCTCCTTCCCCCATAACTCCTCTTCCCTTGTCGCCCCTCTCTCCTCCCGCCACCTTCTCGAATCCCTACCACCCTTCCTCCTTCCTTTCTATATTGCCACTACCTCCTCGTCCGTTACTCTCTATTCTCCACCACTTCTCCTCCCGCCACCTCTTCTGTCAGAAGGTATTGCTAGTCGTCTCTGTAACTCAGATGACGGGATCGTTATGGAGAAGCGAACTCTGAATATCTGTGGTCGAATGTATGGACTAAGCATCAAGATGGCGATGTTGGTTAGGTTCTCGCACCCTCGTATTCCTCTCTTCTCTCTCTCCTCCTCCACCTGCTCACTTTCGCTTCCTCCTCATCAGTAACACGATCTTCTCCCTTCATAACTACACAGTACACATAGCCCTTCTGCTTTTCATCATGTCCAATCTTTGCATAACCCTCGCTATTTGCTCTATTCGCTACATTAAGCTCAACTCTTTTGCTATGGACATCATCTCCGATTCATTCCCTCCTCCAGCCGCTTTTGTCCGCAATTACATCACCACCACTATGATCCTTCAACTCCCTCGCTTCCCTTCTCCTCCCACTCTTCCTACTTTGTTAACACCTATTCCTAATTACATTTGAATGCAACATCCATGAATTGTCGAGCCCTTCATCAGTGGTGCTGACCACAATAGATGGGGTGTTGAGGGGAGGTCGAAAGAAAACCATCATTTGATGACCTAAAGGATGCATGTAGTTAGATTAACTTAAGAACAACAACAACAACAACAAAGCCTTTTCCCGCATTAAGTAGGGTATGTTACATGGATTCTTTCCCTCCATTCAGATCTATCTTGGGTCATTCTTAGGCTTATATCCAAAAAACTAAGTTCCTTTCTGATAGTCTCATTCTAACACTTCTCGGGCCTTCCTCGCCCTCTCTTAGCCAACTCAACATCCCAAAACTCACATCTCCTAACTGGTGCATCGACTGACCTCCTTTGCAAATGGCTAAACCATCTTTTGCAGTTCTCTCTCAGCTTATCCTCTATCGGAGCTACGACAACTTTCCTTCTGATTACATCATTCAGAATCCGATCTTTACATGTATGACCGTACATCTACCTAAGCATTTTCATTTTTGCTACTGTCATTTTCTGCACATGCCTATGGTTCATAGGCCAACATTCTGATCCATAAAGTTTAGTAGATCTCACCGATTGCTTTGTTAAACTTTTCTTTGATTTTCAAAGGGATTTTCTTATCACATGGAACATAAGAGGCTCCTCTCTACCTTAGTCAACCTGCATTTATTATATGAGTAACATCTCATTGATTTTCCCATCACGTTGCAAAATAGATCCCAAGTATTTAAAGAAATCTTTCTTCTAAATGTTATTGTCGCCAATCTTCACCTCGATTCCTTCACCACTACTTCCATTAAATGTGCACTCCATATATTCAGTCTTAGCCCTACTTGTACGAAATCCTTTAGTCTCTAACATATGTTTCCAAACTTCAAGCTTCTCATTACTCCATCTCTAGTCTTATCAATCAGCACAATATCATTAGTGAATAACATACAATAAGGTATCTCATCCTGAATGCGCCTTGTTAGCTTGTCAATAATCAAAGTAAAGAGAAATAGACTCAAAGTAGGACCTTAATGCTGATGTCAAAATAGTCAGTCTTCCCAAACTGAATCCTTACACATGATGAAGCCCCGTCGTACATATCCTTTACAAGGTTAATGTATAGGATGGGTACTTGTCTCTTCTCCAAAACTCTCTACAATATTTCCCGTGGAATGGAATCATAAGCCTTCTCCAAATCAATAAAAATCATATAGAGATTCTTTATTTTAGATTTATAAATCTCAATTGTTCTCCTCAACAAGTAGGTAGCTTCGGTAGTTGAACGACCTGATATGAATCTGAATCAGTTTTCTTTTACTTTGTAAGCTTGCCTTAACATTCTTTCGATCACACGTTCCCAAATTTTCATAGTATGACTCATTAGCTTGATACCTCTGAAATTCAAACAATTTTGATCGTCTCCTTTATTCTTATAAAGAGGCACTATGATGCTTCTCCTCCATTCTTCAAGCATTTTCTTCTTTCACCGAATAACATTGAATAAATCAAGGTTGCAAAAGTCGGTAGTCGGTACTCGGTACTCGGTCGGTTGGGTCACTGACTAAGGATTAATCGACAGTCAGACAACTAATCGGATTTAATCGGATTTAATCGGCTTTGAATTTTATGATTATTTTAAATATATAACTCATTTTTATACATATATTTACATAGATTTTGTACATTTTTATGCTATCATAATAAATTAAAAAGTAATTGAATTTAAATAAAACACTAAACATATTATAATAAGTTTGCTTATAAAAAAAGCAAAATATATAAGAATATGGTATCTTCAAGCAAAAAAATAGTCGACTAGTGTACCTAGTCGGAATTAGTCGGTACTCGGTCGGCCACCGCACTGACTAGACTAGTCGGACCTACTAGTCGGGCTAGTCGGGCGACTTTTACAACCTTGGAACAAATTTGTCAGCCAAATCTAACCACGTTCTCCTAGAACTCTCATACTTCTATAATAATGTCATCAGATCTTACACCTTTCCCATGTTTCATAACCTTCAAAGCTTCCTCTACTTCCTTTATTTGTGTGCTTCTATAGCTTGCACAATTCAAGTAACTTTCACTACTAGCTAGATCTCCTAAAGTGATCTCTCTATTTCCTTCCCCAATGATAAGCTTATAGAAATACCACTTCCATCAAGTCTCTACTCTATATCCTTCTGAGTAAAAAGCACGTGCCTTTCTTCATCCTTAATGCATCTCACTTGTGAAGGATCTTTGGCATTTCTTTCCCTTTTTTGGTCAATATGAATATACCTGTCTGCCCCTCTTAGAGTCAGTTAATACTTTATACAAAACCTCATAAGCTTTTGACTTAGCTTCACTTACAACCTTCTTTGCTTCCTTCTTCGCCATTTTGTTGTTTGTGACAGTTTCCTTTGCCTATCCTTATACATAGCTTTAAAGCACGCTCTTTTAATTTTAAGCTTATCTTGCACCCCTCTACTCTACCACCAAGCTTGTTTTGGCTTGAAACTCCTCCCTTTAACCCGCCTAGCATCTCTTTGGCTACCCTTCGGATATAAGATGCTATCGCCTCGCACATCTCGTTTGCACTTCCGTTACAATTCGAAGATAAATTTTCTAAAAGCTTCTCCCTGAATCTTGATTTCTTCAATTGAAGATTTCACCATTTAGTTCTAATGATCTTGGGAACCCCCCTTTTCTTTACCAACCCTTTTATTTGCACATCTATGGCTAACAAATGATGTTGAGTTGTCAAACTCTCTCATGGGATTACTTTGCTATCTTTACAACACAACCGATTCTTCTTCTCAATGTAAAATAATCTAGGTGTTCTAGTCGGACCGCTCTTTTAAGTAATTAAATGCTCCTCCCTCTTCTTGAAGAGTATTTGCTGTGAAAAGATCATAATAAAAACAACAACAAAGCATTTTCCCACATTAAGTAGGGTCGGCTACATGGATTCTTTGCCTCCATTCAGATCTATCTTGGGTCATTTTCGGGCTTAGATCCAAAAAATAAGACCCCTTCGTATAGTCTCATTCCAACACTTCTTGGGCCTTCCTCGCCCTCTCTTAGTTGGCTTAACATCCTAAAACTCGCATATCCTAACCGGTGCGTCAACTGACCTCCTCTGCAAATGACCAAACCATCTTAAGCGGTTTTCTCGTATCTTATCCTCGGTCGGAGCTACACCAACTTTCATTCTGATTGCAACATTTCGAATATGATCTTTACGTGTGTGGCCACACATCCACCTTAGCGTTTTCATTTATGCTACTGCCATTCTCTACATGTCTATGGTTCACATACCAACATTCAGATCCATAGAGCATAACACGTCTCACAGCTGCTTTGTAGAACTTTTCTTTGATTTCCAAAGGATTTTTCTTATCAGAGAGAACATCAGAGGCTCCTCTCCACTTTAGTCAGCCTGCATTTATTCTATTAGTAACATCTCCATCAATTTCCCCATCATGTTGTAAAATAGACCCCAAGTATCTAAAAGAATCTCTCTTCTGAATGTCATCGTCACCAATCTTCACCTCAGTTCCTTTATCATTGCTTCCATCAAAAGTGCACTCCATATATTCAGTCTTAACCCTACTTATACGAAATCCTTTAGTCTCCAATGAATGTCTGCCTACCTCGAGCTTCTCATTTACTCTATTTCTAGTTCATCAATCAACACAATATCATCAACAAATAACATACACCGACGTATCTCATCCTGAATATGATTTGTCATCTCATCCATAATCAAAGTAAGAATAAATGAACTCAAAGTTGAACCTTGATGTAAAACAATGTTGATGTCAAAATAGTCAGTTTCCTTGATTGGATCCTTACACAAGATAAAACCCTATCATACATATCCTTCATGAGGTTAATGTATAGGACATGTACTTGTCTCTTCTAAAAGACTCTACACAATATCTAACGTGGGACATAATCATAAGCCTTCTCCAAATAAATAAAAATCATACAGAGGTGTTTCTTTTATCTCTATAAAGCTCCATTGTTCTCCTCAACAAATGGATGGCTTTAATGGTTGAGCGATCTGTCATGAATCTTCTGAATTGATTTTCTTTACTTTGAAAACTTGCTTCAGCCTTTTTTTGATAACACGTTCTCAAATTTTCATAGTGTGACTCATCAGCTTGATACATATGTAATTTGAATAATTTTGAATGTCCCCTTTGTTCTTATAAAGAGGTACCACAATACTTCTCCAATCTTTAGGCATTTTCTTGCTTCGTCAAATAACATTGAATAAATTTGTAAGCCTAGTCAAACCATGGTCACCTAAAACTCTCCATACTTCTATCGGAATGCCATCCGGTCCTACATCTTTTTCAGGTCTCATATCCTTCAAGGCCTCCTCTACGTCCTTTCTTTGTATTCATCTATAGCTTGCACGATTCAAATAACTTTCACTACTAGCTAGATTACTGAAAGTGATCTTTCTATTTCATTTCCCAGTGAAACGCTTATGGAAATACTGCTTCCATCTAGTCTCTATATCCTTCTGAGTAACTAGCACGTGACCTTCCTCATCCTTAACGCTTCTCACTTGAAAAAGGTCTTTGGTCTTTCTTTCTCTTGCTTTGTCCAACCTGAATATATCCTTCTGTCCCTCCTTAGAATCGTGATTTTTGTATAAAACTTCATAAGTTTTTGGCTTAGCTTCGCTTACAGCCTTCTTTGCTTCCTTTTTTACTTTTTTGTAGTTTGTGGCAATTTTCTCCGTTCTATCCTTAAACATAGATTTTTTTATTGTAAAGAGGGGATCCCACATTGTGGGAGTCACCGCAAAAAATGCTTCACTAAAAGGAGTTTAGAGTACATTACCGTGAGACCCCGAAATTACAAAGCGCATTACAGTGAGAAGCTACAGTCTAGAACAATATACTTTGAACAATCTTCAGTTAAGTTGGTGCATGTCGCCCGAATTGATCTACAGAACTCCGCTGCCCATCGCTCGCGACCCTAGGTAACCCAACCGCCCTACAGACCCATTCAGACGCCGAGCACTTAAAGAACAAGTGCTCGCAGTCCTCCTCCATCTCCTCGCGCCTGTCGCACTGTGTGTCTGCCAACCCTAATAATTTCCCCCTCCCTGCTTTATCACATAAGCGATCCCTTCTCAAGTACCATAGGAATATCTTGACTTTGCACGGAATCTTCGACGTCCAAACTACTTTCATGTCCTGGCACAACTCCACATCTTGCTCTTCTGCCATCAGTCTCAAATCCTTGTCAGCTTTCTTCACTGAGAACATCGTGCCCTCCAACTCAAAATGATCGTTGTCTAGCAAAAAGTCCCCAAGCAGTTGGATCTTTGCGTGCAACCTGAGATAGTTGTCCATGCGTTGGTCCGAGAGGTCTGCCTGAAACCATGGCCTCAAATTTCAGCAAAATTCGACCGAATTTCGATCGAAATTATTTCGATAGGTTACCGAAATCCGGTCGAAATGGCCAAAATGATCGAAATATGGGGGTACCTAATACAAAAATGATCGAAATGATCGAAATTTCGATCGAATTTCGATCGAAATTTCATTTCGATCGGTCACCAAAATGGTGACCGAAACCGACATTTAAGGCCTTGTCAGAAATGTTGGCGACCACATGCCCGCATCCACCATTTATGAAAGCGGACTCTCCTTCGCTGCCGCCAAAGCAAACAACCTCGGAAATCTGCCCTCCTGCATGTCCTCCCCAGTCCAGTCATCATGCCAGAATCTGAAAAGGTGACCATCACCCACCCTAGGCCGTAGCCTAGGCGCTATCAACGGCTAGACCTCACGGATACCGGCCTATAGCGGCGACTCAAAGCGAGTTCTTCCAGCCACAAGTTCGCCTTTGACCCCATATATCTTCCTCACAAGTCTAACAACCAATGAGGTCGACGGATCCCATATGCAAGTCACCCATTTGGCAATGAGCGCTTTGTTCATACACTCCACATCGCGTACCCCAAGTTCTCCGTCATTGCACTCCCTCGTAACCTCCTCCCTACTGACCAGGTGCATCCCGGACCCATGTTGCTTCCCGTCCGACCAGAAGAATCTCCTCATCAAAGTCTCAATTTTCTTTCTAACCCCCGCCAACATCAGTCTAGTAGAGTAGAAGAAGATAGGTATGACCAAGAGCACATGCTTCAACAGAACCAACTTTCCCCCTCTGGACTGGGTGATCGCCTTGCACCCTGCCAACCTCTGCTCCATCCTCTACACCACAGCTTCTCAATCCGCCTTTTTCAGTTTCCCTACCACCAATGGCAGCCCCGAGTAGGAGATGGGAAGATCTATTAGTGGGCAATCGGTCAACCCCGCCACGTTGGAACGTTCCGCTTCATTCATCCCAAGAGTAATGACCGCTGAATTGCCCTTGTTGATCTCAAGTCCTGATAGATTGCCGAACATTTCAACCAGCTGGACCAGTTAGTGTTCTGAACGTTTGTGCCTCCAAGCAAAAGAATCATATCATCTGCAAACTATTAACGTGGGATAGCGATGTCCTTCTTACGGAACCCTTCACACCTCCCTGCCTCTATTGCCTGCCTGATCATTCTCGCCAGGCTTATGTTGTATTAAGCCCTTGTAGACCCATTAATTCAATAAAAGTTATTGTTTTATCATGTCCATCTGAAATGAAATGAATAAATAAATATAAATGGAGCCTAAAAAAAATAAATAAATAAATATAAATGCTCATTGTTGTAAGGCCTCTTTGTACAATTATGGTTATGTACCAAGGCCATATTGAATACAATATAGCTGGGAGGACACAACTGACTTCACACATGTGATATTCAATAAAGATCTCCGATCTGGGAAAGAGATGTCAATCTTTCTCTGTAGATTGATTTCCAGTTGACTTCTTGATGCAGGTCCTCTGCATAGAGAGATTCAGAAGAGTTGGAATAATCAAGTCAAAGAGTTGACTTGATGAGGCCGACATTTAAACTAAGACCTGAATCGTAACTGTCATTATCAGGCACACTTCCTTTGACCTAAGACATATGTGCATCTATATGCCTGAGTATGCACATTTGACAGACCAATATGTTGGTGACCTAGCTAAGGTCCATATACCGATGCATTGGTGTGCATATTAAGAAATATGAGATGCATGACTCTCAAAGGAATCGCACATGTTCATAATTGGTGAACGGGGAGAAAGAGCTCACTCTTGAGATAATTTGTGGTCAAAATGAATTCCTTGCATGGTCGTCTTGTTTATGAAATAAGACACGAATTCGAGATATTAATATATGCTTTTTGAATGTAGATGATTAAATTTGTCGCCCGAATATCAAATGAGAAATCTATTTATTTATTTTAAAGAGGACAATCAAATTAGGATTTGAACTTCGGATATATCAAAGTTTTTCCAGTGTGAATGATGAATGAGTATTGGGAATACTCAGAGTTCACTCTATCATAATAGATCATCTACCTAGACACTTCCATTCCGAGAGAGCGATGCAACATGATGGATTTTAGTGGCTCCATTTAGTGTGATGATTTGGGAGTTAATTGTTAAATCTCAATTCATTTGAATCTAATTTTCAATTCCAATTTAAATGTCTAAATGTTGGAAACAGAAATGATCATGGAAATGGAAACATATAAGCTCCTTGAGCTCATTTCTAAGCTCCAAATGATTTGGACTTTGAGTAGAAATGATCAAGGAAGCTAGGTTCAGTTCACCGATACTTTCTCGAGCTTACATAGAGTTGCTTGCGTTTCGTTGAGCTCATTTAGAGTGTGAAGTGTTCCACTCGAGCTCAATTGATAAGAGTGTATCAATTTTAAGCTAAAAATGGTATAAACCCAGAAATTGGATTGATTTCAATATTTCAAGTCACTATACATGGATAGTATGATCTAACCGACATTATCTCCAAGTATCTGCATTTGCATCTTATGAGTCCTAATTGGACTAAGACCCATACTTAAAGATGTCAATGTTGTTTTTCATATGGGCATTTTTCGTGTTAGATTCACAAAATATATTTCATTAATTAACGTGAATGATGATCCACAATAATTGATATTTATATGAATATCATTCATGTAAATATTATATATGTAAATATGATTTGCATAATATTTTCAATGCATGAAATTATGTGTGAATTTGATTCATAATAATTTCGTAGATGTAAATTGGATTTTCATTTTTTTTGTGCTTGTGAATATGATTCATAAGCTAGTAGGGATCATTTTCATAATTTCTCCAATATTGATAATATGATTATCAAGATAATTGATTGATAAATAAAAGGTAGCAACCATGATTATATTTAGTCAAGATGGGGCATGTACAATGGTTGTACACATGACACCGTTATATTGAGTTCTATTAAGAATAAGTCTCTTAATAATGTTGCATTATTTATTGATTAATTAATTAATAAATTAGCAACAATCCCATTCCATATATGGAATTTTTTAGGCGTGTGTATTGACACACGACGTCACTACAAAGAGTTCTTGAATTGAAATCTTTGTTGATTTGTTGCTTTATTTATTACTTAAATTAATTGGAGATAAATGAGGAGATGATTGTATTATTGAACAAGGACTTGGTATAAGCCCTTGATCAACAATCCAAGGGCCATCATTGTAAACACCTACTTTTTTTTTTGACACTCAAAAGAGGGGGAGACACTCAATGGTGTTCGCCCCAATTTATTAAGGAATGAGGAATGAAATACTTACAGCGGGGAAAACGAAAAAACAAAGGTCGAGGCAGATGGTCAACAGGGTACCATCCGCCACCCAAAAGAAAAACATTACATGGATAACCAGTCCGTACAGAAATTATTTGCAGCGATACAGATATTTTCCTTGTAGAAACGCTACCCCGCAAAAATCAAATTGTTTCTTCCCAGCCAAATGCTCCAAATACGCGCAACGGGGATAATTCTAACCGAACGAGGGCGAGCCGAGGCAGCAACAAGGCTCTCCCAGAAGGCAATCATGGAGGAGCGATTAACCCATTCCACGTCAGCCCAGATGTCCTGCACGAAAGGACAAAAGAAGAATAGGTGGCTGGAGGTTTCAGTGTGGAGGCCGCATATCCCGCAGGAAGAGGAGATGTTCGGGAAAAAGGAGGCGCATCGGTCCCGCGTGAGTAGTCTTCCCCGCCTGAGAACCCAAAGGAAGATGCCAACCCTCTCCGGGATCTGGAGATCCCAAATAAGTTTGCAATGTCGATAAAGGGAGGCATCCGCATTCAAAACAGGGGGAAGAACAGATAGATAAGCCTTACGAGAGGTGAAGGTCCCGTCCTTCCAAACAAAATGATCACGACCCGAAGAAGGCGAGGAGGCGTCCGCAAGGAGAGTCAACATAGCCGTGAAGTCAGCGAAACGCTGGTCAGAAAGGGTGCCCAGAAAGGTAGGGCACCAGACCCCATTGTCCCAGCAAGATGCCACAGTAGCGAGCTTATCCCCAGCCATCGCGTAAAGACGAGGGAAAAGGTTCATGAGAATGCCCTTCCCGGACCAATCCACAGTCCAGAAACGAAAAGTCCTCCCCAGCCATCGCGTAAAGACGAGGGAAAAGGTTCATGAGAATGCCCTTCCCGGACCAATCCACAGTCCAGAAACGAAAAGTCCTCCCATCGCCAATAACCGGAGCAACCAGCGATCGATTAGCGTTGAAAACAAGCAGGACATCGCGCCAGAAAGAGTGGGAGGGACCCACGGAGAGGCCGCCAAAAACGGTAGCGAAGGCATGACCCGCAGCCACGCGAATACATTGTAGCATGAAACTCTCATCCCGGCCCAGAAGCCTCATCCCCCACTTGAGGAGCCACGCATCACGAATCGCCTCCATGCGCCTAACGCCAAGACCCCCTTCACTTTTTGGCCGAGAGATTTCGTCCCAACCAACCAAGTGCAAGCCTCTTCTGTCCGAGCCATTCTTGCCCCACAAGAAACGTCTCATAGCTTTCTCCAGGCGGATACGGATACCCTTGGGAAATCCGCGCGCCGAAAAGAAATAAATGGGGATAGCCGATAGAACCGATTTGATAAGCACCAGCCGACCGCCCTTGGATAGAATTGATGATCGCCAACCAGCCAATCTTACCTCCACCTTATCAATCACCCTATGATAGTCTCGCATCCGCGGCCGACCGAGAGAAAGGGGCAGACCCAGGTAATCGAGCGGGAGCGCCCCAATGGGGCCCCCCAAAATGGAGGAGCAATCCCTGGCCTCACGATCCGAGAAGCCAAAAGGCACCATTCTTGATTTCTCGCCATTGATATGGAGCCCTGAGATTTCGCAGAAGAGTTGAACCGTACTGGCCATTCCCAAGGCGTGAGACCGTTCTCCCTCAATAAAGCATAGTGTGTCGTCCGCGAATTGAAGTAAAGGGATATGTAGGTTATCCATGAAACATCCGCGAGTATAACCCGCATTTGCCACCCCCTGGATCATGCGAGGCAAAACGTCAGCTGCCAGAACGAAGAGGAGAGGGGCGAGGGGGCATCCCTGACGAACCCCTCTCCGAGGCTGAAAATAACCCCCGGTCGGCCGACCATTCAAAGACAATGAGAAGGAGACAGTAGTAACGCATCGTCTAACCCATGAGATCCACATCGGAGGGAAGCCCCGAGCCTTAAGAACCCCCCAAAGGAAGCGCCAATCCAAGGAGTCGTAGGCCTTCGCAAAGTCGATTTTCCATAGAATCCCCTTCGTGCCATTTCTATGCCACCCGTCAATGATTGCAGACGCGAGAGTGAAGCATTCGGAGATCTTTCGCCCCTGGACAAAAGCGGCCTGAGCGGGAGATATCAGTGAGACGAGGAGGGGGGCTAGTCGAATAGCCAATGCCTTAGCAATGATCAAGTAGACTCCATTAGAAATAGCAATAGGGCGAAAGTCCTCGATGCGAGAGGCCCCCTGAGACTTAGGAATAAGAACCATGATGGCCCGGTTAAGCCTGTCGAAACCCCGATTTCCGTTACAAAACTCGAGTGCGACATCAAGAACATCATTAGAGATCACGTCCCAGAAGTCCCTAAAAAAGGAGATAGGGAAACCATCGGGGCCGGGGGACGCGTCGGCGTTGAGTTCCCAAGTTGCCCTCTTAAGTTCATCGAGAGTAAATGGCCGAATTAAGAAATTTGCATCTGCGGTGGCTAATGAGGGGATCCCGGCGGCATGCCATCGCCAAGAAGAGGAGCGTTGGCGATCGAAGAAGTGCTTGAAGTGATCCACCAATGCGGATCCGATTGCGCGAGAGCCCTGAACAGTGACGCCCCCAATATCCATGGAGGAGATACGATTAGCGCGCTTGCGAGCACTAGCGACCCGGTGGAAAAAGGCAGTGTTAGCATCGCCGCTCTTAATCCATTTAATACGAGATCGTTGCCTCCATTCAATGGCTCGCTTCCGGTCGTCCTCCAAGATAGTGCGAGAAGCCGAAGACCGCTCCGATAATTCTTGAGGAGAGAGCTCTCTATCGTTCTTCAATCGATCAAACCGAAGAATGATATCCTCCGCGTTGTTCCGAGCGGAAAGTCTAGCCTGTCGGGTTGAGAACTTGTAAGCGGCAAGGGCACGACGAAGCGACGAAAGCTTGAGATCAAAGCGTCGAGCCGCATGACCGGGGAAGGAAAGCTGAGACCAGAGGTTGCGGATCATGTCCTTGAAGTCAGGTTCCAGCAGCCAGCATCTCTCATATCGGAAAATACCACGTGGACGGGAAGAGTCGTCAGCCTCCCAAATTATGGGAGAGTGATCAAAAAAGGACCGCGGCCTAGAAGAGATCGAACACAGAGGGAAAGCTTCCATCCAGCCATTATTAGCAAAAAATCTGTCAAGGCGCGATCGAGAAGACGAGTTGCGCCAAGTGTAAGAGATATCATTTGCCACCAAGTCTTCGAGAGCCAAGCCATGAACGAAGTCCAAAAAATCGCTAGAGCCGGGATCTCGACCCCCTCTCCTACGAGGGCGGTCGCAAGCGAGAAGAGTGACATTAAAATCCCCCCCCACAATCCAAGGGATGTCCCCTAATGTCGCAGCATCAGCATTCAAATCCTCCCATAATACTCGCCGTTCGAGGTGGCAAAGAGGCGCATATATACAAGAGAAAGCCAAGGAAGTATTGGAGTCCACGTGACGAAGGGTAGCAGTGATAGAGTGTCGTCCCAATCGATCACAAACGAGCGTGAATCTTGAAGAGCGCCAAGCAATAATAGCGCCGCCAGAGGCACCAATCGCGTCCAAAGAGCAAAAAGCATCAACAGAACCTGCCCCAAACGATTTCCACATGGCGCCGTCGACACCCGCAAGTTTAGTTTCCTGAATAAAAACAACATCGCAATCCCATTCGCGAATGCGTGAACCCAAGGCCTGACGACGAACCGGATCGCCCAAACCACGAACGTTCCAAGATAGTATCTTCATTAAGGTTACAACAAAAAGGGCCCAAAAACAACAAAAGTAAACATCCCACAACCACTAAACCGGCGGGCGACGCTGGCCGGCCCGACGAAGCCCTGCAGCTTCAGCAATATCGTCGCGTGTTGGCGGGAGGGGATCATTAATAAGCAAGTCCAGGCGTCTAGAGTAAACGCGTCCATATCTCGTCGGAGACGCGCAAAAGTCATTCCAGGTGCTCCAGGATGAGGCGAAGCAGGGGGTGTAACCGAAGGAGTAGCCATAGAGGAGGCCACAGCGTCGCCAAAAGACATAGATCTTCGATTAGTGAGATAAGGCAGAGCATCAATGCGAGAACACATACCAGCCATCATTGGGGAAGCAGCCCCTTGGGAAACCGAATCCATGGAGACGATAATAGTTGTCGAAGCGTCTGCGGGCTGAGGATCGGATGAGAGCGTCTGGCCGAAAGGAATAGAAGTAATCGGTTCAAGGCATGGAAAGTCCGAATAGCATAATAAATGGTCGTCTTCTGTTGTCGGATCCGATAACGCCCGAGAATAGCACTGAGAGCTGACAAGGTCCGACCCGAAAGTCGGAATAGCAACCGTCATGGAATAGGAGGGGACCACCCCGCTGTTCAGAAGATCGGGAATAACAGAAGAATTACTCTGAGGCGAATCGATCTCGAACGGGCTCCCAAGTTCGAAAGGGTGCGACCTTTCCGCTTCCCAAGAAGAACGAAGTCCAGCAGACAAACCAAAAAGAGAATCCTGAAGATACGGCGCTAGGATAATATCATTGCTCTTTGCCACGTGGCAATGGGAAGATGAACCGCCGAGGACATCATCGGAGGAGACGCCTTCGCCGGAGGAAGGAGGAGGCTGGAGGGGATCGTCCGGCGGCGGGAAGAAAAATTCCAGCTTGAACGACCATCTGCCGATGGAGAGCTTCTCGACAAGAGCCTTGCCTCTCAAGGAGAGACACAAGGTAGAGGAACATTCCACCAAGATCCTCATGCATGCCCAATCAGAACCGGGCGACAGGCCATCGTCCAGAACCGAAACGACCTGGCCCCAGTTGCCAATAATCTTCGAGATACAATGTGCAGAACGGGATAGGAAAGGGACGCCGCGTACCTCCACCACGCATCTTTGAGATGCCACCGCCGCCCCATCCGCGATTCGCGGCCGTCGCCACTTGACCAAAGAAGTATCAGCACGAAGAAAGAGGAGCTCCCGTTGCTCCGGGGAGAGGCCCTTAGCACAGCAACGGACGTCGTCGATGAAGAAAAGGTCACCCGAGAAGTTTTCGCCCAGAATAGATAGAATATCAGAACGAATCACTTCAGGATCAATACCCCGACGTTGAAGCACACCAATCGCCATCGAAAGCTTAGTTTCGAGCTTCACTGAGTGACGCAAACCGGGAACCCTAAGCCCGGAAAGACCACCTCCCTCGAGTCCCGCCGAAGGAGAAGGACAATGAACATCGGTCGGCATGGGGGGGCGACGATGAGAGTCCCGCCCTCGGTCGGCATCGGTCGGCAAGGGGGGGCGACGATGAGAATCCCGCCACGTAGGAGGAGGAGAAAGCCGAGAGTCGGCCTGGGCGTTCGGAGGAGGAAGAGCAACACGCTTACCCTTAGCATCGACATGAGACCCAGACACCACCTGAGCAAAGGATCTGGAGTCTAGGCGAGCGGAGGAGGACCGACCATGGCGAGAGGGCCCCGCGAAGGACGAAGAGGAATGGCGATGCGAATCCATGGTTCCCGAAAAGCACGAAGAGGAGCGGTGCCCGACCTTCCCGCACCGAAAGCAACGAGGTGGAGTGCTGCATGCAGACGCCAAGTGCCCGCGTTCCCCGCAGCGGAAGCACCGTTTGCCCGGTTTCGAATGAGAGACCGTCTTCCAAGCTTTTCCCGGATCTTCAACCCCGAGCGTCTCCGCGAGACGAGTGTCACCACGAGACGAAGCGCGATCAGCCCGAAGGCTATGAGGATCCCCCCGCTTCGGAACCCAAACCCCGCGGCTATGGAGCCTCCCGCCCCCGGTGCGGGGACGTCCTATCACTGTTCGGTGGCACTCGCTCACTGTTCGGTGGCACTCGCTCACTGTTCGGTGGCACTCTCCCATCTTCGTAGTGGAAATCGTAAACACCTACTTGAAGAGAAGACTCTTCAATAGGCGTGTACAATGTGTATAAAAGGAGAGTAAGACTCTCTTTTATTCACTTGAGTTTTGGAGAGCCTAGTCCCTTAAGTTATTTGTGCCTTGGAGAAAGAGAGGAGTCTTGAGTGTATACAACTCATACACACCTCTTCTTGAAGCCTTGTTCGTGAAGATGTCGTCCAAGTTCGTGGGAAGCAGCGCGATTCATCTCCGCGCCCACGAAAGAAACACTTCAGATTGGACTTGATTCGGAAGGTTTCTTGCTTTAGAGACTCACACTTCAATAGGTTACATTGTTCTCATCTTAATATTCATTAGAATATTAGAAACCTTGTTAGGAAAATAGTTTCTTTAATTTAATGGTTTCACAAAGTACAGATTGTTATGCTGAAATTTCTTGTTCATACGAATACGATGAACATACAATGCTTTATGCAAATAGTTTGCTAATTTTCCACGTTTCCGTGATGCGAAGTTTATAAATAGTTTATTTACCTTCTTCAGCTTAATCCAGGGCAAAATGGTATTTTGTGCAAATTTTGGTGTAGTTGAGTTGGGTTGGTCAATGACATATTCAAGGATATGCATATCAATAGGAGTGACATGCATGTCAAGATGAACAAAGCGGTAGAGGAATGTGAGTTGACTCCGCAGATCGTCTTCGGTCAACCTGTAGAAGTGAAGGTTTAAGTTGACTTCTGCCTTCAGAGGTGATGCACCAAAAAACTGACATCATGACTCAAATAGTATATCTTAGACATGTTCAAAAACCTATATTCTTTTCGAGTGCGAGAATAGCCCAAAGGACACTTCAATGGCATTGAATCTTATGTTCAACCTTAAAAGATGAAAAAAACATACACAACCAAAAACGAACTGTGGGAAACCTCTCCCTGAAGAATAGATGGAACACATGCAATAACATAATCAGTTGCTAAAATGTATCCCCTCAACATGACTTCATAGCCTTCATGTGAGTGCAAATGCCTTGTCAACGCCAAAGACACATTATAACCTCCTCATAAACACTATTTTTTTGAAAGAAAAAAAGGCTTCCACCGTAAAGGTGTGTGCCCAAAGAAACCATTTTGTTTATAGATAAACATTTGAATTATGATGAATGGTGGCAATATATGAAAAGGCCGAGGTTCATGTCGCATTAACTCCAATTCATTAATTAAATGGGAAATTATAATGCAATAAGTACAGAAATTCTGAACTTTCATAAAAAAAATGCTTGATGGTTTGCTACTTGGTTTTGTTGAGTATCTTCACAAGGAAGAACCACCGTCGTCTATGTTCGAGGACCCACCTATATTTTCTTAAACTCTTGTATTGAAAACTAAATAGGATCATCGATGCTCCTGATTATCCAGCAGATCATCTCTTTGCAATTGAGATCAAAGATCCCACGAAGGAACCCTATCCCATCTTATCACCCTCCACTTGTTACCTAAATTTTAGTGCTGAACACTAAGTATACGTTTCTATCGGATATCTGTTTTATACTCCCAAAGGTTTTGATCATTTCCATCTATATCTTGCCGGTAATGCTAATCCAGTTGTCTTCCTAATTTGAGAAATCTAATAGTTACAAGTAATATAGAACTTGTGCAATTCCGATAAAGCAGCAACACTCATGAAAAAATAGTCCACATAAAACCTCTCTCATATAAGACATTATTGCATTCAATTCAATGTACCCATGCACTGGATGTATGTTTTGCATAAGCCTCTCTTGATTTTTAGTAAGATTAGCTCAGTGGAAGCTAGTTGAAAAGAATATTCACATGGAAAATCTACCCAATCCTTGGAGAATTGTCCCCAGATGATCTGTGTCTTCAATATTTATCACATTGTCATATGGTGGGCCATAAACCTATAAACTTAGTGCAAATGGCGACCTTACTAAGGACTTATCTTCGTCGTAAAAGCAACATGGAAAACAACAATTTCTTTGTCGAAAAGCATCACGGAAAAACACACATTTGAAAGTAACCGTTTTCTAAATCTTCTTGTGGTCTCATATTCGAATATGCTTTGAATAATCTGTAAGGTTACTGAACATCTTTGACCATCCACATTGCAGTGTATGATAAAATATATACACGAATACACGCCTCATTTTACACCCAGTACCTTAAAAACCTTCCTGCCAAAATCACATTTCCACACAGGTTTACTTACTGCTGAAGAATGCCATAACGATAGTCTTTTTCTCCTGTCTGACATCATTCCTGTGTGAAATTTCCCACAGTAATTGGTTTGAGAGAAGTTATATGCATGTCAATACATGTGCTCTACACCCATTTGAAGTAATACACGAAGAAAATGCGATCCATGTCCACGTCATCATCGTCAACTGTAGTGCAGTTTGTCATAGCCTCTGATTCTCGTTTCTTTAAACTTTAGTGACTAGCCTCCCACGATTTACCAATCAACCATGCACCGTAACATAAAACAACCTGGCGAGTTCAGATAATAAAGCATTTCATGATGCCTCCTTCGCTGATTATCCACTAATAAATTAAATGTTTTTGTCCTTGTTTATTATGCCCCCATTTACACCAGACTTTCTCAGGTCCGGAGAAGCACCTTTCCTAGTTTCACCTGACATCAGGCTCAAAACAAATAGTTGAGAAGTAAATAACTATATTTGCAAAAGAAATGGCGGGAATATGTGGGTTGAAGAGCTCTGAGTACCAGATGACCTCATTGCTTGCTTCTTGCATTTATTTTCTTGATATAACATCACTTGGTCATGTTGTTGTAACAGGTGGGAGAAGCATTGGCTGCCCTGACAATGCTGGAGCTGCTGGCACTATATTTGACAAGACAATGCATAGTCTTAAAGTTGGCAATGATAACCTAACAACTGAAACAGAAACTCCATTGCTAGATTTTCCCGCAGTTATGCTCTGGTCTGATGTTTTTGTGGAGGATAATGCAAAGGTTTTGGTGCCCCTGCTATGGACCAGAGTACAGGTGATGATTGTTACTTTGTACTTTTTACTTCTTGTGATGTGTACAGGAAGTCTGTCGCATTTTATTATGTTTTGGTTTAGATGAAAAACATATTTTTTGTATTTAGGTTGGATTACCTTGTTACGTGAGTTTCTTTTATTTGCCTGTGCACGCAGTCCCTCTAATGTATGATGCATTAGTGTGGATATACATTGATGATACCGTCAAAGCAATGTTCGTGTTATGCCAGTTGCATTTTGTTTTTATAGTTTAGTAGATGTGCTTTATGTAAATGACTGCACAATTTTACTATTATTAATGGTGCTAATAGATGATAACGTCTTGTTTTGGTTTTGGGTTAAAAGTTATGAAGGACAAGTTTGGAGGTTGGATTAGAAGTTTACGATTGGGCGTCTTCTTGACGGCACACCCTATTTTTTCTCAAAAAGGGAGGTTGGATTATCCTTAGTGGCGGCCCTATGTATGGTTGGAATGAAGTTGGAAGGTAGCTATAAATCTCCTCATAGTTTGATAGATGATTACATGAACTAAACCAACCAATTGGTTTAACCTATGTACTAGATTACATGCGTTTATTATAATGAAAGGTGAAATTTGTAATTTAATCCCACTCCAAATTTATGTCCCGGTGGAAACCCTTGTTTTGAAAGTAATCTTGTCATTCCAAGTTGAATTTTTTTATGTAAAGCAAATATCCTTTTTTGTTAATGGCTTACTTGATGTCCTTTGTATGTAAATTGTTTTGAGTTGGAGTTACCATTTGTTATCTATCATATTGCACGGCGGGTTTTATAGAACTGTGACCTTTTAGTTTATGTGGTCACTATAATCCTCCATCACTCAGCTTACCCGAGCGGGTTGCTCTAGATTGAATGACCCCATCTACCTGCGTTGCAAAATTGATCCATAGGATAACTATATTTGTTTTTCTCGTCATGTCTCCTTGAGATTTTGAAACCGGATGGGTATATATTGGCTAAGATGAACATCTCTAGAGGACTTCTGGGTTTCCATCTATGTGGCGTACATGGCTTCATGGGAAGGATGTCCGCAACCATTCATTGCTCTTTGGATCATTTGGTTGGTCTTGCAATGGATTTATATTCTAGCAGTAGTGTTAATAAGTAAAAAATATGCTTATTCACTTCAGAGCCTTATGCGAGGCTTGGTCCTTGTAAACTAGTTTCTTTATTTTCTAATGCATTTTGGTTGTGACTCATCTCGAGATCACACCCCTTCTTTCTTTCAAAAAAAGTCCTATGTAGCTCATGGAGCACATTTCATGAATAGAAATCAGCACACCGTAAATAGTTTTGTTTATTTTATAGTGCATAAAGGACCCTCATAACCTAGTTATTGAATGTTCTACGTGATCTAAAGTATCTATTATTGAGGTTGCTAAGGCCTATGGGCATGGCGGTCATAGATTGTGGTAAGTGTGATGGCATGTGCATTTAGTGCAAACTATATCTGTGTTTTTATTTTTCTTTTGAGAAGAATTCGGGAGGCATCCCAAGATGGACCCACCTCAAATAAAAAATTTATATATCAGAAACGTTAAATTATACCACTCCAGACTGAACACAACGCCCTACAATGTTCTACAACATTCTCTGAATAGAAGTGTTGGCCGTGGAAATGGCATCATTTCTTCCATACCGTATAGCCCACAAAATCACGAATGGATAGGAGCTGTCTTCATGACCATTACCGCAGACCGCTCTGACGGATTTGCAAAAACTTGTCACAGTCCATCTTGAGCCAAGATATATCAACCTTTGTCCATACTACCATGGAGTGACTACTTGTGTAAAACATATTCACTAGTAAGCAAAGTTAGTCAGTTCATGGAGCAGCCCAGGAAGGTGCATATGGATGCCGTTCATGTGATCTTGAGGTATTTGAAGACTTCACCCGGTTCGGGCCTTATATTCAGAAGGGATACATCTCTTGATGTGACAGCATGTGCAGATGCAGATTATGCAGGATGTCCCAAGGATGGAAAGTCCACTTCTGATTTTGCTATTTTTGTTGGTAGCTCACTGGTTTCATGGAAAAGCAAGAAGTAGACAGTGGTGGCTAGATTTAGTGCGGAATCTGAATACAGGGCCATGGCACAAGGATGTGCAGAGATGATGTGGGTACGATCAGTATTGACCGACCTTACTGTGGAGGTTTCTCTTCCCATGAAGCTTCTATGTGATAATCAAACAGCTTTGTTTATTGCCAATAACCCTGCTTTTCATGAATGAACAAATCATATCGAAGTGGACTGTTATTACACTAGAGACATGATCCAGAAAGGTCTCATATCCACCTCTCATGTTTCCACAGGAGATCAGGCGGCAGACATCTTCACCAAGGCCCTGGCTAGAGGTCCATTTGAGAGGTGCTGTTCCAAGCTGAGCATGATTGATATCTATGCTCCAGCTTGAGGGGGAGTGTTGAGATAATTGTATCTCTTAGTATCTAATTTATATTTTATATTTTCTGTGCATACCACTCATGTAATTAACCCATGGCTTTTCTCCTATATAAGAGGGCCCCGGGATCCCTTCAATAACATGTTTCATTTTTCTCCCAACAACAGTAATGGTCGAAATGAGGTGGAGTGCTTCATGAGCATCTGCACTTGAATGCGGTATACTAATTGGATGTTGGGGACAAGAATGATTTTGATATGGACTTTTTGGATAAATTTGCGAGCTTGACTCGGTAAATGGTTCCTTTCATGGGTGCATGTTTACTCGATGAAGATATGTTCGAGGTCGAGGATTGATAGACTCCTTGCTTTGTTTAGGTTAACCAAGATTCTCATAGCAACCTTAACTCTGGTTACATTATAACTCTTTTTTTTTTGACGTAAAAAAGGGGTGAGCTCCCAATTTTTGGAGGTCGCCGCCGAAATATTCCATTTATAAGTTTTTAGAGTACTATACCGTGATGTCCAGAGAGTATATAGAGCGTTACAGTGGGACAAAATGTTTTCAACATAAAACCTCTGGTTGTTGAAGATTGACTCGTTTCTTCCGATTCATATGGCCCATAACGCAGCAAAAGGCTTCGAGCAATCATCATTTGAGTTGCCGCCGACCACCCTGATGGATCTCCAAAAATCTGTGACATCCCCGCTCCGCACCCAAGAGATCGCCATCGCCGTCCACACCGCAGTCGAGGAAGGACATTGGAAGAAGATATGCTCTGCGTTTTCTTCCGATACCCCGCATCTATTACAACATGCATCAAGGGTCCCAAGGATGCGCCCTCTCCGCACCTTGTCGCAAATGCGGTTCCTCCTCAAGCACCATAGAAATATCTTAACTCTCAACGGGATCTTCGCCGCCCAAATGATCATAATATCCTGACGGATCTCGGCGTCCAGCTCCTCCCGCTGACAGAGCTCGTTGTAAGCCTTCTTCACAGAGAAGGTGTTGGCCATCCATTGGAAATAGTCTCTGACGTTACTGCGAATCCCCACGGGCGGTAAAACCGACTACAGTGCCATAAGCTCTTCAAATCGCTGATCAGATAGCCCAGATGCAAAGGACGGTGACCAAATACCCCCATAAGCCACCTCCGATAACGTCGCATCTTTGTCCACCGCCAACGCAAAAAGCCGTGGAAACCTCTCCTCCAGGGAGCCATCCTCTATCCAATCATCGCGCCAGAACCTAAAGATTTGGCCATCCCCCACCATAGAATGCAAAAGATTGGCCAAAGAAGGCAACACCTTGCGAATGCCCAACCAAAGAGGAGATTCGAAGGGGATTCTCTTCGTGACGAGCTCGCCCCCCACCTCGTACACCTTCCTCAGGAGAGTAGCAGCCAGTGAGTTGGAATGTCCCCAAATTTGAAATATCCATTTGGCGATGATGGCCCTATTCATGCAACCGATGTCTCTGACTCCCAGACCCCCTCCCTGCATCTCCTTGTGATATCAACTCACTTGACAAGATGAAGGCCACGGCCCCTCTGGTTCCCATCCGAGTCCGACCAAAAGAACTGCTTCATCAAGGATTCTATTTTCTTCTTCACCCCAGTCGGCATGATTCTGGTTGAGAAGAAGAAGATAGGAATAGCCGAAAGCACATGTTTTAGAAGAATCGGTTTTCCACTCTTCGATAACATGATGGCTTTCCATCCGGCCAGCCGACGCTCAATTCGCTGCACCACGTGATCCCAATCCCTGTTCCTTAGTTTCCCAGCTGTTAATGGCAGCTCCAAGTAGGAGATGGGAAGGAGGCCCAGACCACAACCGCATTCATTAGCCAGTTCCCTACGGTCGGCCTCCTCCATCCTAAAAGTTACCACTGTTGATTTCCTCCTGTTGATCTCAAGGCCCCGAAATGTCGTTGAAGATCTCCACCAACTGCGCAGCGTTCCTGCTCTGGTCGGCCGTACCACCCAGAAAGATGACCGTGTCATCCGCGTATTGTAAGAGGGGGATAGAAATATCGTCAATCCAGAAGCCCTCACACCAACCCGAATCAACGGCCTGTTTGAAAAGAACCCCTAAGGCGTCCGTGACAATGACAAATAACATAGGAGCAAGCGGGCAACCCTGCCTCACACCCCGCTGTGGCTGAAAGAAGCCCCCCTCCGGTTTGCCATTCACCAGCATCGATAAAGATGACGTCGTAACACACCTTTTCATCCAGTCTACCCACATAATAGGGAAGCCCCTCTTTCTCAGTGATTGCCAGAGAAATTTCCATTGCACGCAGTCATAAGCCTTGGAGTAATCAATCTTCCATAGAGCGGCCTTGGCCCGACTCCTCTTCCATTCGAGACAGACCTCCGAGGCCATGACCAAACCGTTCGCCATCTGCCTCCCAGGAATAAAAGCAGACTGACCTTGCAGCACCACAGAGTCCATAACCCCCTTCATTCTATTTGCGGACCTTTGCAATGATAAGGTAAATCGCATTTGATATGGCGATGGGCAGATAGTCTTCCACCCCCACGGGTTGTCTTTCTTTGGTAACAAGAAAATCAATGAATGGTTTATCTTCTCAAAACCGGCATTACCCTCTTTTCATCCGTGACTGCAGCTTCCTTTGGGGTTTGAGGCTTCCGAAGCGGGTAACTATCTTTCTTTGGCTATTCCGCAGAGGGAGGATTTTAACGCGAGATCGTTGCGCTAGACTCTTTGGTGATTTGGCTTCGGTGGATTGTGCGCTCTGTGGCAACGACGTCGAATCATTAAACCACCTTTTCTTCACTTGCCCGATCACTGCTGGCGTTTGGGACGAGGCGAGGATGTCTTGGATCAACACTTCGGACATGGTCGGTTTTTGGGACTCTTTGCGCTCCATCAAGGGCATGGACCGCAGGGACTTCTTGGGCCTGTTTGCTTGCATTTGGGCGATTTGGCTGGGGCGTAATGCGGCAATTTTCAGGGGCCAGAGGTTTTACAAGGAAAATGTTTTGGCTCACGCGGCTCATTTAACTTGCGATTGGTCGTCGGTGTACTTGGCGCCTTCTTGAGTGGGATCTTCTCGATCCGGGCTCTGTTCCTTCTCTCTCTGATCCTGTACTTCTCCTTTTATTTTCTGCTTTTTATTAATTAAGTTTTTTGGGGCGAGCGCCACGCCGTGTCTCCCTCGAATCGTTAGCTTTTCAAAAAAAACCCGGCATTACCATCTCTGAATTTATTCAGGACCTCCAAAACCTCATCCTTCAGCAAATCCCATAACTCTCGATAGAACAGAACAGGAAACCCATCAGGCCCAGGCAAACCCTTCAGCGTTTAACGACCACGCCGCCTGCCTCAGTTCCTCCTCGACAAATGATATCGTCAACCCATCTGCCTGAGACGTCAAGGATTCCAATCCTAATCCCCTCCACCCCAGCCATTTCCAACCCTTCTTCTGGAAGCCCCAACAAAGTGGCCCCGCAATGCCTCCCCCCCCCCCCCAATAGTCATCTCTCCCGCATACCGCACCCCCCACGTCAATTTCATGTATGAAATTCCTTCTCCGCCGCCCAGAAGCCATTGAGTGGAAGAACCTAGTGTTGGCGTCCCCCTCCTTCAACCATTTTTGTCTGTATCTCTGTCTCCACTCCACCTCCTCCTTCTTGTCGATGAGAAGAGCTCCTCCAATAGCGCCTGACGGGTCAGAAGATCGGACTCGGAAAGCTCGTTCGCATCATCCAGTCCGTCGAGTCTGGCAACCTCGCTCTGCGCCTCCACCCGCCGCGAATTCCACCGAGACCTAGCCTCCCTTCTGAAGGCCGATAGTACGGTCCTCAAAGATTTTACATTATAACTCTTTCGGATCAGATGTTGATGGGTTGGACTCTAATCGATGAAAAGTTGCTTGACTTTTTCGGTAAGTTTGAGAGTGTGTGGTTGATGGAGTCTAGTTTCTGTTAGATAGTTGAAGATCAATCGAGGAGAAGTTGTGTCCAACTTTACGTGGCCTTTGGCGTGTGAGGTTGAGCTCCGTTGTTTTGTTGAAGTTTGTAGGCCGATTAAGGGAAAAATGGTCTGGTGGCATTTGACAACGTTTTTTGGGTGGAATATTTTCGAGGATTAGATGGTGTTATTGTAGACGTGAGGGAGAGAACACAATTGAGAACATGCTAGCAAGGCCCATCTTGACGTGCAATTTAATAAGATACATACTGTATAAATGATTTGTTCTTGTGTTCCAAGGGGATAAAGCCATGAAAACTAAAAGGGCAATTGCATGCAAATATTTATGCGAATATGCATGAAACGTTTTTGAAAAAAGTTAGGAGAAGGTGCACTTTGGGCTGCTATTCTTGGTCCAAATACCTATACCACTACAAATGTTCTTTTGCAATTTATTCCTTAAACAACACAAAAGTATTATGAGTACCTCTAATTTATACCTCAGACAATTCCTTCCAACCAAGTAAAAACTCCAAATCACTTCCATTCCCCCCTTGTCCTCAAAATTACCTGGCATTCCTTACTGCAACCTCACGGGTCCTTTAGGTTCTGTTTTATTTAGGCATGCAAAGGTTACAGATACATCCGTATCCGATCCGTCACCGTATCCATTTTATACATATTTTGACATCCGTATCCATATCGATTTTAAAATGGATACGGATATGGATATCGTTTTGATATCCTTGAACATCTGTATCCGTATATCTGTTTTCGTATATAAATATAGTCATAGATTTATTTTTAATCCTATATAACATAATTCTATACCTCATTTTACCGTATTTGTATAATATTTATAATACAAATACATTTAGTAAATCTATATCATGTGTTTTCCATCTAATTCGTATATATTTAAGTCGATTCTATGGAGTATTTCTATCTATAGAGTATTTCTAACATTACTCATGCAATCAGTATCTGTTTACATCTGTATCCGTTTTTTAAGGATATGGTAAGATAGTTTTAATATCCGTCAATAGCCGTATCCGCATCCATATTCGTATTGAAAAATGGATAAGGATACAGTAATACCTATATCTGTATCCGTCCGTTTGCATCCCTAGTTTTATTGCAATGCTAGGGAACATCGGAGAAGTTTGGGGAACAAGGAATTAACAAGTAACTTAGAGTCGCTTTGAGTTTTTGTTTGGTTGGTGGAATTTGTGTTGGAGGGATAAATGAAGAAGAAGCTGGAATTAATCTTCTTGTGTTTGATGTTGTCACGAGGAAAAAGGATGAGTGATACTTACTGTGGGATAGTTAGTTGGACTGAGGAATGAACGGCAATTATTGTTCAATAGGCAGTTGAAATAAGAGAAATCTGGTAATCTTTGTTTGAGGGAAGATATATTGATGGGAGGATACATGTTCCACTTTTTTTTTGATGTCAAGCTATTCCACCTTTTTGAAGAACATGTAGTTAAGCGGATTCAAACACAGACATCATTCAATGAAAATAGGACATTAACCTAACTTTGAGGGATAAGTTACTACTAATTATGAATATAGGTCCTGGGTCCTACTTACATGGATGTGACTCGAGCATTTTAAATATAAAGGCCAGTACTGCACCTCATATGCTGAGATGCAGTTAAGTTCTTGGACTTTTGGGTGACTTTTAGGGGCCCATGGGCAGTCTTTTGCTTTTTCCATGTATTATCTTCTTGTGCTTGTCATTTTTATGAGTTGGAAAATATTTAGTCCATGATTTTTTTTGAGACAGATGTCTTTAATGATAATTTGGGTGACTATCAACCTCTTACAATCATCCTTTCGCTTTTCGTTTATTTGTCCCTAGGTCACTGATTGTGCATCCCTCTAGAGTTTATATGTTACAAACCTTTGTACATTATTTAGAAAAGATAACTTTGATTTTATCTTTTTATTCATTTCAAATTGCTCATTTCCCTTGGTTAATAAAATCACATATCCTAAGATACGAGTCATTGTCTCTTTGCTTGTGTGTTTATTTGTTTGTTTATGATTTTGGATTTTAAATATATTACATATTTGCAGATCATATTAAAAAAATTGTATAAAACTCTTTTTATATTACTATTGTATATCTATCCCGGCAATCAAATTCCTTATCTCAATGGATTTTCTATCCTGATTGTACTTTTTGTAGGATATTTATATTGAATATTGCTTACATAATTTGTTGTCATCTCTGACATGATGCAGGTGAGAGGTCAAATTAAACTAGTAAATGGAGGCCACATTAGTTTCGGTTTGTCAGAATTCCCTGTATCAGAGTTTGAGCTGGTTGCAGAGGAGCTTTTAATGAGCGAATCTGTTATCAAGGTATGTCCATCTATCTTATCTATAGTCATCATGACTATATCTCTTTTGGAATGCCCATAATCTATCCTCTTCAGCTGTGATATTTGGGTATATTTTTCTTACCTTATAATATAATCCAATAATGTTTTTGTTGCTTTATTTTGTGTGAACGTGGATATATGGATATATAACTTCTGCTTTTGAACATTAACTAGGATGCTCAGATACTGCTTGCATTCTTGGAACAAATTCTGGCATTTGCTGTATATCACATTTATTTTGCAATTCGATTTCACGTTAAAGATACCTATGGTGGTGAATTTGTTCATAATTTTCTCAAAATATAACTTTCACAACAACAAGTTAACAACAACACAACATTTTCCCACAATTAAGTAGGGTCGGCTATATGGATTCTTCGCCTCCATTCAGATCTATCTTGGATCAATCTCAGGTTTATATCCAAAAAAACTAAGATCCCTTCTTATTGTCTCTTTCCAACACTTCTTGGGCCGTTCTCGCCCTCTCTTAGCCGGCTCAACATCCCAACACTCGCATCTCCTAACTGGTGCATCAACCAATCTTCTTTGCAAATGACTAAACCATCTTAAGCGGTTTTCTCGCATCCTCCCTCGATCGGAGCTACACCAACTTTCTTTCTGATTGCATCTTTTCGAATCCGATCTTTATGTGTGTGTCCACACATCCACCTTAGCATTTCATTTCTGCTACAGTCATTCTCTGCACATGTCTATGGTTCACATGCCAACATTCATATTCATAGAGCATAGCAGGTCTCACGGCTGCTTTGTAAAACTTTTCTTTAATTTTTGAAGGAGTTTTCTTATCACAAAGAACAACAGAGGCTCCTCTCCACTTTAGCCAGCCTGCATTTATTCGATTAATAATATCTCTATCAATTTCACCATCATGTTGCAAAATAGATCCCAGATATCTAAAAGAATCTCTCTTCCGAATGTTATCGTCACCAATCTTCACTTCGATTCCTTCACCATTGCTTCCATCAAAGGTGCACTCCATATATTCCGTCTTAGCCCTACTTATACGATATCGTTTAGTCTCCAATGCATGTCTCCGGACCTCAAGCTTCTCATTTACTCCATCTCTAGTCTCGTCAATCAACACAATATCATCAACAAATAACATACACCATGGTAACTCATCCTAAATGTTACTTGTCATCTCGTTCATAATCAAAATAAAAAGAAATGGACTCAAAGCTGAACATTGATGTAAACCAATGTTGATGTCAAAATAGCCCGTCTTTCCAGACGGGGTCCTTACACAAGATAAAGCCCTATCATACATATCCTTTATGAGGTCTATGTATAAGACATGTACTTGTCTCTTCTCCAAAACTCTCCAAAATACTCTCGTGAGACAGAATCATAAGCCTTCTCCAAATCAATAAAAATCATATGGAGGTTCTTCCTTTTAGCTCTATAAATCTCCATTGTTCTCCTCAGCAAATGGATGACTTCAATAGTTGAGCGACCTGACATGAATCTGAATTGTTTTTTTTAACTTTGAAAACTTGCCTCAACCTTCTTTCGATCACACATTCTCAAATTTTCATAGCGTGACTCATCAGCTTGATACCTCTGTAATTTGAACAATTATGAAGGCCTCTTTTTTTCTTATAAAGAGACTCCACGATACTCCTCCAATCTTCATGCATTTTCTTGCTTCGCCAAATAACATTGAATAGCTTCGTAAGCCAAGTCAAACCACGATCACCTAAAACTCTCCATACTTTTACGGGGATGTCATCCGGTCCTACACCTTTCCCAGGTGTCATAACCTTCAAAGCATCCTCTACTTCCTTTCTTTGTATTCGTCTATAGCTTGCACGATTCAAGTAACTTTCACTACTAGCTAAATCACCCAAAGTGATCTCTCTATTTCCTTCCCCAATGAAAAGTTTATGCAAGTACTGCTCCCATCTAGTCTTTATATCCTTCTGAGTTACAAGTACGCGACCTTCCTTGTCCTTAATGCATCTCACTTGATAAAGGTCTTTGATCTTTCTTTCTCTTGCTTTGGCCAACCTGAATATATCCTTCTGGCCCTCCTTAAAGTCGAGATTTTTAATCAAAACTTCATAAGCTTTTGACTTAGCTTCGCTTACAGCCTTCTTTGCTTCCTTCTTCACTATTTGGTAGTTTATGACAGTTTCCTTTGTTCTATCGTTAGACATAGCTTTAAAGCTTGTTCTTTTAATTTTTAACTTATCTTGCACCCCTTCACTCCACCACCAAGCCTCCTTTTGACCTGGAGCTCCTCCCTTTGACTCGCTTAGCATCTCTTTGGCTACCTTTCGGATATAATCCCAATATAAGTCTCCCACATCTCGTTTGCACTTCCGCTACAATCCCAATATAAGTCTTCTAAAACTTCTCCTTGAAGCTCGATTGCTTCAGTGGAAGATTCCACCATCTAGTTCTAGTGATCTTAGGAACCCTCCTGTTCTTTACCAGCCCTTTAATTTGCACATCCATGACTAACAAACATTGCTAGGTTGTCAAACTCTCTCCTGGTGTTACTTTGCAGTCTTTACAACACTAGGAGGAGGGGATAATCATAGTATAGGGAACGATAAAGCCAAAAGAACCTCTCATTTTAAATAAAATTTATATCTTTTTATATCAAAATTTAACTTTATATATTTTAAAATGAGAGGTTCTTTTGGCTTTATCATTCCCGATACTATGATTACCCCCCCCCCCCCCCCGTGTATTTCTGATATCGTCACTGGACGATTTCATTTGATAAATTTTAACAAGTTGACTAGTCTTCACCTATCCATTTTGGACTTCATCAGGTTGATGGTATGCAAGAATGGCTCCTATGGGCTTGGCATGCTGTTCTCTTGCCACTTTTGGTAGGACTTTGGCTGAATCTTGTAGTCTGATCTGATTTGACTAAAAGCTGGTGGAGTAGAAAGCAATGTCATACTGTTTCCAACTTTGGATTGTGACTTTTCATTTTATGACATCGTTAGTTATTGACACATGATAGTTGATATGGACAGTTGAGCTTTTTCTTATACGGTAAGAATAACACTGAGCGTGTGCTTGTGAAGACCATCTAAGATCATTCACCATTCAACGATGAGGTAACTCCATATGACCGAGGACACTTTCGGTTACTTGCCCAAACATATTATACTCCACAAGGACAAAAGGCCGGAATAAAAGTTTCTTAATGAATTGGATGGTTACTAATTTCTTGTAGCAGTCCTTCGACTATCTGTCGTTTTCCGGCTAAGCAGTTGATTAATGTGCTAGCAAACACCATTGCATGGTTCAATGTTTAAAAACATAACCTAATAATGCAGAGTGACCTAATCTCGCGGTTAGTCGCCATTTGTTTCTAGCTATATAGATAAACTAGTTGTGTAATTGTGTTTCGAAATAGGGTTAAATGGGGCTGTCTCCTAGGGGGAGCTAACTTGGCTCCCCCCGCTCCATTTTTCCCATTTTTTTTATTTTTTTTTGAAAATTTCTTCCGTGGAATTTCATCACTATATCCCTATATTATGTTATTAAAATTTCGTGTAAAACAGACTCTCTCGGCCTCCATCCAGGCAATCATTTTTTTAACGGTAACAGAATTGCTAAAATCGACCCTGTCTGGATGGAGGCCGTAGGAGTCTCTGTTTTGTACAGAATTTTAATGACATAATATATGGATATATTGATGAAAATCCACGGAAGAAATTTTCAAAAAAAAATAAAAAATAGGAAAAATGGGGCGGGGGAGCCAAGTTAGCTCCCCCCATGGGGGCAGCCCCATTTTACCCTTCAAAAAAAGCCTTTAGGAAGTACATATTAAAATTAGTGTATATCCGTGAAAATATATCAAAATTGTAGAGATAGTTTCCAGTATTATTATCACTTTATGTATCTTGTCGTTATTTCTTTATCTTTTATAGACCTCTTTGTAATTTACCCTTAAGGTTTCTCCCTATATAAGAGAGCCTAGGGTTTTTCCTGAATGATGATCAAAGACTCTTTTCCCAACATGGTATCAGAGCCGTCCTAGGGCTCTCCACACCCGCCGCCCCCTTCGCCATCCGCCGCCCTCTCCTCGGCGCCGATATCCGGCTCCCTCTCTCACGTCGTCGCCTCTCTCTCTCTCTCCCTAGGGCTTCTTTGTCTCGCCCTAGGCCTTTAGGTGGCTCCCAGCCGCTGTCCCGTCCCAGCCAGCCGCGCAAGCCTCTAGGCGGCCCCCAGGCGGCACTCAGTCAGCCGCTGCAAGGGCTGTAAGCCTCCTTTGAGGCGTGCCCTAGTCCTCTCTTCGTCCGATATATGGATTTGAGTGCGTAACGTTACATACGCACTCAAATCCGATGCAGTTGGTGTAGACATTCATCACCGTATCTACATACCCTAGTTCTTCTCCAAGCGGCAATATGTCAGAATCGAAAGTCGATATACCCTCCACCGGCGTATTCAAAGGTCCATCGCCAATAATGAAGATGGACGGGTCGAACTATGAGCTCTGGGCTATGCAGTTCATGAGCCTCATGAAGTCGAATGGTAAGAAGCACATTCTTACCGAGGATGAGCCCGTAGAGAAGACAGGAATATATGCCTCATGGGAGGCTGATGACTCCTACGCAAAGGTCTGGTTGTCTGGTACATTGACGATGGAGATTGCTAACGACGTCCTCCATCAGCCCACTGCTAAGGCAATGTGGGACATTCTTGCCGCTACATATTCGCAGGTGCGAAATGAGACAAAGATGTTGCAGCTTCAACATGACATTTTCACAATGAAGCAGAGCGGCAGACCTCTCCATTCCCTATACACATCCCTAAGAGGGATGTTTGAGAAGTTATACAGTACCATTCCTCTCACTGCTAGTCCTGAACAGCAGAAGACGTTTCGGAACGCCACCATGGTGGGTGTTCTACTTGCGGCTCTTGATCCTGAGTATGATGCCGCCCGGTCTCAGATCCTAGCTGATGCAGTCATTCCTCCAGTGGAGGATGTTTACAGAAGGCTCGGTCGCATTCCAGTTTCCTCCAGCTCTTCTACTCCACCCCCATCAGCGATGGCAGTCTCGCGTGGGAGAGGTGGACCGCCTTCTGGTCGTGGTCGTGGACGTGGCTGTGGACCCCAGGGAAGGGATGGTCGCTTTAGTCAGACATGCTCCTATTGTCTCCGCACAGGACACTCGGAGGAGACATGCTATTCTAAGCATGGGTTCCCAGCATCGGCACGTGTTGCAGTGCACTCTCAGTCTCCATTACTGTCTGCTGTAGATAATCGATTTGACGAACTTGTGGCCCGTCTCCGAGATATTATGCCACATTCATCTGGTGATTCGTCTGGTGGTTCTTCAGATATTGCTGCTACTGCCTCTGCCAGTACATCAGCCGCTGCTAGTACCTCAGGTAGATCTACTGCATTCACACCATCTCATGATATATCTGACTGGGTTATAGATTCCGGAGCCACACATCATCTCTGCCGGGATAGAGATAGACTACAGGCCTACAGGGACATTCCTCCCGTCCGTTCAGTGCAGATAGCAGATGGTACCCATTCGCCCCTTGTTGGACAGGGGGGGGTCTTCCTATCCTCCACTATGCAGCTACAGAATGTCCTACATGCTCCTGAGTTCTCAATGAATTTGCTATCTATTAGTCAGATTACGAAGGATTTGCATTGTCGTGCTATATTTGACCCGTCTTCTCTCATTTTTCAGGACATACTCACGGGCAAGGTGATTGGCTGTGGCTCTGAGCAGAATGGTTTATATCGGCTGGTTCGGGATTTCTATGCTGGCGTCTCCTCTCATTCTGCCGGACCAGTCTCTCCGTACATCTGGCATCTCCGGTTTGATCACCTTCCGCTCCAGAAAATGCGCCATCTTTGCCTCAGATCTCTCCTAGTTCGTCTTTCCGCTGTGAAGCATGTCAGTTGGGAAAGCATCATAGGTCGAGCTTTCCAAGTCGTCAGAGTCGGAGCAGTAGCTCCCCATTTGAGTTGTTACATATAGATATATGGGGTCCGAGTCGTATTCCCGATCATCAGGGGCACATGTTTTATCTTGTGGTAGTGGATGATTTTTCTCGTGTGTCATGGGTCTTTCTTTTGAAGAATAAATCTGAAGCAGGAGATGTGATCAAGAATTTGATTAATGAAGTGCACAATATTTTCTCTTCCTCAGTCAAATATGTTCGGACGGATAATGCCCTAGAATTTTGTACACACTCACTTTCTCAATTTCTTTCATCAAAGGGTATTATTCACCAAACCACTTGTGCATATACATCACAGCAAAATGGTGTGGCGGAATGAAAGCATCGCCATCTCTTGGATATTACTCGAACCCTGTTGATTCGGAGTTGTGCTCCTATTTCATTCTGGGGGGACGCTGTTCTTACTGCATGTTATCTGGTCAATCGAATGCCATCCTCAGTTCTTGGTGAGAAGATACATATCTTTCTTATTTTTCCAGACAAGGAGTTATTCTCACTGACTCCACGTGTCTTTGGTACTGTGGCTTTCGTTCATCGTCTATCTCCCGGACTTGACAAACTCTCTCCTAGAGCAGTCAAGTGCGTCTTTGTTGGTTATTCCTGGACTCAGAAGGGCTACCGGTGTTATGATCCTACGACTAAGAGGTACTTCGTGAGTGCTGATGTCACTTTCTTTGAGTCTGTCATGTATTTCTCTCCTGCAGGTGACAAAATGGTACCATCACTACCACTGATGATGTCTATGTTCTTCCACTACCTACATGGAGTTCACCTGAGTCGTCCCCTGTGCCTGTCCCCACGCCAGCACCACCACCGCCACCTCCTCCTCCACCCATTCCACGGCCTATCGTTTCACCGTTACCTAAATTCTATACGCGTCGGTCAGGTCCTGCTCAGACTACACATCAGCCAATCATCATGCCTCAGGTATGTTCAGATGGCATTACTACTGACGGGTCAGGTTTGGTACATGTGCAGGATTCTTCAGTACAGGACGACACTAGCCCATCCAGTACAACAGATGATGATCTTGGATTGCTATTCGGAAGCAGAGGAGGCAATGTGCCTCTTATCCATTTGCTTCACAGGTTTCCTTTCACCGTCTCACTGGTGATTTTCAGAGATTTGCCACAGCCTTGTCTTCCGTGGATATACCACGGACATACCAGGAAGCTTTGAAGAATGATTGCTGGAGATTAGCTATGGAAGAAGAGATGATGGCCTTGTAGTCCCCTGGCACATGGTCTTTGGTCCCTGCACCTCCTGATGTATCCGTTGTGAGCTTTAAGTGGGTCTTCGCAGTCAAATATCATGCATATGGCATGTTGGATAGGTACAAAGCACGCTTGGTCGCCCGTGGGTTTACACAATCCTGTGACGTGGATTACATGGATACATTCTTTTGCAAGGAATGCACAGGGCTTGGTGATGACCCAACAGAAGTACATTACAGACTTCCTGATTGAGACTGGCATGGATGGATGCAAACCATCAAGTATTCCCATGGACCCTAGCATGAAGTTGTATGATGGTGATACTGATGAAGTAGATAAAAGGAGATATAGAGAAATGGTGGGAAAACTCCTCTACATTACCATAACTCGTCCAGACATTGCATTTGCAGTTAGCAGGGTGAGTCAATTTATGGAGCAACCAAGACAGGTTCACATGGATGCTATACACATGATACTGAGGTATCTGAAGTCTTCTCCAGGGTCAGGGCTGCTATTCAGAAAGGGTACAGACTTATCCATCTCAGCGTGTGCAGACGCAGATTATGCAGGATGCCCTAAGGATCGAAAATCAACCTCAGGGTTCGCAGTGTTTGTTGGAGGCTCTCTCGTTTCTTGGAAAAGCAAGAAACAAACTGTTGTGGCAAGGTCCAGTGCCGAATCCGAATATAGGGCCATGGCTCAAGCCAGCACGGAAATGATGTGGGTTCATTCCGTACTAGAAGATCTACATGTAGCTGTGCCCCTACCTATGAAGCTTCAGTGTGACAATCAGGCTGCATTATTCATTGCCAACAATCCAGCTTTCCATGAAAGGACCAAGCATATTGAAGTTGACTGCCATTACACTAGGGACTTGATCCAGAGAGGATTGATATCTACTGCACATTTGAGCTCAGGAGATCAGACTGCAGATGTATTCACCAAGCCACTGCTCAGAGGACCTTTTCAGAGATGTTTATCCAAGCTGAGCATGATAGACATCTATGCTTCACCTTGAGGGGGAGTGTAGAGATAGTTTCTAGTGTTATTATCATTTTATGTATCTTGTCGTTATTTCTTTATCTTTTATAGACCTCTTTGTAATTTACCCTTAAGGTCTCTCCCTATATAAGAGAGCCTAGGGTTTTTCCTGAATGATGATCAAAGACTCTTTTCCCAACAAAAACCATAAGAAAATCCCAGTCCTTGTCAATTCTGTGTCAAGTGGGGGTATTGTGAACATTTATAAATGAGAAACTGTTTGAAGATTTGATTGTTATGGTTCTTGATGCATATCCTTGATGCTTGTTGTTTATTGCTCCTTGTACTCAAGAATGCCGCAAATTGCCCAAGGAACAACTGGCTGTTTTTCCATGTTAATTGTTATTGACTATAAACTAGGACTTTTCATTAGCTATCATGGCGACTGTTTTAAGTCCTTGCCATGGTCAGTGCATAGTCAGATTGATCTGAGAAAGAAAATGTCTATGTTTTCTAGATCTGCTTACATCTGTTATCAGGTGTGTTCTGTAGGTCAAGCTACTCCCACCATGACATCAAATATTGATTGGTATCATTTCACTAAAGTCCAGAACGGAACACTTTAGTAATTTTTGATGATATTTATCAGAAAATATAACATGGAAGTGTATCTGAGAAATAAAGAATAAAATTTTAGGAACATCGGAATTTTACGTGGAACCCTATTCCCTAAGAAGCGGGTTGAAACTCCGGGAGAATGCCTCAAAGGGCTGATCGTTCATTGATCTTTCTCACTGATACAGGAGGGTGAGGGGCTTCTTATATAGCCCTCGCCGAGTCTCCACATCCCACAGACGTACGATGCATGACTAAACAACCGATGCTGTAAATGGATTCTGGAGTGATCCATTTATCCATCTACACTATAAGTGGCGCATAACACATATACTCCAATGCTTAGCTTGGACAAACAGAAAGAAATCTCAAACTCACGCTACATGACACTACGAACATTATCAACTCAACACGCACAACTGTCGGCTGTTGTCGATGATATTGCTTCTCATGACGTGCAGGTGAGGAGGATCAAACATGCTGGAGTGTGAGTCAAACTCAGTGTGCTCTGTACTGCGCCTGTCAGAGTCACTGAAATTGAAAATGAGTCTCTACCTGGAGAACTCTGGCCCGCAACATGTGGAAGACTGGATGATGTGGACAACTTCTTCATCTCTGAAAGGGTCAAACTGAAAAGCCGTAGAGACATCCTCGTCGAAGTCGACGGTCGCTGGAATATGGAGTCTGAAAAAATCTCCTCGTCAGAGAAATATGTCTCTCCCATACTGACTCTGAGAATGGGATCTCTACCCTGGAGTCCCTATGAAACCACATGAAAACCCTATCCCATATGGCATAGGGAATGAGATCTCTACTATGAAGTCCCTATGGATCACGTGAAAACCCTAAGCCGACAAAATCAGAAAGATGGGGATTGATGACACGTAGATCGATGGGTTAAGATGGAAAAATATGTAATGTCGTTGTTCTCAACCAATCGCTTCAGTCAACGAGAAAAAAAGTATTAAACCACTTAAGAGAAAATCAATCAATAGAATGCAAGCGGTCTTCGCTATTTAATTTACATGGTATAGCGACCATGGTCGAACACAAGGAGCACGATTAAAGAACTAAGTAGTCAAATTTCGAAAATAAAAGATTTTTAGTGATTTTTGATTTTTTTTTTCATTTTTTTATTTTCAAATAGACACACAAGTCACAATATGCACACACTCTTTTTGTATTTTTTTAAAACAGTAAAAAATGCTCAGAAAATTGCAATTATTATTTTTTAGGTTTTACAGGTTTTAAAATGTTTTGGTAAATTTTCAAGTTTTTCTGATGTTCTTATGATTTTATAAAAATCAAATAGTGGCAACCAAGGTAAACAATGCACAACCAAGAGCATTTTGCAACTTAAAATTATTTAAGTGCCCAAATCTCCTGACAATGATTTTTATACAAAAATATATACACAAATATCTACATTCAGGAACTGAAATAACTATTTTTCGATTTTTCTAGAATTTTTTACAAAATTTTAAAGATTTTTAGTCTTTTGCATTTTTTTGGTTTTTATAAATGGTTAATGCACGAAATTTGGACAGAAAATAAAAGAGAGTAAATACACCTAATCTATTTTTTTGGAATTTTAGACAAATTTTCAAATTTTTATGATTTTTCTAAGTTCGGGCAGAGAAGAAGACACTGTTTTTGATTTTTTAAAAATAGCAAATGAAAATAAAATGCAATGAAATTTATATATAAAGTAGAGGAACACAACAGGAATATTCACAATTTTTTGCAGAATTTTCAGATCTTTAAAAACATTTATTTTTTTGATATCAAGACAAGGAATAAAAGTCAGAATCACATGGGCTGAAATGTAATTGTCTAATGTTTTTGCATTGAATAAGTCACGGGAATAAATTGCGGGAGAAATTCGCAAATTACCCACTAAAAGGCGTGTAGAGCACACAACCGGTTGAAGGCGGGGGTCTTTTTTCCCCTTAGGGTTACTGTCCCTTTCGTTTTCTTAAAAGCTATGGGAGAGAGAGGGCCGCCGCCGCCTCTCTCCTCTCTCACGCAAGCACGGCGGAGGTCAACGATCTGGAGCTTTGGGCGGTGTTGCGGCGGAGACTTCGCGCAGGGCCGCGACCTCAACGGAGGTGGCAATGGTGGTGGCGGGCGCCGCTCGCTGAAGGGCGCTGGTGGAAGGCGGTGTGCGGAGGCGACCGAGATGCACGCTGGCTCGACGACAGGTGGCGCGGGGCGACGTGTGGTGGAGGCACGCCGCGCGGCGGGGCGACACACGCCCTGCGACAGAGGAGGCATGCCGGTCGGGAGGCGGCTAGCGTCGGCGGAGCGGGCGTTGCCCGCAATGGTGCTGGGCGGCGGGAGGAGCGGCGCCTCCGGATGGAGGGCGGAGCCGCTGGAGGGTCGTTGGCCGCCCCTTTTTTTTTATTTTTTTAATGTTTTTTGTAAACAGAAACAATTGGAAATTAAAAACGTTTATTTTTTAGATTGTAAACAGTAATAAAAGAAATGTTTTTTATTATTTATTATTTTTTATTTTTCCTGCAAAGCACACGTTAGATAGAGACAAAAAACTATATATTTTTATATATTTTATATATTTTTTTATTTTCCTGCAAAACAAATGTTAGGAATAAAAACAACTATGTGTTTATTTATTTATTTATTTATTTTATTTATAAATAAAATTGGATGCGTGAACGGTTGTGGATCTTGGCGAAACGGGAGATAGTTCGGGATCTCCGATCACCATACGTAGTCGGAGGTGAGAGATCGTGTGAGGTAGAATCAGAAAATGTAGGGATTTTTTGATGTGAGATGAAAAATCGGATTCGGATCGGATGACAAATGTGATATGGATATTTTTGGGAATTAAGATCTAAAAATTAATCATGGCATTGACGCAAAAATTAAATCTAAAATTTTTCTAGGAAAAACGACGGAAAATAAATTTGGTTCTCCCCTCAGGATCGGATACGCCGTGATGGCTTCGGTGAAGGTCGACTCGCTGTCACCGGACGACTCGGAGGTTGGGCACCCTTCTTCGACAAGATTGCTTTCGTAGATGGGCTCCTCTCCACCAAAGATTGATCAAAGACAAATGAGGGAGGAGGAGCCCAATAAAAAGAGAAGAAAAATCAAAAAGGAAAGAATGTGCAAATAAGGTATGTTTTTAGTGATTAAGTAAATAAATAAATTAAATAAATAATTAAATAAATTAAAAATGAAATTTGGAATTAAATAAAATAAATACAATAATCAATTTATAAAAATTAATTAGCCACCTTAATTGTATACAAGAATTTCATACAAGGCAATTAAATAATTAAATTTAAATTTCGTTATTAAATTAATTTAGTTAATTAATGTTAGTTAGTTATTTTTTTTTATGATTTTTATGTTAGGAAATTAATTGTATACAAGTATTATATACATGTAGTATAATATACACATGTACAAATACAGAAATTATTTTTAAATGATTTTTTTAATTTTTAATTTTTTTTATTTTAAAGAAGCTAATATTTACAATTATGTACATTATGTATAAAAAATAAATATGAATAAATATATACAATAAGTAAGTGGTAAAACTGCACAAACCACCCCAGAAAACTGACTTTTCAACCGAAACTCCAAAAATTATGAAACCACAACTTTTAAAGATAAATTAATTTAGAGTACAATGGAAGTGAGTTTCATTCAATTTGAGTTCGTATGGAGCTGGAATTGGTCTTTCAAATATCACTTTACGGCTTCTTCTGAGTGTGATTAATTGTAATCAGCACATTACTTTAGTTTACAAATATTTTTATTATTTACAAAATATATTTATTAACAACTTTTGTTTAGAAAAATATTTTATTTGAGGTCAATTTAAATACAAATAAAATAGTGTAAGTTTTGTACAAATTTACAAGGAAAAATATTTACAAATTATTTTTGGATTTTTGGATTTAAGTCCCTATCTTCCCCTACTTTATTCCTGGTCGATCAGGTCAAGTCTTGACCTTCTCTCGGGGTTCGGGTCAGTCTGCATTTATTTTATAAATACATCCTTTATTTTTCTTTCCTTTTTCTTTTCTTCTTTATTCTTTTATTTGAGTGTAAAAAGTGTTAAAATGGATATTTAACAAATGCATGCAAAATGGTAATTTAATAAAATTAGTAGGTATTTACAGGTGTTTGACTCAGGAAATGAAGCTAAAATAAAAGAATAAAGACGATGAATCGTAGATTCATCAGGGATCTCTGAACTGATGATCGCAGACATGCGCGAATCAAACTGATGACTTGAAATCTGAACGTCGAGTCTGAATATCTGTAGAGTCTTGAAGTCTGGATGGTCTCTGGACTTGAGAATCTGAATATGGATTTCGACTTGTGACTCTACACAATACTCTCTCCCTTTCTCCCATACTTGTCGGAAAACAATGACATCGAACAGTTGGGAGAAGACAATAAAATGAGGAGACAACAAGACATCGCAAATACCGATCTCATTTTTTTGGCTTCCTTTTTTTCAATCAAAATTTGTTCGAATCATTCTTTGTGGCTATTTCCTTTTTTTTTAAATAGCCATCTCCCCTTTTTTATATTACGTACGGTATTTTTTGTATGCACTTTTTTTGAAACAAAAAAACTTGTGGTCCAATTGGACCTTTGAAACTCGCCCAACTAGGGCTTACCAAACTGTGAGCATTCTCTCTCTCTCTCTCTTTCCTTTTTTGGAATTTATGTTGCAGCCGATCCTCTTGGCCCACTTGGGCCTTTTCAATAAAATGAAGACATTTTTTTAAAGACCATCAGTTGGGCCCTTATTTAGGGTTCCCTCTTGGGAACCCCTTTTGCAAACACATGCCACCCCTGATTGGGGACTGCTGCCAGTATATGCCGCTGCCCCAGATGGGGGTCCTTGATGCTACCGCCGCCTACATGATGGATGTGTGATCTCGTGCCACCTGCGCAAGATCGGGAGTAGGTCTTCTTTGAACCGGGAGATTGGGGCGCGACTTGGAGTGCTCAAAGGAGGAATCGTTGCCTGCCTTGGGAATGCCTTGAGAGGTTGCCGCCTGCTGCTCGTGGGAGGCGCACAAGGGAGATGCACCGCATGGAGGCGGTGCTGCTCATGAGAGGTCGGCTTGGACGACGGTGACGGCTTGGACTCGGCCTGGAATCAGCCCCCCCTTTTTCTTCCGCTGCACCTGGAGGTTTGCAGAGGCCTGGACGAAGGCGGCGCCGTCTGCTGATGGAGTTGCTGCTGCCACAATCGACTAGAGAGAGAGGATTGAAGTGTAGCGCTTGGGGTGCCGCGGAACTGGGTGACAGTGCCTGGATCATCAATTGGAGAAGGTGCGACACACGTGGCTTATTGTAGAGGATTCGGATGGGAAGAGCGTCGCCTGAGATGCACATATGTATAGGGAGGTGGCTATAGCCGCCTGGGAAGGGTGCCTCCGCCGAGGCTGAGCCTCCGCCTGTGTGGGAAGGGGCCTGCACCTAGGGGGCTAAGCCGCCTGGAGGAGCCTCCGCCATCAAGATGGGATTCCGTGCTGCTTGCGGCTGTGCCTGGAGATGCGCCTCCGCCATCGAGATGAGGTTGGACGTATGGTGCGAGGGAGATGTGCTTGGAGATCACGACGCTGCATCGTTGAGTACGATGGTGGGCAAAAAAATATGATTTTAAGAAAACCCTAGAAATGAACCTTTAACTTTATCCCGAACATGAATAATAATCTTCAACCTAATCTTTAAGAACAAATTTCATAAATCAAATCTTGAACAAATGATGAAAAAAGATAATTCCTCGAGAATCAAACCTGCTTTGATATTATGTTA
Source organism: Ottelia alismoides (assembly GCA_037367405.1). NCBI lineage: Eukaryota > Viridiplantae > Streptophyta > Magnoliopsida > Alismatales > Hydrocharitaceae > Ottelia > Ottelia alismoides. The sequence goes on along the minus strand of JAZKJV010011352.1, from coordinate 402,023 downwards.
GAAAATATAATGCGGAAGCGTATTAGAGAAATAAAGAATAAAACTTTAGGAACATTGAGATTTTACGTGGAACACTACTCCCTAAGGAGCGGGATGAAACCACGGGAGAACGCCTTAAAGGGCTGATCGTTTGTTGAACTTTCTTATTGATACATGAGGGTGAGGGGCTTCTTATATAGCCCTCACTGCGTGACCTGTGTCTCCACATCCCATAGATGGACAATGTCGGACTAAACAACTGATGTGGTAAATGGATCCTGGAGTGATCCTTTTACCCATTTACACCATAAGTGATGCATAACACATATACTCTAACAATATTCACTGATATTGTCGGTAAAAATTTTAAAACAATTTTCAGAAATTAAGATTCCTAATGTTCATTGTTGGAGTATATGTCATAAATGGGTAATTGGATCCTTCCATGGTCTGATTACCACATCCACATGTTTAGTCCCACATCGTTTATGAGTGGGAGTTGGTCCTACTAGTGGGGATATATAAGAAGCCCTGCACCACTTGTAACCTTTGGGAGAGTTGAGTATAAATATCAACCATTTGAGGCGGTTCTCCCATGGTTTAATCCCGCCCTTATGGAATAAGGTCATACGTAAAATCCTGTGTTTTTTCATCTTCTTTATCTTTTATCTCTTATTGTTTTCTGCATGGTATCCGAGCATATTTTGTTCTTGGTTCGTTATTGAATATATAAATTATGTTCGGTTCTCAGATTTGTTCTTGAAGATTTTCTATTCTTATTTGAGATTTGCTCAAGTTCTGGTTCAAGTTCGAGAAGATATTTAGGGTTTTCTAAAACCCTAGTTCTGCGCGGATCGTTGTCGAAGTTCTGGAGTATTCTCAGCCGTCATTGACAACGCCGATCTGATTGGATGCAATCTCTTAGAGAAAGATGGGGATTCTGAAATATTAATTACATATGGCTGCTCGATTCTGCGTGAGAGTTCTTGATCCGGACCGTAATTCCAGTATGCGCATGACCTGAAGGTTCATGCTTCTGAAGATCATCGAGTCCAGACAACATATGTAGTAGCAGCGGCACACCATATACATACTCCAGGCCACAAGTGATACTCCCATTCGTGTTCATCGCTGTTCTCTCCACGATTAACTCCCATGCATCACAATCAGATCTTCGCTCGCATGTGCCACCGAAAATCGCGAGCATCCTTACATCGCGCACAACAAATCCATAGCAGAGTGGGTTCTTGATTGGAACCCTAATTTTGATGACATTGGGCACAACCTGCAACCCTGAAGACCAAGTCTAGGCGCTGGCAATGCTTTCCTCCTTCCAAGCGATGCTGTCGGCTGCCCTCCATATCGGATGCACCCAAGTCGGTGATGAACCAAGCACGTCCCTGCAGGAGCAGGTCACCCTCAATCACGCCTCCATCTGTGCCATCATCTTAGCACGCAAGGCTCTACCTTCTAGCACAGGTTCCAACAGGGCAAGGAGCCCTATCAGGGGCAGCGTCCGGTCGTCTTCCTCTCTTTAGGCAACGTGCCTCCTGAATCTCCAAGAAACAAGCATCCCATCTGCCGACAGATCCTCTAGGCTGTACACAAGAGCTTCCTGCAGATGTCCCCAAGCGATCCCTAAGATGAGTTCCCACTTATGGGAACCTTATTCGATGAGAAGAAAGGGCTCTGGTAGCCTTCAGTTAAATAAAAGAGGGGACTCATTATGCATTAAAAAAAGTAGGGGAAGTTAATATTTTTGAACCCAAATGTGGGTCACAATTTTAAAAAAAGGGAAAAAGGAGGAGCATGCTTTGGGCCCAAGTGGGATGCTCTCATACAAAAAAAAGGAGAATGAGCTACAGTATTTTGGGCTGGTATGAGCCGTGAGTTTTGAATAGAAGAAGAAGAGGCTACTATACACAGCGCAGTCGTACGAAAAAGGGGGAGAGAAGAAACCTGAAAAAAGAGAACTTATTTGAAAAAAAGAGAAAAAATGGTGATGAATTTTGGATTCCCCATCTTCATTTCTTTTACTAACTTGGTTGATGTCTCATTTTCCGACAAGTATAGTAGAAGGGGAGTATTTTATAGAGTTCCGCTGTTTAGAATCAGATTCTGCAGGTCATATTCAGATTATATGGTTATTTAGATTCTCCAGATTTCAGATTCTACCAAGTTCAATGTGTACATATGTGCGATTATTATATGAAAGGTCCCCATCATATTTGCACTTAGGGTTTTCATGTGATCCATATGGACTCCATAGTAGAGATCCCATTTTCTAGTGATCGTGAACTCCAATACGAGATCCTTCCGAGGTCCCTATTAGAGACCCATTTTTAGAGATTTATGTATGGATAATCCCACCATGTTTTTTGGCCCTTCAAAGAGATGGAGCAGTTGCTGGACAAAGATATCCAAGTGGAGACTCATTTCAATTGAGTTTCAGTGACTCTGCGCAATACAAAGAACATGATCTCCGACGAGGAGACTTGGATCACACTTTAGCCCTTCAGTTCACTTCCTCATCACCAGTATGGCATGAGAAGCAACGCCGTTAATAGGCAACCACCATAAAATGCACTGAGTTGATATTGTCCTAGTGGCCTCTATTGTGTGAGAGAGTGATTTCTTTCTATATGTCATAAATGTGTAATTGGATCCCTCTGGGGTCCAATTACTACATCCACATGTTTAGCCCCACATCTTCTATGAGTAGGACCACCACCATCACCCGCCGCCCAGCCTCCCTCTCCCCTATCCGCACCTCTCCTTCCAATCCCAAGCGATCATGGAGGACGGTGCCGATGTTGCCGACGTCACGAGCGGACAACCGAAGAGGAGGACGTTCAGGAAGTTATCATTCAGAGGGGTCGACCTTGACCAGTTGCTCGATATGAGCACGGATGACCTCGTCAAGCTCTTCCACGCGCGTGCTCGCAGAAGGTTTCAGAGGGGGTTGAAGAGGAAACCGATGGCCCTGATCAAGAAGCTCCGGAAGGCGAAGCGTGATGCACCACCTGGTGAGAAGCCAGAGCCAGTGAGAACTCACCTCCGTAACATGATTATCGTCCCAGAGATGATTGGAAGCATCATCGGTGTCTACAATGGGAAGACATTCAACCAAGTTGAAATAAAGCCTGAGATGATTGGACACTACTTGGCAGAATTCTCAATCTCTTACAAGCCTGTTAAGCACGGAAGACATGGTATCAGAGCGGGTTCGATTCTCGAGGAATCATGTTTTATTATTCTTGTTCGAGATTCGATTGTTTTTTTTAGTTCTTGTAAGATCTAGGGTTTCTATTGAAACCCTAATTCATGGAGTTTTGTTCTTGATCAATGCTGGAGCATGATTCGTATGTTGGGAAAAGTGAATGAGATACTCTATTCCATAGCCCTAGGCTCTCTTATATAGGAGAGTAGCCTATGGGTAAATTACATAAAGAGAATAACAAGAAAATAAAATAACAAAGAGATACAGTTATTCAATATGCGTCAACACTCCCCCTCAAGATGGAGCATAGATGTCAATCATGCTCAGCTTGGAAGCACACTTCTGAAATGGACCTCGTAACAATGCCTTGGTGAATATGTCCGCAGTCTGGTTCTCTGAAGTAACATGAGATGTGGCAATGAATCCTTTCTGAATCATATCACGTATGAAGTGACAATCCACCTCAATATGCTTGGTCCGTTCATGGAATGCAGGGTTGTTTGCAATAAACAAAGCAGCCTGATTATCACACTCCAAGTTCATAGGAAGTGGTACATCTAAGCATAAATCTGTCAGCACCGCTTTCACCCACATCATCTCTGTAGTAGCCTGGGCCATAGCCCTATATTCGGATTCAACACTAGATCTAGCTACCACAGTTTGTTTCTTGCTCCTCCATGAGACTAGGCCATCTCCAACATAGACAGCATACCCTGAGGTGGACTTCCTATCCTTGGGACATCCTGCATAGTCTGCATCTGCGCATGCTGAGATAGAAATCCCCTTTCCTTTCTTGAATAGCAGACCTGCACCTGGAGAAGATTTGAGATATCTAAGTATCATATGTATTGCATCCATATGCACCTGGCGTGGTTGCTCCATGAACTGGCTCACACGGCTCACTGCAAATGATATATCTGGCCTAGTGATCGTGACATATAACGGTATCAGGAGATATAGGTGGTGGCTGCATGTTCCCGGATTCTGAAAAATACATAATAGATTCAAAAAATGTAACATCTGCACTGATCATATACCGCCGACGCACATGATTAAAACACTTGTACCCCTTTTGAGTTCTGGAGTACCCCACAAAGACGCACTTGACAGCCCTAGGAGAGAGCTTGTCAGTACCAGGCGACAACTGATGGACAAATGCGACTGACCCAAACACACGAGGGGTAAGCATGAACAAATCCTTGTCAGGGTAAATGAGTGAAAAAGGAATCTGTTCATTCAAGACAGACGAAGGCATACGGTTGATAAGGTAACATGCAATAAGGACTGCATCACCCCAGTAGGAGTACGGAACATGACTCTGAATAAGAAGAGACCTTGTGACATCAAGAAGGTGACGGTGTTTTCTTTCAGCAACCCCATTCTGTTGAGATGTATGAGCACAAGATGTTTGGTGAATAATCCCTTTTGAAGAGTAGTAATTGGCTAGAATGTTGGTGCACAACTCTAAAGCATTATCACTTCTCAAACTCTTGACAGAAGTGGAAAAAACATTTTGAATTTCATTAAGAAAGTGGATAATAATATTTCCTGCTTCAGATTTATTTTTCATTAGAAAGACCCATGACGCTCTAGAGAAATCGTCCACAAATACAATACAAAACCTGTGTCCCTGATGATCGGGAACACGACTCGGACCCCAGACATCGACATGAAACAACTCAAACTTGGAGTTACTACTCCGACCTTGACTACTGGGAAAAGACGACCTGTGATGCTTTCCCAACTGACATGCCTCACACTGGATAGGTGTGTGAGAGAGACCATAGGGTAGAACAAGACGCAACTTCTGAAGCGGTAAATGACCAAAGCGCAGATGCCACAGGAGAGGAGATACTTGTCCAGCAGGAGAAGATGTGGTTCCAGCAAATGGGGTCTGGTTCAGTCGATAAAGGCCTCCTTGTTCATAGCCATGACCAATCACGTTGCCCGTACGGATGTCCTGAAAAATCAAAGAAGATGGATCAAAAATAGCTCGACACTGTAGATCCTTCGTAATCTGACTAATTGACAATAGATTCATAGAAAAATGCGGTGCATGTAGGACATTCTTGAGCTGCATAGAAGATGTCAATCTAATCTCCCCCTGACCCGTGATAGGGGAGTGTGTGCCATTGGCAATCACTACTGTCCGTCCTGGAGGAATCTGAGTGTATCCTGTAAGTAGGCTCTGGTCGCCACATAGATGATGTGTAGCGCCTGAGTCCATGATCCACGGCAATGTATCAGATCTACTACTGTGGAGTGCAAGTGTACTACCTGAAGTACTAGTAGAGGCAGAGGCAGAAGCAGCAGCATCAGTATGACTCTCTGTAGTCGGTGCTGGACCTGATGGTGGGAAAATGCCCCTGAGACGGGCAACTAGATCATCAAATCGTTGATCCAGTGTAGCAGCAGATGGGGGCTCTATCTGCTCAGCGGCTCGTGCAGATGCAGGGAATCCATGCTTTGAGTAGCATGTGTCTTCAGTATGTCCGACTCGGTGACAATATGAGCATGTTGGCCTAGTGCGGCCACCCCTTCCACGAGGAGTACGTCCACGGCCCTGGTGATGAAAACTACGACCTCTGTTGGCCGCCATAGCTGAGGGATTCTGACTCGCAGCTGCTGAAGGTACTGTGATCCTACTCAATCTGTGAAAAGCTTCCTCCATGGGAGGAATAGTCGAGTCCGCCAAAATCTGTGAACGTGCTGCCTCATACTCTGGATCAAGTGCAGCGAGAAACACACCCACCATCGTCGCATTCCTGTATGTCTTCTGCTGTTCTGGCGTGGCGGTAAGAGGCATGAAGCTATAAAGCTTCTCAAACATCCCTCTCAATGATGTATAGAGAGAATGTAAAGGACGGCCGTTCTGCTTTATTGTGAATATATCATGTTGTAGTTGCAGGATCTTCGTCTCGTTCTTAGCCTGAGAATATGTCGCTGCCAGGATATCCCACATGTCTTTGGCTGTGGGTTGATGTAGAATGTCATTGGCGATTTCAATAGCCAATGTGCCAGATAGCCACACCTTGGCATATGCATTATCAGCCTCCCATGAGGCATGAACTCCAGTCTTCTCTGCAGGCTCGGGCTCGGTAAGAATGTGCTTCTTACCTGTAGACTTCATCATACTCATGAACTGCATTGCCCACAGTTCATAGTTCGTACCATCCATCTTGACAATGGGTGCTGGACCACGAAACGCGCCAATAGACGGGATATCTGCCTTGCTTTCTGACATACTGGAGACGGAAGACTGGAGCGAATGACAAGAGATAATCTTTGTCTACAATGACATAGACGGGATTAGTTGCATGTGTAGACCTCAAGCAACTATCCCCATGAATACGTGCGCGCTACGGTGTTGACGCACGCAAACTATGGGCTGGCGCACAGAGATCACGCACGGTGGTGCACTGTCAACGCGTAGTAGTGCGCAGGAGTGCGCGCAGGGGTGCGCGCTGGAGTGCGCGCAGATCAGGAACTCACGCTCGGTGGTGCACAGTCAGTGCGTAGGAGCGCGCAGGGGTGCGCGCAGGAGTGCGCGCTGGAGTGCGCTGGAATGCGCGTTGGAGTGCGCGCAGATCAGCGCAGATGCGATGCGCGCAGATGCGCCAGGCCACGCGATGCGCAGATGCGGGAAGCCCTAGGCTATGCGCAGGTGCGCCAGGCGATGCCTAGGGCTGGAGCACCGCTGATCGGAGAAGAAGGCCGCCGTAGATCGGTTGGAGTGGGCGGCGCCGAGTAGAGAGAGAAGAGGCCGGCGGGTGGGGTGGATTAGGGTTAGGGTTTCGAGAACTCCGGTCTAGGACCGTCGCTCTGATACCATGTTGGGAAACGTGAATGAGATACTCTATTCCATAGCCCTAGGCTCTCTTATATAGGAGAGTAGCCTATGGGTAAATTACATAAAGAGAATAACAAGAAAATAAAATAACAAAGAGATACAGTTATTCAATATGCGTCAACACTTTCTATATGTCATATATGTGTAATTGGATCCCTCTGGGGTCCAATTACTACATCCACATGTTTAGCCCCACATCTTCTATGAGTAGGACTTGGTCTTACAGGTCTGGTTATATCAGAAGCCCCACACCACCTGTAAACTTTGAGAGAGTTGAATATAAATATCAACCCTTTAGGGCGATTCTCCAGTGGTTTCATCCGCTCATTAGGGAATAGGGTTCCATGTAAATTCCGTGTGTATTTCATGTTCTTTATCTTTTATCTCTGATCAGGCTTCCACATTGTTGTTTTCTACAGACATTGCTCAATAACTATGATATAAATACACATTTATTTGCTAAAATAAATGCGAAAGGGTGTTTGGCTTACACCACAACATACTGAAATATCGATCATTATCTTATATAGTAAAATATGCACGTTGGAGAGAAATATAGTAATTATATGTATATTGATAAAATAATTTATAAATGTTAGGAGAAACGAACGAATTGTCTATTCCTGTGAACCCTAGGCTCTCTTATATAGGGGAGAGACCTATGGGTAAATTACGTAAGATAGAAATAATAAAAGATAAATAGAGAAACAATACCTAATACATATAATATCTCTACACTCCGCTCAAGATGGAGCATAGATGTTGATCATGCTCAGCTTGTATGACCACTTTTGAAAAGATCCTCTGAGCAAAGCCTTGGTAAAGATATCTGCTGTTTGATCTCCTGAACTGACATGAGTGGTAGAGATTAAACCTTTCTGGATCATGTCCCGTGTATAGTGGCAGTCCACTTCAATATATTTGATTCGCTCATGAAATGCACGGTTGTTGGCAATGAATAGTGCAGCTTGGTTATCACACTATAATTGCATAAGAAGAGCAACACCTATATGTAAATCTGCAAGTACAACTCTAACCCACATCATCTCTGTGCTTGCTTGAGCCATAACCCTATATTCAGATTTAACACTTGATCTGGCAACCACATGTTGATTCTTACTCTTCCAAGATACAAGCGAACCACCAACAAATATAGCAAAACCTGACGTGGACTTTCTGTCCTTGGGGCACCCTTCATAGGCTGCATCTACACAGGCTGAAATGGTAAGATCTGCCCCCTTTTTTTATATCAATCCTGCACTTGGATATGATTTTAGGTATCTCAGTATTATATATACAACATCCATATGTACCTGTCGGGGTTGCTCCTTGAATTGACTCACCCGACTAACTGCAAAGGAGATATCAGGCTTAGTAATAGTGACGTAAAGAAGCTTTCCCACCAATTCTCTATATCTCCTCTTGTCTACTTCATATGTATCATTGTCATATAGTCTCATATTGGGATCCATAGGAGTAGTAGCAGGTCTACACTCTATCATTCCTGCCTCAACAAGCATATCTGTGACATACTTCCTCTAGGTCATCACAAGACCCTGCTGATTCCTAGCAAACTCTAATCCCGTGAATTACCTTAGAGTGTCAGGATCCTTGGTGACAAATTGACGTCCCAGAAACTCCTCTGCGTTCTTATCCCCTGCACATCATCTTCTGTGACAAGTATGTCATCAACATAGACCATAATAATGATCGTACTTGTAGATGTTCTTTGAACAAATAGAGTGGTCTGCATTTGACCTTCTAAATCCTTGCTTCTCAAATAAATCCAAGAGCTTCTGAAACCATGCCCTTGGGCTCTGTTTTAGGCTGTATATTGCCCTGTGAAGTCTACAAACCTGTTGACACCCCCCACAGTAGCAAACACCGGAGGCTGCTGCATGTAGACTTCTTCCTGAAGATCACCATACAAGAATGCATTCTTGACATCAAGTTGAAATAAAGGCCAATCATGTACCATCGCAATTGAGAGAAGAACCCGTAGAGTAGAATGGCGATTGACTGCATTGTGTTTCACTGTAAATCCCCATTTGCAACTGATAGTAGAAGCCCTCGTGGGAGCATGAACCTGGCTCCATGTACCACGTGATCGTAGGGCAACCATCTCTTCTTCCATAGCTAGACGTCGTTGACTATCTTTCAATGCCTCCTGATAAGTCCATGGTATAGCCACATCAGATAGTGCAACACCAAATTTCTTGAAATCTCTTGTTAGGCGATCAACGGAAACCTGGGAAGCAAGTGGATATGAAGCACATGTACGCTTCTGCTTTCTAAGGGCTATTGGAACATCCGGGACAACATGCAACTCTTCAGAATGAGAACCGACCTCTTGCAAAGGATCCTCCTCAAACATATCTCCAGAACCATCATTAGAAATCTTGTTGTCAGTACATGCCTGAGCATATTGGATGATGGACGTTGACCATGAGCAGATGATGGCCAACAAGTATAGAAATGTGGGAATGGTGGAACAACCATGGAAGGAAATATCGCGAAATATCGGCGATATATCGCCGATATATCGATATCGACATGGGACCGGTATGGGCACCGATACGGCGATATATCCCGATTTCCAGGTATTTTCTTCACAAAGGCTCGTCGATATGGGCGATATTTCGGCGATATATCGCCGAAATATCGTATCGATATATCGCCGAAATATCGTTTCGATACGATTTCGAAACGATATTGATATTGATATGGCCTTCCATGGGAACAACCGATACTTGTGGTGGTGTATGAGAAGGTGATGTAGGTGGAGGAGGAGGTGGTGGTTAGGTTGGAACAGACTGGACTGGTTGTATACTCATAGGAGGAGGTGACATGTAAACCTCATCATCCGAAATTGATGAAATTAATCTATTACATGTGGGAGAAAAGTACTTAACCGACTCAAAAAATGTTACATCAGCACTTACATAATATTCTCGCTCAATGGATCATAGCAATGATATCCCTTCTGTGTCCTGGAGTATCCAACAAACACACACTTGACAGCTCTAGGAGAGAGCTTGTTTAGACTTGTAGACAACTGATGGACAAAAGTGAACGAACCAAATACACGAGGAGTAATAGAGAACGGTTCCTTATCTGGAAATGCCAAAGAGAAAGGAATTTTCTCTCCTAAAACAGAGGAGGGCATGCGATTCACAAGATAACGTGCCATAAGAACTGCATTACCTCAGAACGAATGTGGGGCACGAATCTGAATGAGAAGAGTATGGGTGACATCGAGTAAGTGGCAATGCTCTCTGCAACACCATTCTATTGAGAAGTATATGCATATGATGTTTGATGAATTATACCGCGAGATGAAAAGAATTTTGAGAGAGAGTGTGTACATAACTCCAAAACATTATCAGTTCTCACAAATTTCACAGACAAAGAGAAAATATTTTGTAGTTCATTATTAAAAGTTTTGATAACATCCCCTGCTTCAGATTTATTCTTCAAAGAAACACCCATGACAAACGAGAGAAATCATCAACTGCGACAAGGTAAAATCTGTGCCCCTGGTGATTAGGAAAACGACTCGGACCCCAAATATCTATATGAAATAACTCAAAACGGGAGCAACCGCTCCAGCTCTGACGGCTAGGAAAAGCAGATCTATGATGCTTTCCCAACTGACAAGCCTCACACTGGATGGAAGAGCGAGGGGAGATCTAAGGCAGGACATGACACATCTTCTGTAGAGGGAGATGACCAAATCGCATGCGTCATGTGAAAGGAGAGACTGATCTAGATGAGTGAGAAGATATGCCAACATAGGTGGTTTGGACCAGTCGATAGAGACCGCCCTGCTCACGACCACTGCCAATCACCCTGCCCGTAAGTATGTCCTGAAAAACAAGAGACGATGGGTCAAAAATAGCCCGAAAATGTAAATCATTTGTAATCTGAGTGATAGATAATAAATTCGGAGAAAAGTCAAGCACATGTAACACATTCTACAAACGCATTGACGATGCCAGACTGATCCTCCCCTGTCTTGTAACCGGGAATGGGTCTTATCTGCTATGAAAACAATTCTACCTGGAGGTACCTGTCTGTAAGCTGCAAGTTGATCTCTATCACGCATATATGTGATGTGTCGCTCCAGAGTCCGTAATCCATTCTTTAATATCAGAACCATGACAAGTAGTAAGAGCATATATGCTACCTGAGGTACTGGAGGAGGCAGAGGCGGCGGCATCTGAGTGGCCTTCTGGAGTAGATGAAGAGTCAAGGGAACTCCTCGAAGTCATAGTGTCCCACAGTCGAGCAACAAGGTCATCATACCTATGATCCGAGGAAGCAACAACTTAAGAATCTGCTTTCTCCGCTACACGAGTGGACGCAGGAAAATCATGCTTAGAGTAGCATGTATCTTCTGTATGGCCAGGACGATGAAAAAAAGTGCATGATTGACAAACACAACCTCCTCTACCACGAGGTCCACGTCCACGAAACTGAGAAGGCCCCCTACCACGGGAGGCTGCCATCGCAAAGGTCTGACTCGAGATAGGAGATGGGACAGTGATCCTACTGAGTCTTATGAAAGCCTCCTCCATAGGAGGAATGATAACATCTGCTAGGATATGTGATCGAGCCGCCTCATATTCATGGTCTAACACCGCAAGAAAGACACCAACCATATTTGCATTCCGATATGTCTTCTGCTCAGGAGTGGATGTGAGGGACATGAAATTGTGCGGCTTCTCAAACATCCCATGCAGGGATGTTTACAAAGAGTGTAGTGGCCAGCCATTTTGCTTGATGGTGAAGCTATCATGTTGTAATTGCAGTATCTTGGTCTCATTACTCGCATGGGAATAAGTAGCAGCGGGGATATCCCACATCGCCTTGGCGGTTGGCTGATGTAATACATCATTGGCAATCTCAATTGCCAATGTACCATATAACCAGACCTTGGTATATGCATCATCTGACTCCCATGGGGCATTGATTCTTGTTTTCTCAGCTGGCTCCTCCTCGGTAAGAATGTGTTTCTTACCCGTGGATTTCATAAGCCTCATGAACTACATAGCCCAGAGCTCGTACTTTGTCCTGTCCATCTTGACAATCAGGGTCGGAACTCTGAAAGCGCCAGTGGCAGGTACATCGACCTTGCTCTCTGACATAATGCCGGATGAAGAACTAGGGTTTGTAGATGTTTGTGTACACGGACATATAGCGATTTGATCACATGTGTAGACTCATGCAATCAAATCCATCACCATGATCGAGCCTCTACGGATGGACAAGGTAGAGGAGATCCACGAGGAGATCCGGATCTGTGGTGGTGTCGACCCAAGCCGCACAACCTGCAACCGCCAGAGTGGCGGTGGCCTGCGCACGGCCGCACAGGTCGAGAAGGAAGGGAGGGGTTCGACATGCGTGTCATTGGAGCTGGGACAGAGGTGGGTTTCGGCCTGCGCACCGCTGTTGAGGAAGGAAAGGAGGGAGGAGGGGCTGCATCATCGAGGCTTTTTTTCCGGGTACCAGAGCTCCGACGCAAGGCCCTAATTGTCGGTTTTGGTCATCATTTCGGTTACCGACCGAAACGGAATTTCGGTCGAAATTTGGCCGAAATTTTGGTCATTTTTTGTACTAGGGCCCCCATATTTCGATCATCTCGGCCATTTCGGTCGAATTTCAATTTCCACTGGATATCGATGTTCGACAGAAATTCGATCGTTTCGCTGAAATTTGAGGCCATGCTCCGGCCTAGGACCGCCGCTCTGATACCATGTTAGGGGAAATGAACGAATTCTCTATTCCTGTGAACCCTAGGCTCTTTCATCTAAGGGAGAGACCTATGGGTAAATTACATAAGTTGGACTAATAACAGATGAATAGAGAAACAATACTTAAGACATATAATAACTCTACAATAAAGTATATAAAGTATAAGATAAAGATACAAGGTTGTAATTGCTTAATCTGCTCATACAAACTGAACCTTCTTGTAGTGGACTCGCGTATCACTTACGTTACCCATAGGTGTTGCTTTGAAGTATCCTGTGTTAGCTATAATAATGATCTCATGGCATGCAATTTTGATTTTATTTTCTTTTTCACGACCTTCATTAGCTGGGGACTTTTGAAGCAGTGGTCTCATTGCTTACTTGAAATCTAGTTAAAGATGCATGCATTATTTGAGTTGGTCTTTTGTAAGTGATATATCAAGATAACCTAAATGGAATTTGGGATTATCTCAAATAGTTGGTTGCAATCTAGTGCTATACGAGGATTTAGATAAAACTTAGATCCCAAGATTCTTATTAGAATAAACTCATTGTAGAAGCAATAGATTTTGCCCATTTCACTGATATTCTGTTACATCTCATTGACGTTTCGTCATATTTCACCAATATTTTGCTGAATCCTAGAAAGGAAAAACATGTGTGATTTGATTTTACTTACTTGGGCGAACCATTTTTTTTGCAAAAGTTCGCTAAGATTTAGCGAATATTTAATTTTCTACTTCCACACATGGGAAGACTTAAATCCTTTTTAAAAAGATCCGTCTGTCACGAGGCAACTTCCTTAATAGTATTTTTTTAAAAATATTATTTAGGAAGTTGTCGATGACTGTTTTACGCTGGCTGTCGACTACCAAATAGTATTTGGTAGTTGGAATATTGGCAATTTAGCTGGAAAATTGATGGAGATAATGAATACGATGGAAAGAAGGAAGTTTCATATACTATGTCTTCAAGAGACTAAATGAGTTGGAGAGAAAGCAAGGGAGATCGAGAAGACATGTTTTAAATTTTGGTATTTAGGTAAAGATAAGGGCAGAAACGATGTTGGAGTGGTTGTTTATAAGGATTTGAAGGATTGTGTGGTTGAGGTGCAAAGATTCGGGGATTGGATTATTTTGCTAAAATTGATGCTTGAATAAGAAATTCTAAATATCATCTCGGTTTATGCACCGCAAATTGGTTTAGATGAAAGGACTAAACAAGCTTTTTTGGAGGATCTGGATAAGATTTTACAAGGAATTCCACAAAGAGAGATGATTTGCATAGGTGGAGATCTTAATGGACATGTGGGAAAATATACTTCAAGGTATGTTAGTGTTCATGGAGGACATGATTTTGAGGATAGAAATGAAGAGGGAAAAGCCATTTTGTATTTTGTAACGGTATATGATCTTTTTATATCAAACACTCTCTTCAAGAAGAGTGAGGAGCATTTAATTACTTATAAGAGTGACCCAACTAGAACACAAATAGATTACTTTGCGTTGAGGAGAAGAGATCGGTTGTGTTGTAAAGATTGCAATGTAATCCCAAGAGAGAGTTTGACAACCTAACATCGCTTGTTAGTCTTGGATGTGCAAATAAAAGGGCTGGTAAAGAAAAGGAGGGTTCCTAAGATTACTAGAACTGGATGGTGGAATATTCCACTGAAGCAAACGAACTTCAGGGAGAAAGTTTTAGAAGACTTATCTTGGGATTGTTGTGGAAGTGCAAACGAGATGTGGGAGACAGTAGCATCTTGTATCAGATAGGTAGCCAAAGAGATGCTTGGCGAGTCAAAGGAAGGAGCTCCAGGTCAAAAGGAGGCTTGGTGGTGGAGTGAAGGGGTGCAAGAGAAGCTAAAAATTGAAAGAACTTGCTTTAAAGCTATGTCTAAGGATAGAACAAAGGAAATTGTCATAAACTAACAAATAGCGAAGGAGCGAAGCTAAGTCAAAAGCTTATGAAGTTTTGTATAAAAATCTCGACTCTAAGGAGGGCCGAAAGGATATATTCACGTTGGCCAAAGTAAGAGAAAGGAAGATCAAAGACCTTTCTCAAGTGAGATGCATTAAGGACGAGGAAGGTCACATACTTGTTACTCAGAAGGATATAAAGACTAGATGGGGGCAATACTTCCATAAACTTTTCACTTGGGAAGGAAATAGCGAGATCACTTTGGGTGATCTAACTAGTAGTGAAAGCTACTTGAATCATGCAAGCTATAGACAAATACAAAGAAAGGAAGTAGATGTGGCTTTGAAGGTTATGATGCCTGGGAAAAGTTTAGGATCGGATGACATCCTTGTAGAAGTATGCAGAGTTTTAGTTGAGCGTGGTTTGACTTGGCTTACGAATCTATTCAATGTTATTTGGCGAGGCAAGAAAATGTTTGAAAATTGGAGGAGTATCGTGGTGCATCTTTATAAGAACAAATGAGTCATTCAAAATTGTTCAAATTACAGAGGTATCAAGCTGATAAGTCACATGATGAAAATTTGAGAACGTGTGATCGAAAGAAGGTTGAAGCAAGTTTCCAAAGTAAAAGAAAATCAATTCGGATTCATGCCAGGTCGCTCAACTATTGAAGCCATCCATTTGTTGAGGAGAACAATGGAGATTTATAGAGCTAATAGGAAGAACCTCTATATGATTTTTATTGATTTGGAGAAGGCTTATGATTCTATCCCACGAAAGATATTGTTTAGAGTTTTGGAGAAGTTACAAGTACCTGTCCTATACATTAACCTCATAAAGGACATGTATGATATGGCTTTATCCTGTGTAACGACCCCGTCTGGGAAGACTGATTATTTTGACATCAGGGGTCAGCTTTGAGTCAATTTCTTTTTATTTTGATTATGGATGAGTTGGCAAGTCACATTCATGATGAGTTACCTTGGTATATGTTATTTGCTGATGATATTGTGTTGATTGACGAGACTAGAGATGTAATAAATGAGAAGCTTGAGATCCAGAGATATTCATTAGAGACTAAAAGATTTCGTATAAGTAGGGCTAAGACGGAATATATGGAGCGCACTTTTGATGGAAGCAATGGTGAAGGAATCGAGGTGATGATTAGTGACGATAACATTTGGAAGAGAGATTCTTTTAGATATATGGGATTTATTTTGCAACATGATGCGGAAATTGATGGAGATGTTACTAATAAAATAAATGCAGGCTGGCTAAAGTGGAGAGGAGCCCCTGCTGTTCTCTGTGATAAGAAAATTCCTTAAAAAATTAAAGTAAAGTTTTACAAAGCAGCTGTGAGACCTGCTATGCTATATAGATCTGAGTGTTGGCCTGTGAACCATAGACATGTGTAGAGAATGGCTGTAGCAGAAATAAAAATGCTAAGGTGGATGTGGGGACACACACACACACACGTAAAGATCGGATCCGTAATGATGCAATCAGAAAGAAAATTGGTGTAGCTCCGGTCGAGGATAAGATGCGAGAAAACCTCTTAAGATGGCTTGGTCATTTGCAAAGAAGGTCTGCTGATGCACCAGTTAGGAGATGCGAGTGTTGGGATGCTGAGCTGGCTAAGAGAGGGCGAGTACGGCCCAAGAAGTGTTGGAAAGAGACTATACGAAGGGATCTTTGTTTTTTTAGATATAAGCCCGAGCTTGACCCAAGATAGATCTAAATGGTGGCGAAGAATCTTTGTAGCTGACTCTACTTAAGTGTGGGAAAAGGCTTTGTTGTTGTTGTTCCACACATGGGATGACACCATTAACATTGGCTCAAGCAATAACAAGACCAACCAAATCTTTTCTACTATAAGTGCGTTGGCTAAATGGATTCTTTGCTTCCACACAGAAATTGGGTCATACCCCGATTTAAATTGAACGAAATCGTATTCTTCGTATTTGTCTCTTCCAACACCTTTTTCTATTCCCTTACCTCTCTTTCAAGATTCATACTCTTAACTTCTCACTTCTTCAAATTGCATTTGCCCGAACCACCTTAGTCTACTTTTGTATTTAAATTTGTATTCTTTAGTGCCACACGAAGCTTTTGCATTTTTAAGGAAAAAGGCGAAATCCGGAATGGTGTTAGCCTTACTTGTCTTATATTCTCATGCGAATCCGACCTTTATTCGTGCGAACACACTGATAAATCTTCAATTTATTACCATAAACAGACATGAATTAGGATGGAATCAATCACATGCATTTTAAAGTATATTCTTCCTATTGTATGCACACAATATTTTAACATTTGCATATAGTATAACACTCAAAATTAGATTATGACCTCCTCCTAGGGTACCATTTACCATCCTCTAGCGAACCATCTTTTAGGGAGACAACCCTCATCCTAACATCAACTCCATGCACATTCGATGAAGACCGATCCTCACCTACTTGCGATGGCCCTCACTCTATTTTCCTAACACTCTTATACCCTCCATCTCGTCTCTCCTACCTTGTTTTGTAATAAGTACAATGTGAGGCATCTATTACCCGTATTACCCGTATTGTAATAATACCACTCTTGACACTTTTTACTTCTGCATTTACTTTCCCTACATTACTAGTGTCATTTGCTTCAATTTTTTTGAAGCCACTATTCTAGAATTTGTTAGAATCTCATGACTCTTGCACATATGATGTATTTGATTTAAAACATCTGTCTCATTTTTACATCACCGGTAGCTATCTCACATTCCTATCATCTGCGTCCATCATATTCTTTGCACTCCTCCCTCTATTTTTAGGGATATCACACGGTTTTCCATAAAATTGCGTAAAAATTGAAAATCAACACATGCTTGCTATTACTTACGTGTCAATTTGCTTGATACATACTGCACGTGACGCCAGAAGTTGGATGTGTATTAAGGAAGAATCAAAAGAGCATGTAAAGGTTAAATGGTCATAAAAACTTTTTTGAAGAAAAAAGGGCCTCCATTGTATAGGGTGTGCCCAAAAACTTGATCATTTATCACCAAAAGTATTACAATCCTATGTTATTTACAGTAAATTGTGAATCCTTCTCCCACTATAAGTTGGGTCGGCTACATGGATTCTTGCTCAAATCCGTTTTGAAAGATTCGACTATTTTTTACGCTGGCTTTTGACTGCCTAACGCAACCCCCACAAGGGAGGATTTGAACCCTGATCTTTTGGGTGGTAGGCACACTGCACTACCACCAGACCATTTAAGTGGGCACAATGTCATTTACTATAAAAATAAAAAAGTACATGCTCCAACTCTCAACCAGCACCTTAGCATGCATCACCACGTTGTCGGTGTAGAAGCTATCCCGACGAAACACCACTCCATTTCTCGCCAACTATAGCGCTTATATCATTGCCACACTCCTTGATCTTTCCTTCTCCGTGCCCGTCCAATCTGCCCCCAAATATCTCCAGAAATTGGAAATGCTGTCCGTACTCACGGCCTGAGACCGGAAGAGGTTCCAAATCCCCAACGAGCTCCCACACTTGAAGAAGAGATGATCATCATCCTTAACCTCACTAGACATCGAGGGCAAGTTGGATCGACCTCCTCAACGAAGTGAGCAAATCTGTTCTTAATCAGCAGTCGCCCCTGCCTGAAAACAAAAGGAACACCTTTACACGATTTGTAACCTTCCACTTCCATATCCGCCTGCAATTTGCGGCATATCCTCTCAGGTAAAAAAACTAATGAGCCCTTCAAGGCCCTGTAGGTCTTCCTCACTGAGAACGAACCATTACACCAGATCCAACAATCACGCCCGTAAGTAGGTCTCTCTACAGTCTCAAGCTCCTCAACCAGAATCATAAGCTTCTCCAACTGTTGATATGAAAGTTTAGATCTAAACTGCGGGAAAAACTACGTAAACAATCCGGGCGTTTTGCCAACGTCATAAGCCTCGTGAATCTCACTTGTATAGCCCCCCTACTCCAATCGTCCGTCCAGAAATAGAATCCTATACTGTCTCCGACAATCGGTCTCTAGAACGGACAGATCTCCTGACCCACACTGCACACGACACTCTAGAAAAACGAAGGTGCGGACCCCATATCATCGCTACCGGGGAAGGCGAGCCAACCTCGTCAATCCTCCTGATCAAGTTGCTATCTGAACTGGTATAATCACCCGAAATACGGGTAACCCACTTGCTGAGCAAAGCCTTATTCATCTCTTCCAACCTACGAACCCCAAGGACTTTGTCCTTTTTCGAACAGGACACTATATTCTAATCCACCAATGAAAACCCCTTTGATCATCCGGTTGACGACCAAAAAAACCATATCATAATGGTCTCAAGCCTCTTCTACATACTTATCGATATCAATCTCAAGGAGAGAAAGAATATAGGTATCACGGACAAGACTGATAGCAATAACACCAATCTACCACTACTGGACAAGCAAACCGACTTCCAATCTGCTAGTCTTTGCTCCAATTTCTCCACCACCTATAACCAATCAACAAGACACATCCTCCCAGACACCAGGCATATCCCAAAATATCTTAGAGGCAAGTTTCTAAATGCCGAGCGCAACCAACTAGCACATAGGTCAATCTCTGCATCAGTCAGGCCAAAAGGAACAAATTCTGATTTCTCTCTGTTGAACCTCAAATTGGACACGACACCATGGATGTCGAGAACCACCGAATGTTCCCTGCAATTGTCTGCGCCACCTTCTAAAAAGAGAATCGTATCATCTGCATACTGAAGAATGTGAACTGAAATCTCTTCCATTCTGTATTCACTACAAAATCTGTTTGTTGTGGCACGTTCAACCATGACCATCAAGGCATCTGTTGCAAAAACAAAAAGTAGAGGTGCTAGTAGGCAACCCAGATGAACTCCACATTGTGGTTGAAAATATCCCCCCTTCGGCTACCCATTCACCATAATAGCATAAGATGCTTTCGTGATACACTGCTTCATCCATGAGATCCACCTATCTGGAAAACCATGTCTGTATATTGAAATCCACAAAAAGTTCCAGTCAACGCAGTCATACGCCTTCAAAAAATCCACCTTCCACAATACTCCATTAGTTCTCCTTCTGTGCCAATATGCCACAATCTTCAATGTTGTAATCACACTATCCATAAGATGCCTACCGGTTAAGAAGTCACTTTGATCCAGAGAAATGATCTTTGTGAAAAGACGTGAAATGAAAAGTTGCATTCATCGTAGTTCTAGAGCTCTCTTATATAGGAGAAAAGTTCTAAGGGAAAATTACATAAAGCGGGCAAAAGAAATATGAAATAAAGATAAAGAGATACAAATATCTCAACACTCCCCTCAAGATGGAGCATTTGTGTCTATCATGCTCAACTTGGAACAACAATGATGAAAAGGACCTTTAGCAAGAGTTTTGGTAAACATATCTGCAATTTGGTCGCCTGAAGCAATGTGTGAGGTGGAAATAGGTCCCTTCTGAATTAGATTGCGAGCGTAATGGCAATTCACTTCGATGTGCTTTGTTCTTTCATATAAGGTTGGATTATTAGCTATGAATAAATGTGCTTGGTTATCACATTTGAGGTGCATATGAAGAGGTGCCTCAATAGTTAGATCAATCAAGACAAACTTGACCCACATCATTTCCGTGCTCCCTTGGACGATTGCTCTATAATTTGATTCAGCGCTAGATCTAACCACAACCGTCTGTTTCTTACTTTTCCATGAAACCGGCATAGTGAAGCATGATGTGAATTTTCTGTCCTTAGGGTATCCAACATAGTCTGCATTAGCACATCCAATAACTGTGAGAGACATGCCTCTTCTGAACAGAAGTCCTGCACCTGGAGAAGACTTCCGATGCCTCATGATCATGTTAACTACATCCATATGACCCTGCCTATGTTGTTCCATAAACCGGCTGACTGTACTAACAACAAATGATATATCACGCTTGGTGATAGTGCCATTTTTTTTGGAAGCTCTGGTGATAGTGACATGCAATAGCTTCCCTACCGGCTCTCTCTATTGTCTTTTATAAACCTCTTCAGAGTCATCATCTTAGAGCTTAGCATTAGGATCCATTGGAGTAGTAGCAGGTCTACATCCTGTCATGCCCATTTTAGATAGATGGTCTGTGACATATTTCCTTTGCATCATCACCATACCACGTTGATTTCTTGCAAATTTTAGACCAAGAAAGTAACAGAGATTGCAAAGATCCTTTGTCATAAACTGTTGTCCAAGAGATCCTTAGCTACCTGAGTACCCTGTTCATCACTGCGTGTAATAATAATGTCATCTACATAGACCGGAATCACAACAATACCTTTCTGGTTCTCTTAGCAAAAAGAGAGTGACTTGTCGTAGATCTGACAAACCCCTACTGTTCAATCAATCTGTCGTAGATCTGACAAATCCCTACTGTTCAATCAACTCTGAGAGCTTCTGGAACCAGGCCCTCAGACTCTGTTTAAGGTCATAAATGGCCTTAAGAAGTCTGTACGCCATATGTGACTCCCACTCATCAGCAAACCCTGGTGGCTGCTCCATGTAAACTTATTCATGCAAGTCACCATACAAGAATGCATTCTTGACATCTAATTGGAATAGAGGCCAGTCGCGTACCACATCGATAGAAATGAGAATCCTCAGTGTAGAGTGACGAGCAACTAGAGAAAATGTATCTTGATAATCCACCCCGTAAGTTTGGGTGAATCCGCGAGCAACAAGTCTGGCCTTATACCTATCCACAGTGCCATCCGCGCATTGTTTCACCGTAAATACCCATTTGCTACCAACAACCGATGCAACAAGGGGAGCCTGTACAATACTCCAAGTGCTGCGAGACTGTAATGCTGCCATCTCCTCCATATTTAGAAGCCACTGACTGCTCTGCAATGCTTCCTGATATGACCATGGTATCTCCACAGCCGGCAGGCCCATAAGGGCCACAACAAACCTCTGAAACTCCTCTGAGAGACGTGCAAGAAAAACATGGGAAGCAAGAGGATACATAGTGCATGTATGCCTCTGCTTCAGTATGGTAATAGGCATATCTAGGTCCCCAACTTCCTCAGCGGTCTGGAACATCTAAGGCCTCCTGCTCATTATGCTGTACGCGCAAATCACTAATGCCATCGGTAGAAATTAAGAGCTCATAACATACCTGGGGCGTGCTGGATGATGGAGGAGGCACATGAGCACGAGGTCTGCTCTGGTAAACCTGCGGAAAGCAACTGGATGTGGCAGGTGGTGGAGGAGGTGGTGGTAGTGTTGAAGGTAGTGAGGAAGTGGAGCCTGGAGTAGACAAAATCGGAGGTAGAGGCATGTATACTTCTTTTCCTTTCTTTCGAAGGAATAATCTTGTCACCTATAGGAGATAAAAACATAATGGACTCAAAGAAGGTGACATCCGCACTAAACTAAAACTTTCGTCGAACATGGTCAAAGCAACGGTATCCTTTTTGGGTCCTGGAATACCCCACAAAAATGCTCTTGACAACTCTAGGAGAGAGCTTGTCTTGACATGGAAACGTATGATGAACAAAAGCAACCGACCCAAAAACACGAGGGGTAAGATAGAAAAGATCCGTCTCAGGAAACACAATCGAGAACGGGATCTTCTTCCCCAGAACCGATGAGGGCATACGATTCACACTGTATCAAACAATTAGAATCGCATCCCCCCAGTATGAATGAGGAGGACGACTCTGGATAAAGAGAGTCATGGTAACATCCAAAAGGTCTCCATTGACAGTCCTAGATATCCACACACGTGCATATGCGTCTTCTGCCTCCTATGATGCATTAACCCTAGTCTTGTCACTTGGCTCCTCCTTCGTGAGGATTTGCTTCTTGCATTACACTGCATTAGGCTCATGAATTGCATGACTCAGTTCATAATTCGTTCCATCCATCTTGACGACGGGTGTTGGACCTTTGAAGACACCCATGGATGAAACATCTGCTTTGTTGTCTGACATGACGGCAACAATCTCTAAGATTGGGGATGCAAACTGAAATAACTGAGTCTATACAGACATACAAGAAGATGGTTGTGGGTGTAAACTCATACCACATCCTCTTCTATCCGTTGGACGCCTCTTTGGGTGACTAGGGTGATTTTAAATGATCAAAACACACCATAGGAACCCAGAAATAGACCTAACAAGATTTAAATAGTCCTTTTGGAATGATTTTTCAGATTGAAACGGAGTCCGCCGAGAATGACAAGGGTTTTGAGAGCAGAGGCGGCGACCTTAGAGCTCCACAACAGGATGCCGGTGACGGTAGCCTGGATTGCTGCGGTCCAAGACAACGACATCGCTGCTGCTGCTGCTGGTGCGGCAAGCGGCGGCGGCAGCAACCGCTGCTTTGCGGTGCAACGGAAACGGTCGGCGGCGGCGGCCGACTGCACGAGGTAAGGACGTGGCGACGGTTGAGTTTAGGTGGGGTGGGGAATCTATGGCACAGGCTTCGGTATAGGACCGTCGCTTTGATACCATGTGAAAAGGCGTGATATGAAAAGTTGTATTCATCGTAGCACTATGGCTCTCTTATATAGGAGAAAAGCTCTAAGGGAAAACTACATAAAGAAGAAATAAAGAAAGACGAAATAAAGATAAAGAGCTCAACAATCTTGTCCAACACTCCCCTCAAATAGTTGGCCAATAACTTTACCAGGATCAAATAAATTGCATTTGATAATGCAATCGACCTATAGTCCTCAATCCTGGTTGCAACGTACTTCTTGGGAAGTAAGAAAAGGAAAGAGCGATTGATTCTGTCAACACTAAAATTTCCCTTTGCGAATTCAGTTCCCACCCCAATACCTCATCCGCCATCAAGTCCCAGAATTCTTGGAAGAAGAAAATGGGTAAATCATCTGGTCTAGCGCATCCGTTCAGATACAAACCTAACAGAGCCTCACGAATCTCCAGCAACCCTAAAGGCATCGTCAATGACTTCACATCCAGATCTGATATGCGGCTCACCCCTAGCCCCAACCATCTCGAACCACAACGAGGAAGGCGTCTGCTCATATCCCTGAAATAATCAATACTCGCTCTTGTAACTTCCACCTCCCCCGAGACACCTCTCTCCCCACCTCTATTGAATGAATTAAGTTTCTCCTCCTCCTATCTTTTGCAACCGTGTGAAAGAATCTGGTATTGGCATCGCCCTCCTTCAATCACTTTTGCCGCGACCCCTACCTCCACTCAAATTCTCGCTTCCTATCCTCTTCCTCCAAGATCCTCTGCACCACGCCACGACTCACAAGCTACTCAACGTCCAACTCCCTGTCATCATCCATCATGTCCAACCTTACCAACTCCTCCTGATCCCGCATCCTCCTCCGTTCCCTCCCAGAGCATGAGTCTCTCCTGAACACCATCAGTCTACTGCGTAACTCGGCCAAATTTCGTGCAAGCCTCATTGTGGCTGAGCCCATCACTTCCAAATCCGTTCAGAAAGAGCACACCATGTCCCGCAAGCCCTCCTCCAACATCCAACAGCGCTCGAATATAAAATACGAGGATGACCCTCTACCACTGCAAGAGTCAAAACACAAGCGCATGTGATCTGAACAGATCTAGGCAACTCCGTAAAATCACCCAGGCTAAACATCTCCAAAGCCTCCAGGTATAACGCTGGTTTGTCACATCCAAGGCCTCTAACGCTAAATCTGCCAATATCTCCGCTCAAAGGCCAGAACCAAGATCCTGCGCACTTTTCCCCCTCGGTATGTCTTCCGAAAAAGAAGCATAGCATTGAAATCAATGCCGATCAACCACACATCTCTGGGAATTTGAGTCCAACCGCTGGTAACTCTTTCCACACTATATTCACGTTAGCCCCCGCAACAACATATATCGAAGTTATGACGAATCTGGTCTGATCCGCCTTGCTTACCAGAACCACTGAAACTGAATGGACAATATCATCTCATCCACAAGGTCAAAAAGCTCCCCACTCCAAGAAACCGCAATCCCGCCAATGTTACAAATTGTCAGAGTAGCTTTGAACTCGGTAAGATAAGGAACAGAGGTGGAACCCACCTTGATCAGATAACTCAAACTTTTACGGGAATAACTTTGAAAATCCTTTTGGCATATCCATGATTTCGTTTCCATCTGTGCTACCTTTAACTACTATGGTATCACAGAAGAATATGTCTGTCTAGAGACTTTCCTATTTTGCCTCACAGACTTACCTAACCATTGACCTTGGAAAGGCGATTAGAATTTGGGTCGAGACGAACACTGAATCCATGAAGAAATTCTTTCGCATGTGGCGAATCAACACTCTTAGGGAAGCTATCTCTACCTTCTCCTAACGTCAAACTCTTCCATGAGGCTTGGGATCGATTTAAAGATAGCTATCTATGCCATGTAGTTCTACCGTTCTTTACTGGTTTGGACGAGAGAATTCACGACAATATAAACAATGCATGTGGAGACAGATACCCCAGCATGAACGATAACATCACCTCAATGTTAGTTGAGAATTTTAATGAGAACTTCGTGACCCAGGTCTTGGTAGTTGACTTTGGTAGGAACAAAAAAACACAACAAGCTTATGACGCTAGAGGCCAAAGCTCCCAAGCAGACATGTTGGTTATATGATTTTTACTCATAATCCTGAGATTAGGTGGTTTGGGAAACCCTTTCTTTCATAACTTTGAAAGCCACCATAAGTGTTCTTCACGGGGCAAACATGTTTAGTAAAGGGAAAGAGAACATTTTATTCTAAGCAAAGCTTTAACCAACTGTTGGTTGTTGCGTAAAATCTTAAATGCAGATGCAGCTATCCTGCCAATAGCAATCTACTCCATATTAGATCGATGTTCCCTTGTACAGTATTTACTCTTAGAATGAGCTTATTTTATGATGTATCCGAGTATCTTATTGTTTTTTGACTTGCCGAATCTTCTTAGAACATACCACGAATTCTTCCTCAATCTCATCATTGGTCAGATATTCTTTAGAATAATATGTCCAAAATGTATCGCAGGTATCGACTGTAACGAAATAATTAGTTGAACTTGCAGAAGAGCTGCAATTGAGCAACTATCAGATCCATGAGCAAGTGCTCCATCTTCTAAACTAGCAAGATGCAGCAAACTTTTGACCACAGCTGTAATCAGCAAACATGTCCAATGACTTCCTTTAATAAAACCTTTAAATGACAATTCCAGATTCACATTTAAAACCCTGGGAAAAACCAAGAGCTACTAAGCTACTTGTGCATTCTTCAGAGAGATGTATGCACATACAAAAACTCATGCCAAATAATTTAGCTAAAGTCCATGTCTGCTTGTGTTGATTTAGCTTCCTCAGTCGATATTGAAGCCACTTCATTGGTAAGACGTGAACTGCAATCAAGTGCACCACAATCATTCGAAATAACAAAAGTTATCTTATATTCCTACAAGAGAAAAAAGATAGCTTTTGTGCACACATCCTTCGATGTGTGCACCTCTCTCATCCTTTGCTAGAAATTTAAGCCCAATTCATTGTTTGCAAAGTTGGGGGCAAGAATGTCTCAGAAACATTTATGCAAAACCAAATACTTCCCTAAAGCATCCTTAGTTCAGAAAATCGACATCGAAAAGTGAATAATGATCAAGAACGGGAAACTGACAATCTAGCTTGAGGTTCTTAGCTGATGTGCACACATCAAAAGGTGTGTGCACTCCCAGTAACACAGGTTCGAGCTTCCCATCAGATCCTTAGACCATCTTAGTAATGCTTTCCTTCAGCCAATCAAAGAAAACTCTAGTAGAAATCCAATGTGGGTTCTGTTGATTATGAATATTCAACCTAACTCCACTTCGCAGGATATTTTAGGTGTGTTTTTTGTGTATCGGGGATTTGTGTGTGGGTGGGTGGGGGGTCGTGGTGTATGAGTTCACCTTTATAGATGGTTAAGAAGTAGACATGGCAAAAAACTGTTTCAGGGCATATGGCAGTATTCTTACCCACTATGTCCATGCATTCCACAATATACATGCACTGACAATTCATACACCAATGCGCACCCATACAAATTACACTTCATTGCACATTAACAATTTTCCTGTTAAAATAGACCTTAAGGAAGCATCACTTGTTCTGAAGGATCTTACTTCTGCATGTAGGTTTTTGGTGCTTTCAGGATGTATGTTAAGATGCTTCTTATGTGGGATTCCAGGATTCAGATTGATGGAGGTGGTGAGACAGAAACCAGTACTTCGTTCCTTGAAGCCAGGAATCTAGTTGTACTTAGGGTATTCTATCACAGCTTTCTGAGAATTTCCTTTTCAAATTGTCATTTTTCTTTATCTATGAGATATACATGTCCACTTTCATTTGTTCTGGCAGCACAAATCTGTTATATGTTCCAATGCGGCGTTGGGAGTTAATGGACAAGGGTTGTTGAAATTATCTGGTCCTGGAGATACCATCAAGGGTCAAAGACTTTTCTTGTCGCTATTTTACAACATTGAGGTAAATGTCAGACCATAATCAATGAAATAAATCGTTGTAATATTGTTTTTTAATTAAAACCCCGGGTTAATGTTGCTTCCAAAAAAGCGGCAGTGGGCCAGGCATCTCTTTATGTTGATGCTTGAAACTGTATATGGGTCCATTGTCCATTCAATGAGTGAAAAGAAAAAGCAACGTGCAAAGAATAATATGTAACCAGCATTCAGGTTCTGCCAACTATCAACTGCTGTACTAATCGGGCATCAGATCTGTGCACATTCCGCCATTTCAATTTTTCTAACATGCACGCATCTTATCCTGTAGAATTTGATCCGAAATCCTTTATACTCATTGGATTAATTTCCTCTTTTGTAGTTCATCTTTTCCTCCTCCTTTCTTGGATATCATCATTTTCCTTTTTTTTAATTCTTATTTTTCAGGCTTACTATCTTTCTGCTGTGTTTGCCTGCCTTTCTCAATTCTGGCAGCATAGCCTTAAATGTATGGACTGTTGTAAAAGTCGGCCGACTAGTCGAGTCGGGGGAGGGGGGGGGATAGTGATGAATCCGTTTTTGCCAATGTTAATTTGCGTGAATTGTCGTACGTTGGAATTAATGTTGAATTTGTCGTTGTCGGGCAATCGGAATCGGTCAAGAAATTAACCACAATAATTTAATCAATTTTTAATCGTGTGATTTTATGTTTATTTTACTTGGACAAGTCCTTAGGTCGAACTCAATGAGGAAAATGAACAACCTAGAATTATGTCTATCAAAGTTCATGCACGGTTTTCGCGACGGTATTTTTTTTGTATTTTTAATGCAATTTAGAATGCAAAATGCAAATGTAACCAATTTTAGGGACTAAAATACGATTTTCAATCAAGCGATGTCCGAAAAATACGAAACTTGGCCGAGATGTCAATAATGATGAAATTAATGCACTGTAATTTTTTTGGAATTTTTGGATGCAAGGTAAATATTTTATGAATTTCAATAATTAATTATAAGAAATATTAAACCTAATTATTTTCAAGGAATAAAATTGTCCAAGATCTATCACTAGGTGATAGATTTCAGAAATATCCTAAACCTCAAAAATATAAGATTTAATACCTATAAAAAATTAAATATTGAAATATGCATAATGATTTTTATAAGGCAAACTATGCATGCAAATGCAATTCTTTTTGGATACGACGTAACATACAACTAATTCTACATTTAATGATTTTTGGCAATTTTTTGAGCAATGGTTAATCACCTATGAATTTCTATGCACAGAATGGGCAAAATATGCAATTTTCCATAAAACAATTAATTATTAATTAATCACAGATCACAAAAATGTCAAACATATGCCAAGATGTAGAGAATTAGTTGTAGAACAAAATGCCTATTTTTGATAAATAAAATGATACGATGTAGATGTCTAAAATAACATGGGAACATTGGTGTATCAATGCAAATTATAACAATTAAATAAAAAATAGCAAACTGCAGAGAAGGACTATTCTGTAATTACCGAGATCTCAAGGGGGCTTCCTGCAAATATTCCCAGAGGTCACGTGCTTCTCACGTGACCCATGAGAGGGTGGACGCCAAGGAAATTTGGTGAGAGGTCAGGGGCGTATGCGCAGTTCCTCCAGAGAGTTATGCGGGGCTCAGGTGCAAGCGGTTTGGCTCGGGATGTGGCTCGGTACGAAGCTCCACGTGGCGGTTCGACTTTCTTCGAGGACACCAGAGGCACCAGGCTTGGATTCGAGGCTAGCTCTTAATCTGGAATGTTGATAATGCCAGATCTGATGACTGGGATTTGGGGATGCTTTAACGGTTTTGATTAGTGGAGTTCTTCATCCGTTGGTTACTGTAGCTTGATTCTGGGTGAGGAAGCGGGAGCGTGGAGAGGAGGCGTTGCAGTGGAGCTGGGCGCGGCCTCCGGGCGGTGAACGCGTGGTCGACACACGGTCGTGGGTCGTCGGGGAAGATGCTTCTCGAGTCGCGACTGAAGGCGGAGAAGCTTCTGCGTGGAGTCGTGGATGAGGTTGTGGACGAACGTCGTGTTTGATGGAAGAAGGCGGATGATATCGAGGGGGGGGGAGATGGTAACGGGCTCAGTGACGACTGTGGCCGGAGCAGGGGCAAGCTTCGAGAACGAAGCTGCAACGGTAGGGGTGCCCACCGGATCTCGCCGCACCTTCGAGGACGAGAGCTGGAATGCAGAGCTGTCACCTCCGGTTGGTGGAGCCCCCCTCCTTTTGTGTTGTAATCGGCGGATGAGATCGACAAGGAGCAGCGATGTGACTTAAATAGGCGAGGAGGGGGCAACTGATGTAAAGTTGACGGTGACGTGATTTGATGGGAGGCGGCGGAGCTTTTCGAGAAGGGAAGGTCGGGGATCAATCATCGATCCGTGATTGAGGAGATGGAGGTTTGATGACCGGGGGGATGCGATATGGGAAGGAGATCAAAGATAGACAACGTAAATCGTGGGCGGCGGCAGATCGCCAAATCCGTGGAGGAGCGGCGCCGCCCCCAAAAGGGGAAAGTTGCTGGGGGAAGAAGATGGTGCATCGACCGTCCGATCGGCCGAGATCGGACGACCGAGATGCTGCCACGTGACAATGAATCGGACGACGCGGGGAGCACGTGCGAGGATTTTTAATTTAATTTTTTTTATAAAAAAACAAAAATAAATAAGGCAAAAAAATGGGTGACACGTGGCGACTCCAAGAGCCGCCGCGTGTCAGCCCCACAAAAATCGAAAAATAAATACAAAGATAATTCTGGAATGAATAGCAAACGACCTCGGATCGAAAAAGTTTCTTCATGGAAGTTGTTCGTCTGGATGAGATCTACAACTTTTATGAAGACATCAAAATCAAAATTGATCATTTGCACAAAGTGATATTTTTGTGGTATCCCATGTACATAGAATATCTTGATTTTTAGGTTTTATAATTTTTTTGTCATTTTTAAACCAGATAAAATTCCGGAAAAAAATGATAAAATCAAAGATAAATATTTACACATTAATCTATTTTTTGGATTTTTATTAAGTAAGAAAAGAAGTAAAATAAAATACGAAAAAGACAAGTTTTATACAGACAGTTAGTGAAGACTCGGACTCAATTAGTTTCTTTGATTTCAAGCTCAGTTTGGATTTGGATTATTGTGCATTTTAATAAAACTTTTATCAAAGAAGACAAATGAAAAAGAAATAAAATAAAATGAGTCAATTATGTACATAAAATTATAGGTCAAAAACCGCCAAAATACAAAATGGACAAAAGATGCCCAAAACCCAACTTTCACATATGAACTCCGATTCACTTGAAATTGGTCTTGTTTTGAAGGTAATTGAATGTACATTAGTTCAAAAGTGAGTAGGATCAAAACGAACACTAGATGGTGAAGATATCAAGGTTTTAGTCGGGAAATCCTAGAACTAGGGTTTGGGTTTTTGGTCCACTTATTCAGGTTAGTGATTTTTTTGTATTTTTCATTTATTCTTGTTAGTTATATGTACACAATGGAGGTGGTTTCAGGACATTTGGAGTTAACTTGAATTAGTTAAAAAATGTGGAAGTTAGGCTATTTTACAGGTCAATTGGGCTGAGATTTTTGGCTTCTTATTTGTGCAATAATAAGTGATAAAATGCCGTTCTTATCAAAACATGCATGTATGCTAATTATGCAGAATAAATGAAGAAATGCCAATGAATTTTAGGGATTTGAGCTTAATTCATGATTTTTAGAGTGATGAATATGAGATTCATCAGGTAGCCGACTCGACTAGGCCTAGTCCGCTATTAGTTGGTCAACCCGACTAGTCAAATGATTACTCGACCGGCTTTTACAAAGAGATTTTTTTAGTTATTCGATTTTTTTAAAAGCGAACTTATTCTAATATGCTTAATGTTATATTTAAAGACAATTACTTCTTTTATTTAATTATGATAGTATAGAAAATGTAGAAATCAATGTCAATGGAAGAATATGTGTATAAAAATGATTTATATATTTAAAATAATTTAAAAATTCAAAACCGACTAATGGCCGACCAAATCCGATTAGTCGCGTGATTGCCTATTAATCCTTAGTCAGTGATCTCGCCGATCGAGTACCGACTACTGCTTTCTGCAACCTTGTCGATATCGGTCTTGTTTCACCAAGCATGAATGTGTAATATCAGAGAATATCGTCGACTATCATTGGTCTCATCAGAAATTTGTGAAATTGAAACACAAAATGTTTTTCATGCAATTAACGGTTCAATATTATTTAATCAATAAATATGTAGAAATATAAGCTTATTTTCCGAAGTAGAGGTCTAAATAAGTTTGCTAATAATATTATAATCATAATTACTACACAATACTATGCTAGGTGTACAATTGGAAGTCTTAGTGTACATAAATAAGTTAAAATAACAAAGAAATAACGTTTCAAAATTCATGATTCGTAATGTATACCAATTTAATGCTTACTGTGTAAATAGAATCCATGTAGCCGACCCTACTTATAGTGGGATAAGGCTTAGTACTTAGTACTTTTTTTGTGTAAATAGAAATTCAATATTTGTTAGAACCATGAGTGTTTAGCTGGATCCATCTTCCTTTTTTGTTGTAATTCGTGTCTTCTTCTAATTAAATATTCATACACAACAACACTACTAATAAAGCCTTTTCCCACAATTAAATAGGGTCAGCTACATGGATTATTTGCCTCCATCAGATCTGTTTTAGGTCATTCTCATGTTTAAATCTTAATAACTAAGATCCCTTCGGATATTCTCATTACAACACTTTTTGGGTTTTCCTTGCCCTCTATTAATCGGCTCAACATCCCAAATCTTGCATATTTTAACCAGTGCATCAACCGGCCCCCTTTGTAAATGGCCAAACCATCTTAAGCGGTTTTCTCTCATCTTATCCTCTATTGGAGCCACACCAACTTTTTCTTCTAATCGCATCATTTTGAATCCAATCTTTTCGTGTATGACCACACATCCACCTTAGCATTTTCATTTCTGCTACTGTCATTCTCTGCACACGTATATGGTTCACATGCCATCATTCTTATCCATAGAGCATAACAAGTTTTACGAGTGCTTTATAATACTTTCCTTTGATTTATAAGTTTTTCTTATCAGAAAAAAAATAATAGAGGCTCCTCTCCACTTTAACCAACTTGCATTTATTATATGAGTATCATCTCCATCAATTTCCCCATCCTTTTGCAAAATAGATCTCAAGTATCTAAAAGAATCTTTTTTCGGAATGGTATCATCTCGAATCTTCACCTTGAGTCTATCGTTGTTTCCATCAAATGTGCACTCCATATATTCACTCTTAGCCTTACTTATACGAAATTCTTTAGTCTCTAAGGCATGTCTCCAAACCTCCAACTTTTCATTTACTCCATTTCTTGTGTGACTAATCAACACAATATCATCGACGGACAACATACACCAAGGTATCTCATCCTGTATGTGACTAGTCAACTCGTCCATTATCAACGTAAAAAGGAATGACCTCAAAGCTGAACACTGATGCGGACCAATGCCGATGTTAAAATCACCAGTCTTCCCAGACTGGATCCTTACACAAGATGAAGCATCAGTGCACCATCATACATATCCTTTATAAGGTTAATGTATTGGATACTTGTCTCTTCTCCAAACTCTGCACGATATCTCCCGTGGGACTGGATCATAAGACTTCTTTCATATTCCACATAATTTTCCTATGTCATATAGTGGTCCGTGAATTTCTACTCGATCGAATTGTGGTCACATTTATTGTTTGCCATATGTACCCACTTCAATGGTTTGGTGGCAGTGCAATGTACCTACCATCCAAAAGTCCAGGGTTCAAATCCCTCCTATCGGGGGTTCTGTTTGGTAGCCGACAACTAGCGTAAAAAATACTCGGTTCCTTCAACATGGATTTGAGCAAGAATCCATGTAGTGGACCCTACTTAAAGTGGGAGAAGGCTTCGCCATTTGTGTGGGCTAATCCGAGGATAATTGTTAACGGGGGAGGATGAATCAAGAGAAGGCAACCTGAAGAAGATGCTAGCCTATGAACTACATGATGAAGACGATGTAGGGTAAAAATATAGAAACATGTCATATTCTGTGCTATATCCCACTCCACTCCGCGAGGAGTTATTGAGATAGCGTTGTTGGTTTTTGAAATCCTTCACAACCACCATTGTTATAAATATAACTAGGAGGGATGAAACCATATGGTTCACTCTGTCTTTAAGATCCATATCCACCATCAAGGCTTGATGTAGCTCTACCACCTGACATTGAATCTCAAGCAAAATCTGTACTCAAAGATCCCACTGGAAATATGAAATATTCCATTATGGTATCGTCTTGGTGTTGTTTTGGTTGTGGTTGTGAGTGTTGGTACACAGAATATAGATAGTGATTCATCAGTTTTACAGGACTCTGAATACATTGTCCATGTATGTTATTGTGTTGGCTCGTTTATTCTTCTTCGACCTGTAGTCCTTTAAACCTTCACCCATATGTTCTTCACTGTGGAAGAATATGTTGTTCCACTCGGAGCCTCTGTTGCCACATTTTTCATCACCTCCTCGGCTTGACTTTGATTTTGATGTAAAGGAGTCATCTACATCTTCACTTTCCATTCCTCCTGTTGGTTGGATGTCATTTGATCTGGTTATGTAATTTTCGACATTTGCTTCCATTTGTAAGTCAATTTTTGTTTTTAGTCTCTCTTTTCTCATCAAGCACATGAACACTATTCTATTCCACTTACCTTTGCAATACGTTATGCGAATCTTGGAATTTGAAGATGTATGCACGATCAATGAGATATATGTAGTCTTGGTTATCATGCCCTTCCCTTGCTTTCTTTATCTTCTTGAGATTGCAATGGATGTCAACAAGAACATGCAACTTGTTTTTCCTAAAAGAATTTTGTCTTTTGGAGTGAATAAGGTCAACTATGCTCATGTACCTCTTGCATCCTTTATCCTATGAGATTTGCGAAGACACATTCACAACCACTTGTTACAAGTTGGGGGTGTCCAATCCTTGAAGGATTCACCATTCAGCTGTTAAAATCACAGAATTATTTTCTAATTACTTTATAAATCAATTTATTGATATTTGTTATCATACATACTCTTTGTTTGCTAATTGCAATTACTTTTCCAAAAGAACCAACACCTCCTTTAAATATTTTAATTTCAAAATGATAACAATGATAAACATAAACAATAAAGTAAATATACACATTTTTAATAGTTTCAAAGAGGTGTACTAAATTGTAAATAATCGGTTAATAATTTAACATATTTTGTACCCCATTCATGCAATCCGTTTATATGTTTACTGATTTTACCAGCTTCACCGCAACTTGGAGAGAACTGATAAGATCTCCGAGTGAGCATTGAGGTTGTACTCATAGTGATACCTCGGATTGCGATAATACATTGAAAAAACGTATTAACATTTTGTCACAAATGATGAAGCTATGTTGAGAACATGAAATAAGATGACATATATGTTGGAGTATAAGTTGTATGCGCCTATTGTGTTGTAGCAGGGTAAATGGATCCTGGAGGAGATCCATTTACCCCATCCAGTGTTTAGTCCCACATCGTCCAGCGGTGGGACTTGGAGGCTCTGGAGAGGCTCTATAAGGAGCCCCAGACCTCCTGTACTCATTGAGAAAAAGTAATGCATAGCATGCCCCGTTGAGGGCTTCTCCCGTGGTTTCATCCCGCTCCTCACGGAGTAGGGTTCCACGTAAAATCTTTTGTGTTCTTCATGTTTATCTCTATTTCTTAGCTCTGTTTTATCATTCCGCTTCCGCTTCCGATTTTCTAACATGGTATCAGAGCGGGTTTGATTCTCGGGATTTTTAGTTTTTTATTGAATTTTTGTTCGTTCATGAATATTGTGGAGGTTCTCTCGAACCCTAGATCTAATTTCTGGTGGTTGCCCGTCATGCCGTATTTCTTCTGCAAATCATGCAACGCCCTTCTCCAGGCCACTCTGATCAGTTCCAGCATAGCTCCAGGCCATCGAGAAGCCCAGGCGGCACAGCCCTTGCCGCTCTCAGGCGGCTGTCTTCCTCGCCGTGCAGGGGACCCATGCTCCAGGCGACGTTCCCCCTCCCCCGCTGATCCCAGCCACGATCTCCGGGTTGCATCACAAAGCCCCGGCGGCACGCTCCCTTCAGTCTCCTCTGGCGGCACCACCCTGGCGCGCAAATCCCCTTCTCGCGCGATCCCTTCCTGGCGGAACCCTCCGCTTCGCACAACAGCCCCTGGCGGCGATCACGATGGGACCTTCGCACAACCAAAACGCAGCCTAGGCGACCCTCGCGCTTACCAGGCCTCCTGCAGGCGACGCGACTCTACTCTTGATGCGCGATGCGCGAGATCTCCCATCGATTCACGGGGTTTTTACGCTCGATGGGATGCGAGCTCGAGGGCAAAGTCCAGCGGCCTCCAGGTGGAGCCGCACAGGCACAGGACCCCTCCCACCATCTTCATCTGACGCAGGCGGAGGTCACGCGCATCTCCGCCCTCCAGTGCTCCTCCTTGGCGCGATGGGAGATGGGGGACTCCTCCGCCTTCCTCCTCCGACTCAGCAGGCGGCGCTTCATCGCTACAGAAAAGATGGGGTTTCCCAATCGGGAACCCTAATGCATGGAAATGGGGGGCCGATACCCTTTTAATTCCCCCCACTGGGGCGGCGGCGTTACATGCCCATTCCCATTGAGTGGGAACCTTAAAAAAAAGAGGCCTATTAAATTTTTTGTTTGATTGGTTTGGGTGGTCAATATTTGAAAAAAAAGGGGAGAGCTGTATATTAAAAAGAGAGAGATAGAGAAAAAAAAGTTGAGAGAGGTCTTTAAAAAAAATGGGCTGGAGCGGCTGGCGTGTAAAGGAAAATGGGGGATGCTGGTGAGGGCCCAAGAGGCCGTTTGTATGAAAAAAAAGGGAGATACGTAAAGAAAAAAAATGGGGGATGCTGGTGAGGGCCCAAGAGGCCGTTTGTATGAAAAAAAAGGGAGATACGTAAAGAAAAAAAAACCCGTATGTAAGTATTTTGAGAGAAAAAAAAGGTAAGGAAAGAGGTGCGTACAAAAAAAAACCGTACGAAAAATTTTTCAAAAAAAAAGAAAAATGATTTGAGAAGCCGAAAAAAAAGAGAGATACCAGCTTTAAAAAAATGTTTTGAGAAAGCCGTAAAAAAATTACAACGGCTTAAAAAAATGTGATGGCTTATTTAAAAAAAAATGATGAAAAGCCGCAAGTTTCTTTTTCTTCCCCCATCTATCTTGTCTTCTCCCAACTTTGTCGACGTTCATTTTCCGACAAGTATGGGAGAAAGGGGGAGTATATATGTAGAGTCACAGGTCTTGTATTCCAGATCCAGATTCAGATACCAGTCTCCAGACCAGCCAGTTGATCAGATTCTATAATTCGGTTTCAGACTCGACGACGATATTTCCGAGTCTCCAGTTTCAGACACGCATATGATTGCAGTCATTTTCATATGAGCATATGTTGCCATCTTTTGTTTCGCGGTCCCCATCATTCTTCTAGTTGTCAGGCCAGAGTTTTTATGTGAGCCATAAGGACTCCAGAGCAGAGTACCATTCCCTTGAGGGCAAGGGGTTTCATGTGGTATCATAGGTACACCAGAGCAGTGCACCATTCTCTGAGCCAGATGGGAGATGCCCAGTTCTCCGACGAGGAGACTTCAGGCGCAGTTTCAGACTCGATGGACAGATTCCGAGTCTCCAGTTGACTCACACTCCAGCCTGTTCGTCCTCCTCACCTGCACGGCATGAGAAGCAACGTCCTCGACTGCAGCAATGTGCGCGTTGGGTTGATATTGTCCGTAGTGTCTTGTAGCGTTGAGTTGAGTTTCTGTCTGTTTGTCCAAGCTGAGCATTGCATGCTCCAGCTTGAGGGGGAGTGTTGGAGTATAAGTTGTATGCGCCTATTGTGTTGTAGCAGGGTAAATGGATCCTGGAGGAGATCCATTTACCCCATCCAGTGTTTAGTCCCACATCGTCCAAC
Source organism: Ottelia alismoides (assembly GCA_037367405.1). NCBI lineage: Eukaryota > Viridiplantae > Streptophyta > Magnoliopsida > Alismatales > Hydrocharitaceae > Ottelia > Ottelia alismoides. The sequence goes on along the minus strand of JAZKJV010011352.1, from coordinate 364,745 downwards.
GGTGGGACTTGGAGGCTCTGGAGAGGCTATATAAGGAGCCCCAGACCTCCTGTACTCATTGAGAAAAAGTAATGCATAGCATGCCCCGTTGAGGGCTTCTCCCGTGGTTTCATCCCGCTCCTCACGGAGTAGGGTTCCACGTAAAATCTTTTGTGTTCTTCATGTTTATCTCTATTTCTTAGCTCTGTTTTATCATTCCGCTTCCGCTTCCGATTTTCTAACAATATACAATTACATATCGACCGGATGAAATGCTGGACACCGTTATCGTCTAGCGTTGTCTATTATGTCCACTTGACTCTTTTTCAACACTTTTCTTCACTTTTTCCTTAATCATTTGTAAGGCCTCACATATCTCCCCCATGCTTGACTTTTTATCGCTATCCACCATCCTCAACGCTGACATAATCGGTTTTATGATCACATGTGTCACCATTCCAGAAGTTCACACTCTTGGTCAAGGTTTATGCTTTTCTACCTTGATCTCTATTCTCTAATACCTTGGGATCTTAAACTACTCCCTCGAATAAGACATTTTATTCATCCAGACCCTGCTCTGTTGCATTCTTTGCAATGCTTCAAAATTGTTTCCGAATTTGGTAAATCCGGGCCCTATAATGGTGCGTTCACACATGCTCCTCATCAATGCTAGGCTTCTGGAGTGGTTGTAGGTGAATGTCATTATTGATCGTGTTTGACCCCACATTCATGATGGCTTTCCTCTTTTCAAAATCATTCACTATCATGTCAATTCAAGATGCATCAAATTTGGTCTTAAATATTCTGTACTTGTTGTAAGACAAGATCATTTCACGAACTTTTTGAAGTTGCCGTTGTCAGCTATTGCTTTTATAATGTTATCAATCCCGACCTCTTTAATGACATCTTTCAAGAGCTTGAGTATGCACTTGTGGTTCTTGACATAATCAGGTGCATCCACATACTTGATTAACACCATCTTTCATTGTAGTATAAAAGCAAGTTGATAATTTTCTTCTTTATATTGTTGTCTAGCCATTGTATATAAGTGACACCCTCTATTCATCTCATATCTTATTTCGTCTTTAACTCAGCATTATATTCTCCAATCTTCTCCTCCATGCAAGACATTTGTTTATAATCTTGTAGAGGCTTGGAGCTTTTATACCTCCACTCATTGCAACAATCTCGTCAATTGCGTGTTATAAGAATGGTCCCATTGCCACATTTGTTAGAAAGGCCGTTCTGATAAATAACTTGGTGACAACACTTCCAACTCGATGTGTCGATTTCTCTCACTTGTGCTTCTGTACACCAGTCGATTTTCTAGTGGTCTACATGTCTCTGATTTGGATGGCAATCTGGAGCTAGGTTCCTGATTTGCTTAGGAAACTTCCGAGACTGATTTTGTGGCATTCAGACAGGGACTTGATTTATTTAGATTTTCTAAGTGGATGTATATCTGAGCAGTTTTTGTTTTATTTCTGAGAAATTTCTAAGCCACTCCTTGTGCTTTTTATGCTACACTTTTCACATTTATCTGTTTCACTTTTATTTACTATTTTACACACTTCACTTTACACACACACTTCACTGGATATATTATATGCATGACATTTCATCGATCTATTATCATATATACTATAGTATCATACTTTTGCAAAAACTTCGTCCTTCGTTTTCAGAATTAAAATTTCATAAAACTACGCAGATCTAATTGGAAAGAATTAAATAATGGTGCAGATCTAATTGGAAAGAATTAAATAATGGTCGGTTTCTAGTTACATTGAGAGCTCTCAGTTGAGAGAGAGATCTCATGGGTAAAATACATAAGAGTCCAGAAAGTAAACAAGAATTAAGAAACTGTACAAAACATAATAATATAAGTCTCTACACTCCCCCTCAAGGTGGATCATAGATGTCTATCATGCTCAGCTTGGAAGAACATCTCTGGAAGGGTCCTCTGAGCAACGACTTGGTGAATATGTCAGCAGTCTGATCCCCTGAGTTAACGTGAGATGTAGATACCAAGCCTCTCTGGATCAAGTCTCTCGTGTAGTGGCAGTCAACTTCGATATGCTTTGTTCTTTCATGTAATGCTGGATTGTTGGCAATAAACAATGCTGCCTGATTGTCACACTGAAGCTGCATGGGTAAAGGTACAACTATATGTAGATCCTCTAGCACAGATCGAACCTACATCATCTCCGTGCTTGCTTGCGCCACGGCCCTATATTCAGATTCAGCACTGGACCTTGCCACAACAGTTTGTTTCTTGCTTTTCCAAGAAACCAGAGAGCTCCCAACAAAGACGGCAAATCCCGAGGTAGACTTTCGATCCTTAGGGCACCCTGCATAATCTGCGTCTGCACATGCTGAAATAGATACATCTGTGCCCTTTCGAAATAGCAACCCTGAGCCTGGAGAAGACTTTAGATACCTCAGTATCATGTATATGGCATCCATATGAACTTGTCTTGGCTGCTCCATAAATTGACTCACCCGGCTTACTGCAAAGGCAATATCGGGTCGAGTTATGGTAATATAAAGGAGCTTACCCACCATCTCTCTATATCTCCTCTTGTCTACTTCTGCAGTGTCATCGTCATATAGTTTCATGCTTGGATCCATAGGAGTACTCGATGGTCTGCATCCAACCATGCCTGTTTCGATCAAAAAATCTGTAATGTACTTCCTTTGGGTCATCACCAGACCCTGTGCATTCCTAGCAAATTCCAACCCCAGAAAGTATCTTAGGGTTCCAAGATCCTTCGTGACGGAACTGACGGCCCAGGAATGCTTTTGCCCTCTCTATTCCCTGAACATTATCTTCTGTAACCAGAATATCGTCAACATAGACCATGATGACAACCATACCGGTAGAAGACTTCTGAATGAACAACGAGTGATCTGCATTTGATCTTTTGAACCCTTGTCGTTCAATCAGATGGGAAAGCTTCTGGAACCACGCCCTTGGTCTCTGTTTAAGGCCATAAACCGCCTTGTGAAGTCTACACACCATATGTTTCTCCCCCTCAGCAGTGAACCTTAGTTGCTGCTGCATGTAGACTTCCTCCTGCAAATCCCCATACACGAAGGCATTCTTGACATCAAGTTGAGATATAGTCCAGTCACGTACCACAGCAACTGATAAAAGAATGCGAAAAGTAGAGTGACGAGCCGCTGGAGAAAATGTATCCATATAATCCACGCCATAGGTTTGTGTGAAACTTCTCACGACCAGCCGTGCCTTGTATCGATCTAGACTGCCATCAACATGGTATTTAACTGTGAATACCCACTTGCATCTAACAATGGATGCGTCAGGGGGAGCATTAACCAAGCTCCATGCGCTACGAGACTGTAAGGCACACATCTCGTCTTCCATAGCCAGTCGCCAGCAACCAATCTTCATAGCTTCTTGATAGGTCCGTGGTATGTCCACGGAAGACAAAACGGCAACAAATCTTTGAAAGTCGCCTGCGAGGTGATGAAAGGACACCTGGGAAGCAAAATGATAGGACACGCAAGTCCGTTTCTGTTTCCGGATAGCAATGGGAATATCAAGGTCGTCGTCCACTGTACTGGATGATGTAGTCTCCTCCTGCAATGAAGAATCCTGCACATGTACCATATTTGACCCGTCAGTAGTGATGCCATCTGAACATACCTGAGGCATGATGGATGCCTGACGTATAGCCTGAGCAGGACCTGACCGACGCGCATAGAATTTTGGTAAAGGTGGAATAGGAGGATATGGAGGTGGCGGTGGTAGAGGTGGCGGTGGTGGTGGCGGCGTAACAACTGGAGCTGGAGTGGACTCAGGTGAACTCAAACTAGGAGGAGGAACATAGACATCATCGTTGGTAGTGGACGAGACCAGCCTGTCACCTGCAGGGGAAAAGTACATAACAGACTCAAAAAACGTGATATCAGCACTGACATAATATTTCTTGTTTATGTGGTCATAACAGCGATAGCCCTTCTGAGTCCGAGAGTAACCTACAAAGACACACTTGACAACTCTAGGAGAGAGTTTGTCAAGTCCAGGGGATATGAGATGAACAAACGCAACAGTACCAAAGACACGAGGAGTAAGTGAGAATAATTCCTTATCAGGAAAGATGATAGAAAGAGGAATTTTCTCACCAAGGACAGATGATGGCATTCGATTGACCATGTAGCAGGCTGTAAGGACAACATCCCCCCAGAAAGTGATAGGAGCACAACTTTGAATAAGGAGGGTTTGAGTGATGTCAAGAAGGTGACGATGCTTTCTTTCTGCCACACCATTCTGCTGAGATGTGTACGCACATGTGGTTTGGTGAATAATACCCTTAGACGAGAGAAACTGAGAGAGAGACCGAGTGCAGAACTGCAGTGCATTATCTGTATGAACATATTTGACAGTAGAGGAAAAAAATTCTGCACTTCATTAATCAAATTTTTAATAACAATCGCTGCTTCAGATTTATTCTTTAAAAGAAAGACCAAAGATACACGAGAAAAATCATCCACCACAACTAGATAAAATCTGTGTCCCTGATGATCAGGTACACGACTCAGACCCCAAATATCAATGTGAAATAACTCAAACGGGGAGCTACTACTCCGATTCTGACGGCTAGGAAAGCTAGACCGATGATGCTTTCCCAACTGACATGCTTCACAGCAAAATGATGAACTGGGAGAGATCTGAGGCAAGAGATGTCGCATTTTCTGGAGCGGGAGATGGCCAAAGCGAAGATGCCAGATGTACGGAGATACTAGTCCGACGGAATGAGAAGCGACGCCAACATAAGAGTCCCGGACCAGCCGATAGAGGCTATTCTGCTCAGAGCCACAACCAATCACCCTGCCCATTAGTATGTCATGAAAAATAAGAGATGCGTGGTCAAATATAGCATGACAGCGCAAATCCTTCGTAATCTGACTAATAGATAACAAATTCATGGAGAACTCAGGAGCATGTAGAACATTCTGTAGATGCATAGAAGGTGACAAGGAAACCTCCCTCTGTTCAACAAGGGAGGAATGAGTACCATATGCTATCAGCACTGAGCGGCTATATGGGATGTCTTTGTAGGACTCAAGTCTTTCTCTATCATAACAGAGATGATGGGTGGCGCCAGAATCTATAATCCAATCAGATATATCATGACAAGATGTAAAGGCAGTAGCACTACCTGAGGTACTAGCAGCATCAGACGAACTAGCAGAAGCTGTAGCAGCATCATCTGAAGGTCCACCTGGATAATCAGTAGACGATTGTGGCATAATATAACGTAGACGTGCCATAAGCTCTTCGAATTGGTTATCTGCAATAGATGCTGACTGGGGCAGTACATGCTCGGCTACACGCGCTGATGCTGGAAACCCATGCTTAGAGTAGCATGTGTCCTCCGAGTGGCCTGTGCGATGGCAGAACGAACATGGCTGGCAAAATTGACCTCCCCGTCCACGGGGTCCACGGCCACGACAAGAAGACTGACCACCTCTCCCACGCGATACTGCCATCGCCGACGGGGGTGGAGTAGATGTGCTGGAGGAAACTAATATGCGACTGAGCCTCCTGTAAACGTCCTCCATTGGAGGAATGACTGCATCGGCCAATATCTGAGAGCGGGCTGCCTCGTACTCAGGATCGGGGGCTGCAAGTAGTACGCCCACCATGGTAGCATTCCGAAATGTCTTCTGCTGCTCTGGAGTCGCCGTGAGTGGTATGATACTGTATAACTTCTTGAACATCCCTCTCAGGGACGTGTACAATGAGTGAAGTGGCCTGCCATTCTGCTTCATCGTGAATATATCATGCTGGAGCTGTAATATCTTGGTCTCATTCCGCACTTGGGAAAACGTAGCGACCAGAATATCCCACATTGCCTTGGTAGTGGGCTGATGTAGGACATCATTGGCAATCTCCATTGACAGTGTGCCTGACATCCAAACCTTGGCATAAGAGTCATCAGCCTCCCAAGAGGCATATATCCCAGTCTTTTCTGCCGGCTCATCTTCGGTAAGTATATGCTTCTTACCGTTTGACTTCATGAGACTCATAAACTGCATCGTCCAGAGCTCATAGTTTGTCCCGTCCATCTTGACTATTGGCGCAGGACCTTTGAAGGCGCCTATGGAGGGCATATCAACTTTGTTCTCTGACATGTCGCCATAGATGAAGAACTAGAGACTGTCGACCAGAAATCAGTGTCTACAAAAACTTGATCGGATTTGAGTGCTTATGTAGACATTACGCACTTAAATCCATGGAGATAGAACGACCGACGAAAGCGGTGGTATCGACGTGTAAGGAAGGGGAACCCGGCGGTTAGGGTCCCCTACCTAGGGCTTGAATCAGCGGAGTAGGTTGCCCTACGACAAAGGTGGGGGCCCTGGCGGCCTAAAAGAGGGGGCCCGGCGATGGGGGCGGGGTACGACAGCGTGGAGGAGGGGGCCCGGCGAGGGGGGGGGGCGGCGGCGTGGAGGATTGGGCTCGACGGCGTGGAGGGGGCTCGACGGCGTGGAGGATTGGGCCCGACGACGTGGAGGGGGGGGGGCTACGGCGGCAGCGGAAGGATGGTGGAGGGGGGCCCTACGGTGGCGGCGGAAGGGTGGTGGAGGAGAGGAGATCCGGCGGAAGAGAGAGAGAGGGTTCAGTGGCGGCGGTGGAAGGGCCTAGGGTTAGGGTTAAGCCTAGGGCTCTGATACCATGTTGGAAAAAGTGCGCAATCTGTTATTCCAAGGAACCCTAGTCTCTCTTATATAGAGAGAGACCTCATGGGTAAAATACATAAGAGTCCAGAAAGTAAACATGAATTAAGAAACGGTACAAAACATAATAATATAAGTCTCTACAGTTTTCACGATGATAGATCTAATTCACGACGATGGAGAGAGCTCTCAGGGAGCAGTTTGAGCCATTCTATATGCAATAATGGTCGGTTTCCAGTACAATGAGAGTGAGGTTGAGACAACTTAACAAATGGAGATTCGAGAGGACTAGAAATGCGTAGGTGAGTGGAAAATCTTTATGGGTACTTCGTGTATGCAATCTTGATTATGAGAAGGCAGGAAAGAACATTAAGTTGGATTTGAATAGATTACTGGAATTCCGAGACTTTACATATGATAACTTACTCATGTATAAGGAGAAAGTCAAGCGTTGGCATGATAAACACATTCGAATGAAGACTTTCTCTCCTGATCAGAAAGTTTAGTTATTTGATGCTATGTTGAAGTTGTTTCCATGAAAATTGAAAAGCAAATGGTCGGGATCGTTCATTGTGAGAGCTGTGCGTGACAATGGGAGTATTGTCATATTTGGGTTGTCATCTGACACACAACCATTTGCTGTGAACGGACAGTTGCTGAAGCCATATCTAGATCATGATACATTCCTTTTCGTCGTTGATTCTATATCTGTGGTATCAGACGGTGATCTTTTGATTCCATCTTCTGCGTCTGATACATGAGCTGACAACCTCTTGTACATCCTTTCATTTCATTCTTTCTTCTCCTGTTTAATCATTCATCTCTTTCCGTGTGTATATATACTATGCTTAGGATGTGCTTTATCCTAAGTATAGGGGGGATGAATGATTTGTGTTGTTCATATTCGTTCGGTTCATCACCAAGGAAGGCCGTATCGATATCGATATCGTTTCGGTCCGCCTGGAATTGGATATATCGGATATATCGCCGATATATCGATGATATCGGTGGAAATGTCAGAAATGGCTCAAAGGGCCATTTTTTGTCGTTTTTTCAGAAATTAAGATCATTCAAGATATCAAAACAACAAATAACTTACAAATACACATTTATGTCACACATATCGGTCATTTATAGCCTATATATCGCACATATCGGTCATATCGAACATATCGCTGTTAATGTTTATTCCTGACCTATAGATATTGGAAATGGATTCCATTCAAGTTCTTATAACATTAAATAACTTACAAATATACACTTAGATGACACATATAGATCATTTGTGAAGACTATGATCCTTATATTGCACATATCGGTCTTATCGAATATATCGCTGGTACCGTTAGTTGTTGACCTATATATATATATTGAAAATAGAGTTCATCCAAGTTCTTAGATCACTAAATAACTTACAAATATACTCTTAGATCACATATGTTGGTCATCTATGAAGCTTATATTGCATATATCGATCATTTCGAACATATCTATATTAATGTTGATTCTTCACTTTATAAATATTTTTTTGAAGAATTGACTTATAGATATTAGAAATGGATTTCATTCAAGTCTTATAATATGAAATAACTTGCAAGTATACTCCATGTTGAATAACCATTGCATGCATCCTCCTGTCGCACCATACCCTACCAGTGCGGGGTGCGGGGATAGCGCCCCCGACCCGAAACAAAATATATATAAAACTTTGTGTGTTTTAATACTAGATGTAAGTAGATATGTGTTTTTATACTGGGTGTAGCTAGATATGTAGTGGAATCAATCTTGCATGAATAATAGCATTGATATATAGAGATATCGGCGATATATCGGCGATATCGACCGATATCCATGATTTTTTATATTGAATCCAATCATTTTTGACTGATATGAGCCGATATAGCGATATATCGATGATATATCACCGATATCCTTGTAAAATGATATACTAGGTGATTTCGATACCCCTGCGATATATCACTAATATATCTGCGATATATCACCGATATATCACCGATACAACCTTCTATGTTCATCACTCCTGTTGCTTATACTTAGGGACACTCTACACTAAGTATAAGGAGAGTGATGTTGTTCATGTCGTCTTTTTTGTGTTTTTATTCTTCTGATCTCTCGATTGTCCCCCAACTTGTTGATATTCTATACTTAGAGCTATTCTACCCTAAGTATAGGGGGGCAAGTCGAGCCGTTGTGTTCGTACATTCTCTTCCTCAGTTCTCCCCATTTGTACAATCTTCTATACTTAGGATTATTTGATCCTAAGTAGAGGGGGGGATTACTGACTTCCATTTGTACATCTTTTCTTTGAGTCGTTCTAGCATAGGAGTCTTTTCACTTTTCTTTAATTAGCACGAGTTATGTCTTCCTTTGCCGCTCTCTGATCACTTCGAGGACATAGTTCGAGCTAAGTATAGAGGGGTGTCGTATATATTGTATATATACTTAGACATAACTCGTACTTTTAAATATGATAAATTGGCAAAATCCACGCGTGTATATAGACTTTGATCACTTTTTATTAAAAAAACCAAAAAACAAAACAAAACAAATATATATATATATAACAGAAAAAACAAAAAAAACAAAAAAACAAAAAACAAAAATAGATATAAAAAAACAAATAAAACAAATACATATATATAACAAAAAAACAAAAACAACAAAAGAAAAAGAAAACCAAAAAATACAAAAAAACAAAAAAAAACATTTTCTTATACTTGTATATATTTTACTAACCCTTTTCCCCTTAAAAAAACCCTGAAAACTACAAAACCAAAAGTCTATAAATATTTATATAATTAAAATCTAAAAAAACTCTTTTTACATGTGCATCATTTTTTTCTTCCAAAAATGCATAAAAAGTTCAAAATTAGAAAATTGCTTCAGAAAAAGGAAGAGAAGATTTTGCATTCTTTTCTTTGCATTATACATATTTTCTTGCATTTGCTTGTGCATTTTTCAGGATATTATTGACATTTTAACTAAGTCTGGAATAAAATTGAAGAATGGAGCTTAGTTGGACCTTAATCCACTAATTTCAGAGGAACCTTATATGAACTAGAATTAAGACTTTTCAGGTCCTAGCGCCTTAATTCTTTGAGTTCATAAGACTAGTTCATATGTCGTCTTGATTAGTCTAAGTAGAATATTTAACAATATGTGGAAGTGAAACGGAATGAAAAGTTGCATTCATTGTATCCCTACTAAAGCTCTCTTATATAGGAGAAAAACTCTAGGAAAAATTACATAGATAGCCAACAAACATAAATAAACAGCTGAATAACATATATAGAGATATAAATATCTCAACACTCCCCCTCAAGCTGGAGCATAGATATCTATCATTCTCAGCTTGGAACAACATTGGTGGAAAGGTCCCTTTCCAAGTGCTTTGGTGAACATGTCAACAATCTGGTCGCCTGAGGCAACATGAGAAGTCTAAAGCCCTTTTGAACCGGATCACGGATGTAGTGACAATCAACCTCAATATGCTTTGTTCTTTCATGAAAGGCAAGATTATTTGCTATAAATAACGTAGCTTGATTATCACATTGTAGGTGTGTTGGGAAGAAATAGAAGCGTTGTTTTTTCCATGAGCCCTAGGCTCTCTTATATAGGAGAGTAGCCTATGGGTAAATTACATAAAGCATACGGCTGAAAATAAAAGATAACAGAGAGATACAAAGGAAACTAATATATATGTTAACACTCCCCCTCAATATGGAGCATAGATATCAATCATGCTCAGCTTGGACACACACTTCTGGAATGGGCCTCGTAGTAATGCCTTGGTGAATATATCTGCAGTTTGATTTTCTGAAGTGACATGAGATGTAGCAATGAACCCCTTCTGAATCATGTCATGTATGAAGTGACAGTCGACCTCAATGTGCTTGGTTCGCTCATGGAATGCTGGATTGTTCGCAATGAACATGGCTGCCTGATTGTCACATTCTAAGTTCATAGGAAGTGGTACATCTATACATAGATATGTAAGTACAACCTTTACCCACATCATTTCTGTGCTAGCCTGGGCCATAGCCCTATATTCAGATTCAACACTAGACCTGGCTACCACCGTCTGTTTCTTGCTCCTCCATGAGATTAGAGAATCTCCAACGTAGACTGCAAATCCAGATGTGGACTTCCTGTCCTTGGGACAACCTGCATAGTTTGCATCTGCACATGCTGAGATAGAAATCCCTTTTTCTTTCTTGAATAGCAAACCTGCACTAGGAGATGATTTGAGGTACCTTAGTATCATATGTATAGCATCCATATGGACCTGACGTGGTTGCTCCATGAACTGGCTCACACGACTCACTGCAAAGGATATATTGGGCCTAGTGATCGTGACATACAACAGTTTGCCTACCAGTTCTCTGTATCTTCTTCTGTCCACCTCCTCTGTATCATCATCATATAGCTTCATGCTAGGGTCCATTGGTGTTGTAGCAGGCTGGCACCCAAGCATACCTGTTTCACTCAACAGGTCTGTAACATATTTTCTCCGCGACATTACTAGCCCATACGGATTTGTGGCGAATGCCCCTGAAAATATCTAAGGACTCCAAGATCCTTAGTGACAAATTCGCTACCCAGCTTTTCTTTTGCCTGCTTTATACCTTGTTCATCATCTCCTGTAATCAAGATGTCATCTACGTAAACCATAATTGCAATAATACCTCTTGAAGTCTTCTGTACAAACCTGGAATGATCAGCATTGGAGCGTTTGTATCCTTGCTTTTCAAAGAGGTCTGAAAGCTTCTGAAACCATGCTCTGGGGCTCTGCTTGAGGCCATAGATAGCATTATGAAGTCTGCACACCATAGAACACTCCACCTCAACAGCAAAACCGGGAGGCTGTTGTATGTAGACTTCCTCCTGTAGGTCTCCATATATGAACGCATTTTTCACATCCAACTGATATAGCGGCCACTCTCGACTTACCGCAACTGACAACAAGATCCGTAGGGTAGAATGACAGGCTACTGGCGAGAACGTATCAAGATAATCCACCCCGTATGTCTGTGTAAATCCACGTGCAACAAGGCGGGCCTTGTATCTGTCAATACTGCCATCTTCATTCTACTTGACTGTAAATACCCACTTGTAGCTTACTGGGGCCACGTCTGCAGGTATAGGAACTAGACTCCAAGTTCCCCTAGATTGGAGTGCCGTCATTTCTTCCTCCATTGCTAGACGCCATCTAGTATCCTTCAGAGTATCTTGATAGTTCCGTGGAATATCTATAGCTGACAAGGCAACCACAAAGTTCCTGAAATCCCCAGATAGTCGCTCAAATGATACATAATCTGCTAAAGGATATGTGACGCAACCCCTCTTCGATTTGCGTATAGCAATGGGAACATCTAAATCGACTGTGTCCTCATCTGGCCTCTGCAACATATCCTGCTCAGAAATATCATTTGATCCATCAAGAGTAATACCTTCAGTACATACCTTAGGCGAGCTAGGAGATGAGTCATGACCATGAGCTGTAGTAGGCCTGCAGGTATAATGAAATGGTAGTGGTGAAACATGGATAGTACTTGGAGGTGCAGATGATGGTAAAGGAGCTGCTGCTGGTGGTGGTGGTACTGATGGTGGTGGTGGTGTCATATAGATGGCATCAGTAGTAATTGGAGGTAGCTGCTGATCACCTGAGGATGAAAAATACATTACAGATTCAAAAAATGTGACATCTGCACTAACAATATACCGCCTACGCAATGGATCAAAGCACTTGTACCCCTTTTGAGTCCTAGAGTACCCAACAAACACACACTTGACAGCCCTAGGAGAGAGCTTGTCAGTACCGGAAGACAACTAGTGGACAAAGGCAACTGAGCCAAACACACGAGGAGTAAGGGAAAACAGATCCTTACCAGGAAAGATAAGGGAGAAAGGAATCTGTTCACCCAGAACAGAGGATGGCATACGATTAATTAGGTAGCATGCTGTGAGAACCGCGTCACCCCAGTAAGAATACGGAGCATGACTCTGTATAAGATGTGATCTGGTGACATCTAGTAGGTGGCGATGTTTTCTTTCAGCAATCCCATTTTATTGAGAGGTATAAGCACATGATATTTGATGGATAATCCCTTTGGATGAGTAGTAATTGGTTAGGATATGAGTACACAATTCTAGGGCATTATCACTTCTAACAATTTTAACAGATGTGGAGAAAACATTACGAATTTCATTAAGAAAATGGATAATAACATTCCCTGCTTCAGATTTATTTTTCAACAAAAAAATCCATGACACACGAGAGAAGTCATCCACAATAACTATATAAAATCTGTGTCCTTGATGATCAGGTACACGACTCGGACCCCAGATATCAATATGAAATAACTCTAACTTGGAGGTACTACTCCGACTTGGACGTCTGGGAAAGGTAGACCGGTGATGCTTTCCCAACTGAAAAGCCTCACATTGGATGGATGTGTGAGGCAGACCCTGGGGTAACACACGACGCAACTTCTGAAGCGGTAGATGTCCAAAGCGCAGATGCCACAGCAGAGGAGATACAGGTCCAGTAGGTAGGGATGAGGTTCCAGCAAAAGGAGTCTGATTAAGGCGATAGAGGCCTCCTTGCTCATAGCCACGACCAATCACGTTGCCCATAAGGTTGTCCTGAAAAATAAGAGAAGATGGATCAAAAATTGCCTGACATTGTGAATCTTTTGTAATCTGACTGATTGATAGTAAATTCATTGAAAAATGAGGCGCATGTAACACATTCTTGAGCTGCATAGAAGATGTCAGTCTAATCTCCCCTGACCAGTAATTGGGGAATGTGTACCATTGGCAATGACCACTGTTCGGCCTGGAGGAATCTGAGAATATCCTGTAAGTAAACTCTGATCGCCACATAGATGATGTGTAGCGCCTGAGTCCATAATCCAAGGCAATGTATCTGATCTACTACTGGTAAGTGCAAGTATGCTACCTGAAGCACTGGTAGACGCAGAGGCAGATGCAGTAGCATCAGATTGACTCTCAGTAGTGGGTGCTGGGCCAGATGGTGGAATAATGCCCCTTAGACATGCAACTAGATCATCGAACCGCTGATCCAAAGTGGCAACAGATGGAGGCTCTATCTGCTCAGCGACTCGTGCAGATGTAGGAAATCCATGCTTAGAGTAGCATGTGTCTTCATTATGTCTGACGCGATGGCAGTAGGTACAAGTTGGCCGAGTGCGGCCTCCTCTGCCACGAGGTCCACGTCCACGGGTCTGATGATGAAATCCACGACCCCTGTTGGTGGCCATGGCTGAATCATTCTGATTCGTGGCCGTAGAAGGGACGGTGATGCGACAGTTTATGAAAGGCTTCCTCCATGGGAGGAATTGTAGAATCGGCCAAGATCTGGGATCGTGCCGCCTCATACTCTGGATCAAGTGCATCAAGGAAAACGCCCACCATAGTCGCATTCCGATATGTCTTCTGTTGCTCTGGCGTGACTGTCAGGGGCATGAAGCTGTATAGCTTCTCGAACATCCCACGCAGGGATGTGTAGAGTGAATGTAGAGGGCGACCGTTCTGCTTTATAGTGAATATATCATGCTGAAATTGCAGAATCTTTGTCTCATTCTTTGCTTGAGAGTATGTGGCCGCCAGAATGTCCCACATGTCTTTGGCCGTGGGCTGATGTAGAATATCGTTGGCAATCTCGATTGCCAAAGTTCCGGACAACCAGACTTTGGCGTATGCATCATCTGCCTCCCATGAGGCATTGGCTCCAGTCTTCTCAACAGGCTCTACTTCGGTAAGAATGTGCTTCTTACCCGTTGACTTCATCATACTCATGAACTGCATCGCCCACAGTTCATAGTTTGTACCGTCCATCTTTACGATAGGCGCTGGACCACGAAAGGCGCCTATAGATGGAATATCCGCCTTGCTTTCTGACATATTGGAAACAGAAGACTGGAGCGATAGACTGGTGAGAAGATCGTCTACACAGACATAGATGGGTTTAGTTGCATATGTAGACTTCAAGCAACCAAACCCATTTAGTTGACGGTGTGCGCTCTAGAGATGAGATTCAAGGGCACACTAACAGGGCACTAAGGTGCCCGCTGGAGGCGACGAAGGTGCGCGCGGATGTCTGGGTGCTAGCGCTGGATGGCTGGGGCCGCACGCACGGACCGCTGGGCGCTAAGGCGCAGTTGCGCTAAGGCGCAAGAGCGCTAGCGCTGTAGTGCGCAGGCACAGATGCACAAGCGCACATGCGCTAGAGCGCGGGTGCACAAGGCACGAGCGCACAGGCGCGAGGTCAAGACCGCGCAGGCGAAGGCGAAGGGGCTCGCAGGCGCAGGCGGAGGAGCTCGCAACCGAGGGTGCGCAGGCGCGAAGGCGCAAGGGGCATGGGTAAGCGTCGGCGGCGGCGATGAGAGAGAGAGGCACGTGGGTGGGGGGTAGGGATAGGGTTAGGGTTTCGAGAACTCCGGTCTAGGACCGTCGCTCTGATACCATGTTGGGAAGAAAT
Source organism: Ottelia alismoides (assembly GCA_037367405.1). Classification (NCBI taxonomy): domain Eukaryota; kingdom Viridiplantae; phylum Streptophyta; class Magnoliopsida; order Alismatales; family Hydrocharitaceae; genus Ottelia; species Ottelia alismoides. The sequence continues at coordinate 349,534 of JAZKJV010011352.1, read as the reverse complement.
TGAAGCATTGTTTTTTCCATCAGCCCTAGGCTCTCTTATATAGGAGAGTAGCCTATGGGTAAATTACATAAAGCATACGGCTGAAAATAAAAGATAACAGAGAGATACAAAGGAAACTAATATATATGTTAATAAGGTGCATAGGAAGAGGCACCTCCATCGTTAGGTCAGTCAGAACGGAATTAACCCACATCATTTCTGTGCTCCCTTGGACCATTGCCCTATACTCTGACTCCGCGCTAGATCGGACCACAACTATCTATTTCTTGCTCCTTCATGAAACCAACGAGCTGCCTACAAACACAGTGAAACCTGAAGTTGACTTTCTATCCTTAGGACGCCCAACATATTCTGCATTTGCACATCCTGACACTGTCAAGATGGTATCTCTCCTTAATAGAAGTCCTGCACCTGGAGAAGACTTGAGATATCTCCAGATTATGTCGACTGCATCCATATGAGACTGCCTAGGTTGCTCCATAAATTGGCTAACTCTGCTGACTGCAAACGATATATCAGGTCTGGTAATTGTGATATACAATAACTTCCCTACCAATTCTCTGTACTGTCTCTTATCTACCTCTGCAGAATCATCATCATAAAGCCGTGCATTAGGATCCATTGGAGTAGTAGCAGGTCTACAACCTGTCATACCCGTCTCAGATAAGAGATCAATGACATATTTTCTCTGCGTCATTACCATCCCTTGCTGGTTTCTTGCAAATTCTAGTCCAAAAAAATACATCAGCTTACCAAGATGCTTGGTCATGAACTGTTGTCCAAGAAAGTCCTTGGCCTTCTGACTCCCATCACTATCACTACCTGTGACAATAATATCATCCTCATAAATCAAAATAGCAATAATACCTTTTTGGGTCCTCTTAACAAAAAGAGAATGCTCTGCAGTGGATCTGACAAAACCGTGTAGTTGGATCAACTCTGAGAGCTTCTGAAACCAAGCCCTCTGACTCTGCTTAAGACCATATATGTCGTTATGAAGTTTACACACCATGCTGGACTCCTCCTCAGCAGTAAACCCTGGTGGCTGCTGTATATACACTTCTTCATGCAAGTCTCCATATAGGAAAGCATTCTTGACATCTAATTGGAAAAGGGGCTAGTCTTGTACCTTAACAACAACAACAAGAATGCGTAATGTAGAGTGATGCACAACAGGTGAAAATGTGTCATGATAGTCCACCCTATAGGTTTGGGTGAATCCACGAGCAACTAACCATGCCTTGTATCTGTCCACAGAACCATCTGCACGGTGTTTAATAGTAAACACCCACTTATTGCCAGTGATAGAAGCACCTGGGGGAGCGGGAACAACACTCCACGTACCACAAAATTGTGAAGCAGCCATCTCTTCTTCCATAGCAAGACGCCAAGGGCCACTCTGTAGTGCCTCCTGATAGGATCATGGTATCTGCACCACTGATAAAGCAACAACAAATCTCTGAAAGTCTCCATATAGCCGTGCAAGAGAGACATGAGAGGACATGGGATGCATGGTACATGCACGACGCTTCCTTCTTAGGGCAATAGGAACATCCGGGTCCATTGTATCATTAGAAATGACATCATCCTGAACATCCTGCATGCTCAAATCACCAGTGCCATTAGTAGAACTCAAGTACTCAGGACATACCTTGGGCGTGCTGATTGTTGGCTGCGGTACATGAGCATGAGGTCGGCGTTGGTAAACCTGAGTAAAGAAAGTAGGTGTGGAAGGCTGTGGAGGTGGCGGCGGCGGTGGTGAAGATGGTGGTGCTGGAGTAATAGAATTAGGAGGAGGTGTCATGTCCACCTCTTCTCCACTTTTTGAGGAAATGAGCTTGTCACCTGTAGGAGAGAAATGCATGATGGATTCAAAAAAGGTGACATCTGCACTAACATAGTACCTTCGCCGAGCAGGGTCAAAGCAACGATACCCCTTCTGGGTATTGGAGTACCCAACAAACACACACTTGACTGCTCTGGGAGAGAGCTTGTCAAGCCCTGGAGACATCTGATGAACAAAGGCAACACAACCAAAAACACAAGGTGTAAGAGAAAAAAGATCCTTCTCGGAAAATGTAATTGAGAATGGAATCTTTTCTCCCAGAATCGATGAAGGCATATGATCAAGGCCCTAAATGTCGGTTTCAATCACCATTTCGGTGATTGACTGAAACGGAATTTCAGTGGAATTTCGGTCGAATTTCGACCGAAATTTCGACCATTTCGGTCATTTTTTGTACTAAGGCCCCCCATATTTCGGTCATTTCGGTCGAATTTCGATTGCGACTGGATATCGATATTCGACAGAAATTCGATCGAATTTCGTTGAAATTTGAGGCCATGCATATGATTTACCAAATAACACACAGTAAGGACAACATCTCCCCAATAAGAGTGCGGAGCACAACTCTGAATTAGAAGAGTGTTAGTGATATCCAAGAGATGACGATGTTTCTTTTCAGCCACACCATTCTGTTGAGACGTATAAGCACAAGATGTCTGATGCACAATACCATAAGATCTAAGAAATTGAGAGAGCGGTGTACTATATAATTCAAGTACATTATCAGAACGAATATACTTGACATTTGCAGAGAGGACATTCTTTATTTCTTTAATAAAGGACCGAGTGAGAGGACTAGCATCAGACTTATTCTTAAGCAGAAAGACCCATGACAATAGAGAAAAATCATCAACAATAAGATAAAAACGATGTCCCTGAAGATCAGGAGCACGTCCGGGACCCCAAATATCCAAATGAATCAACTCAAAAAGACCATGACTACTTTGATCTTGATGACTCTGGAATGTAGACCTATGATGCTTCCCAAGCTGGCATGCCTCGCACTGGAGTGTAGAGCGAGGAGATATCTGAGGAAAAACATGACACATCTTTTACAGAGGAAGATGATCAAAACGGAGATGCCACGTATACGGAGAGACATATCCAGTACGAAGAGGACATATGGAGATTGCACTAGTCTTTAAAGACCTTGCTCACGGCCAGTTTCAATCTCCCCGCCCGTTAGAATGTCGTGAAACACAAGAGAAGAAGGGTCAAATATGGCACGATAATGCGAAGATTTGACTAATAGATAAAAATTCATGGAGAATTCAGGGGCATAAAGAACATTCTGAAGCATCATTTCAAGGGTTAACTGCACCTCCCCCTGATCAGTAATGGGTGAATGTGTCCCATCAGCTATCACTACAGATCTACCAGACTGAGTCGGGCTATAGGTACTGAATTGTCCCCTGTCTCCACAGAGATGATGGGATGCTCCTGAATCCTTGATCCACTCTGACAAATCTGCCCGGTAACATCTAGTAAAAGCATATGTTGTACCTGATGTGGATGTAATGGCTGAAGCTGAGGCTGCTACCTCTGACGATCCTGGCTGTGAGCTGGTTGACCCGGGAGAAGGCTTGATCTCCCTAAGCCGAGCTACTAACTCATCAAACCTCTGGTCAGACCCAATTGAAGAACTGCTGCCTTGATGGATCTGTTCTGCCACGCGTGCTGAGGTAGGAAACCCATGCTTAGAATAGCACGATTCCTCTGAATGTCCAGGCCTGTGACAGTAAGTGCAAGGCTGGCGAGGAGGTCTACTGCTCCCTCCTCTTCCACGACCTCCTCGACCACGGAACTGCGTAGTGCTCCCCCTACCACGAGATGCTGCCATGGCTAAGGAAGTCTGAGACACGGAAGAACCACCAAAAGAAATGGAGAGTCTGCTCAGTCACCGATATGCCTACTCCATAGGACGTATAGTGGCATCGGTAAGAATCTGTGCTCGGGCTGCATCATACTCAAGGTCCAATGCCGCTAGAAAAACTCCTATCATCACGGAATTCCTGTAGGCCTTGAGCTGCTCTGGTGTAGCAGCCAAGGGAATGTAACCTTGTAACTCTCAAACATGTCCCTTAAAGAATTGTACATGGTATGGAGAGGACGACCATTCTGCCTTGAAGTTAAGATGTCATGTTGAAGTTGCAGAATCTTTGACTCATTATTCGCCGGAGAATATGTAGAGGCGAGAATGTCCCACATAACCTTTGCTATGGGCTGTCTCAAGATGTCATTTGCTATCTCTATGGATACTTTTCTAGAAAGCCATACTCGTGCATATGCATCGTTTACCTCCCATGAGGCATTAACCTCAATCTTGTCGACATGCTCCTCCAGTGTGAGTATATGCTTTTTGCCATTACATTGCATTAGACTCATAAACTCCATGGCTCACAGTTCATAATTTGTTCCATCCATCTTCACAATGGGTACTGTACCTTTGAGGGCACATGGGGATGGAATACCTGTTTTGTTGTCTGACATGATGACAATAATCTCTCAAGACTGGGATTGCAAACTTGGACAAGAAATGTCTACACAGACATCTAAGAGGATGGTTGTGGGTGTAAACTTATACCACAACCATTCCCATGACTTGAAAACTCATTCAAGAAGTTAGGTTGTGATGTTCACCACGTGCACAGGTGCGTACTGTCGCGCAGAAGAACAAGTGCACAGGTGCGCATAAAGCAGTGGCGCACATGCGCTAGAACAAGCATGGAGACAGACGCAGGGCACGAATGCGCACTGGCGCACACGCGGAAAGTGCGACATCGCAGAGGCTTGTGCGAGCGTGGGGAGGGCGATGCAGACCTTGTAGCGGCGACGTGCAGGGCTTTAGGTGGGGACGAGGAATTAGGGCACTTGTTTCGGTCTAGGACCGTCGCTCTGATACCATGTGTAAGTGAAATGGAATGAAAAGTTGCATTCATCGTATCCTTAGAGCTCTCTTATATAGGAGAAATGCTCTAGGGAAAATTTCATAGATAGCCAACAAAGATAAACAAACCGCCGAATAACATATATGGAGATGTAAATATCTCAACACAACACACGCATGATTCTTCTAGACCGTGACTTATCTTGGACACACACTCTACACATAGCTCTTCATGGAGGAGGTAGTGAGGAGGCAGAATATCTTGTCTTGGAGTAGCATACGAGGGTAGTATATTTTGGAGGAACCTCTCATCTTCTTCTAGGGAGGGTAGTGCATCTCAACCTAATCTAGTAGCATTGAGGTATAAAGAAAGGATGCTGTGGGGTTGCAATAATGATTCAAAAGAAGGATAGTGTGCTAGCTCAAGAGGAAAAAGTCCTTATGTAAATGCTACACCTTGTATATATTTTCAAAAGAAAAGAAAAGAAAAGAAAAGAAAATACAGAATCTCCAAAAGTGGACATGCCTGATTGAAAAGTAAAATGCCTGCTGGAGTATATATACAAGTATAAAAAAAAATAAGAGGTTCAAAGTCAAATTTTTGTAAGCTTGCAACTGGATGCCTTGATTACACTAGTCATGCATCCAAGGATAGATAGCTACACTGGTTACCGCCCATTCTCTTCTCCATCTCCTCTTCTTGATCTGGTTGTACTTGAACTTATAAGGGAATATCCCCGCTCCTCGAGGAAAGAGCTGCTAGACCGGGGGGCTAGAGTTACCTCGTTGAGAGAGGCTATTTCTTTGCTACTTTTTAGATGGGGAGCTATATTTCAGTTACACCGTACAAATAAAGATTCATAGTCATAAGAATTTGTGTATGTAAACTTATTCTGACCTGACTGTTGAGGAGACCTGAATAGGAGTCTTGTGGAATTTAGAGGCTATTAGGTTTTAAATCCATTTCCCATTAAGGTTCCGCCACATTAATAATCCAAAGGTCTGACAGAGCTACATAATATAATTTTATGAAAGCGTCAAAAAAAAATAATTTTATGAAGATAAGTTTAATACTCAAAATTTTCCTAATTTCTTTATTTTTCCTTTCCTTTTCTTTTATTCACTTATTCTTTCAAATAAGTTCTAGCAAAGGTAAAGCATAGGGGGATGATGAATATGCATTTCATCGTCTTTGTTCATTTATTTTAGTTTAAAATCCCTTATAAAACACCCGTATATAATACTAAATCCATATTCTTACTAACCTGCATACGTGTGTAAATGTTGTACATATATTGTTATTTTAACCTAAAATAAATAAATAAAGAAATAAAGGAAAAATAAAAAGACAGTATATATGTAATAGATACAAACTGACCCGAACCCGGAGAGAAGGTCAAGACTTGTCCTGATCGACCAGGAATAAAGTAGGGGGAGATATGATCCTTAGTCATAAATTCCAAAAAAATGTGTTTTGTAATTACTTTTCTGTGTATATTTGTATAAAACTTATATTATTTTATTTGTATATAAATTGACCTCGAATTAAATAATTTTCAAAACAAAAGTTGTAAATAAAAATATTTTCACTTATATCGTATTCTAATTTAAATTATCTTTAAAATGGCAGTGGTTTCATAATTTTTGTAGTTACGGTTTGAAAGACGATTTTCTGGGGTGATTTGTGCAATTTTACCATTTATTTATCGTATATATTTATATTTATTTTTATATATATTGTGTTTGTAAATAATTGTAAATACTTTTTAATAATAATTATTTAAAACAAAAAATAAAAAAATTTAAACAAAAAAATAAACTAATTTCCTTATCTAGCTATGTATATAATATACCATATGTTATAGTGTATTTATATAGTTAATTCCCTTAAATAACCCTCACTAAAAAATAAGTATTTAACATTTATTATTTAATTTAATAAAGTGACAAAAATAAATAAACAAATTAATTAATTATGTAAATAATTTTATTAACTCCACCACTAACTTTTTTCCTTATCTTTATCTCCATTCAAAATTTCCTTATCTTTATCTCCATTCAAAATTTTGAAATTCAAATTCAATTCTTTTCCTATTAATGTGGCTCCTCCTCCCTCATTTCAATTTGATCTATCTTTGGTGAGAGGAGCCTAATCTCCAAGAACTTCTTTGTAGAAAGGTACCTAGCCTCCGAGCCTTCCGTTGACAGCGAGTCGGCCTCGTCGAGGCTATTACGACATTTTACTTAATCATTTTTAATCAACCATCGTGGTTCTATCCATCCCCGATTCCGATTTTTCATCTCATTTTCTCGACCTCATCGCTTCACGTTCTACCTCACGTAATCTTTCACTTCCGACCACGTACGGTGGCCGGAGACACAGATCTTCCATCACAACCGTCGGATCCGTCAGCCACTCACATTTTCCGTATTTGATTTTTAGACCGAGTCGTCGTGCTCGAGTCGGTATCTTTTTATTTTTCAAGTACATGAATTTTGCTTTAAAAAAATATAAAAAAAGTTTCTACTGCTACTTTTTCTTAAAAAAACAAAAAAACAAAAAAACATAGAAACTGTCTGCAACTATTGTTTCTTAAAAAAATAAAAAATATAAAAATCAATCAAACGCGGCAAGCACCGCCCTCCAGCCCACAGGCGACTCCTGCTGCTCCTCTGTCTGGCCGCGCCCCACATCCGCCGAGATCGCACCGATCCACTTCGCCATATGAAGAATGCCTCCACTCTGCTTCCACGACCGCCGTATCGCCGCCGCCTTAGATAGTTGACCATCGTGGGGCGTGTGTTGCCCCACCAGCTCCTCTGCGCGAAGGATTACCATCCACCGAGACGCGCATCTGTCCGCGCGCAAGAAGCCGTCATCGCCGATCTCGAGCACCATCCGCACTCGCGCCGCCCTCCAACTCTCTCCACCGACGCACGAAGGAGCCGCCGACCTCTACCGTCGTCACGAGCACCATCCACCGAGACGCGCAACCGTCCACACGCAAGAAGCCTTCCACTGTCGTCACAAGCACCTCCACGACCGTGCCATCAACCTACTGCACCGCCACGCGAAACCTGCGCACCTCTGCTCGACTGAGGCCCCAGCCAGCATATCCCCTGCTCGATCACTCCCTCCGTCTCCACGAGCCGCCCTTCACCGACCGCCGCTCGTAGCTTGCACGAGAAGAAAAGAAGAGGGGCGTTGCCCCCTTTCATTTTGGGCGTGAGAACGGACGCCAGAGAGAATCCTAGGGGAACAATAAAAAATTGAAAAAGTTTCATTACGCCCCTAAGAGGTTTCCAAATTTGCAAACGTCCCTGCGAGATTCATACAACACGTGCTTTGCACGTTTATTGGGTAATTTGCTAAATGACTCTTGCTCAGCCAAGTCACGCCATTTAGATACCATCTTCAATCATTTGTCCCCTACATATAATAATTGAAAGGTAAATTGAGACTACTTTTACGAATATAAGATGCCTTTGACATGAAAATCCCAAAAGTTCTCATAAGAGTGGGAGAAAGATGGTTCGGGGGGGTAATCGTGAACCATGAGCCCTTGGAAGAGAATCTAGATTTTTTGTAGTGGTGAAAAGAACATGAAAGGTGGTTTGGGGGGGGGGGGGGAATCGTGAATCATGAGCCCTTGGAAGAGTATCTAAGTTTTATGTAGTGGTGAAAAGATCATGACTTCCTATTTTGTTGCTTCATCTCTTAAACAGTTGGAGCAATTTGTCTTCAATTTTCTATTGTTTGTTAAAGTTGTCAGTGTTCACATTGTGCCCTTACAAAGCATTTTCTTTCTGGCAGATAGGGCCAGGTTCTATACTTCAGGCCCCATTAGATGATAATCTGGGAAGCAGTTCGTAAGTTTTATCTACCCTTGTTATTTTTGCGGTTTTCTGTGATGAATCATTAACTTTGTCACTGGCACGTGCTTTAATCAGGATTTTCCAAACATTCTGTCCTAGTCAGACGTGTCCCATGGAGCTGATATCACCTCCTGATGACTGCCATGTTAACAGTTCCTTGCCATTAACGGTTCAAGTAAGGAAGCATCTGAACACCGTCATTGTTGAGTTGGTTAATAGTACTTCAGCGTTTGACATTCTCCTAATAATTGTGGATGTATGTTAAATATGATATTTCTCAGAATTATTAGTTTGAGTGTGTAAGAAATTCATAAATGAGATGCCTTAGTAGATTTTATGAAAAAAGGTTTATTCGTATTAATCATAGTTTGCATGCTATTATTTTTAGTTTAGGCATGTACATAATGCAATAGAATGTACCCTCTGAAGATTAGTATCATTTCGAAATCTACTAACTGCATTTACAAGTTATCATTTATAATTATTGCATATCAAAACTATCACACCCACATTTGAACTGTTTCAAGATATGCAAGTTATCCGTGTTTGTATAATATGACAATTTTGGTAAATCCCATACATCGTCTGTTTTTCAAATTTGTCATAATTTGATGTTCATGAAATGATGCAGATATGCAGAGTTGAAGATCTTATCATCCATGGTATGATCAAAGGTAGTGTTCTTCATGTCCATAGAGCAAGGACAGTCAGTATCAAAGATGGGGGCACTATAACTGCCTCAGGGTTAGGTAATTATGCGTATACCCATATTTTAAATGATTTGGCATGATTTCTGCGCCATTTTATGTACTATGTCAGATCCTTATTTTTGTTATGCTTAGAGTGTATTAAGTGTAAGACAAATGTCTTATTTTAATAAAGTTAAAGTTTCAAAAAAGAGTAACATAGCATGTGCATGTTCCACTTGCATGAGGTAGACAAAGATCCAAATTTTTAGTTTAAGTCATTCTAGAAGCACACCTTTGGTTTAAGGATCTCCAGACTTCTCGATGTATGCTACTTCAAAACATGACATTTGGAGGTAGTTACATAAAACATTTCCTGCGAGATAGCTAAAAAGTGTGACGTATAACCTATTACCTTTGCATATATCTCTTTACAAGAAAATGCCCGTATCTCTTGTGATTTATGCATGGAAGGTTTTTTCTCTGACGTGATAATAACTTATGTTTCAAGCACGTACCGCAGGCTTCCCCTTGTGGCGGGGTGCCTTTGGGCCTATGATTGGAGACCTTTTGTGGCAAGGTTAGAGGGACGATTGGCGGACTGGAGGGCAATTATGTTATCAAAGGGAGGTAAATTGGTGTTGTTGAAGCATGTCCTTTCTGCCATCTTGATCTTTTTTTGCGCCACGAGATTGTTGCCAGCTGGGATTCGCTCAAAGATGGAGGTTCTTATGAGGCGGTTTCTTTGGTCGGATGGGAGATAAATGAAAAAGGGCATTCACTTGGCTGATTGGGGTAAGGTCGCAGCTACGAAGAGGATGGGAGGTTTGGGAAGTTGTGAGATTGGGGGAGATGAACAAGGCACTTGTGGCGAAGTGGGTGGTTCGATTGTTGGGGAATTAAGAGGATCTCGACTGTCGGCTCATGAGGAAGATTTATGGAATTACTCTATCATTGGAGGTCGCACGGACTCGTGTTCTCTTTGTTGTGGTAGGCTATCACTAGGGTCCTCTCGGAGATGACCTCTAAGATGCTTCCTGTGTTGGGGAATGGGGAGGTTCATATTTTGGCTTCACGACTGGACGGGTGACGAGATGCTGAGGGAGAGATTCCCTAGACTTTTCAATTTGGCATGCGACAGAGAGGGGTCGGTTAGCCTTATGTGGGAACACGATGATTTGAATTGTCAGTTCTCCTCGATACTTTCTGATGGTAGGTTGGGGGAGCTCCTTAGGCTGCAGAGGGAATTAGCGGAGGTGGAGGGCCTATTGGCTGGTCGGGATCATTGGGTGTGGGGTGATGGTAAATTCACGGTGAAGAAGGTGTATCGTTTCTTCACTTACGAGGAGGGGCAGGTGAACAGTGATAGCTGACTAGATGCTGGCATCATTTGGAGTAGTGTACCCAATAGAGTGAAAGTCTTCATGTGGTTGTTCAACCTTGAGAGGGTGCTTTCCTTGGTTGACCTTGACTAGTTGCTTTGTATGGATGACTGCCGATGTGACAAATGTAGACTTGAGGTGGTGGATTTGGACCATCTCTTCTTCTCTTGTTCGCACTCGACGTGGGTCTGTTGCGGTGCATGCATTCCTTGTATTAGGGTGGAGAATGGGTCCATCTTCTGGAATTACATTAGATCGGTGTGCGGGAGTGGGCATGCCGATGCCCCCTATCCTTCACCATCTTGTGGGCAATCTGGTGTGGTAGGAATGATACGCTGTTTCGTGGGTTGATGTTTTACTCCGAGAATGTCATTGAGCATTGTAGGGTGCGATGTGCCTCTTGGAATCTTGGAATGTAACGTAATGCAAATGTAACATAATGTAAATGTCATCCTTTTTTATATAATTTATTACAACGGTGGGACCCAACTTGGGTCTCCACCGTTCCTTCTCTAAAAAAGTTCCAGTTGTATGCTTCGACCACATTTCTATTTTTTCTTATTAGTCTTAATTTAGTTGATAATATGTGAAGCATTTGGAGTTTAGGATGCAAGTTAGCTCGGGCTATTATTGGGGAAGATTAGCCCTATCAACTTGCTGGATTCAAGCCCAATTAGGCTCGTTGATAACGACCTGAAATGCTCACGACCAAATTGTCAAGGAACAATCCCCACACCTTATAATCCACTCTCACATTTTGTGATTAGTAGATGGATGACTAGGTTTGAGGTGTTGTAATCTCTCTCACTTTATATTCACATCCTCGTTGCCAAGGTTCGAAATCTCGATTTCGATTTCATTTCGGTCCCCTCCAAACCGAAATTTCAATTTCGACCGTTTCGGTGGAAATGTAAAAAATGGCTCAAAAAGCCATTTTTTGACCATTTTTTTTCAAATTAAGATATTCCAGGTTATTACAACAATAAATAACTTACATATACACATTTATATCACACATATTGCTCATATGTGCGCCTTATATCACACATATCGGTCATATCTGCAAAATCGATGTTAATGTTGATTCTTGGCTGATACATACTGCAAATTGATATTATACAATCCAAGATCTTAAAACAACAATAGCTTACAAATGCACACTTATATCACACTCATTTCTCATCTGTATGCCCTATATCACACCATATCGGTGATATCAGACTCATTGTTGAGCTGACTAATAGATACTGGAAATGGAAATTAGAATAACTAAGTTAACAACACTTAGAAGACGTCTTTTGTTCATAAAAATAGACAAGTATTTTGATTCTAAAATATATATAATGATTAATTAAACGATATTTTGTTCATGGAAATAACTGTCGTGGACAAAGTTCTAATGAATTACAGAATTAATTACAGACTTACAATTAAGATGCATCTATTTTACAAAGATAAATGACATACGAATGAAACAAACTAGCTTTATCAGATATATAGAAGCTTTAGAGTTGTTTCATTTCCATTGCTTAAACCCAAAGGGGAGGAAGCTCTAAAAGTTGAATAATCGTCGTATATACCCCATGTCGTACCATACCCTACCAGACAGGGGTCTCGCTGGTTTCGACCCGAAATAGAATATATAAATCATTATGTGTTTTAATATTGGGAATATGTAAATAAGTTGTAAAATCTAGCTCACATTGATAGTATCGTTGATATACATAGATTGATAGATATCAACGAAATTTCGATGATATCGGTCGAAATCCAGGAAATTTTGCTTTGAAACCCATGAATTTCAAAATGGGTCAATATGTCGAAATATCATCAAAATTTCGGTCGAAATCCGGGAAATCGACATATATAGGAGTTTCGATACCCATGACCTCTCTAAACCGAAATTTTGGCGTAATTTCAATCCCTGCTCGTTGCGATATGACCCATCACTTATTCCCAGTAATAGTCGCGGTTGCTTGTTCTGGGTATCCCTTTACTTGTATCTCTTTATAGGGCTGGCTCCACTTCTCGGGCATACCTTTCCACTATTTGAGGGAATCTGTTCTGATATCTTTTATTACGTCATGTGCCGAGATCTTCGTACCATTTTTTAAGAAAGCTGGTCTCGACAACTTGTTGGGTTCGGGTCCAATTGGATCTGTTGTCAACCACCCAAAAGCATATGCCTAGGCTATTAAGTAGTAATCACACTCTCTTGTAACCCACTCTCCCTCTTAGTGAACTTTATATGCGGGCCTATGTTTGGTGTGTAAGAATGTTTTGATATAGACCCGTGAATTAGTATGTACAAAAATCTCTACACGTCATACACATATTTTTAACATGGGGATTTATTGCTTGATGAGCTTCTTGTTTGATTTTTAAGTTAAAAACCAAATTTTTGTATTTTTTAAACCGATAGAAAATAACATGATATTTGTAATTTTTCCTTATCCCTTTGTGAAATTATGCTGACATTTTTTTTTGAAATTCATCACCTTTACTATTTGACTGCTATCTTGACTGATTCGTTGAACATTACTTTAGCATCTTTGATTTCTCGCATTGTCATTCTTCTGTAGTTTCCCTTACAAAAAGGATTCAGTATTTTTTAAACAAAGAATTCTAATATTACACTAGGCATGGAGTTCTAATGGAGACATGTTTTTCTTCTGGCTTTAAGGCCAATCTACCAACATTAAGTAGGGTTCGAGAGAGTTCCTAAGAATTCATGGTTAGAAACAATATGCCGTGAAGGACTAGCTCTTTATCTTTTTGATGGTTGGAGGCTTAACAAGTTCTTGGCTTGCAATTTGCTTCTATACAGTGGAACGTTCTTGTTAAATGCACCTATCATTTGCTCATTTGATCGCCCTTGGCATTATGAAATATCTGCATAGAAGCATGGTCATAAAGAGTGTAAAAGATGGATCTGTCTAACGTCTTTATTGTATAAACGAACACCATATGCATGGCATGATTAAAGTGCTTTTCTTTGGATTAGTTCTATACTTGACGTAGAACTAGTCAAGATAAAGAATGTTCATTTTGGTTTAACAATCTAATTGAAGAAGTATACAAATCAACTTGACAATTGATTAACCTTGTAGTAGTGCCTATTATCGCTTCGAAATGTCAGGTGTGACTCACCTCAAGTTCACACCCTTTTGCTTTTCACGAAAAAGGCTTCGAAGTGGATGCTATGGAATCTCTAGCAAGCATGAGTTATCAGAAAGTAGTCGGTGAAACATACCCAATAGTCTTCTGATGCATGGATGATTCTCAACATCGTACTAAGATCGTTTGACCACTTTTCCACATCTACTGGTGTCTTTGTGCCACTGAAGGCTGGAGTTATGTCTTTCCATTAAGAGTCGAGGAATGATTTATGCTTATGAAGGCCCTCTGCTGTAACTCCTCTAACTGGGGTGGAAACAGATTCAGTGGATGGTCGGTAGCTAGACACGTTCTTTAATGGAGGAATCTTTGATCTTCACATCCTTAACTCGTAGTGGTTCTGGTGGCTCAATGACTTTGGGTCTTTTCTCCAATGCCTTCTGCCCATCTCTTGGAGCCTCGCCATTATTGCAATCATTTTCTTAGTTAAATCCTGGTACGCCATGATCCTGAGATGATTTAAGACGATTCATTAGTTCTTTCTCTTCTTAGCATTAGTATATTGTGACCTTGATCGTGTATGATATCAATTTTGCAGTCTATTTTCAATATATGGAGATCTCGATTTATCCTATTTTTTGAATATTATGATAGCCATTAATTACCAACAACATACATTGAGTAAACTATTAAAGTAAATGTGCTTTCTTACTAATATGAGTCAGATCCTTATTTCGGGTTATACGGTTATTTCGTTTATAGAATTTGCTTACCTAGAAATGAAGTATTGAATATATAACAACATACATAAATCAGTTAATTGCATCTTCTCTACCGCCCTTTGCAGACATCCTTCCTTCCTACTTACCATCCATTGAGATGACACACCCCCACGTCATCTTCGTCGATGGTTTTACCAAAACTGCAATCTGCAACTACCTCGAAATCTCCCTTACACCCAATCATTTGAAGGCCAATATGTCCGTTAACATTCTTTTCTCCAACCTTCGAGTGGGAGGGTCTTGCGGAGGGTAGTGGCTTGGCCAATATAAGATTACCAAAAAAGCTAAGAAGGCCTTTAGAAGAAGCACAACTTCATGTATTATTGTTCTAGCTCCCAAGGCGAATGGAAATGGTAGAAGCTTTTATGCTCTCTTCTGCTAATATAAGTATCAGAGGTGCGGAAATTGTGGCCATCATGTTAGGATTCGATGCTCTGTTTTTATTGCGGAAGGTAAGGTACTGAGGAAGAAATTGTCTAGACCATGTCCTCAGTTGTTACTACTTACTAAACAATATAATTATTCTCCCAACTTTTGTAGGCGAGTCCTCCGGGAAACCAAATCTTTTTTTTGCTATTTCAGCAATTGGAGAGGCGTGTCCTTCTGGATGACTAGTTAGCACCTTAGCATGTGGCCATGGATCGAAGCAGATAGAAGTAGCTTTACTTTTGAGTTTTGGGTATTAACAAAATAAGTGGTGGCTTGATAACATGGCGAAGGCCACTTCTACAAGATGGTTCGAGTTCCTGTTTAAAACTTCAACTATTTTGGTAATGGGGCTGCCATTGTGATGTCGTGATTTCATGACCACGAAATGGGCCCTGGCATATGTGGGATATGTGGAGTCTGTGATTATAAATGGTTTATTTAAGGGGATTTCTGTGATATGATGGTGGGCATAGTATGCAACACGGATCATGTTCTTAACTTCATTGTCCTCTCGAAGTTGGGAGATCATCGTTCATGATGCGTTGGAAGGTTTGAGCTCGATTTCTTGTCGCTTCACTTCCTCATTCATGCTGCGAGTCAACAATCCTTGTGGGTTTACATGGAATGGATGCATCATGCAAGTGTTGTTGGAAGTGATGCTAGGGGCTTCAATGACATTGTTGAATCATCCTTTTTCACTAATTAGAGAAGATCCAATATAAGGCAAAGGTGATTTAATATCGTCTATGCTGCCTTCTTAGAAGGGCTTTGGTCGTCAAATATGTTATTCTGCAACTATTGCGGCCTTGATTGTTATATATGTTGCTTTGAACCCCGTTTTTATGGTTGATCCACCCTCCGCAACTATTGTGTACTAATCCATGCTTGAGTTCCTCTCCTATAACTGTCAGTGTACAACCCCTTATACGGTGCACGCAATTTTTTTGAAAGAAAGGTTGTGATCGGTTCACAAAGAGGGCCTTGATATGCTCAGTTACATTACCAAGATAGAACCTTGATCGTAAAAGATGAAT
Organism: Ottelia alismoides; assembly: GCA_037367405.1. Taxonomy (NCBI): domain Eukaryota; kingdom Viridiplantae; phylum Streptophyta; class Magnoliopsida; order Alismatales; family Hydrocharitaceae; genus Ottelia; species Ottelia alismoides. The sequence goes on along the minus strand of JAZKJV010011352.1, from coordinate 333,495 downwards.
TCGTTTATAGTATATTAGAGTGCTCATCTCCCACCAAAATCCTCTTGTGAGTTGCTGCACAACGTCTTGATGGATTTTTAAATGCTGTTTGAGCTATTCATTTGAAGCCAAGGCCTCTCCATGCTATCCCACACCATGGTCAAGTAGTGACAACCGAGAAAAAGATGGTCTATATCCTCTGCCCCATCATTGCATCTTATGCACATTTTGTAGCCAATCAGCGGTATCATGTTCCTGTAGTCCTCCTTCAAGATGCGTCCATGCCTTATCAACCAAAAAATCATCTTTCTGCGCTATGGGATCCTACTCTTCCATAACATTTTGCACGTCCATGAAAGATACAATCTCTATGTGTTTTTTTTATTGAGAATATGTCCTTCGCCTATACCCAATGATCTCTCCCTCTTGATGGCCTGCCATTGTCCTCAAAGAAACTAACCATCTTTAGAAAACTTCTACCCAGACAATTCAGCCACATTTGGACATGCCCAAGTATTGCAGACCATGCTTGAGCCACATTGATTGAGTGGTTGCTCGACGACGCAAACAATCTCCGGAAACGATCACATAGTGCACCCGAGTGAATCCAACTATCCAATCCAAAATCGGAAGATTCCCTACTCACGACGACCAACCACATGAAATTTTCTATCTCTGGAAGGATATCAATAATGCCATGTTACAATAAAGAAGGAAAGCTTATGTCTTAGCAATAGTGACAAACTCCTTCGTTTCCATATATATTTCGTATTAGGTGATGGGACAAATCTTCACAACTCGCACAATCTAGTACCTTGTTCTTGTGTTGAATTTTCAATAGACTGAGGCCAACCTTCCTTCTTCGACGTAGTTACCATCTCCCAATCTAGTAAGTGGATCCCACCCTTCTTGTGTGTAGTGCCAACCCAAAAGAAGCAACACATCACGGATTCCAATGTAGATTGAACACCAACTGGGATCTGTAAACATATATTAGTTACTTTTGTACTTCTCTGTTATTTTCTTTTCTGCCGTATGCTATATGTAATTTACCCATAGGCTACTCTCCTATATAAGAGAGCCTAGGGCTGATGGAATAAACATCTTCTTCTCTTTTCCCAACATGGTATCAGAGCGACGGTCCTAGACCGGAGTTCTTGAAACCCTAACCCTATCCCCACCCCACCCGCGTGCCTCTCTCTCGCCGTCGGCGCCTACTGGTCGTGCGCGCCTCTCGCCTACGGTGAACCGCACACCGCGCGCACCCCATCGCGCGCCTGCGCCTCCGTGCGTGCGTGCCCTAGCGCCTTCCTGTGCGCCCCTGTGCGCGCCCCTTAGCGCCCCTGTGCGCTCCTGTGCGTGCCCCATCGTGCGTGCGCCCTTGAAAGCGCATGCCCTAGCGCCCCTGTGCTCTCTCTCGCGCTATCTGCTGTGCGTGAGTAACTCCTGAATCAGCCCTACACGTTCCTAGCGCGCACACCGTCAACTAAATGGGTTTTGTTGCTTGAAGTCTACACATGCAACTAAACCCGTCTATGTCCGTGTAGATGATCTTATCTTCAGTCTATCGCTCCAGTCTTCTGTCTCTAGTATGTCAGAAAGTAAGGCGGATATTCCATCTATAGGTGCCTTTCATGGTCCAGCGCCTATTGTAAAGATGGATGGTACGAACTATGAACTGTGGGCGATGCAGTTCATGAGTATGATGAAGTCAACTGGTAAGAAGCACATTCTTACCGAAGAAGAGCCTGCTGAGAAGACTGGAGTCAATGCCTCATAGGAGGCAGATGATGCATACGCGAAAGTCTGGTTATCTGGAACTTTGGCAATCGAGATTGCCAATGATATTCTTCATCAGCCCACAGCTAAAGACATGTGGGATATTCTGGCGGCCACATACTCTCAAGCGAAGAATGAGACAAAGATTCTGCAACTCCAGCATGACATATTCACCATTAAGCAGAATGGTCGCCCTCTATACTCACTCTACACATCTCTGCGTGGGATGTTCGAGAAGCTGTACAGCTTCATGCCCCTGACAGCCACGCCAGAGCAACAGAAGACCTACCGAAATGCTACTATGGTGGGAGTTTTTCTTGCTGCCCTTGATCCCGAGTATGAGGCAGCACGGTCTCAAATTTTGGCAGATTCTACTATTCCTCCCATGGAGGAAGCTTTTCATAGATTTAGCCGGATCACTGTTCCATCTACAGCTGCGAATCAGAATGCTTCAGCCATGGCTGCCAACAGGGGCCGTGGATTTCATCATCAGACCCGTGGTCGTGGACCTCGTGGTAGAGAAAGGCCGTACTCGGCCAACATGTACCTACTGCCATCGCGTCGGACACAATGAAGACACATGCTACTCTAAGCATGGATTTCCTGCATCTGCACGAGTCGCCGAGCAGATAGAGCCTCCATCTGCTGCCTCTTTTCTTCTCTTGTTTTTCAGGACATCCTTACAGGCAACGTGATTGGTCGTGGCTATGAGCAAGGAGGCCTCTATCGCCTCAATCAGATTTCTTTTGCTGGAACCTCATCCCTACCTACTGGACCCGTATCTCCTCTGCTATGGCATCTGCGCTTTGGACATCTACCGCTTCAGAAGTTGCATCGTGTGTTATCCCAAGGTCTGCCTCACACATCCATCCAATGTGAGGCTTGTCAGTTGGGAAAGCATCATCGGTCTACCTTTCCCAGTCGTCAGTGTCGGAGTAGTACCTCCAAGTTTGAGTTATTTCATATTGATATCTGGGGTCCGAGTCGTGTTCCTGATCATCAGGGACACAGATTTTATATAGTTATTGTGGATGACTTCTCTCGTGTGTCATGGGTATTTTTGTTGAAGAATAAATCTGAAGCAGGAAATATTATTATCCATTTTCTTAATGAGATTCGTAATGTTTTCTCCACATCTGTTAAAATTGTAAGAAGTGATAATGCCTTGGAATTGTGTACTCATGTCCTAGCCAATTACTACTCATCCCAAGGGGTTATCCACCAGACATCCTATGCCTATACCTCCCAACAAAATGGGATCGCTGAAAGGAAACATCGCCACCTACTAGATGTCACCAGGTCACTTCTTATACAGAGTCATGCTCCTTACTCTTACTGGGGTGACGCGGTTCTCACAGCATGCTACCTAATTAATCGTATGCCTCTAGGTGAACAGATTCCTTTCTCCCTTATCTTTCCTGGTAAAGATCTGTTTTCCCTTACTCCTCGTGTGTTTGGATCGGTTGCCTTTGTCCACCAGTTGTCTCCCGGTACTGACAAGCTCTCTCCTAGGGCTGTCAAGTGTGTGTTTGTTGGGTACTCCAGAACTCAGAAGGGGTACAAGTGCTATGATCCATTGCGCATGCGGTATCTTGTTAGTGCAGATGTTACATTTTTTGAATCCGTAATGTATTTTTCATCCTCAGGTGATCACTTGCTTCCTCCAGCTACTACCGAAGCCATCTATGTGGCACCACCACCACCACCAGTAACACCACCACCATCACCACCAACTCCTTTACCATCATTTGCACCTCCTATTACTATACCTGTTTTACCACTACCATTTCATTATACCTGCAGGTCTACTACAACTCATGGTCATGACTCATCACCTAGCTTGCCTAAGGTATGTTCTGAAGATATTACTCTTGATGGATCTGATAATGTTTTTGAGCAGGATGTGTTACAGAGGACAGATGAGGACACAACTGATTTAGATGTTCCTATTGCTATACGCAAATCGAAGCGGAGCTGCGCCTTATATCCTTTAGCAGCTTCTGTGTCATTTGAACGACTATCTGGGGACTTCAGGAACTTTGTGGTCGCTTTGTCAGCTGTAGATATTCCACGGAATTACCAAGACGCTCTGAAGGATAGCAGATGGCGTCTAGCAATGGAGGAAGAAATGGCAACACTTCAATCTAGAGGAACTTGGAGCCTGGTCCCTATACCTGCAGATGTGTCTCCAGTAAGCTGCAAGTGGGTATTTACAGTCAAGCAGAATGCAGATGGTAGTATTGACAGATACATAGCTCGCCTTGTTGCTCGTGGCTTTACACAGACATACGGGGTGGACTATCTTGATACATTCTCGCCAGTAGCCCGTCATTCTACTCTACGGATCTTGCTGTCAGTTGCGGTTACTCGTGAATGGCCGCTATATCAGTTGGATGTGAAGAATGCATTCTTATATGGTGACTTACAGGAGGAAGTCTACATGCAACAACCACCCGGTTTTGCTGTTGAGGGGGAGTGTTCCAAGGTGTGCAGACTTCATAAGGCTATCTATGGCCTTAAGCAGAGCCCCAGAGCATGGTTTCAGAAGCTCTCAGACCTCTTTGAAAAACATGGATACAAACGCTCTAATGCTGATCATTCCTTGTTTGTACAAAAGACTTCAAGAGGTATTATTGCAATCATGGTTTATGTAGATGACATCTTGATTACAGGAGATGATGCACAAGGAATAAAGAAGGCGAAAGAAATGCTGGGTAGCGAATTTGTTACCAAGGACCTTGGAGTCCTTAGATACTTTCTGGGGCTGGAGTTTGCCAGAAATCCGTATGGGTTAGTAATGTCGCAGAGAAAATATGTTACAGACCTGTTGAGTGAAACATGAATGCTCGGTTGCCGGGCTGCTACAACACCAATGGACCCCAGTATGAAGCTATATGATGATGATACAGAGGACGTGGACAGGAGAAGATATAGAGAACTGGTGGGCAAATTGTTGTATGTCACTATTACTAGGCCCGCTATATCCTTTGTTGTAAGTCGTGTGAGCTAGTTCATGGAGCAACCACGTCAGGTTCACATGGATGCCATACATATGATACTCAGGTACCTCAAATCATCTCCAGGTGCGGGTTTGCTATTCAAGAAAGGCAAGGTGATCTCTATCTCAGCATGTGCAGATGCAGATTATGCAGGGTGTCCCAAGGACAGGAAGTCCACCTCTGGGTTTGCGGTTTACGTTGGAGATTCTCTAATGTCATGGAGGAGCAAGAAACAAACTGTGGTAACCAGGTCTAGTGCTGAATCTGAATATAGGGCTATGGCTCAGGTTAGCACGGAAATGATGTGGGTGAAGGCTGTGCTTACAGATTTATGTATAGAGTTCCCACTTCCTATGACCTTAGAATGTGACAATCAGACGGCCTTGTTCATTGCAAACAATTCAGCGTTCCATGAGCGAACCAAGCACATTGAAGTTGACTGTCACTTCATACGTGACATGATTCAGAAGGGATTCATTGCTACATCTCATTTTAGTTCAGAGAATCAAACTGCAGATATATTCACCAAGGCATTACTACGAGGCCCATTTCAGAAGTATGCGTCCAAGCTGAGCATGATTGATATCTATGCTCCATCTTGAGGGGGAGTGTAAACATTTATTAGTTACTTTTGTACTTCTCTGTTATTTTCTTTTCTGCCGTATGCTATATGTAATTTACCCATAGACTACTCTCCTATATAAGAGAGCCTAGGGCTGATGGAATAAACATCTTATTCTCTTTTCCCAACAGGATCTCTTTGGTGGAGCAAAAAAATGCCGGGATGACTGAGAGCATATGCCTGAGTAGAGGGAGACGTCCACCCCTAGATAGAATCACTGCCTTCCAACTCTCCGGCTACTTTTCCAGTCTCTCCATGGCACGTCAATCAAAGACGTGGAGCCTACCATTCGTGAGAGGAAGGCCTATATATGCAATATGGGGGTGTCACAAGCAAGCAAGGAAGAACACACTCTCGCACCTCGTCTTGTCAGAGCACAAAGGAGACAAATGATGACTTCTCGCAGTTGATTTGAAGGTTTGATATATCACCGAAAAATGTCCAGAATAAGAGGCACAATCTTCGCATGCATAGCAATGCCCTCATTGAATGAGATAGTTTTATCCACATCATGTAGAATCGTAGTGGAAATAGCTACATCCTTGTATCCCTACACTAATTGCCATTTGAAGCCAATCTCATCAGCATTGCCACGACGTCAACCACGACCATAAAAAGCCTTGGTTGGCACCCTATAGCACCTGGAAGTATCCATTCCTCGGGTGCCCATTAATCGCTACCGAATTAGAGGCCATGGTAGTACATTGCTTCTTCCACGACACCCAGATGTTAAGGAAACCCTTCGTACAAGAGTGCTCCAAAGGAAATGCCAACCAAACAGTCTTAAGCCTTGAAAAAGTCCTCTTTCCAAAAGATTCCTTTTCCTTGTTTCTACTTCTGCTACATCACAAACCTTGGATACCACCAGTTGGTTGTCCGCTATCTGCCTGCCAGGGACAAACATCGTCTACAACGAAGAAGTGATATCATATCCTTCATGACCCCACAGAGATGATTCACTAGAACCTTGGACACTATATAATGTGAAATTGGAAAGTGCAATTGGTCATAAATCTTCCACTCGAGTACCCACATCCCGTTTAGGAAAAAGGATACCCAAAGTTTCCTATTTTGAGTTTTTGGAGAACGAACATAACATCCGTCTCCACCACCTCCCAAAATTCTCTAAAGAAGACATGACAACCATTTGGTCATGGAGCCCCATTTGTGTTTAGCTGAAACACCATGTCTTTGACTTCCTTATTCCCAAAGTTAGCTGCCAAACCTTCCCCTTGTGATCATGAAATGCAAGTGACCCCTACCAACCCATCTCAACCCATCTTGGCTTATTCTTCTGCTTAACATGCAGAAGTGATTACTAGGGCCTCCCCCTACCTTGATATCCCCATGAACACGCATACAGTCCACTAGGATCGATCGGATTAAGTTCTTTTGACATCTTCCGGTTGCCATACTGTGTAAAAAATCCGGGGTTCATGTCTCCCTCTTTGAGTATGTTTCCTCGATCATTGTCACCAATCTAGTACCACCATTCAACCCGCATCATGAATGATTTGAAGCTTTATGCTTCGTTCCCATTACTTTGTCAAGGTGAGATCCCGCTCATCTTCAAGGCTATAAAATTTGGTCACTTCTTCTTGCGCTCTAGTCCTTATTTGTATCCATTGGGCATGTATATCTTTTCAGTAAGAGATTAATCACGTTCGGAGGTTGTTCAACTTGAACGCTAATTGCGGAATTACTGACCTGCACACTAGTCCTTTTTATCGGTTGGTCATGTATATCTTTCCTTGAGATTAGTTGCATCATGAACTTGTTCAACTTGAATGCTAAATGCAGATTTATCGATCTAGAGCTTTGGCAACCCCTCTAAAATCCCGCCACCAAATCTTTAAAGCCATCATCCATCACTCATGAGCGCTAAAAATATCTAAAAAAGGTCTAAGTTTTGATTGGAGTGTGATCTCTGTGAGGCTCTCGTAGATGCCACCTGAAGGAGTTGCATGGCTTCCATCGAAACCGATAAATGGTCAATACGAGATCTCAATTTGGAGTTCGCGATGCATGTCGGCATCCAGAAACGTCAATAATTTCCAACTAGAGGTCATTAATTAGTGATGCACGGATCCCATGTCTTGGTTACCTTTCATCCCTGGCCCATCCTCCAATTGTAAGTAATGTTGAAATCCCCGCCAATTATCCAAGGCATCACATTAAACCTACTACGCACAACAATAAATTCAATGGTAGATCAGAACAAAGTGATGCATCATTCAATCCATTTACATTGGTTGAAATACATAGCTCCTCATCCAAATTCCGCCTCTATGCTGTCGTGATAGGGTGCCTCCTTCCAATTTCTAAATATTCCAATCGGTATTGATCATAATTCTAGCCTAGCATTAAATCACAAGAGAGGCCAATGGAGTCAATTCATTTAAAGTAATTAAGGCAGACGCTAACAAAACTACATCAAAGGTTATACGTCTAGAGTGAAACTTTTTTTCCTGAAGCGTGACTAAGTCCACCTACCACTTGTGCAAGGAATCTCGTATCGTGCACCTTTTTACATTCTTTCCTAAACCCATCACATTCTAGGTGAATATTCTCATTTGGAGACCGGTGTACCCCTCCATGGTGGGAAGAACCGTACATGTCTACAACTGCCTAATAATGGTCATCCTCTTGCCGTGCGCTGCAAACTAGGTCCCTCGAGGAACTTGAATTGTGTACATCGTCCAATATCTCAGGAGAAACAACTAAGGATTCCTTGTTTGAGCTTCGAGCATCCACTTGGATGTTGCTCGAATCTGACAGATTAGGGGCATAAATATTTGAAGTCATTTTATCACATGGTTCAGTTAGCAAGAAATTCAAAGCATGAGGGGAACCCCATTTAAATCCTACTACGCACCTTCAATTTCCTTTGAGGTGCAACCTCAGCCATAAGTACATTACAATGAGTTCGCACTAGGGGTATTGTGTGTGCCATTCTTTGTTTGCGTAACCAACGATCTTTCATCGAACAACCATTTCCCTATATGTATGAAGCACCACTCCTTTGGCGTGAATGATCTTTTCTTCTTCTTAAAGCAGCATGACGCGGGTCCCAACAAGTCTTTTTACATCATGTGTTTTAACATACCCTGATTTCACCAGCAACAATATCTCTACTTTAGAAAAAATAGGTGAAACAATATTTTTTTTTGAAAGTCTAGGTGAAACAATATTGAAGAGCAATCATGTGGTGCGCAAGGGTTTTGTAGGGTTGTCCCCCCCCATTCGGGTTTAGAAGATGTTCGTTGTTCACGTGAATGAACAGATTGGAGAACCCATTTGAGTGCTGCAACTCCATTAATTCCTTCCCATGGGGTTTTCCCATGTTGTAGATCCTGCTTGCACAGGCCCCTCGAACATGAGACGGACTTGTGTTGATATGCGGGTCAGACCCTTGCCATCTCCCACTTTTGGACTCCTTATGGCAACGAGAGGATTTGGGGTCTGCTGAAATCGAGTCTAAAAAATTTCATGTTCGTGGATTCTGATGCTTAATCAAGCCCACCTTATAGGGCTTGGTATGCCCTAGACTTGACTTGATGTTGTAACCTCGAGAATCAAAGCTTGTGGGTTGCATCGAAAGGTGCAGTAGTTGAAGTCGGCTTTTGTGACCTACGAGAGCCTCCTTGAAGGAGATTTTGGAAAAATACGTTTAACATATGGCTTCTCAAGTTTTAGCAGGTCTCATCAAGCGTCTAGCCTTCCCGAGGTTTCTGATCGAGAAAACAAAGCGTTGTTGCCATGTGTTGATCAACATGCCAAAATTCAGATGCACTCAGGCTGTGTGGTTTTCTTACGACCATGGGGGATGACTCAATGTCAACAAGCATTGCATAGGAAGGCATCGTCGAACACTAAACCATCATCTTGATGACGATATGATGCCTCGAGCGCTTAGGAAAGCTATCCAAAGTGAAAGAGATGACCTTGCCAAAGTTTGTTATCACCTTCTCCAACATTTCCCAATCTCTTGCCCGAAGCGACAAGCTTTGAGATTGAGAAACGTATCGGATGCACCATATGAAAATCAAGGTCTTAGGCACGAGATGCCACCATAGTTTTATTCATCTTTTAATGAGTTTAGTAGCGTTCTCATCTCTGCCTTAGAGAGAACGTGGGGGCAAACTTAGGCGGGCATCCAACTGATCCACATTGCCCTCAAATGAAGGCCTAATTTTTCTACCAATGCCTACCATGGTCTCCTGGATGCCACCGACGCCAACCAAGACCAAGTCACGATGGGAGGCTTTCATCTCTTTGTTACCTTTGTTTTCCAGTGTGAGCTTTCCCAGGGTCTTCCTCAGTCTCTTCTCCATTTACAGTGACCAGAGAGGCCACACCTAAAGCACTTCATGGGATCACAACATTGGTACATGAGGTGACCTCATGCCTCACATCACAATATGGAGCGATGAGTTTGGCTATAGATGTATCCATTTTCCTCCTAGGGGCACTACCTGAATTGCAGCCACCCTGGACCCCACCATCTCACTGATCTTGGTTTCTCTCACCAGAGCACCGGTCTCCATTCGTCCATCCTTCCTATCTTTAATGTCTCTTTGGCCATGGGATTGGCCAAGGTCTCTGGGGCTTGGGGCTGAACAACAATTCAAAGACAATGGGGTAAATATACCAACGGTGCATTCAACTTGGTGATTCCTTAGTAGTGACCATGGAGCCTCTACTGCATGACCTGGAGAGTGTGTAATATTTGCAACTTATTTTGGGAAAGAGCTTCGACCTTGGATCAATAATCTTGACAGGCAGTGGGGCCACTTCCACCATTTCACATGGTCGGAGGTTGTCTATGGTGGCATGTATCACACATGGCTGTTTTGAAGGTCTTATTGAGGTGCCACAGATGTTAGCAAAATACATCCTAAGGAACTATATTAACAACGCCAAACAACTATCCATAGTTACTTGTGAGTTTTGTCTTTGTAGCTTGCAGGATCAATCAAGATTCATGTTTCAAGCTTCTAGGGGTGAACTCAAGTTTTGACCAAGCTAGCCCTAAGTTTCAAGCATAAAGTTTTGTATTAATACTTGTAAAGGCTCACTATAGGCTTGCATATGCGTTTTTAACATGTCAAATTTCCATTCAAATTCATGATTGACAAAATACCCCAGCCCAATTGATCACTTTTTGATACACCGGTCGGTCGCTTTTATTTCATGGTTAAAGATTGATCGATTACTTTTGTTAACTGATTGATATTTTTGCTACAGGTTATCATTGACTGATCAATCACCTCAGTTCATCTGATTAATCACTTGGCCTTACAGCCTAATTACTGCTGGTTTTTTACTTTATGCCAATGGTTATTCACTTCACTGATCGATCATCTCAGTTGTTGATCCATCACTTGACTTTACATGCCATGCGCATGCGAGAGCATTAGTATTTTTTAAAATAAGTGATGTCTTCCTAACCTTTACTAAATATATGTTTAGCTCTTTGAAATGATTTGAGATGCAATGTTCCAACTTTAGTATTGATAGCTCTAGCTAAACTAAATTAGGTTTGACAATTAAATGGCATGCTAGTAGACACATCTCAATAGTTATGGGATAAAGGGAGGCAGTGGGTCATTTTTGTGGATGAACTGAAGGGTAGTTAGCTTGTATGAATTGAGAAGGAAAAAAACTAAGGTTGCCAAGAGTTGGAGAGGTCAAAATTACGTTAGATTATAACAATTTGGTACTATTTATGATAATGATGTAACTTTTTTTGTCTGAGGTTTGAATCAAACATTAAGATGTATGGGGCCTTATGCATATTCTTCTAATCTTTATTGCAAGAGGTTGCAAGAATGGCATTGGTGAGGGCAAATTCCTTGGATATGGAGCTGGAGGTGGAGGTGGACATGGAGGCAAAGGTGGGTCAGGTTTTTTTAATGGAACATTCGTGGAAGGGGGTAAAGAATATGGTGATGCTGATTTTCCTTGTGAGTTGGGTACTGGAAGTGGAGGCCCTACTGAGTCTATGCATGTTGCTGGTGGTGGTCTGATAGGTAACGTTGTCTTCCTCTTGTTTTTTGACAGTTAAATTGATTTGAATAGCATAATTGTTAAATTCTAATGTTGACGATTTCTTATGGGGAACTTGGTATTTTTCATTGGTTTAATGGATAATCATGGTCTTAACAAAAACATGTTCACAGTTCATTATTCTTATAAATACCTTCGATGTTATTTTCTGTATAATTATAGTTAGTTTCTTTTATCATTTGTAGTAGCTGAGATGTGTAATAATTTGGCTAGTGTGCACTTTTTAGTAAGTTTTGGTTTTCAAAGCTGTCAACATTAAAAGACAACTGCCATTATCTGCTAGATTAAGCTCTGGTTTTGGCCAAATAATTGAGCTCATTGTTGGTATTGTATCGTGGGATCTCAATTAGCTCAAAATGTCATTCGGGGGGGGGGGGGGATCTGGTATATTCTTTATGTAGCACACATCGTACGTGGGAGCACTAGTGGGTTCACACATATGCTTTTGCTTTTGGAGTAAATTCACTATATGTTGGAGGATAACTTAAAAGAACCTTCCTTTTAGTATCGACTTTTAATTCTCTTTTATATCCATGTCATTTTCAGTGGTAGGTTCCAAGAAATGGCCACTTTCAAGGTTAGAAATTTTTGGATCGCTTATAGCTGATGGTCAAAGTCGAGAGGAATTGAACAAGAACCCTGGTTATACTGCTACTGGTGGTATTGGTGGAGGCTCTGGTGGAACAATTCTTCTTTTCATGCAGGCTGTGGTTGCTGGTGATCATTCACTGCTGTCAACATCTGGTGGAAATGGCAGCCGAGTTGGGGGTGGTGGTGGAGGTGGTGGAAGAGTGCATTTTCATTGGTTGGACATTGCAACTGGAGATGAATATGTAAAGATTGCATCTGTAAATGGAACAATTGTTACTAAGTAAGCTGGTCTCTCTCTCATATCGATTTCAGAGTGCTTTTCCAGCATGAATTGCATCGATCAATTTCCCTAATTACAAAATGCAGACCATTTTGGACTTATTTTAATGATCAATACTTCCCTATTATTTAGTTTGTTGAAGTGACAGTGATTTATAGAATCTTGTTAGGTGATGGCTGTTTACATTGTGAAGAATGGATAGAGATGATTTCGATTGCATTAACTTTTCATCTCAATAGATAGTGAGACGGGAATGAGCACTGGGAAGAGGACTATAGAATGGTCTGCATAATAAATGAAAAAATATTTTCTTTCTAAGCAAAAGATTATTGATCTATCATGTATGGCATGCCGTTTGTGTTTGAGCATGTACGTTAACCACTTCAAGATTTTTTCACTCCCCTATCCGGCTCCGGCCAGTGAGTTTTAAATATATCTTTATTGGTGTGAGTTACCCCAAGGTAGAGACGGAGCAAGATGTGTCCTATGGGCCTTCATGAAGAAATCCAGGTAAATGCACTTTTTAATGCTCTGGATAGTATATTAGATTGCCAGCCCCACATTTTAGTCGAAGCCATATTCAAGTCAGAAATGGATGTAGTATGGAGTTCACTATGTTAGGAAATGGGCAGTTGTATTTGGGAACATAAGAGTAGGCTGTTGTGGGTCGGTGCATGGAAATTGTAATTTCTCTGTCGGGAAACACAAGTTTTCATAAATTTGTTATTCTGCTGGACCAATGTCTTAGAAAAATTTACTGTGCATGCCATAAATTGTAGGTTCTCCCTCTTTCAGGGATATAACCAGGAGGCAAATTCCTTTTAGAAGTGCCCCGGGATTGCAAAAATCCTTGTGTACTGCTCAATGTTTATTTTTTACGTTCTTACTGTAGGCATATCTCATGTTGTGAATGTGACACCAATGTTGCATGCTAGACATGCGTTGAGCCATATATCACATACTTAATATGCGATATATTTGACATTGTCGCATGCCAGAAATGCGACATCTACAAAAGTATCTGGAAATAAGAGATCGCCTGGGCTAAACATGCGTCTTGCATATATCACATGCTGAGCTGAGCATGCGGCATATGAGACATTGTTGCATGCCAGAAATGCGACATCTGCAAAAGTCCCTGGAAATAAGAAATCGCCTGGGCTATGCGTATCCCGCATTTAATAGATGCGATATTCATTGAAAACTCTAGAAAACTACATTTCCATTCCAATTCTTCCCTTGGTTGAATTTAAAGCATTTGAAACCAAATTTCCTATTAAAAATTTTGCATAACAACTTTAAATGTTGTTATTTCACAAATACATAAACATCCGTCCTAATTGAAATAAAAATGCAACAAGAGACAAAGAAATAACACATTATATAGTTTGAAACTTCAATATAGTTACACGTGTTCGGCACTTAATAAGCGTTACAACCCGTAAAACTTTACGTTACAAATGTCCCCTCTCTATCTCCTCCTACGTTGGAATGTCCTCAAAATCTCTGGTGGTCACAAGGTCTTAATCGACTTCCATCATCAATCGTTGATATTTGTGAAGTCCCTACATCGTCGTCCTCGAAAATCGACACCGGTGGCGGCGTAAGCGTGCAGTAAATGTGTTTAGTATCCCTTACGTTCCCTCCCATCAAGTTACTCATAGGTGCTTGCGGTGTTCGCATTTCTTCAGTACGTGGCTCGATAACGGGGGTGACGAATTGGGTCTCCAACACAAATTAGGGCAGCTATTGATGATCCAACTTAAGGGATGAGACACGTTCCATGACTGGAACATCTGCTTCTTCTACCTCAGGTGTGTCAGCTTGTTAACCATGTTTGCGTCCATTTCCACGTGCTCGTGCGCGACCTCTTCCTCTCCTTCGTGCACCCTCTCTAGCTTCTGCTTGAGCCTGGTTGACAGGCTCCTCGTGTATGGTCACTAAGCAAATTGGAATGCCAGCCACTGCTCCATTTCCTCCTTTGCCTGAACAACTATCTCTCTACATTCCAAGTGTCCCGTCTCATAGATGAGGTCCCACATGGTGATGAATATGTAATTCATCATTCTAAAAGAGACTAATTAAGCTCAGTTCCCCAAAATTCATTGGCATTTAATCATCTAAATTGCATATTTGTCATTCATGCATATGTAAATAATATTCACATTTTATCATTCGGTGTTGTAAAAGTCCCCCGACTTACCCGACTAGTAGGTCCGACTAGTCTAGTCGGCGGGTGGCCGACCGAGTATTGACAAATTCTTACTAGGCCGACTAGTCGATCGATTTTTGCTTGGAGATACCATATTTTTTTAACTATTTTTAAAGGAAACATATTCTAATATTGTAGAAGTTTAGTTTAGGTTTATGTATCTTTTATTTATTGTTCTTTTAGTTTGTCTACCGTATGTAATTTTCCCATAGACCTCTCCCTATATAAGAGAGTCTAGGGCTCAAGGAATAAACACAATGCTTATTTTCCCAACATGGTATCAGAGCGGCGGTCCTAGACCGGAGCTCACGTACGGTCGTACCGAACCCTAAACCTAGCCCTCCACCTTCAAGCCTCCGCGCGCCGCCCCCTCGTGCGCTAATCCCATGCGCGCAGCCCCTCGCGCGCTATCCCGTCGCGCGCCGCCTCCACGCGAGGTGCCATCACGTGCGGCTGTGCGGCTGTGTCCGCGCGCCGGCTGTCCGTGCGCCGCCTGCCTGTGCACTGCTTGCCCATGCGTCGGCTGTCCCTAGGTTTTCACCGCCCCTAGGGTTTGGTTGTCATCTTTATAAGGTGTGATGGGTTTGGTTGCATAGATGTCTACACGTGCAATTAAACCTAATCATGTTAGTGTAGATCAAGACTTATCTTGTCTGCAACCCTAGTTTTCTCCAGCCAAAATGTCAGAAAGCAAGATCGAGATCCCCACTACAGGCGCCTTCTAGGTCCTGTGCTTATTGTGAAGATGGATGGATCCAACTATGAGTTATAGGCCATGCAATTCTTGAGCCTAATGAAGTCGAGGAGTAAGAAACATATTCTTACCGAGGATGAACCAGAGGATAAAACAGGGTTGTATGCCTCATGGGAGGCTGATGACGCATATGCTCAGGTCCGGTTGTCTGGTACTGTGATTCCATACATTGCTAATGATGTCTTGCATCAACCTACTGCCAAAGCCATGTGGGACATTCTTGCTGCCACGTATTCTCAAGCCAAGAATGAGACAAAAATCCTACAGCTCCAGCATGACTTCTTCACGATAAAGCAGAATGGTCGACCCCTGCATGCTCACTACACTGCATTGAGGGGAATGTTTGAGAGGCTTCACAGTTTCATGCCTCTCACGACTACTCCGTAACAATTGAAGACATATTAGAATGCGACGATGGTGAGAGTCTTTTTCGCTTCTCTTCACTCACAGTATGAGGCATCTTCTTCTCAGATTCTGGCAGATGCTACTATTCCTCCCATGGAGGAGGCCTTTCGGCGATTGAGCTGAATCAATATCTCCAGCCCTACTACTGTACCAAATTCTTCTGCTATGAGAACCTCTAGAGGAAGAGGCAATTCTTTTCATTTTCGTGGACGAGAACCACATGGTAGTGTTGGCTGTGGTCGTGGATTACAATGCACTTATTGTCGTCGGATTGGTCATACAGAAGACACTTGCTACTCTAAGCATGGTTTCCCAGCATCTGCCCGCGCAACAGAACAGATACAACATCATGGTGCTATGCCAGTGTCGGATCCACGATATGATGACCTAGTGTCTCGTCTACGTGATATCATGCCACCAGCCAGTACTCCTCCACCAGTTTCAGAGAGCAGCTTGGACGTTGCTGCTACTGCAGAAACTAGTTCCTCAGGTAGTGCTCATACTTCTGCTTTCTACCAGGGCCACGTACCTCAGAATGGATTGTAGATTCAGGTGCCACACATCATTTGTTGGAGATAGACACCAACTCACATCCTACAGGAAAGTTTCCCCAGGAAGGACCGTCATCATAGCAAATGGGACTCATTCTCCCATCACAGGACATGGACATATCGCCTTAACACCTTCCATGCAGTTGCCGAATATGCTCCATGCTCCAAATTTCTCAATAAATTTACTGTCAATTAGTCAGATTACTAAGGATCTACATTGTTGAGCGATATTTGCCCCATCATCTCTTGTGTTTCAGGACATTCTCACGGGCAATGTGATTGGACATGGCTGTGAGCAAGGCGGGCTGCATCGACTAGTCTATACACCTTACGCTGGAGCATCATCCCATTCCACTGGACCTGTCTCTCCTTACTTATGGCATCTGCACTTTGGTCATCTTCCGTTTCAGAAACCGCGTCAAGTCCTTCCTCAGATCTCACCCCACTCGTCGTTCGATTGTGAATCTTGTCAGTTAGGGAAGCATCATGGGTCTGTCTTCCCTAGTCGTCAGAGTTGGAGTAGTAGCTCTCCATTTGAGTTTTTTCATATTGATATTTGGGGTCCAAGTCGTGTTCCAGATCATCAGGGACACATGTTCTATTTAGTCGTTTGTCTTGGTTTTTTCTGTTAAAGAAAAAATCTGAAGCGGGCATCACTATAATGAATTTTATTAAAGAAGTGCAGAATGTGTTTTCTGTTTCTATCAAGATTGTGAGAACTGATAATGCCCTTGAATTCTGTACTTGAACATTATCTCAATTCTTTTCATTACATGGCATTCTTCATCAAACGTCTTGTGCCTATACGTCCCAACATAATGGTGTCGCGGAAAGAAAACATCGCTATCTTCTTGATGTCACTCGTACGCTTCTTATCCAGAGTTGTGCTCCTTCCTCGTTCTGGGGCGATGCGGTTCTTACTGCATGTTATCTCATTAACCGCATGCCCTCGTCTGTGTTGGGGGAGAAGATACATTTCTCCCTCGTTTTTCCTAACAAAGAGTTGTTTTCTCTAACTCCACGTGTCTATGGGTCTGTGACATTCATTCACCAGTTGTCTCCAGGGGTTAATAAGCTCTCTCCTAGGGTTGTCAAATGTGTTTTTTTCAGGACCTCCAGGACTCAAAAGGGGTATCGTTGTCATGATCCGTTACGTCGAAGATATTATGTCAGTGCAGATGTCACATTTTTTGGGTCGTCATGTTTTTCTCTCCTACAGGTGACAGGTTGGTGCCATCGGATATAAATGATGAAATCTATATTCCTCCTCCACCCTTGTATGCGCCACAACAAGCTCCTACATCTCCACCACCGTCATCCCTATCACAATCACCATCTCCACCACTGCCATCACCTCTACTACCTCCCATATCTTTGGTTCCTCCTCTACCACGTCACTACAGTCGACGGCCAACCCTGCTCATGATCATGGTCAATCATCAAACATGCCCCAGGTTTGTTCTGATAACATTATTTCTAATGATGGGACTGTCGGCATTTCTCAGCAGGAACATGCAGGGGATGCCACGGATGTTGGTACAACCGATGCAGAGCTTGATTTACCGATTGCACTGAGGAAGCAGAAGAGGTCATGTGCTTCATATCCGATTGCTTCTCATGTTACATTTGAGCGTCTGGCAAGAGATTTCAGGAGATTTGTAGGTGCTTTATCCGTTGTGAATATTCCAAGGACGTACCAGGAAGCATTAGCTGATAGTAGATGGCGTCTAGCTATGGAGGAAGAGATGGCCGCCCTTCAGTCGAGAGGTACTTGGAGTCTTGTTCCAGCTCCTACTGGGGCATCTATTGTGAGTTGTAGGTGGGTGTTTAGGGTGAAGCATAATGCCGATGTCAGTATTGATAGGTACAAGGCTCGACTGGTTGCTCGGGGCTTTACTCAGACGTATGGGGTAGATTATCTGGACACGTTTTCTCATGTTGCTCGACACTCTACCTTACATATTCTTTTATCTGTTGCTGTGATTCGAGATTTACCCATGTTTCAATTCGATGTCAAAAATGCATTTTTATATGGTGATCTTCAGGAAGAAGTTTTCATGCAGCAACCACCTGGGTTTACTGCTGAGGGAGAGTGTGTACAAATATGCAGGCTTCATAAGGCAATCTATGGCCTAAAGCAGAGCCCAAGAGCTTGGTTCCAGAAGCTCTCAGATTTGTTTGAGAAGCAAGGGTTCAAAATGTCAAATGCAGACCATTCTCTCTTTGTACAGAGGACATCCAGAGGTATGACTGTCATTATGGTGTATGTTGACGATATACTCTTTACAGGAGATGATTTGCAGAGAATAAATATAGCAAAAGAATTCTTGGGCCGTGAATTCGTTACCAAGAATCTAGGAGTACTGAGATATTTCCTTGAATTGGAGTTTGCGAGAAATGAACAAGGACTCGTGATGACTCAGAGGAAGTATGTCACTGACTTGCTAAGTGACACAGGTATGCTTGGATGTCGACCTGCTTCTACACCAATGGATCCAATTATGAAGATGCATGATGACGACACTGAGGATGTTGATAAAAGAAGGTACGGAGAACTGGTAGGGAGGCTTCTTTATGTTACTATTACCAGACCAGATATTACATTTGCAGTAAATAAAGTGAGCCAGTTTATGGACCAACCTCGCCAGGTAGACATGGACGCCATACATATGATACTAAAGTATCTTAAGTCATCCCCAGGTGCAGGATTGATGTTTAGAAAGAAGGGCACTATTACTATCTCAACATGTGCAGATGCAGACTATGCATGGTGCCCGAAGGATAGGAAGTCTACATCAGGCTTTTGCTATATTCATTGGGGAGTCACTTGTCTCATGGAAGAGTAAGAAGCAAACAGTAGTTGCTCGATATAGTGCTGAATCGGAGTATAGAGCTATGTCCCAAGCATGTGCAGAAGTGATGTGGGTTCGCGCCGTTCTGACAGATCTACATATAAATGTTCCTCTTCCCATATCACTAGAATGTGACAATCAAGCTGCATTATTCATTGCAAACAACCCTGCATTTCACGAGAGGACGAAGCACATTGAGGTGGATTGCCATTATATCTGTGATATGATGCAGAAAGATTTCATTTCTACAACCCATGTCAGCTCAGGAGATCAAACGACATACATATGTAATTTGCCCATAGACCTCTTCCTATATAAGAGAGCCTAGGGCTCAAGGAATAAACACAATGCTTATTCCCAACAAATATGCTTAATATTTTATTTAAATTCAGTTACTTCTTTTCTTTCATTTTGATATTTTACAAATCTTTGTAAATATATAAGAGTATATGTACAAAATTGATTTATATATTTAAAATAATTAAAAAAATTCAAAATCAATTAAAGCCCGACTAAGTTCGATTAGTCGTTCGACTGCCGATTAATCCTTAGTCAGTGACTTAACTGACCGAGTACCGATTTCCAATTTTCGCAACCTTGTTTTCATTCATCATTACATCAAATAAGGAGACAAGATTCCGGTAAACAATTGACCTGTAAAACATCCAACTTCACTGATTTTTTAATGATTATATTCTAACTCCAAATCACATGAAACCAACTTAATTGTGTTCCTTTTACCTTGGGAGGTGTTGGGAAAAGTGAATGAGATGATCTATTCCATAGCCCTAGGCTCTCTTATATAGGAGAGTAGCCTATGGGTAAATTACATAAAGAGAATAGCAAGAAAATAAAATAACAAAGGGATACAATTATTCTATATGCGTCAACACTCCCCCTCAAGATGGAGCATAGATATCAATCATGCTCAGCTTGGACGCACACTTCTGGAATGGGCCTCTAAGTAATGCCTTGGTGAAAATATCAACAGTCTGATTCTCTGATGTGACGTGAGATGTAGCAATGAACCCCTTCTGAATCATGTCACGTATGTAGTGACAGTCGACCTCAATGTGCTTGGTCCTCTCATGAAAGGCTGGGTTATTTGCAATGAACAAGGCGTCCTGATTGTCACATTCCAACATCATAGGAAGAGGTATATCAAGACATAGATCTGCAAGTAAGGATTTCACCCACATCATTTCTGTGCTAGCCTGGGCCATAGCCCTGTATTCGGATTCAGCACTGGATCTAGCTACCACTGTCTGCTTCTTGCTCTTCCACGAAACTAGAGCATCTCCAACATAGACTGCAAATTCTGATGTTGACTTCCTGTCCTTGGGGCATCCTGCATAGTCTGCATCCGCACATGCCGTGATAGAGATCTCCTTTCCTTTCTTAAATAGCAAGCCTGCACCTGGAGCTGATTTTAAATATCTCAGAATCATGTGTATTGCATCCATATGGGCCTAACGTGGTTGCTCCATGAACTGGCTCACACGACTCACTGCAAATGATATATCAGGTCTAGTGATCGTGACATACAGTAGTTTGCCTACCAGTTCTCTGTACCTTCTCTTATCTACCTCTTCTGTGTCATCATCATACAGCTTCATGCTAGGATCCATTGGTGTCGTAGCAGGTCGACACCCTAGCATACCTGTCTCACTCAGTAGTTCTGTAACATACTTCCTCTGTGACATGACCAATCCATATGGATTTCTAGCAAACTCCAGCCCCAGAAAATATCTAAGGACTCCCAAGTCCTTGGTGACAAATTCGGTCCCCAGCCTTTCCTTTGCCTGCTTAATGCCCTGGTCATCATCACCTGTAATCAAGATATCATCAACATAAACCATGATTACAATAATACCTCTCGCCGTTTTCTGTACAAACAAGGAATGATCAGCATTGGAGCGTCTATATCCTTGTTTCTCAAAGAGGTCTGAAAGCTTCTGGAACCATGCTCTGGGGCTCTGCTTGAGGCCATAGATGGCCTTCTGTAATATGCAAACCTTGGAACACTCCCCCTCAACAGCAAAACCAGGTGGCTGTTGCATATAGACTTCCTCCTGCAAGTCTCCATACAGAAATGCATTCTTCACGTTCAGTTGATAAAGTGGTCAGTCTCTAGCAACTGCAACTGATAAAAGGAACCGTAGAGTGGAATGACGCGCCACAGGGGAGAACGTGTCAAGGTAATCTACCCCATATGTCTGTGTGAAGCCCCGTGCAACCAGGCGTGCCTTGTACCTGTCAATGGAACCATCTGCATTGTGCTTAACTGTAAACACCCATTTGCAACTCACCGGGCTGACATCTGGAGGTATAGGAACCAAACTCCAGGTTCCTCTAGACTGAAGTGCCGCCATCTCTTCTTCCATTGCTAGCCGCCATCTAGCATCCTGCAAAGCCTCATGGTGGTTCCGTGGAATGTCTGTAGCTGAAAGTGCCAATGCAAACGTCCTGAAGTCTCCAGATAGCCTCTCAAAAGACACAGCTGCTGATAATGGATATTTGACACAACTTCTCTTCGGCTTGCGTAGAGCGATTGGAACATCCAGATCATCTGTGTTATCACCATGCTCCTGTAATGCATCCTGCTGAGAAATGTCGTCAGATCCATCAACATTAATATTTTCATTACATACCATAGGCGAGCTAGTTGACGGGTCAGGACCATGAGCTGGAGGAGGCCTGCGGGTGTAATGGAATGGTAGCGGGGATACTGTTGATGGCGGTGGTGGTGGAGGTGGTTGTGGCACTGGTGATGGTGGTGCCATGAATACGGCATCAGGAGATATAGGTGGTGGCTGCATGTTTCCGGATTCTGAAAAATACATAACAGATTCAAAAAATGTAACATCTGCACTGATCATATACCGCCGACGCACAGGATCAAAACACTTGTACCCCTTTTGAGTTCTGGAGTACCCCACAAAGACGCACTTGACAGCCCTAGGAGAGAGCTTGTCAGTACCAGGCGACAACTGATGGACAAATGCGACTGACCCAAACACACGAGGGGTAAGAATGAACAATTCCTTGTCAGGGTAAATGAGTGAAAAAGGAATATGTTCATTCAAGACAGACGAAGGCATACGGTTGATAAGGTAACATGCAGTAAGGACTGCATCACCCCAGTAGGAGTACGGAACATGACTCTGAATAAGAAGTGACCTTGTGACATCAAGAAGGTGACGGTGTTTTCTTTCAGCAACCCCATTCTGTTGAGATGTATGAGCACAAGATGTTTGGTGAATAATTCCTTTTGAGGAGTAGTAATTGGCTAGAATGTTGGTGCACAACTCTAAGGCATTATCACTTCTCACAATCTTGACAGATGTGGAAAAAACATTTTCAATTTCATTAAGAAAGTGGATAATAATATTTCCTGCTTCAGATTTATTTTTCATTAGAAAGACCCATGACGCTCTAGAGAAATCATCCACAAATACAATATAAAACCTGTGTCCCTGATGATCGGGAACACGACTCGGACCCCAGACATCGACATGAAACAACTCAAACTTGGAGTTACTACTCCGACCTTGACTACTGGGAAAAGACGACCTGTGATGCTTTCCCAACTGACATGCCTCACACGGGATAGGTGTGCGAGGGAGACCATAGGGTAGAACTAGACGCAACTTCTGAAGCGGTAAATGACCAAAACGCAGATGCCACAGGAGAGGAGATACTTGTCTAGCAGGAGAAGATGTGGTTCCGGGAAATGGGGTCTGGTTCAGACGGTAAAGGCCTCCTTGCTCATAGCCATGACCAATCACGTTGCCCGTACGGATGTCCTGAAAAATCAAAGAAGATGGATCAAAAAAATAGCTCGACAATGGAGATCCTTCGTAATCTGACTAATTGACAACAGATTCATAGAAAAATGCGGTGCATGTAGGACATTCTTGTGCTGCATAGAAGATGTCAATCTAATCTCCCCCTGACCCGTGATAGGGGAGTGCGTGCCATTGGCAATCACTACTGTCCGTCCTGGAGGGATCTGAGTGTATCCTGTAACTAGACTCTGGTCGCCACATAGATGATGTGTAGCGCCCGAGTCCATGATCCATGGCGATGTATCAGATCTACTACTGTGGAGTGCAAGTGTACTACCTGAAGTACTAGTAGATGCAGAGGCAGAAGCAGCAGCATCAGTATGACTTTCTGTAGTCGGTGTTGGACCAGATGGTGGGATAATGCCCCTGAGGCGGGCAACTAGATCATCAAATCGTTGGTCCAAGGTAGCAGCAGATGGTGGCTCTATCTGCTCAGCGGCTCGTGCAGATGCAGGGAATCCGTGCTTCGAATAGCATGTGTCTTCATTATGTCCGACTCGGTGGCAATATGTGCATGTTGGCCTAATACGGCCACTCCTTCCACGAGGTCCACGTCCACGGCCCTGTTGATGAAATCCGCGGCCTCTGTTCGCCGCCATGGCTGAGGAATTCTGACTCACAGCTGCTGAAGGTACTGTGATCCTACTCAATCTGTGAAAGGCTTCCTCCATGGGAGGAATAGTCGAATCTGCCAAAATCTGAGACCGTGCTGCCTCATACTCTGGATCGAGTGCAGCGAGAAACACACCCACCATCGTCGCATTCCTGTATGTCTTCTGCTGTTCTGGCGTGGCGGTAAGGGGCATGAAGCTATAGAGCTTCTCGAACATCCCTCTCAGTGATGTGTAGAGAGAATGTAAAGGACGGCCATTCTGCTTTATTGTGAATATATCATGTTGCAGTTGCAGGATCTTCGTTTCGTTCTTTGCCTGAGAATATGTCGCCGCCAGGATATCCCACATGTCTTTGGCTGTGGGTTGATGTAGAATGTCATTGGCAATTTCGATAGCCAATGTGCCAGATAGCCAGACCTTGGCATATGCATCATCTGCCTCCCATGAGGCATGGACTCCAGTCTTCTCTGCTGGCTCAGGTTCGGTAAGAATGTGCTTCTTACCTGTAGACTTCATCATACTCATGAACTGCATTGCCCACAGTTCATAGTTCGTACCATCCATCTTGACAATGGGCGCTGGACCACGAAATGCGCCAATAGACGGGATATCTGCCTTGTTGTCTGACATACTGGAGACGGAAGACTGGAGCGACTGACAGAAGATAATCTTTGTCTACAATGACATAGACGGGATTAGTTGCATGTGTAGACGTCAAGCAACTATCCCCATGAATATGTGCGCGCTACGGTCTGGATACGATCTGGATACGCGCGCACTGAGTTCACGCGCAGAGGCGACAAGAACACGCTACCCGCGTGTACAACTGAGACGAAGAGATGCGCACAGTGCGCTACTGCAAAGCGCACGGATCTCGCGCACCAATGCGCACAGATGCGCACCAAATGCGCACAGATGCGCACAGGAGCGCGCAGGCGCTAGGGCTGGAGCGCGCAGGTGCAGGGCTGGTGCACGCAGGCGCTAGGGCTGGTGCGCGCAGGCGCCAAGGAATGCGCAAGGGCTGCGCAGGGGCTGCGCAATGGCTGCGTAGGGGCTGCGCACAGCGCGCAAGGGCTGTGCAGGGGCTGCGCACAGCGCGCAAGGGCTTCAGAGCGCGCAGGGGATGCGCAGATGATGTGCACAGGCGCGCACGGCAGAGGCGGCGGCGTTGGAGGCGCGCCGATCGAGAGAGAGAGAGAAGAAGAGGGCCGGCGGGTGGGGTGGGTTAGGGTTAGGGTTTCGAGAACTCCGGTCTAGGACCGTCGCTCTGATACCATGTTGGGAAAAGTGAATGAGATGATCTATTCCATAGCCCTAGGCTCTCTTATATAGGAGAGTAGCCTATGGGTAAATTACATAAAGAGAATAGCAAGAAAATAAAATAACAAAGGGATACAATTATTCTATATGCGTCAACATGAGGCAAAGTAGATTATTGGATGAAGAACTTAGGAGTGACTATTACTACATATGCCCTGTTCTATGACCTGTTCTTAAAGAAGTTTTACCCTCTGAGTAGAACTAATCAGATGAGGATACACATTGCCAGCTTTTCTAAGCTTCCTAGTGAGCCTTTCTATAACGCATGGAATATGTTCAAGGATCTCTTACAGAAGTGTCCGTGTCATGGTATGGATGATACCATCTTGATCTAGTTTCTTTACGTCGGTCTCAACCCTGAAGTGCATGGTTTATTGAGCGCTGCCTGTGGCGGTAGTTGCACATCACGAGGAGCGGATACCGTCTGGAAGGTATTCGAGTAGATGGCTAAGACAAGCCGCTCACATATCGCCAGCAGGGCATACACTGATTCCTCCGTTACACTCATTTCTAAGGGGGAGGGGGGAACTTGCTGTAATTGATTCCTCCTAGGATATGGGCATCATTGCAGGCAAATTAGTAGTTGTGGAGCAGATCGACAAGAGGATAGATGAACTTGGACGGTAGAATATCCAAGATTCCGAAGCAGATGGAGGAGCTGACTGAGAAAGGTATCACAGATTAAAATACCTGCCATGACTACATCGTCCACTCCTATCTTTCACGTACACCATATTCAGGAGCAACCGATGTCAGGGCAAGCCCAACCTTGGGTTCAGGATCAGTCCTATGCCTAATCTTTCTAGCAGCAGATACCACCAGATGAGACAATCCAGGAGGAGCCTCCTTAGGTGTGGGAAGTGAATGGTGTTTGATATACACATGACCCTGCTCGACAGGGATACATGGGGGATCGTCAGTCATACCAACATCCCCCAACCTTCTACAACACAACATTCACCCCAGCACCCCATCCAGCACAGCACAACCCAGATTCATATCCCTCCCATCAATAGAGGAAACAACAACAGTACGATCGTCAGGGCCAATATCAGACGAGCCAGCATGGCTGGCAATCTCAGCAGTTACCCCAGTAGTAGAGACAACAACAGTACCAGGGCCACCAGGGTCAATCTTCACGTTCATCTTCCTCACAGTATTACACCTCTTCGTTTGGACCTAGAGATATTCAACAACATATTCTTGAGAAGCTCCGTTCCTATCGGAACGAAATTTAGGATTTACGGTTGGATGTCAATCACCTATCATGTTGGAGAGACGAGCAGTCTGCACCATCTGCCTCCCTCCTAACCCAAGTTCAAGCTAACCCCAATAGCTTGAACAAATCTCAATCTCAACAGCTTGGTCAGGTATACTATTCAGAGCCTCTTAGATCTGAACATGAGATCCTTTCGTTTGACAATATTAATGCTATGTCATTCATGAGCGAAAGGACCGTAACCGTGCCTGACCGGGCAAGGGGAGTGGAGAGGGTCGTCTCTAAAGCACGACCTGATGAGACTTTAGAGGACCAGTAGGAGTGGCATCATTTTTCACCACTCCATCAACCAAGATCGATGATTCATATTCGAGGGAAAGAGAAGAGGACACGAGTGCATCATCAGCATGAGAACACCATGGAGTCTATGGAGGACCTTGTTCCTCCAGTTGTGGCAGATTTACCTTCGTAATCAATTCTACAACCTGTTGTAGACAATCTAGATTTTAACTTTCAGTTGAAGAATAAAGATTTATGTAATAAGAACTTCGTTTCAGTTAAATTTAAGCATGATGTTTTTGGTTATGATTCGGATTGTTCATCACCTGTCTTGATTTCTTCTATTCCTTTCCCCCGTGCTCTAACAGAAGGAAAGTACAAATCAAAGAAAACACATCAAGATGACCTAGAAGTGGTGGCCAACGCGTCACAATTTCTTTGGTGATCCGACTCACCATTCAGCAGAATTGGTGGCCAACGCATCACAATTTGAACCATCCACCTCCAACACAGAGCCGAATTCGGTTACCACTCAGCCGGACTTAATCGATGATACAAATTTGTCAGAGCTGAGACTTCTTCCTCCTACACTCAAGTATGCTTTTCTTGTGGGACCAAAGAGAGATTTCCTGTGACCATTAGCTCGGAATTAACTGCAGAACATGAGTCCAGGTTGCTATAAGTGCTTGAGGGAACTGTAATGCTGTAGGATGGACATTGTCGCATCTCGTGGGGATTAACCCCGCTCTCTGCTCGCACCATATATTTGTTGAGGTTGACGTGAGGCTTTCTCGTGAGTTCCAGAGAAGATTGAATCCAAATCTACCGGAAATCGTGAAGAAAGAGATCGAGAAGTGGTGAAAAGCGGGATCCATATACCCTATTTCTGACTTCAAGTGGTTGGCTTTACTTCATGTTGTCCCGAAGAAGTCGATAATTCAGATGGTCACCAACAAGTAGGGCGTATAGATGTGATACGAGTACCCATGTCGTGACGTGTCAATGTCGATTACAAGCGCTTGAATGCTGTGACCAAGAAAGACCACTTCCCTTGCTATTCGTTGATTAGATTTTGGAGAGACGTATTGGGAAGGCGTTCTTCTGTTTTCTTGACGGATACTCGGGCTAGAATCAGGTAGTCATCGCTCATGAGATGCATGAAAAGATCACATTTATATGTCCATTCGACACTTACGCGTTTAGGCGCATGCCATTCGGGCTCTGCAGCACTCCAGGTATATTTCAACGGTGCATGATCGTTATATTTGCTGAGATGGTGGACGATTTCCTGTAGGTCTTTATGGATGACTTCTCGTTTTATGGTGATTCTTTTGATAGATATTTATCACACTTGGATCGAGTTCTCAAGAGGTGTAGGGAGGTCAATCTGGTACTCTCCTGGGAAGAAAGCCATTTCATGGTAACGAAGGATATCGTGTTTGGGTACGTCATCTCCAAAAAGGGAATGGAGGTTGACCCTGGCAAGGTGGATGTGATCAAGAAATTTGAGCCACCAACCAACGCCAAGTGTGTAAGGTCTTTCTTAGGGCATGTTGGATTTTATCGAAGATTTATTTATGATTTTTGAAAGATCCCCCACCCACTGACTGAGCTCTTAG
The DNA here is from genome assembly GCA_037367405.1 of Ottelia alismoides. Classification (NCBI taxonomy): domain Eukaryota; kingdom Viridiplantae; phylum Streptophyta; class Magnoliopsida; order Alismatales; family Hydrocharitaceae; genus Ottelia; species Ottelia alismoides. The sequence continues at coordinate 305,503 of JAZKJV010011352.1, read as the reverse complement.
GAAAAGATACCAAGTTCATTGCCGATCACAAGTGTATAGAGGCCTTTCACCTCCTGAAAAGAAAGATATGTGAATCTCCTATCGTACAAGCTCCCGACTGGTCTTTTCCCTTTGAGATCATGCCTGATGCATCGGCTTTTGCTGTCGGAGCTGTGTTAGGACATAGAAGAGATGAGATTCCGTATGCGATTCACTATGTTAGCAAAATTTTGGACCCGACACAGAAAAATTACATAGTGACTGAGAAGGAAATGCTCGTAGTAGTTTGGATCCTAGAGAATTTTATATCATATATTTTGGACTCCAAGATGATGATTTTCACTGATCACACAACAATCAAGTACTTATGTAAAAGGACGCAAAGTTGCGTCTTCTTTGGTGGATCTTGTTAATCCGAGAATTTGATTTGGAAATTAAGGAAAAACATGGAGTAAAGAATGTTGTTGCTGATCAACTTTCCCAAATCAAGCAGCAAGATAATCATGATAGTGAACATATTTGAGAAACTTTCCCAGACGAGGCAGTTTGTGCTATGTACTCACTCCCGTGGTATGCCAAAATGTTGAAATACCTCATCTCCAAGCAGGTTCCCTAGGGTTGGACTAGGAGTAGTATTGACTGACTGAAGTCGGATTCTAGGAGATATTATTGAGACGATCCGTTCCTTTTCTTTGAAGGGCCGGATTGCGTTTGGTGAGGGTGTATTCCTTAGGAGGAATATGAAAGTGACCTCACACATTGTCATATACTTGAGGCTGGAGGACAACATTCGGGAAAGAGAACCACACACAAGGTACTCCAATGTGGATTTTACTGGCCGACCATTTTTAGAGATGCTATTGTAGCATCCGGTTTCCAATCAAACCCGAAGTCGTCCGATTTTGGGTCTAATGAACCCAAAAACGTTGTCGGTCAATACTAAACAACCTAAAACGACCAATTGATCATGAATCAAAAGTCGTTCAGGCGAAATCGACCAAAAATCGATCGCTTCGTAACACGCGCCGTGAAAAGCCGCGACGCAAATTCGGAAACCGCAAAACGAACCGAGACCGTCATTAGATCCGTTTCGACGAAACAAGACCAACGGAATCGACCGTTCGTCAATCGGAGGCCGTTTGATATTTTAAAATCGTAAAATTTAACCTCAAACCGAAATCCGTATCCGAAAATTTTAGGGGTTCAAAACCCAACCGGAAGTATAGCAATATTATACTCATATTGACCGTCATTTTGAGACGATCAATTCAAGATATTTCGCGTTAAAATCCGAGATCCGAGGTTCGCATACGGTTCATTATAAGTATGCTAAAAAAATATTATAATAATTTTTTTTAAATTTCAGATAAACAGTAGCCACCGGCTACTGTCTGTCTGTTGTATAAAAAAAAATAATTTGTTTTGTTCTGTTACGGTTGTAGCAGACTGTATATAAAAAAAAATTATATTAATTACAGCCACCTAATCTAAACTCTAGACACTTGGCCCCCCTTATTTCTCCACATGTCATACCATATAGTCTTCTCTTATGTTATAAAAACCCAATAACCCCTATCTCTCCCTTTTTACTCCATCTTCCACGAGGAAGAGCCCTCAATGTTCCAAATTGTTGCCGTTTATCCTTGTTGCCATTATCCAGTTCAGCACCCACATCCAATTACTGCCCAAGGCTTGCTCGTGCTCCTAACAGTGGTGGTTTCTTCCCTTGGAGCTGCTCCTCCCTTAAGGAATTGCTGGCCAAAATTCCTGCAGCTGATCAAGCACTTGCATGCAAGATCTAATCAAGATTGTCTCCTCCAAATTTGGGAAATCCCTGGGTACATTCCTTCCCCCATCCTTTGCTGCCATGCATGTTCATGAACATCCATTAGCCATCTCTTTGGCTGCCAAATGCATGCATATAATACTTGAATTGTTTCTCATTTATAATTACTGTGCTCTGTACTTATTCTTTCACACAAATTCTGGTTGTATTTAAATATCAACTTGATTCATTATGCCTTAATCATTCTGGTATTTTAAACAATTGGATAGACAACTATTTTGACAATTGAGTTTGATTCTAAAAAGAATATGAATTGAAGCTACAGATTAAGCATACATCTATCAACTTAGGCCTTGTGTAAGTTTTTTTTTTGTGCCTGGAGAGAACTTTTGAAGTTATGACATGGGGAATATCTATCCATACAATTACTAAAAAAAATCATATTTATAAACTTTCCAGTAGGAAATTACTGTTGCATTTATGGCTAAAATATTGACGCACAAATTAGGTTATTGAATTGATATCATACAGATATCATTAAGTGTTAGTTTGGGGTTACTTGTAGAGTACAATAGTTATCAATTGGGCATTCTAAGATACTGGCTTAGTTTTGTTAAATATGCATTTCATGATTGGTTGAAACAAATCTTCATTTCCTGGTAGCACTTGTCTTTCATTAAAGTGCAATCTATTGATGTCTGATATGTCCATAGGATAGGAGATTCTTAATATATCCAAATGCATCATTACTTGCTTTCATATTATAAAAATATAAATTACTTATACAGAGAAACAATTCTGACACCTTTTGATGTGCACTTATTAATTCAATAACTAGAATGCATCAGCTTTTAAATATTGATAATATATACAGACTTCCATTACAATAGAAGAATCTTGGAGAAGGGTTGAAAGTTAATCTGGGTATTTCTTACCTTAATATTAAAGCTAAATGATTATCTCATATCTATCTCATGATGAAATTGATCTCTGGAATTCAACATTATTCAAATCTTGCACGGATATCATCATGTAAATTAATTTCAAATCTTACAAGGATGTATGATAAGAAATCATCATGCAAATTACTCACGTGATATCATTAGGCAGTAGAAATTACATGTCTATTATGTGTATAAAATATATATACAGAACTTCAAGTTGATGGCAGCATTACATAGATAATGGTGATTGAGTTTACAGCTTTGGAAACATCAGACCCAGTTGTGTAGTGCAGTTGAAATGTATTTCTTTTTATTAATACTAGAAATTGTTCGTAGAAGATGGTCAACTTTTGAAGCTAATGATGATATGTATGAGAGTAAAGATACCCGGATCCTAGGGGGTTCACAAGTTTGGTATCAGAGCAGTGGTACCCCGATACACACATTCGCGGTACTACAATTCCGATCGCATTAAGTTCTCAGATAACGACAGTCTTCCGACTTGTCGTGAGTCCGAGAAGGGAATAATGACATTCAGATTCAATCACCACAGTTGTCACCAATTTCATTAATTTTCATATTATATCCCAAGAAGAGAAAAGGCATATATTATAAGTATCTTCAAATGGTAATTCTACGACTAATTATGGTTCTCATGCAGAACCATGGCATCCTGAGCAGACCAGGAGACTGACTAGCTAGCACACATACTGACTACTCTTATCGGCCTTTACACGTTCTATTTGATTCTAGTGTGACACACTCTTTTCTTGCTTCGAGTCTACTTGTTTAAGTAGAGTCGCAAAGACTCTCTCTTCTCCATATCACATCCGAGGGCCAAGTGGCCAGATGTTAATTATTTTACTGATAGTCAGGCACTTGCCTGTACTGATTGGTGGTCATGAGATAATCGCGGATTGTCTACTTCTGCAGCTTGATGAGTTTGACTTTATTTTAGGCATGGATTGGTTATCCGCTCATCATGCACTTGTTGATTGCTTTAGGAAGACGATTGTCTTCAGGATTCCAGATCTACCTAAGTTTACTTTTGAGGGTACTGTACATGACTCCAGCATGGAGTACATTTCAGTGTTGCGAGCCCAACGACTTGTTGATCAGGGTTGTGATTCATACCTTGCATTTATTCGGGAGGTATCTGACCAGGAGCTGATGACACAGGACATACCAGTAGTATCAGACTTCCCAGATGTGTTTCTGATGAGCTATTAGGATTACCTCCTGAGAGAGAGATCGAGTTCGAGATCACATTGCTATCAGATACACAGCCGATCTCGATGGCTCCTTACCACATGGCACTGACTGAGTTGAGAAGAGTTAAAGGTGCAGTTGCATGAGTTACTTGATTTGAGATTCGTAAGGCCGAGCACTTCACCTTGGGGTGCTCCGGTTCTATTTGTCAAGAAGAAGAATGGATCCATGAGACTGTGCATCGATTATCGGCAGTTGAACAAGAGAACGGTGAAGAACCGTTATCCCTTGCCACGTATCGATGATTTGTTTGACCAGCTCCAGGGATCTTCGGTTTTCTCGAAGATCGATCTTCGCTCAGGCTACCATCAGCTGAGGATTCGCGAGTCAGATATTCCGAAGACAACTTTCAGGACGCGCTATGGACACTATGAGTTTGCGGTGATGCCGTTTGGGCTCACCAATGCACCTGCGGCTTTCATAAATATGATGAACCGTATCTCCCATCCATACTTGGACAAGTTTGTAGTGGTGTTCATCGATGATGTGCTCATCTATTCACGGAATGAATGGGATCATGCGAATAATCTACGGATTGTCTTAGATACATTACGGGAGCACAAGCTATATGCCAAGTTGAGCAAGTGCGAGTTCTGGTTATCTCAGGTCTCATTTCTCAGGCATATCATTTCTGGAGCAGGCATTGCAGTTGATCCTGCGAAGATAGATGCAGTTATGTCTTGGGAGCAGCCCAAGACTGTCACGCAGATTCGGAGCTTCCTTGGGCTAGCAGGTTATTACAGACGCTTCGTCAGCGGATTTTCTTGCATCGTCCGTCCTCTGACACGGTTGACGCAGAAGGGAGTTCCATTCATTTGGGACGATTCATATGAGCAGGCCTTCCAGACACTGAAGGAGAGGTTGACTACAACGCCTATCCTTGCTCTTCCTTCAGGCACTCAGGACTATGCAGTCTACACAGATGCATCTGGAGAAGGTCTAGGAGCAGTGTTGATGCAGAGAGGATAGGTGATTGCTTACGCATCACGGCAGTTGAGACCGCACGAGCGGAGCTACCCCACACATGACTTGGAGTTGGCGGCAGTTGTCTTCGCCTTGAAGATCTGGCGTCACTACCTATATGGGGTGAATTTCGAGATCTTTACAGATCACAAGAGTCTGAAGTACATCTTTGATCAGAAGGAGCTGAACATGAGGCAGCGTAGATGGCTCGAATTGCTGAAGGATTATGATTGCACGATCTCTTACCATCCCAGTAAGGGAAACGTGGTGGCTGATGCACTTAGCAGGAGAGCGCATGCTGGTGGTACGGCAAACTGGCTATATACGTGGGATACGCTTGCAGCTTTGAGCGATTGGCATCCTCAGGAGAGCGCATCCATTTCTACCGCCGTGCCTCCACGATACAACAGTCTTTGGGATCGTATTGTATATTGACAGAAGACAGATCCTTGGATTCATGATAGATACATGCGCGCCATCAAAGACGAATTTGACGACTTTGTTGTGATGGAGTCTATTTTATGGAAGGAAGGACGGGTCGTTGTACCCAATGACGAGCAGCTTCGCAGAGACATTCTGGACGAGGCACACAGTTCACGGTTATCAATCCATCCAGGTAGCACGAAGATGTACCGTGATCTGCGTCGACATTTCTGGTGGAATGGAATGAAGCGCGATGTAGCACAGCATGTCAGCAGATGCATGACCTGTCAGATGGTCAAGGCTGAGCACAGGAGACCACCAGGATTACTGCAGTCTCTCCCCATTCCCGAGTGGAAGTGGGAGAGCATTTCTATGGATTTCGTCACAGGATTGGCGAAGACACCAGGTGGCCATGATTCCATTTGGGTCGTTGTTGATAGATTGACCAAGTTAGCCTATTTCATACCTGTCAACACGACTTACACTCCATCCAGGTTGGCCAAGCTCTATGTACAGAACATTATCAGGCTACATGGTATACCACGAGAGGTGGTGTCTGACAGGGATTCGAGATTTACATCTCACTATTGGCATCAATTCATGTCAGCACTACAAATAGAGCTAAAGATGAGTTCTGCTTGTCATCCGTAGACAGACGGGCAGAGTGAGCGCACCATTCAGACGCTTGAGGATCTACTTCGCGCATGCACTTTATAGTGGAAAGGGTCCTGGAAGGACCATTTACCCTTGGTGGAATTCACGTCCAACAATAACTATCACTCCAGTATTGGCATGGCATCATTCGAAGCCCTATACAGGCGAATATGCCTCACACCTCTCAGTTGGCATGAGGTAGGTTAACATGCTTTGTATTCCGTAGATCTCTTGGAAGAGACTGCGAGAGCTGTTGATCTTATGAGACGGAGGCTTCTGACGGCACAGAGCCACCAAAAGAGCTATGCAGGCCGTCAGAGAAGAGATTTGGAATTTCAGGTATCCAATCTTCTTCTCTTTCTTTTATTACAAATTTAACTTAATCTCACATACTAATAAAACTCCTGTAAATACAGGCCGGAGATTGGGTATTTTTGCGAGTATCTCCCATGAAGGGAATACAAAGATTCGGTGTTCGTGGTAAGCTGGCGCCGCGATATGTGGGTCCATTTGAGATTCTTGCAAGAGTAGGGAAGGTGGCCTACCGAGTAGCCCTTCCTCCACATCTTTCAGCTATCCATGATGTCTTCCACGTATCCAACCTGAGGAAGTATGTGCACGATCCTCGGCACATCATCAGTTACGAGAATCTCGATGTAGAGCCGGATCTGACTTATGAAGAGAAGCCAGTCCAGATACTTGACCGTACTGTGAAGAAGCTTCGCAGGAAGGAGATTTCATTGGTCAAGATTTTGTGGCACCGACACGGCGTCAAAGAGGCGACGTGGGAGACCAAAGCCGACATGCGGGCACGATACCCGCAGCTTTTCTGATGTAAGCATCAAAACAAGCATTTGTAATTAGATACATGATAAATATATGGCTTGTTTTCTCTTTGAGGTTTTTATGGGTCCCAAACCCTTTGAGGTTTTTATGGACATATAAAATCCCAACAAGATACTTAATGACCTTGACTCGAGTCTCGAGGACGAGACTCCCTTTGAGGTTTTTATATTTGTAGCATCCGGTTTCCAATCAAACCCGAAGTCGTCCGATTTTGGGTCTAATGAACCCAAAAACGTTGTCGGTCAATACTTAACAACCTAAAACGACCAATTGATCATGAATCAAAAGTCGTTCGGGCGAAATCGACCAAAAATCGATCGCTTCGTAACACGCGCCGTGAAAAGCCGCGACGCAAATTCGGAAACCGCAAAACGAATCGAGACCGTCATTAGATCCGTTTCGACGAAACAAGACCAACGGAATCGACCGTTCGTCAATCGGAGGCCGTTTGATATTTTAAAATCGTAAAATTTAACCTCAAACCGAAATCCGTATCCGAAAATTTTAGGGGTTCAAAACCCAACCGGAAGTATAGCAATATTATACTCATATTGACCGTCATTTTGAGACGATCAATTCAAGATATTTCGCGTTAAAATCCGAGATCCGAGGTTCGCATACGGTTCATTATAAGTATGCTAAAAAAAAATATTATAATAAATTTTTTTAAATTTCAGATAAACAGTAGCCACCGGCTACTGTCTGTCTGTTGTATAAAAAAAAATAATTTGTTTTGTTCTGTTACGGTTGTAGCAGACTGTATATAAAAAAAAATTATATTAATTACAGCCACCTAATCTAAACTCTAGACACTTGGCCCCCCTTATTTCTCCACATGTCATACCATATAGTCTTCTCTTATGTTATAAAAACCCAATAACCCCAATCTCTCCCTTTTTACTCCATCTTCCACGAGGAAGAGCCCTCAATGTTCCAAATTGTTGCCGTTTATCCTTGTTGCCATTATCCAGTTCAGCACCCACATCCAATTACTGCCCAAGGCTTGCTCGTGCTCCTAACAGTGGTGGTTTCTTCCCTTGGAGCTGCTCCTCCCTTAAGGAATTGCTGGCCAAAATTCCTGCAGCTGATCAAGCACTTGCATGCAAGATCTAATCAAGATTGTCTCCTCCAAATTTGGGAAATCCCTGGGTACATTCCTTCCCCCATCCTTTGCTGCCATGCATGTTCATGAACATCCATTAGCCATCTCTTTGGCTGCCAAATGCATGCATATAATACTTGAATTGTTTCTCATTTATAATTACTGTGCTCTATACTTATTCTTTCACACAAATTCTGGTTGTATTTAAATATCAACTTGATTCATTATGCCTTAATCATTCTGGTATTTTAAACAATTGGATAGACAACTATTTTGACAATTGAGTTTGATTCTAAAAAGAATATGAATTGAAGCTACAGATTAAGCATACATCTATCAACTTAGGCCTTGTGTAAGTTTTTTTTTTGTGCCTGGAGAGAACTTTTGAAGTTATGACATGGGGAATATCTATCCATACAATTACTAAAAAAAATCATATTTATAAACTTTCCAGTAGGAAATTACTGTTGCATTTATGGCTAAAATATTGACGCACAAATTAGGTTATTGAATTGATATCATACAGATATCATTAAGTGTTAGTTTGGGCTTACTTGTAGAGTACAATAGTTATCAATTGGGCATTCTAAGATACTGGCTTAGTTTTGTTAAATATGCATTTCATGATTGGTTGAAACAAATCTTCATTTCCTGGTAGCACTTGTCTTTCATTAAAGTGCAATCTATTGATGTCTGATATGTCCATAGGATAGGAGATTCTTAATATATCCAAATGCATCATTACTTGCTTTCATATTATAAAAATATAAATTACTTATACAGAGAAACAATTCTGACACCTTTTGATGTGCACTTATTAATTCAATAACTAGAATGCATCAGCTTTTAAATATTGATAATATATACAGACTTCCATTACAATAGAAGAATCTTGGAGAAGGGTTGAAAGTTAATCTGGGTATTTCTTACCTTAATATTAAAGCTAAATGATTATCTCATATCTATCTCATGATGAAATTGATCTCTGGAATTCAACATTATTCAAATCTTGCACGGATATCATCATGTAAATTAATTTCAAATCTTACAAGGATGTATGATAAGAAATCATCATGCAAATTACTCACGTGATATCATTAGGCAGTAGAAATTACATGTCTATTATGTGTATAAAATATATATATAGAACTTCAAGTTGATGGCAGCATTACATAGATAATGGTGATTGAGTTTACAGCTTTGGAAACATCAGACCCAGTTGTGTAGTGCAGTTGAAATGTATTTCTTTTTATTAATACTAGAAATTGTTCGTAGAAGATGGTCAACTTTTGAAGCTAATGATGATATGTATGAGAGTAAAGATACCCGGATCCTAGGGGGTTCACAGCTATTGATTTTGTATGATCATGCCTGATTTGTCAGAGAATGGGAGGGACTATTGGATACAAGGTTTAAAAAAGCGCGAGGCGGTCCGAGGCGTTTTCTCTAAAATTAAGGCGAGGCGTAAGTCTCGAGGCGGTCGCCATATGAAGATTGACCCTGGTGGCCATATGAAGATTGACCCTGCTGGCCATATTTCAACGATCATGCACCGTTGAAATATACCTGGAGTGCTGCAGAGCCCGAATGGCATGCGCCTAAACGCGTAAGTGTCGAATGGACATATAAATGTGATCTTTTCATGCATCTCATGAGCGATGACTACCTGATTCTAGCCCGAGTATCCGTCAAGAAAACAGAAGAACGCCTTCCCAATACGTCTCTCCAAAATCTAATCAACGAATAGCAAGGGAAGTGGTCTTTCTTGGTCACAGCATTCAAGCGCTTGTAATCGACATTGACACGTCACGACGTGGGTACTCGTATCACATCTATACGCCCTACTTGTTGGTGACCATCTGAATTATCGACTTCTTCGGGACAACATGAAGTAAAGCCAACCACATGAAGTCAGAAATAGGGTATATGGATCCCGCTTTTCACCACTTCTCGATCTCTTTCTTCACGATTTTCGGTAGATTTGGATTCAATCTTCTCTGGAACTCACGAGAAAGCCTCACGTCAACCTCAACAAATATATGGTGCGAGCGGAGAGCGGGGTTAATCCCCACGAGATGCGACAATGTCCATCCTACAGCATTACAGTTCCTCTCAAGCACTTCTAGCAACATGGACTCATGTTCTGTAGTTAATTCCGAGCTAATGGTCACAGGAAATCTCTCTTTGGTCCCACAAGAAAAGCATACTTGAGTGTAGGAGGAAGAAGTCTCAGCTCTGACAAATTTGTATCATCGATTAAGTCCGGCTGAGTGGTAACCGAATTCGGCTCTGTGTTGGAGGTAGATGGTTCAAATTGTGATGCGTTGGCCACCAATTCTGCTGAATGGTGAGTCGGATCACCAAAGAAATGTGGTAGCTCGGCCAAAGTCACGTCCGACTCATCATCTCTGTCCCTTGATTGTTTTGGAAGACGGTGAATCGACATGTCCAAAGGATCTCTGAGTCATCAAGGACATAGGTATTTGTGTTTCTCACGAGATCAGGCAACACCTAGCAAACTGTATTGTGCACTAATTTCTCTCCAGATGAGAGGGTCTTGCTTTGTCCTGTTGGAGTCTGTCTCAACATCCCAGTTGTGATGATCATCTTGCAATCTGCCTCTGAAGATTCTAAGTACTCGGTACTGGATTCTAAATCGGGTCTTTGCCATTTTGGCTGCTTCATCTCTAAGTTCACTTCTCTGACTGGAGAACTGAACTTCATCATTCAAGTGCTATAGTCGAACGTTGCCCCAACGGTCCTCAAGAATGGCCGTCCAAAAATGATCTGAGATTCTCTCCAATGATTGGGAGACTCCATATCAAGGAAAGTGAAGTCCACTTTGTACTCTTACCCCTCAATCGAGATAATGGCATTCTTTACTTCTCCTTTAGGTCTCTTCATTGACCGATCTGCAAAGTAGAGCTGATGATTTTCTGTGTGGACCTAACTAAATTTGTAATATAAGTTAAGGGAAGAAGGTTGATTGAAGAACCGTTATCTAGAAGTGTGCGTGCAAACGCAATGTCGTCGATACGACTCTCCACATAATGAGCACCCAAGACTCTCTCTTTCCTTGGTAGTTACTGATTCTTCACACAGTAAGTAGTGGCTGCTGATGAGACGTAAGTCTTCACATACTGGTATGGTTTCTTCCTGTGAGTAATTGTAGGCGTGCATCTCTTTTTCAAATACTTCTGAAACGTGGGATTGTTAGCCACATACTTTTCAAATGGCACCTTAACCGTGATGTTCTCTTGACAAAATCATGCCACTTCTAGGTCATCTTGATGTGTTTTCTTTGATTTGTACTTTCCTTCTGTTAGAGCACGGGGGAAAGGAATAGAAGAAATCAAGACAGGTGATGAACAATCCGAATCATAACCAAAAACATCATGCTTAAATTTAACTGAAACGAAGTTCTTATTACATAAATCTTTATTCTTCAACTGAAAGTTAAAATCTAGATTGTCTACAACAGGTTGTAGAATTGATTACGAAGGTAAATCTGCCACAACTGGAGGAACAAGGTCCTCCATAGACTCCATGGTGTTCTCATGCTGATGATGCACTCGTGTCCTCTTCTCTTTCCCTCGAATATGAATCATCGATCTTGGTTGATGGAGTGGTGAAAAATGATGCCTCTCCTACTGGTCCTCTAAAGTCTCATCAGGTCGTGCTTTAGAGACGACCCTCTCCACTCCCCTTGCCCGGTCAGGCACGGTTACGGTCCTTTCGCTCATGAATGACATATCATTAATATTGTCAAACGAAAGGATCTCATGTTCAGATCTAAGAGGCTCTGAATAGTATACCTGACCAAGCTGTTGAGATTGAGATTTGTTCAAGCTATTGGGGTTAGCTTGAACTTGGGTTAGGAGGGAGGCAGATGGTGCAGACTGCTCGTCTCTCCAACATGATAGGTGATTGACATCCAACCGTAAATCCTAAATTTCGTTCCGATAGGAACGGAGCTTCTCAAGAATATGTTGTTGAATATCTCTAGGTCCAAACGAAGAGGTGTAATACTGTGAGGAAGATGAACGTGAAGATTGACCCTGGTGGCCCTGGTACTGTTGTTGTCTCTACTACTGGGGTAACTGCTGAGATTGCGAGCCATGCTGGCTCGTCTGATATTGGCCCTGACGATCGTACTGTTGTTGTTTCCTCTATTGATGGGAGGGATATGAATCTGGGTTGTGCTGTGCTGGATGGGGTGCTGGGGTGAATGTTGTGTTGTAGAAGGTTGGGGGATGTTGGTATGACTGACGATCCCCCATGTATCCCTGTCGAGCAGGGTCATGTGTATATCAAACACCATTCACTTCCCACACCTGAGGAGGCTCCTCCTGGATTGTCTCATCTGGTGGTATCTGCTGCTAGAAAGATTAGGCATAGGACTGATCCTGAACCCAAGGTTGGGCTTGCCCTGACATCGGTTGCTCCTGAATATGGTGTACGTGAAAGATAGGAGTGGACGATGTAGTCATGGCAGGTATTTTAATCTGGGATACCTTTCTCAGTCAGCTCCTCCATCTGCTTCGGAATCTTGGATATTCTACCGTCCAAGTTCATCTATCCTCTTGTCGATCTGCTCCATAACTACTAATTTGCCTGCAATGATGCCCATATCCTAGCAGGAATCAATTACAGCAAGTTCCCCCCTCCCCCTTAGAAATGAGTGTAACGGAGGAATCAGTGTATGCCCTGCTGGCGATATGTGAGCGGCTTGTCTTAGCCATCTACTCGAATACCTTCCAGACGGTATCCGCTCCTCGTGATGTGCAACTACCGCCACAGACAGCGCTCAATAAACCATGCACTTCAGGGTTGAGACCGACGTAAAGAAACTAGATCAAGATGGTATCATCCATACCATGACACGGACACTTCTGTAAGAGATCCTTGAACATATTCCATGCGTTATAGAAAGGCTCACTAGGAAGCTTAGAAAAGCTGGCAATGTGTATCCTCATCTGATTAGTTCTACTCAGAGGGTAAAACTTCTTTAAGAACAGGTCATAGAACAGGGCATATGTAGTAATAGTCACTCCTAAGTTCTTCATCCAATAATCTACTTTGCCTCATGTTGACGCATATAGAATAATTGTATCCCTTTGTTATTTTATTTTCTTGCTATTCTCTTTATGTAATTTACCCATAGGCTACTCTCCTATATAAGAGAGCCTAGGGCTATGGAATAGATCATCTCATTCACTTTTCCCAACATGGTATCAGAGCGACGGTCCTAGACCGGAGTTCTCGAAACCCTAACCCTAACCCACCCCACCCGCCGGCCCTCTTCTTCTCTCTCTCTCTCGATCGGCGCGCCTCCAACGCCGCCGCCTCTGCCGTGCGCACCTGTGCGCATCATCTGCGCATCCCCTGCGCGCTCTGAAGCCCTTGCGCGCTGTGCGCAGCCGCTGCACAGCCCTTGCGCGCTGTGCGCAGCCCCTACGCAGCCATTGCGCAGCCCCTGCGCAGCCCTTGCGCATTCCTTGGCGCCTACGCGCACCAGCCCTAGCGCCTGCGTGCACCAGCCCTGCACCTGCGCGCTCCAGCCCTAGCGCCTGCGCGCTCCTGTGCGCATCTGTGCGCATTTGGTGCGCATCTGTGCGCATCTGTGCGCATTGGTGCGCGAGATCCGTGCGCTTTGCAGTAGCGCACTGTGCGCATCTCTTCGTCTCAGTTGTACACGCGGGTAGCGTGTTCTTGTCGCCTCTGCGCGTGAACTCAGTGCGCGCGTATCCAGATCGTATCCAGACCGTAGCGCGCACATATTCATGGGGATAGTTGCTTGACGTCTACACATGCAACTAATCCCGTCTATGTCATTGTAGACAAAGATTGGGAAACCCTCTCAAAACCGCCGAGTGCCAGCGGGCCTAGGGTTCCCACGATTGGGAAACCCTCTCAAAACCATTTTTTGAAAGGCCAGCGGGCCTAGGGTTCCCACGATTGGGAAACCCTCTCAAAACCGCCGCCCGCCCCATGTTGGGGTTTCGTCTTGCGCCTGCCATGGGAATCTGGAGATGAGCGAGGGGGCCGCGCCTGGATCTTGCATGTGCGAGAGGCGCGTATGCGCCTGAATCTGTGGGGCTGGAGGAGGGCGCGTGGGGCTGCGCCGCCCCTGGAGGCTTCTTGCGGTGCGGCTCCGCCTGGATGGTCGGGGTGTTTGTGCGCCTTCGCGAGATGCCCTGCAGCGGCAAGGAGGGATCAGTAGAGGGCTCGCCGCCAAAGGGAGGGGTCACCGCCTGGACGATCTCGGTGCGCCGCCTGGGGATGGGGCTCGGGTTTGAGGCCTGGTGATGGAGCTCGGGGGGTTTGCGGCTGGAGGCGATAGGGCTAGATGGCTTGGACCGCCGTGCGGTGCCGCTGGGCAGAGATAAGTCCTGGTGCTCGCCGATCTGGAAATAAGGGGACTCCGCTTGAGTCCTGGTGCCCCTAGATCTGAAGATGAGGGGACTCCGCCTGAGTCGTGGTGCTCGCAGATCTGGAGCGCCTTTGCGAAGGAGGAAGGGCTGCGCGAGACGAGAGAGTCTGGAGCGCGTGATCGGACTGGAGGCCATCGAGTCCCAGGAGGTGCTCCAGGGAGAAGTTGGGACGCCGCCAGGACTTGTGTACCCTAGGGTTCTCAATTGGAACCTCCGAGGAATATTAACACAACATCGAATCTTTGAAAGGAATAATGATCTTCGAAAATAAAACACAAATCGAATCTCGAACACAATATGAACAACACGAAACCCCTAGAATCGAACCCGCTCTGATACTATGTTAGAAAATAAACATGCGGAAGCGAACTTGGAAAAAGATAAAGAAATATAAAGAAGACGGGATTTTTACGTGGAACCCTACTCCGTAAGGAGCGGGATGAAACCACGGGAGAAGCCCTCAAAGGGGTGGATATTCTATTGAATTTCTCATCTGTTACAGAAGGCATGGGGCTCCTTATATAGCCTCCACAGGGCCTCCAAGTCCCACCACTGGACGATGTGGGATAAAACTCAGTGGTGGGGTAAATGGATCCTGCTATTACATAAGTGACGCATGCTCCAAATACTCTAACAAGTGAGGCTTACGCCTCAATACGCCTCGAGGCTTACGCCTCGAGGCAATACTTGGAAAACGCCTCGATACGCCTCACGTTTTTTAAAACCTTGGTTGTGGGTGTAGACTTATACCACAACCACTCCCATGCCTTGAAAACTCCTTTGAGAAGTTAGGTTGTGATGCTCACGAGCGCACGCGTGTGGATGTGCACAGGTGCGCACTGTCGCGTAGAACAACAGGTTCACATGTGTGCGTGAAGCAGAGGCGCACAGTTGCGAATGCACGCAGGTAGGCGCTGTGCTGAAGTGCGCGCAGATAGGCACATAGTGCGAATGCGCACATGCTCATACGCCCACGGATGGAAGGCGCAAGCGCGCTAGGCTTCAGGCGCGCACGAGGTCGCAGGCGATGGAACGTGCGATGACGCGAGGTCGCAGGGGCGCACACGCGAGTGCGGGGAGGGCGATGCAGACCTTGCGGCGGCGTGTGGTGCTTTAGGTGGGGACGAGGAATTAGGGCACATGCTACGGTCTAGGATCGTCGCTCTGATACCATGTAGAAGTGAAACGGAATGAAAAGTTTCATTCATCGTATCCCTAGAGCTTTCTTATGTAGGAGAAAAGCTCTAGGGAAAATTACATAGATAGCCAACAAACATAAATAAACAACCGAATAACATATATAGAGATATAAATATCTCAACACTTAGGCTGTCCACAACCTAAGTATAGGGGTGTAAGCCGACTTCTATTTTCTTTTCTTTTAAACTCTCTTTCGCTTAGCACGAGCTATGACTTCTCTACGCTTCTTGTGCTCTGAGGGATAACACTCGATAAGTATAGGTGGGTGTGTATACTTTGTATATATTTTACCTATAACTCGTGTAGAGACTTATATTATTATGTTTTGTACTGATTCTTAATTCCTGTTTATTTTCTGGACTCTTATGTATTTTACCCGTGAGTTCTCTCTATATAAGAGATACTAGGGTTCCTTGGAATACAGATTGCTCACTTTTCCCAACATGGTATTAGAGCACAGGGGCTAACCCTAACCCTAGGCCCTTCCACCGTCGTCGCCGGATCTCTCCCCCTCCACCACCCTTCCGACGCCTCCTTCCCCCCACCCCTCCTTCCCTCCACGCCACTGTAGGGACCCCCCCCTTCCTCCCTCTTCACGTCGCCGGCCCCCCCTCCTCTTCACGCCGCCCCCCTCCTCCTCGCCGGGCCCCCTTCTCCTCGTCGCCGGGACCCCCACCGTGCCGTAGGCCACCCTACTTCGTCGATTCAAGCCCTAGGTAGGGGACCCTAACCGCTGGGTCCCCCTTACACGCCGACACCAACTCTTTCATCGGTCGTTCTATCTCCATGGATTTGATTGCGTAACATCTACATATGCACTCAAATCCGGTCAAGTTTTTGTAGACACTGGTTTCTGGTCTACAATCCCTAGTTCTTCATCTACGGCGACATGTCAGAGAACAAAGTTGATTTGCCCTCCATAGGCGCCTTCAAAGGTCATGCGCCAATAGTAAAGATGGACGGGTCAAACTATGAGCTCTGGGCGATGCAGTTTATGAGTCTCATGAAGTCAAACGGTAAGAAGCATATACTTACTGAAGATGAGCCGACAGAGAGGACCGTGATATATGCCTCTTGGGAGGCTGATGATTCTTATGCCAAGGTTTGGCTGTCAGGCATACTGTCGATGGAGATTGCCAATGATATCCTCCATCAACCCATTGCCAAGGCAATGTGGGATATTCTGGCCGCTACGTATTTCCAAGTGCGGAATGAGACCAAGATGTTACATCTCCAGCATGATAAATTCACGATGAAGAAGAATGGCATGCCGCTTCACTCATTGTACACGTCCCTGAGAGGGATGTTCGAGAAGTTATACAGTACCATACCACTCACGGTGACTCCAGAGCAGCAGAAGACATTTCGGAATGCTACCATTGTGGGTGTACTACTTGCAGCCCTCGATCCTGAGTACGAGGTAGCCCGCTCTACTGATCGAGGGCTACCATTTCGGAATGCTACCATTTCGGAATGCTACCATTGTGGGTGTACGCTTCATTCCTCCAATGGAGGACGTTTACCGGAGGCCCTGTCGCATATCAGTTTCTTCTAGTACATCTACTCCACCTCCATCGGCGATGGCAGTATCGCGTGGGAGAGGTGGTCAGTCTTCTGGTCGTGGACGCGGACCCCATGGACGGGGAGGTCGCTTTTGCCAGCCATGTTCGTTCTGCAATCGCAAAGGCCACTCGGAGGATACATGCTACTCTAGGCATGGGTTTCCAGCATCAGCGCGTGTAGCCGAGCATGTACTGCCCCAGTCAGCATCTACTGCAGATAACCGATTCGAAGAGCTTGTGGCATATCTACGTGATATTATGCCATAATCGTCTACTGATTCTCCAGGTGGACCTTCAGATGTTGCTACTACAGCTTCTACCATTTCGTCTGCTGCTGTTAGTACCCTAGGTAGTGCTACTGCCTTTACATCTTGTCATGATATTTCTGATTGGATTATAGATTCTGGCGCTGCCCATCATCTCTGCCGCGATAGAGAGAGACTTGAGTTCTACAGGGACATCCCACATGGCCGCTCAGTGCTGATAGCAGATGATACTCATTCCCCCCTTGTTGGACAGGGGGAGGTTTCCTTATCACCCTCTATGCATCTATAGAATGTTCTACATGCTCCTGAGTTCTCCATGAATTTGTTATCTATTAGTCAGATTACGAAGGATTTGCATTGTCCTGCTATATTTGACCCCTAATCTCTTATTTTTCAGGACATACTAACGGGAGGGGTGATTGGCTGTGGCTCTGAGTAGAATGGTTTGTATCGGCTGGTCCGGAATTCTTATGCTGGCGTCTCTTTTCGTTCTGTCGGACCAGTATCTCCGTACATTTGGCATCTTCGCTTTGGCCATCTCCTGTTCCAGAAAATGCGACATCTGTTCCCTCAGATCTCTTCCAGTTCATCATTTCGCTGTGAAGCATGTCAGTTTGGAAAGCATCATCGGTCTAGCTTTCCTAGTCGTCAGAGTCGGAGCAATAGCTCCTTGTTTGAGTTATTTCACATTGATATTTGGGGTCCGAGTCATGTACCTGATCATCAGGGACACAGGTTTTATCTAGTTGTGGTGGATGACTTTTCTCGTGTATCTTGGGTCTTTCTTTTAAAGAATAAATCTGAAGCAGGGGATGTTATTAAAAATTTGATTAATGAAGTGCATAATGTTTTTTCTTCTACTGTCAAATATGTTCGTACAGATAATGCGTTGGAATTCTGCACTCGGTCTCTCTCTCTGTCTCAGTTTCTCTCGTCTAAGGGTATTATTCACCAAACCACATGTGCTTATACATCTCAGCAGAATGGCGTGGCATAAAGAAAGAATCGTTACCTTCTTGACATCACTCGAACCCTCCTTATTCAGAGTTGTGCTCCTATCACTTTCTGGGGGGATGCTGTCCTTACAGCATGCTATCTGGTCAATCGTATGCCATCCTCTGTCCTTGGTGAGAAAATTCCTTTTTCTATCATTTTTCCTGATAAGGAATTATTCTCACTTACCCCTCGTGTCTTTGGTACTGTTGCGTTTGTTCATCTCATGTCCCCTGGACTTGACAAACTCTCTTCTAGAGTTGTCAAGTGTGTCTTTATAAATTACTCTCGGACTCAGAAGGGCTATCGTTGTTATATCCCCATCAACAAGAAATATTTCGTCAGCGCCGATGTCACGTTTTTTGAGTTCGTTATGTACTTTTCCCCTGCAGGTGACAGGCTGGTCTCGTCCACTACCAACGATGATGTCTATGTTCCTCCTCCTCCTAGTTTGAGTTCACCTGAGTCCACTCCAGCTCCAGTTGCTACGCCACCACCTCCACCACCGCCATCTCCACAGCCTCCTATTCCACCTTTACCAAAATTCTATACGTGTCGGTCAGGTCCTGCTCAGGCTACACGTCAGGCATCCCTCACGCCTCAGGTATGTTTAGATGGCATCACTATTGACGGGTCAGATATGGTACATGTGCATGATACTTCATTGCAGGAGGAGACTATACCATCCAGTACAGTGGACGACGACCTGGATATTCCCATTGCTATCAGGAAGCAGAAACGGACTTGTGCGTCTTATCCTTTTGCTTCCCAGGTGTCCTTTCGTCGCCTTACATGCGACTTTCGGAGATTTGCTGCGGCTTTGTCTTCCGTGGACATACCATGTTCCTATCAAGAAGCTATGAAGATTGATTGCTGGCAACTGGCTATAAAAGACGAGATGCGTGCCTTACAGTCTCGTGGCACATGGAGCTTGGTTAACGCACCTCCTGACGCATCCATTGTTAGCTGCAAGTGGGTATTCACAGTTAAATACCATGCTGATGGCAATTTAGATCTAACTTGTAAAATTAACTAATAAAACCCAAACCAAATTCAGTATCCTAAATTCATTTTAATGTGAATATATCTCTTATACAATATCCTATGAATCCCTACTCACTTTTGAATTAATGTATGTTCAATTACCTTCAAAACAAGACCAAATTCAAAAGAATCGGATTTCATATGTGAAACTTGGGTTTTGGGCCCCTCATTGTATATTGTACATATGTCCCCCTTATTTTATATATTTTATCTTTTTTTATTTATTATCAAAAATCCAAAAAAATACATTAAGTTGTAAATATTTATTCTATATTTTTCCTGATTTTATTTTGATTTTTATCTTACTATATTTTATAGGTATAAAGTACCACCAAAAATATCACTTTGTACAGATAATTGTTTTTGGTTCACAAAAGTTTGAGATCTCGCCGAGACTAATAACTTTCTTGAAGGATACTTTTTGATTTGACATCGTTTACTAATTTTATTGATTTTTCTTTGTATTCATTCTCAGATTTTTTTGGCGTGACACGTGGCCGCTCCTGGAGCCCGCCACGTGTCCGCGTCCTACACTTAATCCATCTTTTTCCAGCCATTGGATGAAGGGTTGTCCATCCAACTGTTGTGGCCGCCCCTCTTCTCTTTCACTGCCTGCCACGTAGCGCAATCTCCACCGTCCGATCTTGATCGATCGGACGACTGATTGTCATCTTCCACCTTCTCGATTGGGCCACTATCGACCTCCGTAACCCCGATCTCCTTCGTTTTCCGTTGCACCCGCGAATCCGATCGTCGTATCACTCAGATCTTCCCTTCCTTATTCGACTTCCGCAATCAAATCCCCCACCTTCCATCTCCGGCTCCCCTCCGTCGATCTATTTAACCCTAATCACTCACCGCCGCCAGGACATCCGTCGTTATCCGCAATCACTAGCGAAAAATCTGGAGCCGTCTGCCCCACTCCGACTGTGACAGTGCCATGCGCAGGCGATTGTCCTTGATAGCTCCTCCTATCCCTCGCAGCGAGATCTGAGGTGCCTCTGCCTCCTTATAGCCGGCTTCAATTGTTGTTCTGCTCTGGCACGCCCGCCGTCGAGCCATCTTCCAGGTACTCCTCCGCCTTCTCACCTTCTCCGCTTCCGATCCTTTTCACTACGACTCGACTCCCCACCATCTTTCTCATCTCCGTCACCACCTCTCCTCCTAGCCCATCTCAACCATTACAAAGGGGTGAGCTCGTAGGTCCACCACACTCTTCACCATACAACGAACCTTCACTCCACCTCCCCCCACGCTTTCGCACTAACGCCTGCAGGTCCACTCCTTCGAGTTTCCTCGTTGAGTGCTGCACCTCCTCCGTCCATCATCTCCTCCGTGCCACGACCACTTGCCTCGCCTCCATACGCATCGATGACCCATCCACCACAACTGATGACTCGATGCCCTCGCTCTAGCAAATTGCCCCAGCAGCATGCCTTGGGTGTGTGTCACCGGGGCCTGCCCCGCTTCTTTCTCGCGTGGCATCTTCGTCTTCGACATCGAGCAAAATCTGCACCGCTCGGCCGTGTGTCGACCGAGCCATCGACTTCAGCCTCCGTCTTGCGTTCCAGCTACTATAGGATCAAGGCCACCACCTTGATCCGACGGTCCTATTGGGCAGAGGAAGAACACTCAAGGGAGGGGGTCGATGCTCTGCTGCCCTCCGATTTCCCCCTCCTTTGATTTCAACCGTCAATCGCCATTCTCCTGTTAACTGTTGGATAGAGCCGATCCGTCGGCCCTGAGCATGCCACACCACCTGTCCAAGTCTCGCTCCATAGTCGTCAGCCTCTGCCGCATTGCACTAGCGCATGTACGCCACCTAGAGGCCCGACCCGAGCCTCACACCCGAACCTACCCACACACGCCCCTCGCATGGCTGGGCGACGTTTTGCACTCGGGCTCTTGTCATTTTGAAGAGTTGCACTCAAGTCCCTACCGCATGCTTCTCACGTGCCCTCGCACGTGCCTGTTGACAGTTTTGCATAAATACCCTTGCGGGTATATATATTTACATTTAAGTCCTTGTGTATGTTTATTTCAGTCATTTGATTTTTGTGTTCTACATTCAAAACCCTGGCTTTGTCTATTTTTTAATCATAGGTTTTGCATCTTTTTATTCGTAAAAAATCGCACATTGTTCATGAACTATTTCTTTACTTTATGGCACTTGAATTATAATTTTGTGATATGTCATTATTTAATAGTTATTATTCTTGTGGAAAATTGCATATTTTGCATGCTGATGATCAGAAATTCATAATTAATTAACCACTGCTTGAGAAATTGTCAAAAATTCACACTTGCTAGAATTACTGATATTCTTTTTTGTGCCCAAAAATCATTGCATTTGTATATATATTTTTCCTGTAAAAAATATTTTGCACTTCGAAGTAATTAACTATTAATAAACAGAAAACTTCATATTTTTAAGGTATAGGATTTTTCCGAGATAGACCACATGGTGATATATCTTAGATAATTTTATTCCCCGAAAATAACTAGGTTTTATATTTATTATAATTATTATTGAGATTCACATTGTGTGCATCATCTAATTCATTAGATATTCATCTTGTATCAGGAAATTCCAAGAAAATTACAGTGCATTCATTCCATCATATTTTACATGGTCAAGTTTTGTAATTTTTGCTCTCTGTTTAATTGAAAATTGCATTTTAGTCCTTAAGATTGGCCACATTTACATGGGCATCCTTTAATTACAGTGCATTCATTCCATCATATTTTACATGGTCATGTTTTCTAATTTTTGCTCTTTGTTTAATTGAAAATTGCATTTTAGTCCTTAAGATTGGCCTCATTTACATGTGCATCCTTTAATTGCATTAAAACTACAAAAAAATTGCCTTGAAAAACGTGCATTAATTTCTAGACATTAACTTAGGTTGTTCCTTTGCCTCCTTGAGTCGACCCTCGGACTTGTACATGTTAAATAAAAATAAAATCACACCGTGCTTAATCAATTAATCGAATTCTGTGGTTATTTTTTATTGATCTCTGTTAGCCCAACTGCAACGAATTTATACATCTAATCGCGAGAATTAAGAAGGGTAATTTCGGGAACATCACATAAACATCTGCATAATAAATGTTCAATGAATAAATATGTATTTGTAAAAGTTTAAAATATTAAATAAGGTTTCTTCTTACATTGCTTGCCAATGCAACACCCAGTCTACCCATAAACCTCATTGTAGTTCTTAGGTACCAATCCTGTTGGATTGGTCTACGTGAACAACTCGTTCGTGACGTGCATCCCATTCACAAATTTTCAAACCCTATCGAAGCCTCCAATCGGTGTCCAATTTCCCCCTCAAGTCAATGGCGTGAAGCTCCTCGTATGTATTTCTTGTTGTAGGGACACCCTAACAAGCGCCAAATTGGCGTAAAATATGGTCCGGAAGAGAATACTCCGCAATGTGGAAGTAAATAAGTGGTACTCGTGACCTCCAAATGTTCTACCCATCGACAAAACACTCAGGAAGGGAATATACCATAACGTTATCATATGACATTCGCAACACCTGCACCAACAAAGCCTTTTCTCACAATTAAGTAGGGTCTGCTACATGGATTCTTCGCCTCCATTCAGATCTATCTTGTGTCAATCCCGAGCTTATATCCACAAAATAAAGATCCCTTCGTATGGCCTCTTTCCAACATTTCTTGGGTTGTCCCCGCCCTCTCTTAGCCGGCTCAACATCCCAACACTCGTATCTCCTAACTGGTGCATCAGCTGGTCTTCTTTGCAAATGACCAAACCATCTTAAGCGTTTTTCTCGCATCTTATCCTCGATCGGAGCAACACCAACTTTCTTTCTGATTGCATCATTCCGAATCCGATCTTTACGTGTGTGTCCACACATCCACCTTAGCATTTTCATTTCTGCTGCAGCCATTCTCTGATCATGTCTATGGTTCACAGGCCAACATTCAGATCCATAGAGCATAGCATGTCTCACGGCTGCTTTGTAAAACTTTCCTTTAATTTTTAAAGGAAATTCTTATCACAGAGAACAACAGAGGCTTCTCTCCACTTTAGCCAACCTGCATTTATTCTATTAGTAACATCTCCATCAATTTCCCCATCACGTTGCACAAAAAAATCATATATTATTAAAATATAAGTATCTAAAGCAAATAGATTGAATGTGTTGCGGTTTATGTACCTGATCAAACGATTGCATATCGAATGTGCCGCATTGACGGACTATCTCCATCAATGATGAAGTGTTCTCGGATGATCGTGCGATGGGTATTGCCATCACTGACCAATTCAGACATTCTTCTACTGCTCTCCCTCCTCGGCGGTGGCATTGGCTCGGGGAGGGGGCCCACGGGTTTCGGACGCTGACTCCCTTCTTCTCACTCGCCCTATTTCCATGGCGGAACTTAAGACTGCTGTGTGGGGCCTGAATAGTGACTCCTCCCCGGGTCCGGACGGTTTTCCCATTTCCTTTTACAGGGATTTCTGGGACGTGGTCTCGGGGGACGTGCTCGCGGTGGTCTCCGAGTTTTGTTCAGGCAACCATGGATTTGATCGTATCAACAGGGCTCATATCATGCTTATTCCTAAGAAATCCCCCGCTCTTCGCTTCGACGACTTTCGTCCTATTGCCGTCTCCAACGCTATTTATCTCATTGTGGCTAAAACCTTGGCCAACCGTTTATCGCAGATCTTAGACGGCCTCATCTCGCCGGTCCAAGGTGCGTTTATTAAAGGTAGACATATTGCGGATTGTATCCTTGTGGAATCGGAAATTGTGGCTGATTGGAAGAGGGAGAAAAAGAAAGGAATTTTATGGAAGATCGACTTTGCTAAAGCTTACGATTCGATTGATTGGCGCTTCCTATGGTCTGCTCTACATCGACGGGGATTCCCGAGTGTTTGGATTTCTTGGATGCGCAGATGTATCTCCACGGTCTCTCTTTCTGTGCTTATCAACGGACGTCCGGTTGGCGGGTCCTTTCAGCCGCGCAGGGGGGTTCGTCAAGGCTGCCCTTTGGCTCCTCTGCTCTTCGTTCTTGCCTCGGATGTCTTGTCACGGATGGTGCACGGTGTCATTGATGCTGGCCTCACTTCGGGTTTTCAGAAGGGAGGTTTATGCGTGCCTATTATTCAGTTCGCGGACGACACAATTTGCTTCATAGAGGGGGGCTCCGACGCGGTGGCTGGGATGGCGCATACACTCTCTATATTCTGTGAGCTTTCGGGAATGACGACTAATGTGGATAAATGCAGTATGGTGCCCTTTGGCTTGTCGGCGGCGGAGGAAGTTGAGTGCAGCTGTATACTCGGCTCTCAGATTGGGGAGTTTCCTCTCCCTTACCTTGGTGTCCCTCTTTCGATTGGCCAGAACCGTTCTAATGACTGGAGGACTATTCTGGAACGAATGGAGTCGCGTTTGGCGGGCTGGAAGGCTTCTTTGCTATCCCGGGGCGGACGTCTTGTACTTCTTAAATCGGTTCTCTCTGCTATTCCGATCTACTTCCTTTCGGTTCCGAAAATGCCGGTGGGTGTTCGCGTTCGATTGGAAAAATGCATGCGAAGATTTTTGTGGGGACGTGCGGACGGCAGTGGCCGAGGGATTCACTTGATTGCTTGGGATGTGGTGACCCTGCCTAAGAGGTTAGGCGGACT
This sequence comes from Ottelia alismoides, assembly GCA_037367405.1. Taxonomy (NCBI): domain Eukaryota; kingdom Viridiplantae; phylum Streptophyta; class Magnoliopsida; order Alismatales; family Hydrocharitaceae; genus Ottelia; species Ottelia alismoides. The sequence continues at coordinate 280,376 of JAZKJV010011352.1, read as the reverse complement.
TGGCGTTCGTCACTTGGCTCGCGTCAATAAGGCTCTTCTCCTGAAATGTGTGCATAAGATTTGAGGCAAGGATGATTCCTTCTTTGGCAACGTGCTGCGTGCGATCTTGGGCGAGGCTTGGAATACCTTCATGCGCGGGAGTTGCCCTGTGCACTCCTCTCATTTTTGGCGGTACGTCTTTGATGCTTATCAAAGGAACTGCTCTTTGTTCACTCCGGTGCTGGGGTCGGGTTCCGTCTTCAAGTTATGGCAGGACGACTGGTCGGGGGGTGGCGCCTTCCAGAATTGCTTCCCGCGGCTTTTCGCCCTGGCGGCTAATCGGTTGGCCTCTGTTGCCGACTACTGGATCAACGACGGCTGGTGCCCTTCTTTCTCGGGCATTCTTTCGGATCAACGCGCCAACGACCTTGCCTCCCTTCTGGAGGCTCTTTCCTCTTCCGTTTCCCCTACTAGTGGGAGGGACCACTGGGCTTGGAAGGACGGACCCTTCTCCTCTCGCAAGGCCTTCTGTGCACTGCTTCCTCCTCCTCCTCCCTTGGCTGCTTCCTTGGTTCGTGATTGCGCCTTCTTATGGGGGCTGCGCTTGCCCGCTCGGATCACATTCTTCTTTTGGCTCTTTCGCCACGGCGGCTGATGACTCGCGACCGTTGCGCCTCTTTCCTTCACACCCCCAACGTCCAATGCCAGCTCTGTGGGGTGTCGGATGAATCGGCCGACCACCTTTTCTTTCAGTGTATGTCGGTGACTCGGATTTGGGACGATGTTGCTTGGGCTCGTGCGGCCAATACTGAGGACTTCTGCGATATCCTTTGGGTCAACAGAAAGAGGTCCCGTTCTGATCTGCTGGGTCCCATTGCGCGCCTGTGGTCTATCTGGAGGGCTCGCAATGAGACTATCTTCTCAGGGACGCGTTTCTACAAGGAGAATGTGACATCCACGGCAATCAGTTTAATTTCAGATTGGTGTATTTAGTTGGGCTACGGGGTCCGGTTGTCGCGTTTGTATTTTATAACTTTGGTTTTCCCTCTTCCCTCCTTCATCCCCCCTTAACCATGTAAGTATCTCTTTCTATACCATTCATAGTATATAATACTGGGGCGAACACCAACGAGTGTCTCCCCCTTTTTTTTGAGCTTAAAAAAAAAACATCCTAACAACGTGTATCGGTTGTCTACGATGCATGAATGCAGTAGCCCACCACACTCCTAACGGACTATCGTGCCACTGCAATCTCTCTCTGATAATCGAAGCGATGTGTGGAATGTGTTACATACTTTCACGTAAGGCTTAGAATAATCTTTGTTGATCATAAAGTTATCATGCGATTACGCTAATAAGCAATATATAAGTACTGAATGCCAAGAATAAGACAAATGCTCTTAAACTAATTGTTTTTATATTAGAAATACTTCTTTCTTATAAGTAATATTCTCCTTTATACAAAAAAAATCAATAAAATAATACTAAAAATCAACTATATCTAAAATGCCAATTGAATATGTGGTCTATGTGATTGAGTATGCTGCTATGCGGAACGAATACGTGGTGTAGATTGCATAATGCACTGCATAGACAGTGCGGTTCGACCTAGCTACCACATAGGCATATGCGGCCGCATAGCATTTCATGCACGGGGGCATTCTTGAAGATTGCCATAGAATATTGTGCTTTCTGCAGGAAACCCATGCAACAAATTGTTTTCTTGAAAAGAAATTGAGGTATATCTTAAAACTTATGCATATGCTGATGGGGATAGGTGCATCAATTACCACCGCTCTTCTTACAGCTACTTGACTTACGTTAGAGGAATTCTCTTTATACGGAGGGGCAAGAAGCACACTATATGTACCAGTGAGAGAAGTTTGATGCTGGTCAGCTCTATCTGCTTTTTTTTATCAAATCCGAAAATCAGATGGTCGGTGTTCTTAGCAAAGGCCTTCCTATTACACAAGACAAGATGAATGTGTGCAAGTTGAGCATGTTAACATCCTTGCCTAACTTGAGCAGTATTGAAAATTGTTTTTGTATTTGGATCTTGGGTGGCTTCAATTTACTTTAACCCTTATAAACATTGTATGCACCAAATTGTTGATTGTCAAGTGGAAAAGGAAAACATTGTGCTTGTGTGCTCTAGGTTATCCCTTCAGTGGTCTTTCCCTGCTGTTGGTAAGGGTTTTCCACATATATTCCCGTGTTTTTATGATTTCTTGAATGTTTTTCCACACATACAATTATGGAAAAATCTAAGTTGGAGGCAACCGATCTGTATAGCAAGCCCTGGTTATTGGGAGAAAGGTTTCTTTTTGTGTGTGATTGTGCTCTTAGTAAAAATATGGGTGAGGAATTTGTAAGTTATTCAGCTTAACACACTTTTGTGTGTCTGAGCCTTCAAAAAATCTAGATGGATGCTAATGATATTGTTGGGAAAAAGAATCAAACGCAATTCTATTCCTTGAAACCTAGGCTCTCTTATATAGAGGAGAGACCTATGGGTAAATTACATAAGCTAGACAAAAGAACAGGAAAATAAGAAAACAATACAAAGACATAAATATATCTCCATACTCCTCAAGTTAGAGCATAAATGTTAATCATGCCTAGCTTGGATGAACATTTCTGGAAAAGGTCCTCTGAGCAAAGCTTTGGTGAAGATATCTGCCGTTTGATCTCCAGAGCTAACATGGGATGTAGAAATAGAACCTTTCCGAATCATGTCCCTAGTATCAATATGCTTAGTTCTCTCATGAAATGCATGATTATTTGCAATGAATAGGGTTGCCTGGTAATCACATTGTAGATGCATAGGAAGAGGTACATCTAGGGATGGGCATGAGCCGGGCCTGAAGGGCCCAGGCCCATTTAAAAAATTCGGGCCTTGGGCCGGGTCCGGGCCCGCAATTTTTTTTCTGTTCGGTCCAAGCCCAGGTCCGGCCCAATTCCACTGGGCCGGGCTTGGGCCGAGCCGACCCGTCTATGACTGTGATCTCTTGGTTAATCATGGACAGAAATGGACTTACCAATGCAAATGGCCTTCATTAAATATTTTCTTCACCACAAACTACTAATGTCACTTGAATCCATCCTCGAAATCGTCGATGTCACCAGACTGAAAAGAGGCATCATCTTCTTCTCCAATGTCACTTGAATCGTGGACGTCACTATATGACTCATCATCTTCAGTATGCAAAGTGATAAGCAGGGATGCTTTGTGCATGTCAGCAAGAAAACATCACAAGTGCCATAAAAATAATTTATATCTTACTTCAGAAAAGATGTCAAAGTTAGCATCATCCTGACGCGCTCTACCTAAATCAATAGAGTTGCCCTACATGGATTTTATCCAGACCATTCAAAAGTCAGTGACAGGATCCTAACAAATTATAGCTAAGCTCCAAAGTTTATAGATATTTTGAATTGGAAGGTTCAATGCCCTTTCCCCATACCATTGTAGCATATTAAAAGTTGATATCAACTAATGTGTGGTTTCGTTTGTTGTTGCACATATTCTCCTAATATCAGATGATTTGGAAAACACATGATTTGGAAAATATCGGATGAAATGCAAATTTAAAACACATGATTTGGAAAATCACATTGGAATACCCATATTGACAAGAGAAGATGGGAAATTCGGGCTGGGCCCTTGGGCCGGGCAACGAGCTACTATCGGGTCGGGCCCTCGGGCCGGATCGGGTTGGGTCGTGCCAAGCCCGAGCCCGGCCCAAAAAAAATTCGGGCCCAATAATTTAGCCCAACCTCGGCCCATTATCTATTTGGGCTTGGGCTTGGCCGGGCTTTTTGGGCTGGGCTTCGGGCTGGACTGGGCCAGCCCAGCCCAATGCCCATCCCTAGGTACATCTATATGTATATCTGCTAGTACTGCTTGAACCCACATCATTTCTGTACTAGCTTGTGTCATAGACATATATCCAGACTCAACACTAGACCTGGTAATCACAGTATGCTTCTTACTCTTCCAAGATACAAGAGAGCTAACAGCAAAAACCGCAAAGCCCGAAGTGGACTTTTTGTCCTTTAGACATCCTGCATAGTCTGTATCAACACATGAAGAAATAGTAGGTGCTGCCCTTTTTCTGAATAATAATCCTGCACTTGTTCAAGACTTGAGGTACCTTAATATCGTACATACAACGTCCATGTGTACCTGTCGGGGTTGTTCCATGAATTGACTCACCCAGCTAGCTGCAAATGAGTTATCCAGCATGGTTATAGTAACATAAAGGAGCTTTCCCACTAATTCTATGTATCCCCTCCTGTCCATCTCCTCTGTATCGTCATCATATAACCTCATACTAGGGTCCATAGGAGTGGTAGCTGGCCGACTTCCAATCATTCCCGTTGTTAGAGATTACAATAGATATCATCTTTATATTCTATTGTAACTCTACGGGGGCTTTTATGTTTTTTGTCTTCATTAGCTCTCTAGGGTTTAGTCCTATATAAGGACCCCTAGACCTCTTGAATAAACGACGAATCATCTTTTCTCATTGTCTTTCCACATGGTATCAGAGCAGCGGTCCTAGACCGGTGTTCTGACCTAATCACCCTCCACCCACAGCCAGCTCTCTGAGTTCCTCTACAACCGCACGTCGCCTTGAGTCTCCGCACCTCCTGTCTTCGGCCCGCGCCGCCTCGGGTCTCCAAAAAGGCCAGGCCAAACCTCCTGTACACGCCAGGGGTCGGGCCGAGCGCCGCGAGGCTGCTCTAGGGCAGCCAGTTGCCTTCGTCGGGCACGCCAGACCCCTCTCGCGCTGCCTAGCATCGTCAGGCGCCTCCTCCAGGCCTCCCTGGGCCTCCTTGCGCTACCAGGCGCCTCCGCCAGGCCCCTCCAGGGCTCCCTCTTGCGCCTCCAGTCGCCTCCACCAGGTAGGCCAGGCCCTGCTCACGCCAATAGGCGATTCCGCCAGGCCCGCCCGGCCCCTCTTACATCATCAGACGATTCTTGCGCCACCACTCAAAGGATTGTGCGCCCCCTTGGTGCCCATCGTGCTTTTGCACCTAGAAGCGTTGCCTCGTCCTTCTTGTTCCTTGATGAGGGTTTAGACATTTGATGATTAATTGAGACGAGATATACTCTATAGGTCATTTTTTCTTAAAATAAGCCGCCACAATGACGTCTGCCGACATGAAGCCCGCGTCTTCTACTTCTTCTTTGTTGGTACCCGTCACTTCTATCAAGTTGAAGGGTTCCTAATATTATGTTCTATAGTCTCAGGTCTTTCAAAGTGTTTGTTGGTGGCCAGCGCAAGAGCTATGTTCTTACAAAGGTCCCACCTGCGGAAACAGACAAGGACTATGAAACTTGGTTTGTTGATAATTGTCAGGCTATCACTTGGATGATGAACAATGTCGATCCAAACATTGCTGCAAATCTTCTTTACAAAGACACTGCTAAGGTAATGGGGGAAAGTGTATATATTCTCAGAAGACAACTAAGTCTCGTCTAAGTTGGGAAAAAATACATAAACCCTGGGCTCTCTTATATAGGAGAGTAGCCTATGGGTAAATTACATCAAGAGTCCATAAGACTATAGAAAATATGAAACAATACAAATAACATAAATTATATCTCTACACTCCCCCTCAAGATAGAGCATAGATGTCGATCATGCTCAGCTTGGACGAGCACTTCTGGAATGGCCCTCTAAGTAACGCCTTGGTAAAGATATATGCAGTTTGGTCCCCTGAGCTAACATGAGATGTAGAAATAAAACCCTTCTGAATCATATCTCGTATATAGTGACAATCAACCTCAATGTGCTTGGTTCGTTCATGAAATGCTGGATTATTGGCAATAAATATAGCAGCTTGATTGTCACATTCCAGAGCCATAGGAAGTGGGACTTCTACATATAGATCTATAAGAGCAGCTTTCACCCACATCATTTCTGTACTAACCTGGGCCATATCCCTATATTCAGACTCAGCACTGGATCTGGCTACAACATTTTGCTTCTTGCTTCTCCATGGGACAAGAGAGTTTCCAACACATACAACAAATCCAGTGGTGGACTTCCTATCCTTGGGACATCCTGCGTAGTCTGCATCTACGTACACTGAGATATCAATCTCCTTGTCTTTCTTGAACAACAGTCCTGTACCTGGAGATGATTTAAGATACCTAAGTATCATATGTATAGCATCCATATGTACCTGACGTGGTTGCTCCATGAACTGGCTCACCCGACTAACAACAAAGGAAATATCAGGTCTGGTAATGGTAACATAAAGAAGTTTTCCCACCAGTTCTCTGTATCTTCTCCTATCCACCTCATCAGTGTCATCATCATATAATTTCATGCTCGGATCCATAGGTGTAGTGGCCGGTCGGCATCCAAGCATTCTTGTTTCACTCAGCAAGTCAGTAACATATTTCCTCTGGGTCATCACAAGTCCATGTGGATTTCTGGCGAACTCCAGTCCCAGAAAATATCTAAGGACTCCAAGGTCCTTGGTGACAAATTCACGACCCAGCATTTCTTTCGCCCTCTGAATTCCTTGTACATCGTCACCTGTAATCAGGATATCATCTACAGACACCATAATTGCAATAATACCTCTGGATGTTTTCTGTATAAACAGGGAATGATCTGCATTGGAACGTTTATACCCATGTTTTTCAAACAAGTCTGAGAGCTTCTGGAACCAAGCTCTTGGGCTATGCTTAAGGCCATAGATGGCCTTATGAAGTCTACACTCCTTAGAACATTGCCCCTCAACAGCAAAACCAGGTGGTTGTTGCATGTAGACTTCCTCCTACAAATCACCATATAAAAATGCATTCTTGACATCTAACTGAAACAATGGCCAATCACGAATAACCGCAACAGAAAGAAGGATCTGTAAGGTGGAATGGCAAGCAAACGACGAGAATGTATCGAGATAATCCACCTCATATGTCTGTGTAATCCCACGGGCAACCAGGCGTGCCTTGTATCTGTCAATGCTGTCATCTGCATTCTTCTTAACTGTGAAGACCCACTTACAGCTCACTGTAGACACACAGGTAGGTGTAGCGACAAGGCTCTAGGTGACTCTTGACTGAAGAGCAACCATCTCTTCTTCCATAGCTAAACGCCATCGACCGTCCTTCAATGCGTCTTGGTAATTCCATGGAATATCCACGGCAGATAGTGCAATAGCAAAACTCCTGAATTCACCTTATAGACGATCAAAAGAAACCTTGGATGATATAGGATATGACATGCAGCTACGCTTCTGTTTCCGAAGCGCAATAGGTAGATCCAAATCACTTGCATCCTCATAACACAGCCTGCTCAGGTAAATCATTAGATCCATCATTAGAAATTATATTCTCAGAACATACTTCAGGCGAGTTAAATGATGAGCGGTGACCATGAGCAGAAGCAGGCCGACGGGTATAGTGGAGTGGCAATGGGGGAACAAGAACTGTAACAGGAGGTGCAGGTGATGTAGGTAGTGGCGGAGGAGGTGGTGGTGGTATGTATATGGCTTCATCAGTGTCTGAGGATACCAACCGATCACCTGTAGGAGAGAAGTACATAACAGACTCAAAAAAGGTGACATCGACGCTAACAAGGTATTTCCTGCGCAACGGATCATAACACCTGTAGCCTTTTTGTGTCTTGGAGTACCTGACGAAAACACACTTGACAGCCTTAGGAGAGAGCTTGTCAATACCTGAAGACAACTGGTGGACAAAGGCAACCGAGCTAAACACACGTGGGGTAAGTGAGAACAATTCTTTGTCAGGAAAAACCAAGGAGAAAGGAATCTTCTCACCAAAGAAAGACGACGACATGCGATTAATGAGATAATATGCCGTTAGAACAACATCACCCCATAAAGAATGAGGACCATGACTCTGTATGAGAAGCGTCCTGGTGACATTAAGCAAATGACGATGTTTCCTTTTTGCAACTCCATTCTGTTGGGAAGTATAGACACATGATGTTTGGTGGATAATTCCTTGTGTTGAAAAATAATTTGAGAGAATATGAGTACAAAATTCCAAGGCATTATCACTTCTCACAATTTTCACAGATGCAGAAAAGACACTACGAACTTCATTTATGAAATTTATGATAATATTCCCAGCTTCAGATTTATTCTTTAATAAGAAGACCCAAGATAGACGAGAAAAATCATCCACAATGACAATATAAAACTTGTGTCCCTGATGATCAGGAACACGACTGGGACCCCAAATGTCAACATGAAACAACTCAAACTTGGAGCTACTGCTTTGACTCTGACGACTGGGAAAGGTAGACCGATGATGCTTTCCCAACTGACAAGCCTCACATTGGATGGACGTTGAGGCGAAACCGGTGTTGTAAAAGTCTCCCAACTGGCCCAACTAGTAGGTCCGACTACTCTAGTCAGTAAGGTGGCTGACTGAGTACTGACTAATTCCGACTAGGTACGCTAATCGACCAATTTTTGCTTGGAGACACCATGTTTTTTAATGTTTTGTTTTTTCTATAAGCAAACTTATTATAATATGCTTAATGTTTTATTTAAATACAATTACTTCTTTTATTTTATTATGGTAGTATAAAAATGTACAAAATCTATGCAAATATATGTATAAAAATGAGTTATATATTTAAAATAATTATAAAATTCAAAGCCGATTAAAGTCCGACTAAATCCGATCAGTCGTCCGACTGCCGATTAATCCTTAGTCAGTAACCCAACCGACCGAGTATCGACTACCGACTTTTGCAACCTTGGGCGAAACCTGGGGTAAAACCCGACATGATTTCTGAAGCGGTAGATCGCCGAAGCGCAAGTGCCACATGAATGGATAGGCAAGTCCTACAGGAAGAGAGGAGATTCCGGCATATGGAGTTCGACTGAGGCGATATAGTCTACCCTGCTCGTAGCCACACCCAATCACGTTGCTTGTAAGGATGTCCTGAAAATGAGAGAAGATGGATCAAAAATTGCTCGATAATGTAAATCCTTTGTAAGTTGGCTAATGGATAACAAATTCATAGAAAAATCAGGTGCGCGCAGCACATTCTTGAGGTGCATAGATGGTGTCAGGTTAATCTCCCCGTGACCAGTAATTGGGGAGTGCGTCCCATTAGCAATAACCACAGTGCGTCTTGGAGGAACTTGTCGGTAGGCTGTAAGTAGACCTCGACCACCACACAAATGATGTGTGGCACCAGAGTCCATAATCCACTCTAAAATATCAGATCCACTACTGCTAGTGAATGCATAAGTAGTAAGTACTACTTGAGGTACTGGTGGATGCAGAAGCAGCAACATCAGAATAACTCTCAGAGGCAAGCACTGATGTAACATGACCGAATGGAGGGATAATACCCCTCAGACGAGATCCAAGATCATCAAATCGCCTATCCAAAAAAGAAGCAGATGGAGGTTCATTCTGTTCAGCTACACGTGCAGAAGCAGGAAATCCATGTTTGGAATAGCTTGTGTCCTCGGTATGTCCAGAACGATGGCAGAAAGTGCATGGTTGTCGAACACGACTCCCTCTGCCTCGAGGTCCACGACCACGAAACTGATGATGACCCCAACGACCTCGAGATGCTGCCATAGCTGAGGCGGTCTGATTGGCAGTACGTGAAGGAACAGTAATACATCTCAGTCTGCGAAAGGCTTCCTCTATCGGAGGAATAGTGGAATCCGCCTAGATCTGGGAACGTGTTGCCTCGTACTCTGGATCAAGGGCTACCATGAATACACCAACCATAGTGGCATTCCTGTAGGTATTCTGCTGCTCAGGAGTGTCTGTGAGAAGCATGAAGCTGTAGAGCTTCTCAAACATTCCACGTAAAGACGTGTATAATGACTGTAGAGGGCCTCCATTCAGCTTGATTGTAAAGATGTCATGCTGGAGTTGCAGAATCTTCGTCTCATTCTTTGCCTGTGAATAGGTAGCAGCCAGAATATCCCACATTGCTTTTGTAGTGGGTAGATGGAGAATATCATTTACAATCTCAATTGCTAATGTTCCTGATAGACAAACCTTGGCGTATGCATCATTCGCCTCTTATGAGGCGTTGACCCCAGTCTTCTCAGCATGCTCTTCCTCAGTAAGAATGTGCTTCTTACTGGTCAACTTCATCATACTCATGAACTGCATTGCCCACAGTTCATATTTTGACCCGTCCATCTTCACAATAGGCGCATGACCTCTAAAGGCGCTTGTAGATGGAATATCTCCCTTGCTTTCTGACATGATGATAACAGAAGACTAGGGTTGTAGATTGAAGAAATGGTTGTCTACACTGACATTCACGGGTTCGGTTGCATGTGTACACTCATGCAACCGAACCCATTAACGTGGAGACGCGGGCGAATGTCTCCTAGATGACGAAGATACCCTAGGGTTGGCCAAACCCTAGGTCGTGAAGCTGCGCGCGAGACCTAAGACAGCCAGAGGGAGAGAGAGGCGGCACACTGGACGTAGGCGGCATGCACAATGCACGAGGCCGTAGACGGCGCACGGGGCAGCGCACGGGGCCGAGGGGCGGCGCGCGACGCACGGGGCCGAGGGGCATCGCGCTGAGGGCTTGGATGTGGGGGTTAGGGTTAGGATTTTGGTTCGAAAACTCCGATCTAGGACTGTTGCTCTGATACCAAGTTGGGAAAAAATAAAAGAGTTGTTTATTCCATAAACCCTAGGCTCTCTTATATAGGAGAGTAGCCTATGGGTAAATTACATCAAGAGTCCATAAGACTAAAAAATATGAAACAATACAAATAACATAAATTATATCTCTACAGTCTATCTGACATATACACAAGGATTTGGTCTGCTACACAGGGAGAATCAAGTCTTATCAAATACTACATGTTTCTTACAAGCCTTTTTGAGGAACTCCTTATTTTTCAGCTTTCATGTTGCGATAAACAGGTAGGAGAACGTGTTGAATGACAGGTTTACAGTTTTCTTTCGAGACTGAATCCAAAATATAAGCTTGTAAAAGATCAGTTTCTGATGGCTGATACTCTACCTACTCTTGAGACCATCTGCGGACGCCTACATGAGCTAGAGGCTCCAATTCAACACTCTACCACCCATGCCTCTATAGAGACGATGGCCCACTATACCTCAGGATACAGAAGGCGTCAGAACTATCAAGGAGGACGGGGACGTGATTCCGGGCATGGACATGGTCGTGAATCTGGACGTAGCCGTGATTCTCGACGTGGACACGATCGTGGATGTGCTTGTGATTCTTCTGCTACTCGGTATCCAGCATGTGTACACTGTGAACGCTGGAATCACCCTTTTGACTGTTGCTGGGCAACGTTTGGCATGCAACCTAATGCCAACAATGCCTATGATGAAGTATCGTATGATGTACATGCTGACACATCTACTCAAGAAACCAGTGGGGTACAAACCCCATTCACTGCTTCTGAATATGCTCGCCTATGACAACTGCTGCAAGAATCTAGTCCCTCTGACAATAGTGCTTTTGCCCCTATTGCTAGCCTGGCTACTACCTCTGGTACGGTAGCAAACTTTGTCTCTGCCTCTAAGCATGCATAGATTATTGACTCTGGAGTCTCTACCCATCTGACGGGAGAAGAATGTTTGCTAACATCATCCCGGCCGTCTTCCTCCGTGAAGACTGTTCGGGTTGCTAATGGGGATCATTCCCCTGTGATTGTTGTTGGTATTGTCAACTTTTCTTCCAAGCTGCATTTGACAAATGTTCATTGTGCCTTGCTTTTCGTCTCAGTCTTCTATCCGTGCAGAAGCTATGCCATCAGCCTTACTGTCATGCTATTTTTGATGAGGTTTGCTATTGTTTTCAGGACATCCAGATGAGGCAGATTTTTGGTGGGGGTCATGAGAGGAACAACCTCTATTACCTCGACATCCCTTCTGATTCCAACTTTGTTGGTGCAGTCTCCATCTCTGAAGATCCTTTTCTATGGCACCTTCGTCTAGGCCACCCTTTTGCCAAGGCATTCTCAATGATGTTCCCTGAACTCTTTACGCTGAAACTCTTTGAGTGTGAAGCATGCCAGTTCGGGAAACATCATCGAGCCTCCTTTCCTGCATGGACCGAGCCTCGCCGCCGTACTCCTTTTGCTCTTGTTCATTGTGATATCTGGGGACCCTATTCGGTCCGAAGTCTAAGTGGTCATAAATATTTTGTTGTCTTTGTGGATGGCTACAGTCGATCATCTTGGGTCTATTTGTTAAAGGAACGTTCCGAATTTAACCATATTGTCAAGAATTTCTTTTACTATGTCAAAAACATCTTCTCCGCTACTGTTAAAATCTTTCGTTCTGATATTGCATTGGAGTTTACACAAAAATGATTTGACATCCTTTTTTGCTTCCCAGGGCACCATCCATCAATCCTCTTGCCCATATACCTCCGAACAGAATGGGGTAGTCGAAAGGAAACTTCGACTTCTCCTTGATATTGCCTGCTCTCTACTTACCCAAATGAAGGTCCCCAAAACCTATTGGGGAGATGCTATACTCATTGTTGTCCACCTTATCAACAGAGTACCCTCTGTCTCCCTAAATGGTTCCACCCCCTTTGCCTTACTGTATCCAAATGATTCACCATTTCCTCTACCTTCGCGGATTTTCGGATGCATCGCCTTTGTTCACAACTTTCTTACTGCAGACAAATTATCTTCACGTGCGATTAAATGCATTTTTCTGGGTTATTCCCAAACAAAGAAAGGGTACATATGCTATGATCCTTGTGGTAAGCGCTATTATATATCAGCTAATGTCACCTTTTTCGAACGAACTAGTTTCTTCACTCACGATGTAACTTCCTCCTCCACCAATTGTGCAAAAAAGAAAACATGTGTCCTCTCTTGTTCCTGTTCCTCTACATGTTCCTTTGTTGCAGGAAAATATGCCATCTTCAAGTGCCCCCACCGACACTACCCGGGATGATCCTCAGGAGCTTCCCATCGCCCTACGTGGAACTAAGAGGCAATGTACTATTCATCCTATATCTCATTTCACGTCCACTGATAGCCCATCATGTTCTGAGAAAAGATGTGCAGAAGCTCTTATGACAATCTCTGTTCCAAGAGACCATCACAATGCATTGCAGGGCTACGGGTGGCGACAAGCAATGAATGAGGAAATGGATGCTCTCAACTCCAGAGGAAAATGTAATCTAGTTTAGTGTCCCCAAGGTGTCAGGTCTGTTGCCTGCAGTTGGGTCTTCACTACGAAACATTCTCCAGATGGTTCTATTGACAGACTGAAAGCAAGACTTGTGGCGAAAGGCTTTACACAGACATATGGAGTTGATTTCTTCGAAACTTTTTCACCTGTTGCCAGGATGGGATTTATTCATACTATCCTCTCTGTAGCCATGAATAAAGGATGGCCTATTTTCCAACTGGATGTCAAGAATGCATTTCTATATGGTGATCTTGAGGAAGAAGTTTACATGATGCAACCTCCAGGTTACGAAGTTTAGGGGGAGTTTGTTTGCCGACTTCGCAAAGCAATCTATGATCTAAAGCAAAGTTCGAGTGCATGGTTTGACAGACTTAGTCCAGAGATTGGCACTCTGGGCTTTCAGAGAACTACAACTGACCATTCTATTTTTGTCAGAAAACGATCAACATGTACTGTCATACTTGCTGTATCTGTGGATGACATGGTTGTTACATGTGACGATGATAATGGGGTGCTAGAAGTGAAGACCTTTCTGCAAAAGGTTTTTGTCACCAAGGATCTGGGGCAACTTCGCTATTTTCTGAGTATAGAAGTTTTACGCGCCAAGAAGGGGCTTCATATGTCACAAAGGAAGTACTGCTTAGATATACTGACTGAGGCAGGGCTACTTGGGTGTACACCCTCTGGAATAGCTGTAGAACCAAAGAAACACACCTGGTGATCCTGCCTTTGAAGATACTACATGATACAGAAGCCTTGTTGGTAAACTTCTGTTCCTTACTGTTAATAGGCTAGGCATATCCTATGCTGTGAACATAGCTAGCCAATACATGGAGAAACTATGCTACAACCACTAGCAAGATGTTCTTCAGATCCTTCGCTACCTGAAGGAATCCCCTTGACGTGGTCTATTTTATGGGGCAAATGGATACACTAAGGTTGCTGCTTATGCTGATGCTGATTATGCATGCTCACCTGAGGATCGTCATTCTACGGCGGGCTATGCTATGATGATAGGAGGTAACCTTGTTAGTTGGATGAGCAAGAAACAGACAGTGGTTTCCCGATCCAGTGCAGAGGAAGAATATAGGGCAATGACCCAATCTACATGCGAAATTTCCTAGCTACTATCTTTTTTGCAGGAAGTCAATGTTGCTATCACTACTCTTGTTCCTCTATACCGTGATAACAAATCTGCCACTTACATTGCTACAAATCCCGTGTTCCATGAGAGAACCAAATACATTGAGATCGACTGCCATTTTGTTCGTGATGCTGTACGAGAAGGCAAGATTTCTACACCACACTTCTCAACAGATCTTCAGCTTGCAGACAAATTCACAAAGGCCTTATCAAAGAAGCGCCTTTCCTGGATATCTTCCAAGTTGGGCATGATCGATGGATATGCTCCAACTTGAGGGGGAGTGTTAGAGATTGCGATAGATCTCGTCTTTATATTCTATTGTAACCCCACAAGGACTTTTATATCTTTTGTCTTCATTAGCTCTTTAGGGTTTAGTCCTATATAAGGACCCCTAGACCTCTTGAATAAACGACGAATCATCTTTTCTCATTGTCTTTCCACACCCGTCGCAACTAGGATATCTGTCGCATATTTCCATTAGGTCATTACTAGACCCTGCTGATTTTTGGCAATTTCTAACCCCAAGAAATACCGTAGGGTGCCAAGATCCTTGGTAACAAACTGTTGGCCCATAAATTCTTTTGCCATTTTATTCCGTACACATCATCATCACCTGTAACTAGTATGTCGTCAACATATACCATAATAGCCACCGCACCTCTGGGAGTTCTTTGTATAAAAAGTGAGTGATTTGCATATTTCTGAATTCCCTGCTTCTCAATTAAATCCGGGAGCTTTTAAAACCATACCCTTGGACTATGTTTAAGGCCATATATTGCCTTATGAAGTCTGCAAACCTGTGAATACTCCCCCTCAGCAGTAAACCCAGGAGGTTGCTGCATGTAGACTTCTTCATGCAAATTGTCTTACAGAAAGGCGTTTTTAACATCGAGCTCAAAGAGAGGCCAATTGCGTATCACAACCATAGAAAGAAGAATTCGTAGAGTGGAATGATGAGCAACCGACGAGAATGTGTCCAGATAATCCACTCCATATGTGTGAGTAAAACTACGAGCAACCAGTCTGGCTTTATACCAATTCAGACTCCCATCTGTATGGTGTTTACAATAAACACCTACTTGTAACTGACAACAGATGCTCCACTAGGGTAGAAACCAAACTCCATGTACCATACGACTGTAGGGCATCCATCTCTTCTTCCATAGCTAGGCGCTACCGATTATCATTCAAAACTATGATAATTTCGTGGAAGATCCGCAACAGACAACACAATAACAATTTTTTTGAATTCTTCAGTTAAGCGATCAAAGGAAATCAGAGGCAAGAGGATATGTTGCACAATTACGCTTCTGCTTCTGAAGCGCAATAGGTATGTCCAAATCGTCAATCTCTATGTTTGTTCCTTGTAGAGGACCCTGCTCAGGTAAAGTGTCAGACCCATCGTTAGGAACAATGTATTCAGAACATACATGATTCGTGCTAGATGATGAGCGATGTCCTTGAGCACAAGCATACCATCGTGTATAGTAATTGGACAACAATGGGACTGGGATAACGTGAGCTGAGGGAAGAGGAGGAGATGAAGGTGGTGATGGTGGTGAAGATGGTGGTGGTGGCTTGTAGATTTCATCAATGAAGTCTTACGGAGTCAATCGATTACCTGTAGGAGAGAAGTACATCACAAACTCGAAAAACGTGACATCAACACTAATATAGTACTCCTGCACAGTGGGTCATAGCATCTATACCCTTTTTGTGTCTTGTAGTACCCAACAAAGATACACTTGACGGCTTTAGGAGAGAGCTTGTCAAGACCTGGAGACATATCATGGACAAAGGCAACCGAACCAAAAATACGACGAGTGAGTGAGAACAATTCTTGCTCTGGAAATGCAAAGGAAAAAGAAATTTTCTCACCAAAGACAGACGAAGGCATGCGATTCACAAAATAACATGTCGTAAGAATAGTATCACCCCAAAAAGAAAGCGGAGCACGACTCTGAATGAGGAGAGTTCTGGTAACATCAAGCAAACGTCGATGCTTTCTCTCTGCCACACCATTTTGCTGGGAAGTATATGCACACGATGTTTGATGAGTAATACCACGACTTAAAAAGAACTTGGATAGAGCATGAGTACCGAATTCCAAAGCATTGGCAGTTCTCACAAATTTCACATATGAAGAAAACACATTCTGTACTTCATTGATAAAGTTTTTGATAACATCTCTTGCTTCAGATTTATTCTTTAATAAAAGACCCATGACAGACGAGTGAAATCATCCACAATAACAAGAGAAAACATATGTCCTTGATGATCGAGAACACAACTTGGACCCCAAATATCAATATGAATTAACTCGAGATTGGATCTACTACTCCGGATCTGACGCCTAGGGAAGGTAGACCGATGATGCTTCCCCAACTGACACGCCTCATACTGGAAGAACGAATGTGGAGAAATCTGAGGCAGATCACGTCACATTTTCTGGAGCTGGAGATGACCAAAGCGTAGGTGCCACATAAATGGTGAGACAGATCCAACATAATGTGAGGAAAGGCCAGCGTAAGGGGTTCGAACCAAGCGATAGAGGCCGCCCTGCTCACGACCACATCCAATCATCTTGATCGTAAGGATGTCATGAAATACAAGAAAAATCGCTCGACAATGTAGATTCTTCGTAATCTAACTAATAGATAACAAACTCATAGAAAAGTCAGGTGCATGTAACACATTCTGTACACGCGTATAAGGTGTCAAGCTAATCTCCCCATGTCCTGTCATCGCGAATGAGTCCCATTGTGAACCCCTCAGGATCCGGGTACCCGTTAATCACACAATCGCACTATTATTCACATGAGATCGCATGAAGTTACAGAAAAGCAGGGAAAATTTTTCGCGCGGCTAATTATCCACAATGACATTCACATCCACAACATAACCACAAAGTAAAAGAGATACAATTGGCACCAAAATTCCTTTTCATTAATATTCATATCCATTCACAACTTGCACAAGCATCTTCCATATTACAACATATATCCCAAGTGATACAAAAGAGATAGCATTTACATCATCATCTGAAAAAAAAACTGAGACAAAGTAATTCATACCGTCTAGTGTATACTCTATCTCCAGGAATCATGTATAGCTACTGAGCGGCTACTGAACTGCAGACTGTTTGCCTGCCAAACACGTTAGGAAAGAAGAGGCGTCAACCATTGCTGGTACCTCCCAAAAACTTATAAAAATAACTAGACATTTAATATGTGCAAAAGCAGGCAAGTAGAAAGGTGGTACAAGTAAAATCTACATCTACTTGCGTAAGTAAAAAAAAAGTTTCAGGTTGTTTGTAAGGCATTTCTAATGATTTACCCAGAACCCAACATTTTCCCATATGACACATTTATATTATAGTTGAATATTCATGAGTATAAGAGTATAAACATGTATATCATTTTCTAGAAATCTCAACTTTTGATCATAACCTCTCCAAATCTTAACTTCAATTGATTCAGATATGACTCCAGATGTTTAGATATAGTTATAGATGATCTAGATGTAAAATCGCCAAGTCTGTTGGCGAAGTAAACTCAAGCGGTGAAGAAGCCTGCAAATGGCTCTTCCGTCTCGCCCTCTAATTGGAAGTGCGATCCAATAGAGGGATAGGTCTACTCCCCAACTACGCCACTGAGACGGGTGAGAGAGACTCCCTAGAAAAGTCGCTCTAGAAACCTGCCTGACTAGTACATGCGAACGAGCTCGTACGTAAAACTGAAAACCAAGGATCCCCCGCCTGGGTATCCTAAAAGACAGGGTCAGCGGAACTGGTCTAAAATCTGGATTCCAACGAGGCGTAAAACACTGCGAGCTCGCGAAAAAAAAAACCGAAAAGGGACTGGGATCCTAGACCCGCGCATTAAGCGGCCGCTGCCCTAACCGGGCTTCCTATTCTCCCGCCCAGTTGAGGGTCACCGCGCCCTCGCACGGTCAGGTGTAGAAGTCACCATGACCGGCACTATTTTCTGTAATCGTTGATTCTCATCAAACTGATTATTGTTAGGGATAACTTTTAAAACCACAAAAATAGACCTATATTAAAACATCAATATAAATTTGATGTAGTAAAAAGATGGTGCTAACGAGATTGATATATAGTTTAAGAACCCACATGCGGTAGTCACTCTAATTAATTATAGATGCATTAAAAACTGTGATAACTAAATCACCATGATGGTTATGTTTTAACATAGCATCTATATGACAAGGAATCTGGATCTTTCGGAAGTTAGATGACATTGTTTGGACATCTATATTAATGACTACATTATACATTGGATACCATTTTTTTATTATATATACATACATATATATATATATTACATAAATCTAAGTAAAGATATTGTTAATAAGTAATAACTATATCCAGAACCATACTAAAAATTTTGATTCCAATCTACAATCCCTCTCAATTAATCATACACTCAATCCCAATTGATAGTGCTAACAGTCAACCCCTCACATATATCTTCAATGTTATGTATTTCAAATCTAATTTATATGATCAATATCTATAATAAAACCCCAACTTATATGATCATATTATGAATCTCAATACTACGGTCATATGCACACCCATTAAATACAACATATTTATCCCCCTAACCCAAGGTCATGTGATAGTAGAGGGAGCAAGGCAATAGAAGGTAGGTGTAAAATAAAACAATTATCTAGTAGCTTTCAAGACTTCATGACATACTGAAATAAATGATATAAACATTAATGTGTTTGATTGACTGCTTACTAGAGTGGTCATCATATTCATGCTATAGTGTTCTTTCCTTAACATCTATAAATGACAACATTTATAATTCACATCAATGATTAAGACCCTTCCCCTCCATATAATTATTATGTCATCTTGTAGTCTTATCTCATTTGCTATTTATCTTGTTGCCTAGTGATTCACCCATCTTAACTCCAGTAACATCTTAAATTGGCAAATCATGCAAGCCTTAGTTCCAAAAATAAAGGTCTTAACATTTTAATATCGACATAACTTAGGATGGACAAGGAGTATATTTGAAGAAAAAGTGTCTGAATATATCATGACTATCAATAAAAGTATGAGATTAAATTTGTTTCCACTGGATAACTGAAATAATTCTCAAATATTGTAAACACCATTTTAACAATCTTTCATTTGTCTCATAATATACATATGACTCATAATACCTACTGCAGTCAAACTTTGTGAGAGCTATTAATATTATAATGTGTTAATATTGGCAACACAATTTCACCCATGACAGCCCTGTAAATCAAAACCAACAGACATCGTACAAGGTTCATGGCATTCATGGTAGTAAAAAGAAGAGATTGGTTTAAACATGTATGGCAGCAAAGAGGGGTAAAATGGATTGTACCTCTCTTGAATTCCTAATTTCAGAGATCAATTTTGTTGCATGCTGCAGCTCCCAGAACAACCGTATAATGGGGGTTGAAATGATTTTTGATGTTGTTGGAAATAGGCTACAGCAGATCCAGCTACTGGACATCAACCACAGGGGCTCTTGGAGGTCCTCCAACTTCAGCAGTAGCTCCCGGATTAGCTGCTTGTAGCAGTTGATCGATTTTTCCAGCAGCAGTTAGGAAGGAAGGGCTGGAAATGGTCATTCGTTGGAGATTTTGTGGGAGCAAAAGAAGGGAAGAAAGGTAGTAATTTTGCATGGAAGAGAAATCTGCAATTTGAAAGGGGTTGGAGAAGAGTATTACCTCCAGCTGGGATTCTTTGTCTGAAGAGAAGAGCAAGGAAGAGGGCTGGAGATGCAGCTCCAGTGGACAGAAATTTCAGCCGAGAATTGAAAAGGGGAAGTTCCTACGGTGGGATTTATGGAAGGGGCTGGTGCTATTTATAAGGGAAAAAGGAACAAGGTTTGGCTGACAAGTGGAGAGAAATTTTGCCAAATGGAAAAAAAAGAAGAAAATGAGCTGTTGATTGTGTAATCTGTATTGCCGTAGAGAGGGAAAAATATTTTTTTATTATTATTATTTTACAATCTTAAAATGAGCCGTGCGTGCACCTCGGGTCTCGGATTTTGACGCGCAATATCTCGTTTTAACCGTCTCGGAACGCGGTCAAAATGAGTAAATTGATATATTTTTGATCGGGTTTGGATGCCCGAAATTTCCAAGATACGGTTTCGGTTTGGGGTTAAATTTTGTGAATTAAAAATATCAAACGATCTCCGATTGACGAACGGTCGATTCCGTTGGTTTTCTTTCGTCGAATCGGATCTAATGACGGTCTCGGTTCGTTTTGCGGTTTCCGAATTTGCGTTGCGGCTTTTCCGCGGCGCGCAATACGAAGTGACCGATTTTTGGTCAATTTCGCCCGAACGACTTTTGATTCATGATCAATTGGTCGTTTTAGGTTGTTTAGTATTGACCGACAACGTTATTGGGTTCATTGGACCCAAATTCGGACGAGTTCGGGTTTGGGCGGATTTCGGATGTTACACCCATCTGCTATAACAACAGTCCGCCATGGAGGAACATGTTTGTATGCTGTAAGTTGACCTCTATCTCCACACAAGTGATGGTTAGCACCAGAGTCCATAATTCATTATGTAACATCAGATCCACTACAACTAGTAAGGGCATAAGTTCTACCTGTGGTATTAGAAGATGCTGAAGCAGCCATGTCTGAGTGAATTCTCGAGGCAGATGAAGAAGCAATGGGACTGGCAATAGGTATAATATCCCTCAATCGTGCTACAAGTTCATCAAATCTCTGATCCGAAGAGGGAGCAACCTGGGACTTAACTTGCTCAGCTACTGGAGCGGATGCAGGAAAGCATGCTTGGAATAACATGTATCCTCTGAATGTCCAGAACGATGACAGTAAGTGCATGGCTGACGAATACGACCTCCTCTGCCGTGGGATGTACGTCCACGAAACTTGGAAGAATCTCCTCGACCTCGGGAGGCAGTCATCCCTAAAGAAGTCTGACTGGTAGCAGTGGACGGGACAGTAATCCTGCTGAGCCTGCGGAAAGCTTCCTCCGTGGGAGGAATCGTAGCTTCTGCCAGAATCTTGGAACAAGCAGCCTCATACTCAGGATCAAGGGCTGCTAGGAATACACCAACCGTGATGGCAATCCTATATGTCTTCTGTTGCTCAGGAGTAGACGTTAGAGGCATGAAGCTGTGGAGCTTGTCAAACATCTCACGCAAGGATGTATATAATGAACGAAGGGGCCATTTGTTCTGCTTGATAGTAAAGATATCGTGATGGAGCTGCAGAATCTTGGTCTCATTCCTCGCCTGAGAATTTGTTGCTGCGAGGATTTCCCGCATCGCCTTGGTGGTGGGCCGATGCAACACATCATTGGTGATTTCTATTGTCAATGTACCTGAGAGCCAAACCTTGTCATATGCATCATCTGCCTCCCTCGAGGCGTTAACCCTAGTTTTCTCAGTCGGCTCTTCCTCGATAAGAATGCGTTTCGTACCTGTAGACTTCATTCGGCTCATGAACTGTATGGTGCTCGCAGTTCGTCCTGTCCATCTTGGCAATCGACGATGGACCTCTGAAAGCGCTTGTGGCAGGGATATTGACCTTGTTCTCTGACATATCGTCGGGTGAAGAAAGCTAGGGTTTTGTAGACCAATAGATAAGTGTCTACACATACATATAGGAATTTGATTGCATGTGTAGACTTATGCAATCAAATCCATCAACATAAGCAAACCTCGATACGAGCAAGGAGAGTCGTAGAGAGATCCGTTGGCAAGATCAAGAACCGGCGACAGAGGGGGCCGATCCCACAAAGGAGAGAGGGAGCCGGTGGTGGAGGCCCGGCGACGGGAGTCCGGCCAGGCGGTGGCGGTACTCCGGCCTGGCAGCGGAAGACTGGCAGTAGTCAGCTTGGATGAGAGAGCGGCAACGACGGTCACTGCTTGAAGGAGAGAAGACGCGGCGGCGACGGCGCCGAAAGGAGGGAAGGGCGACACGAGAGCTTCATCCTAGGATCACCACTCTGATACCATGTTGGGAAAAAGATTGAAACGTAATTTTATTCCTTGAACCCTAAGCTCTCTTATGTAGAGGAGAGACCTATGGGTAAATTACATAAGCTAGACAAAAGAACAGAAAAACAGTACAAAGACATAAATATATCTTGACAGGTATAAAACATTTGGAAGCTCTAATTTTTGCAAACTATCAATAAATTTATAATATGCTGAGAAGACTTGTTGGATTCGGTTCTCGTATACTCGTAATTAATTTGTAGGAAATGTTGTCCTTAAGAAATAAATTGATAGTCTTGTGATATTACATTGGTTTCAAGTATAATAGCCTCCTGTCATTTTTTGAAGTTTTGAGCTTTGCAATCCATTCAGAATCCAAAACAACCGTGCATTTGCTATAAAAACATTAGGTTTCTTGAAACCGTCTTTTTCTTTCTACGTCTATTATGGTTCCACTTTCTTTCCAGTTTCTTTAAATTATGTTGGGAAACGCGAATGAGATACTCTATTCCATAGCCCTAGGCTCTCTTATATAGGAGAGTAGCCTATGGGTAAATTACATAAAGAGAATGGCAAGAAAAATAAAATAACAAAATGATACAAATAAAGCATATGCGTCAACACTCCCCCTCAAGATGGAGCATAGATATCAATCATGCTCAGCTTGGACGCGCACTTCTGGAATGGGCCTCTAAGTAGTGCCTTGGTGAAGATATCAGCAGTCTGATTCTCTGATGTGACGTGAGATGTAGCAATGAACCCCTTCTGAATCATGTCACGTATGTAATGACAGTCGACCTCAATATGCTTGGTCCTTTCATGAAACGCTGGGTTATTTGCAATGAATAAGGCGGCCTGATTGTCACATTCCAACATCATAGGAAGAGGTATGTCAAGGCATAGATCTGCAAGTAAGGATTTCACCCACATCATTTCTGTGCTAGCCTGGGCCATAGCCCTATATTCTGATTCAGCACTGGATCTGGCTACTACTGTCTGCTTCTTGCTCTTCCACGAAACTATAGCATCTCCAACATAGACTGCAAACCCTGATGTTGACTTCCTGTCCTTGGGGCATCCTGCGTAGTCTGCATCCGCACATGCTGTGACAGAAATCTCCTTTCCTTTCTTAAATAGCAAGCCTGCACCTGGAGATGATTTTAAATATCTCAGAATCATGTGTATTGCATCCATATGGACCTGACGTGGTTGCTCCATGAACTGGCTCACACGACTCACTGCAAACGATATATCAGGTCGAGTGATCGTGACATACAGTAGTTTGCCTACCAGTTCTCTGTACCTTCGCTTGTCGACCTCTTCTGTGTCATCATCATACAACTTCATGCTAGGATCCATTGGTGTCGTAGCAGGCCGACATCCTAGCATACTTGTCTCATTCAGTAGATCTGTGACATACTTCCTCTGTGTCATGACTAACCCATATGGATTTCTAGCAAATTCCAGCCCCAGAAAATATCTAAGGACTCCCAAGTCCTTGGTGACAAACTCAGTCCCCAGCTTTTCCTTTGCCTGCTTAATGCCTTGGTCATCATCACCTGTAATCAAGATATCATCAACATAAACCATGATTACAGTAATACCTCTCGCCGTCTTCTGCACGAACAAGGAATGATCAGCATTGGAGCGTTTATATCCTTGTTTCTCAAAAAGGTCTGACAGCTTCTGGAACCATGCTCTGGGGCTCTGCTTAAGGCCGTAGATGGCCTTATGTAATCGGCAAACCTTGGAATACTCCCCCTCAACAGCAAAACCTGGTGGCTGTTGCATATAGACTTCCTTCTGCAGATCACCATACAGAAAAGCATTCTTCACATCCAGTTGATAGAGCGGCCAGTCTCTAGTAACTGCAACTGATAAGAGTATCCGCAGAGTAGAATGACGAGCTACAGGGGAGAACGTGTCAAGGTAATCTACCCCATATGTCTGTGTGAATCCTCTTGCAACTAAGCGTGCCTTGTATCTGTCAATAGAGCCATCTGCATTATGTTTCACTGTAAACACCCATCTGCAACTCACTGGGGTGACATCTGGAGGTATGGTAACCAAGCTCCATGTACCCCGAGACTGAAGAGCCGCCATCTCTTCCTCCATTGCTAGCCGCCATCTAGAATTCTGCAAAGCCTCATGGTGGTTCCGTGGAATATCTGTAGCTGAGAGTGCTAATGCAAACGTCCTGAATGGTCCAGATAGCCTCTCAAACGAAACCGCAGCTGATACAGGATACTTGGCACAGCTTCTTTTCTGCTTTCGTAGAGCGATTGGGACATCCAGATCCTCTGTAGTAACACCCTGCTCCTGTACTGCATCCTGCTGAGAAATGTCGTCAGATTCATCAACATTAATATTTTCATTACATACCATAGGCGAGCTAGTTGACTGGTCAGGGCCATGAGCTTGATTCGGCCGTCGGGTGTAATGGAATGGTAACGGGGATATTATTGGTGGCGGTGGTGGTGGTGGTGGTGGTGGTACTGGAGATGACGGCTGTGATGTTGTTGGTAACTGCTGTGATGTTGGTGGTGCCATGAATACGGTATCAGGAGATAATGGTGGTGGCAGCATGTTTCCGGATTCTGAAAAATACATGATAGATTCAAAGAATGTAACATCTGCACTGATCATATACCGCCGACGCACAGGGTCAAAACACTTGTACCCCTTTTGAGTTCTGGAGTACCCCACAAAGATGCACTTGACAGCCCTAGGAGAGAGCTTGTCAGAACCGGGTGACAACTGATGGACAAATGCGACAGACCCAAAGACACGAGGGGTAAGAGTGAACAGCTCCTTGTCAGGATATATAATTGAGAAAGGAACCTGTTCATTCAAGACAGACGAGGGCATACGATTTATAAGATAACATGCAGTAAGGACTGCATCACCCCAGTAGGTATACGGGACATGACTCTGAATGAGAAGGGACCTTGTAACGTCAAGAAGATGACGGTGTTTTCTTTCTGCAACCCCATTTTGTTGAGACGTATGAGCACAGGATGTTTGGTGAACAATCCCTTTTGAGGAGTAGTATTTGGCTAGATTGTTGGTGCACAACTCTAAGGCATTGTCAGTTCTCATAAATTTGACCGTTGTGGAAAAGACATTCTGAATCTCATTTAAAAAGTGAATAATAATATCTCCAGCTTCAGACTTATTTTTCATTAGAAATACCCAAGATGCTCTAGAAAAATCATCGACAAATACAATATAAAACCTGTGCTCCTGATGATCGGGAACACGACTCGGACCCCAGACGTCGACATGAAACAACTCAAACTTGGAGTTACTACTCCAACCTTGACTACTGGGAAAAGAAGACCTGTGATGTTTTCCCAACTGACATGCCTCACACTGGACAGTTGTGTGAGACAGACTATAGGGTAGGACTAGACGCAACTTCTGAAGCGGTAAATGACCGAAGCGCAGATGCCACAGGAGAGGAGATACTTGTTCTGCGGGAGAGGCTGTGATTCCGGCAAACGGGGTCTGGTTCAGACGATAAAGGCCTCCTTGCTCATAGCCATGACCAATCACGTTGCCCGTACGGATGTCCTGAAAAATCAAAGAAGATGAATCAAAAATAGCTCGACAATGGAGATCCTTCGTAATCTGATTAATCGACAACAGATTCATGGAAAAGTGCGGTGCATGTAAAACATTCTTGAGCTGCATCGAGGATGTCAATCTAATCTCCCCCTGACCCGTGATAGGGGAATGAGTGCCATTGGCAATCACTACTGTCCGTCCTGGAGGGATCTGAGTATATCCTGTAAGTAGACTCTGGTCGCCACATAGGTGATGTGTAGCGCCCGAGTCCATGATCCATGGCAATGTATCTGATCTACTACTGTGAAGAGCAAGTGTACTACCTGAAGTACTCGTAGAAGCAGAAGCAGAAGCAGAAGCAGCGGCATCAGTATGATTCTCTGTCGACGGTGCTGGGCCAGATGGTGGTATAATGCCCCTGAGACGGGCAACCAGATCATCAAATCGTTGATCCAGCGTGGATGCAGACGGGGGCTCTATCTGCTCAGCAGCTCGTGCAGATGCAGGAAATCCATGCTTGGAGTAGCATGTGTCTTCAGTATGGCCGACTCTGTGACAATATGAGCATGTTGGCCTAGTGCGACCACCCCTTCCACGGGGAATACGTCCACGGCCCTGGTATTGAGAACCACGGCCTCTGTTGGCTGCCATGGCTGAGGGATTCTGACTAGTGGCTGCTGAAGGTACAGTAATCCTGCTCAATCTGTGAAAGGCTTCCTCCATGGGAGGAATAGTCGAGTCCGCCAAAATCTGTGAACGTGCTGCCTCATACTCTGGATCGAGTGCAGCGAGAAACACACCCACCATCGTCGCGTTCCTGTATGCCTTCTGCTGTTCTGGTGTGGTGGTAAGAGGCATGAAGCTATGAAGCTTCTCAAACATTCCTCTCAAAGATGTGTAGAGAGAATGTAATGGGCGGCCATTCTGCTTAATTGTGAATATATCATGTTGTAGTTGCAGAATCTTGGTCTCATTTTTCGCCTGGGAATATGTCGCTGCTAGGATATCCCACATGTCTTTGGCTGTGGGTTGATGTAGAATGTCATTGGCGATCTCAATAGCCAATGTGCCAGATAGCCACACCTTTGCATATGCATCGTCAGCCTCCCATGAGGCATGGACTCCAGTCTTCTCTGCAGGCTCGGGCTTTGTGAGAATATGCTTCTTGCCCGTGGACTTCATCATACTCATGAACTGCATTGCCCACAGTTCATAATTCGTACCGTCCATCTTGACAATGGGCGCTGGACCACGAAATGCGCCCATGGACGGGATATCTGCCTTGCTTTCTGACATACTGGATACGGAAGACTGGAGCGAACTGCAATAGATAATATTTGTCTACAATGACATAGACGGGATTAGTTGCATGTGTAGACCTCAAGCAACTATCCCCATGGATCTATGCGCGCTACGATCCGCACACGCACATGTTTCGATTGTAGAAACCCTCGCGCACGATTGAGATGGTGCCCTAGCGCCCACTATGCGCACAGCACAGGAGATGGACTTCCTATGCGCACAGCACTAAGTCACGGGGGCCGCACAGTACAGGAGATGGTGCACTATCGGCGATGGGAGATGCGCACAGTGCGGCACAGTACAGGAGATGCGCACAGTGCAGCACTATCGGCGATGGGAGATGGTGCAGCACTATCGGCGATTGAGAGATGGTGCAGCACAGGAGGGCGCCAGAGGCGATGAGGGTTTGCGTCAGAGGCGATGGGGGTTTGCGCCTATCAGCGAGGGCAGCGCCTATCGGCGAGAGCCCCCAGAGGCGATCGGCGAGAGCCTATGAGAAGGAGGCTCCAGAGGCGATCGGCGAAGACTCCAGAGAGCCTATGATCGGCGAAGGCAGCGCCTATGTGCGCGATCGATAGGCGAAAGGCGATAGGAGAGGATCGATCGCCGAGAGGAGGGAGAGAGAGAGAGGAGAGGCCGGCAGGTGGGGTGGGTTAGGGTTAGGGTTTCGAGAACTCCGGTCTAGGACCGTCGCTCTGATACCATGTTGGGAAACGCGAATGAGATACTCTATTCCATAGCCCTAGGCTCTCTTATATAGGAGAGTAGCCTATGGGTAAATTACATAAAGAGAATGGCAAGAAAAATAAAATAACAAAATGATACAAATAAAGCATATGCGTCAACAAATTACTTGAACGTTTATCTCTTTTTTCTATTGATTCTCGCCACTTGCATCATTCACTTGCTTTGCCACTGAAATTGTCTGCTAGAAACTCAAACTACTAATGGCTTGATTATCCAAAGAGATCTTTCCACCACACACACGATAAAAATCAAATAAGTTTTTTTCCATTCCATTCATTTTATTAAAAAAAATGATGTTCTTTTATGCCACAAACAAGGATTTGGGTTCTCCTCTAACTACTCTTGCATATCCACGAACTGTGCAAAGTGTTGGTTCCAAATCTACATTCAGTCTTTTACCTATAATGCACACTTGGGGTTCCAGGGCACATCCATTTTTTTTAAAATAATATTGTTTGATGGCATTGTCCTTGCTTGACAAAATTTTTTTGCTCTAGTAAATGTTATTATGAGCTCTCTGCACCATTGTCTTCGTTGGCATCTTTGGGTTTATTCAGGAGAGGTTAAATCAAGTTTGTTTGACGTTACCTGTTACTCAAAATATCTACTTGCCATTATTTTAGAATGATCTTGGGCAATATCCAAAGCTTGGTTTATCTGACGTCGACCCATCTCTGGATGCAGTGGTGGGAATGGCACTGATGGTGGTCGTCATGGGAGTTCAGGAACAGTAACTGGAAGCGCATGTCCAAAAGGACTTTTTGGAACATTCTGCAATGTAGGTTTTAAAGTATATGATGATCTTGCTTTGTTCTGAAAAATATTTTAGTTTGTATATTTATCTTGGAGGAGTTTCCACCATCTTATGCTTTCTTTCTTTGTGCAATACTTGTGTAGTGATAAAAGAACCATCTTAAACACAAACGCTAACCACAAGATAGTTAAAAGTTGTGCATGTGAGAAATGTAGTGCTGGTATTTTGACTCTAGAGCGGCTTAGATCTTGTTTCAAGTTTGGTAAAGATCTGCTTGCGGGATTGTGTTCGGTTACAAAATTGTATTGAACCTCAAAGTGGTGTATATTGACATTCCTGCCGAAACATATTCTTAACTTCTTTCGTAAATTTACCAATAGGAAGACACCATTTGATATAAAATATCGGCCTTATTCTTTTTCAGTTTTTTTAAACAATAGCCACCAGTGTTCACGAAAGCGGTCTGTGCGGCCGCATATGCGGCCGCATATGCGTATGCGGTGCCTTCACCGCACCGCTTTCATGAAGCCCTGCATTATGCGCCCTGTGCGCTTATGCGGGCCGCATATGCGGGCTGTGCGGCCGCCTATGCGGTCTGTGCGGCCGCATACCTATTTTTTTATTTTTTTTATTTTTTTATTTTTACCAAGTTTTTTATTGTGTTATTTGTGCCACGTTTTTCCTTCCTTTTGCATGTATGCCAACCAAGCATCCATGACCATTTAAATCCATCGTCAAAGTAGTTGTACTGCGAGATTGGAGTAAACACGCAAGGAAGAAAAAGAATAATGTACCAATAATTTAGCAAACTAATTTAGTCAACTAATAGTTATAATGAATGCAATATATTATATGTAAAGTTTGGTACTTTTGATGGAGGATCGATTATAAATATAACGACAGAGATAAATGACAATATATTCAACAATAGAGGTATTTTGTATGCTAACTTTTCTATTTTGTTGATTTTTGTCAATTATTTTGTGTGCTAACCGTTCTATTGAAGTATTGATATTTAATTGATAGAGATTGTTTTGAACTCTATATGAAAGTTATTTTTCTTAGATCTTCTGTTGGACCACAATTATACATAAATTTAGTTTTTTTGTAGTCATTTTTTATATATTTATTTAATTTTCAAATAAAAAATTAGGAAACCGCGTAGAACCGCATATGCCCCGCATATGCCCCCGCATACCGCTTAATCGCTATTCAGTGACCTGTCCGAACGCATACGCATACCGCTTTCCTGAACCTTGATAGCCACTAAGTTTTTTTGAGGTTGGTGATGTAGATTCCTTAACTCCATGATCTAATTTGGGTCTTGTAAGGTTCACCTTCCAACTTTTTATACCGTTCGAAGTGTGGCATAAGATCATTTGCATATCACCGAACTAACTTGTACTAGTTTCTCATCCTTTATTGGTGTGACAAGGACATTTTATCTGACACTCTTGTTATGAATCTTATCTATTTCAATATGGCTGCACACCATATCCAATATATCCCCTGTGGTTTTCAAATTTGTTTTTACCTTGCATGCATTTGCATTGAGCTCTTTGAGGGCCCATGTTTAATTTTAAAAGAAATCAGCCAAATTCAAACTTTAAAGTGGAGCTGACTAAGCTGAACGAGGCATGCACAACTTTTTTAAAGTTTTTTTTGAGGTCAAAGTTAGCTTGGTAGTATGTTTGTGTTGTGTTTGTTGCCATGCAGATAATGCTTATAATTGAAAGGTGTTCCATGTTTGACTTTTATAGTGGATGAAGAGCATGTCTTTGGAGGCTGTTCGTAGTATATATCAAGTAATTCTAAAAAGGTAGGGTTTGTAGGGATGGAGATTGTAATGGATATGTTAGAAGATGCTATGAAGGATACATGTGTCCAATATATTAATTGATATGTTCTCTACAGTTGAGATTCTTGATTTTGTTGTGTATTGCGATATATTTTGAATGGAAATTTTCTTTCTGAATGAAATGGAGTGCTTCCCATTACGTTTCCACCTTCAACTTCCCCCTTTATTCATAATCATGGTCTTGGTCTCGTGGCCAAAGGATGCCTATGTCGTGGACATCCTGCGAGGCCTATATATTTACATAAATTTATACATTTTCTATGCTATCGTAATGAAATAAAAGAAACAATTAAGTTCTAATTGAAGATTAAAGATCTTAGATTAAGTTTGCTTTATAAAAAACAAAAAAAAAACAGTCTATTTGCAAAAAAACAACGGACTAGTCGTCGTAGTCGACTGACTTATCAGGTCGACTAGTGACCGCTTAGTCCTAGTTGGTTCATCCAACCCTTGACTAAATGGACGGGCTAAATGGCCTAATCGACCATTTTTTCAATCTTGGATATGCCATATACTTTAGTCCTCACTTGCTGTTGCTGTGTCAGCTACCATTCACTAGTCTTCCACTACTTCAGCTTCTTTATGGCATTATTGTCTAGACTCTAGATCATCCACACATCAACTACTTTCTATATGGCATCAATGTTTGGATCATCCATCCATCATCATGCTTCAGCTTCTGTATGCTTGCAGATCACTTTATGATCAAGGATAATGGGTCCATTGAGATATTTCCTTGGGCTAGATGTACCCCTTAACTGCAAGGTTTTATTTTCTTAAAAAGAAAATATAGTGTCGACCTTTCATAGGAGACTGACATATTTGGCACCAAGTGGGCCCAGATTTCCATGGATCCTAAGGCTCATGGATAATCTTGTGCATGATGGGCGTTATTGTCGATTGGTAAGGAGGCTCCTCTATCTCAAAGTCACTAGACTAGGCATCTCCCTCATAGTAAGGAAACTTAGTTTGTTAGTGATCATGCCTTGATGTTCTCAAAGTACATCAATGTGGCCTATGGGCATCAATTGGTTACATAAATTTACTTGATATTACAATTCATTGTGATGCAGATTATGTAGGGTGCTTTGAAAATAAGAAGTCAACTACTACTGTGCTTACCTTGTGTGCGACCTTGTCACATGGAGGAGCAAGAAACCCAACTGGCAGCTGTGATGCATTGGATTCGAGTTGTGCTTACTGATATTGACCTTCTAATAGACACGATGGTGGAGTTGAGATGCAACAAGATCGCTGCTATGTTAGCAAGCAACCTGTGTTTCATGAAAGAACCAAACATGTCAACGTTGATTGCCATTTCGCCAAAGATCTCGTTCAACAAGAACTGTTTTAACTTACCATGTTCCTTCTGCAGACTGGACCGCATGTAAATTTACCAAGGCACACTCTAGTGCTCTTTTGAGCAATGTTGTCACATGTTTTACATGTTAGATATCTACTCTCTAGTTTGATTGGGAGTATTTAAGTATCTGAGTGTCGTAATCTCTAGAAAGCAGCTCTGTTTTTCCTTTTCCTGTGCTCTTTGTAACCATGGCCTCTTTTTATGTAGACCGATAGGATTCTTTATCAATATATCATTCCCTTTCTTATTCATTTTCCACAATATATATCGTAATAGCAAACATGTTAATACATTTCACAAAATTAGGGTCAAAATCCCCCTTTTGCTACATGAAAGCATCATAAATGCCTAATGCCTTGCCTTGGCGCCTGGGCGAGCACCTTGAGTTTCTTCGGTATCACTGCATGTAATTGTGTTCCCTTCTTTTTTTAAAACTGATGTATGTATGTTCTTATATTTTTAAATCAACTTGCAACATGCTTGTGAAATTAAGGCGGTTCATTTCTTTTAAGATGAGATATCACGTAATATGTTTGTGTACATGTATGTGCCTGCACATGCACATATATGTTTTTGTCATGCATGTATCGTGTTTTATGTGAGATATGCAAGATATATATTTACCGGGGTACACAGTGACGACCATAATATTGTGTTTGCTTTGATATAAGACCCGTCCTGTAACCATGGATCTGCTGTTATACAATATTGTATATATATTTGCCAGTATTAGAAAAGTAAGGCAATTTGGGAAAAAAATCAAATTAACACAGTATCTCTAAATTGTTTACGGTGTTGATGAAAAATATTGTAATGTTCCCAGTTGTTTTATTATTGACTCTTCATTAATTTCTGATGTATGGAATATACTATTTTTTCAGTAATTTTTAGGGGTTGAAAATTTGCATGTTTTGCATTTTGGGTTTTATAGACTTCCAATGGAAACCTTTTATTTTGGAATTTTCCCTTCAGGAATGTCCCGTTGGAACGTACAAAAACGTCATTGGATCTGATCCATCACTCTGTGTTCCTTGCTCACCGAGTTTTCTTCCAAGACGTGCTTTTTATACATATGTAAGAGGTGATGTCCTTTCGCTGTATCTTGTGGTCACAATTGTTCTTTCAATAACCTTTTTGGTAATTTTCTTATACTTCTAGGGTATTGGTTATTTCAGATTTTTTTACTCTAGCATGTACTCTGCTCATTGTTATAGGTGGTGTAACCCAACCGTCTTGTCCTTACAAGTGCTTATCTGAAAAATACAAGATGCCAAAGTGCTACACTCCTCTTGAAGAGTTGGTATATGCATTTGGAGGTCCATGGCCTTTTGCCCTTGCTTTGTCATTCCTTTTGGTTTTATTAGCTTTTCTGTTGAGTGCTCTGCGAGTCAAAGTGGTGGGGACTGATCATCAGTCTGCAACTTCTATCCATTCTGATGGTTCTGGTTCATTCCCGTATCTATTATCCCTAGCACAGGTGATTGTTCTCTGTTAACTTGATCTGATTCCAGATGATTCCTACTCGTGCACCCATATAAGGTATATGTTTGCTATTATTGTGCATGCTTTTTATATAGGTTCAAGGTACCAGCAAAGCTGAAGAAACTCAAAGTCATGTTCACAGGATGTACTTTATGGGGCCAAATACATTCAGAGAGCCATGGCATCTCCCACATTCTCCACCTGAGGCAATTGTTGGGATAGTGTAAGTTATAGGACCCAGGATGAAATTTGTTAAACACATGCTCTGTTTCATGTATTTCTAATATTCAAAACGTGGCCTACAAATTCCTTGTCGGTGAACACTATTAGCTGTCTAAAAACTGATCAACCAATTGCTAGTTGAACTGCAGAATGCAGAGTTTTCGAGACAAGTGTGATATAGGCATTGCCATGGTTAAATTTAGCTTGTGAATGACTTTCAAGCAACCACTAAGCCTTTCCCGCATAAGTTGCTGGCTAGTTTTGATTCAAGAGGAGGGAGAAAGATTGTACCTTTGATCCTCTAAGTTTAGAAGGTATTCGTGGCTTTATCTAACATACAACAATAGATAAAATACCTGATGGATAGCAACAAAAAAAACTGAATTAGAAACTTCAGCATTGACTTTAATGAGAACAAAGAGGAGAGAGATATGTACCTTTGAATATCTCCACTTTGGAGATCCAAACTTGCTTGCAACATCCTTTTCTTGACAGGAGCTTCAGTTCATTCGGATCCGGATGTTACAAATATAAAAACCTCAAAGGGAGTCTCGTCCTCGAGACTCGGGTCAAGGTCACTTTGTGTCTTGTTTGGATCTTATCTGGCCATAAAAACCTCAAAGGGTTTTGAACCCATAATAACCTCAAAGGGAAAACAAGCCGATTAAATAAATCATCGATGCATGGCAGATGATAGTGATTCTTCACTGTTTTCTTGTTTATCTGTCTGTAATCTATATACAATCTCATCGATTCGTCATTCTTTCTGATAAAAAGAATCGGAGCACCCTAATGTGAAGTGCTCGGCTTATGAAACCTAGGTCAAGTAACTCATGCGACTGCACCTTCAGTTCTCTCAATTTAGCTAGTGCCAAGCTGCACAGAGCCATCGAGATTAGTTGTGTATATGGTAGTAATGTAATCTCAAACTCAATCTCTTTCTTAGGTGGTAAACCTGACAAATCATTAAAGATCATATTAGGGTAATCTGACACTATCGAGATGTCTTAAGCCATCGGCTCTCCATCACATGTCTCTCGGACAATTGCTAGATATGAATCGCATTCCTCATCAACAAGTCTCCGAGCTTTCAACACAGAGATATACTCCATTTTGGAGTCATGTAATGCACCCTTATAGGTAATCTCGGTTAAGTCCGGAATCCTGAAAACAATCGTCTTCATGAAATAATTACCCATGGCATGGTGATCTGGCATTCAATCCATACCAAAAGTTAGGTCAAACTTGTTAAGCTGTAGTAGCAGACAGTTTGCTATCGTCTCATGTCCACCAATCAACATTGGTAGCTATCTGACTATTAGTCTTATGATGATCAATTAGCCACATGACCCATAATGTGACAAAATACCTAGAATTGTAAAGTCGACCATTGAAGAGATTGAGAAATGATGGGGTAGATGAATAAGTGAAATCAATGCTGAATCATTATATCAATAAGATTGTTGATCAAAATGACCTAGATCTGTACAATCAACCACATAAAGGATTAAGAAAGGATGAGGGATCAAGTCATTGATGACTGGTAATTAAGAGTGCCAGTCATGGTGACCTTTACGCCTGACTGTGCGAGGGTGCGGTGACCCTCAGCTGGGCGAGAGATTAGGAAGCCCAGTTAGGGCAGCGGCCGCTGGGTGCGTGGTTCTAGGATCCCAGTCTTTTTCTCGGTTTTCTCGCGAGCGCTCGCAGTTTTTACGCCTCTCTGGGATCCACAGGTTTTCTTTTAAAGATCAGTTCCGCTGACCCTTGTTCTTTAGGGTACCTAGGCTGGAGGACCCTTGGTTTTAGTTTTTCGAGCTCGTTAGCCCGTACCGGTCGGGCCGGTTTTTCTTTTAGAGCGACTTTTCTGGAAAGTCTCTCTCACCCGTCTTAGTGGCGTAGTTTTGGAGTAGACCTATCCCTCTATTGGACCATCTTCCAATTAGAGGGCGAGACGGAAGAGCCTTTTGTAGGCTACTTCACCGCTTGAGTTTTGTTTTTTTTTTCGCCAGCAGACTTGGCGATGCTACATCCGAATCATCCATGTATACATCTGAATCCTCTATGGCTACATCTGAATCAGTTATAGTTGAATTTGGAGGAGTTACATTTGAGATTGGATTGAGTCACAAATGAGTTTGGCTAAAGTTGAGATGAATTATAGTTGAGTTGGTTACATGGAAGCTTGGTTTCAGTTAAGTTGGTTGTAGTTGTGCTAGTTACTTTTCTGCCAGTAATTCTTGATGAAGAGAAAAGATAAGTTTATGAAAATCATCCTTATCTGATTTCGATCTACTATCACAGCCGTTCGAGATAGCTAGTGGACGTGTTGTTAACTTAGTTGGGATGCATTTTACTCCACCGCATGCCTACGGAGGCACCCCAACCCTAAGGCTTCTTTACTGCCTTAGAGTCACAGTGTGAGGTCTTATCTCGACCAAGACCACAGACTATCCACTAAGCTTGAGAAATCCAATATGAAAAGAATCAAAACATCAGACTCATCATCTACACTTACTATGGTCTATCCTCATGATTCACAAACATCAAAAGAGACCCGAATCATCTCGACCATGTCAATCATTAAATATTCAAGATATCATGATCACTTCAATCATGATAGCCATTGAATAAATCATCGGAACATGAAATTGATGGGGAAGAATGGAAATCATATACAGTTTTATACTGGAGTCACATCTTAGAATCATAATATGAGGTCACACTCAGATCAAGATCCCAGATTGTCCACCAAATCTGATTGATTGGATAAAAACCAAGTACAAAGACTCAACATCCACATCTCAAGATCCATTAAACATGATTTATAATTAATTAAAAGGTGACAGTTTAAATATGGATCTTATAATCTTTGTATAAAAATGATTAATATGGGTAATTAATGTAGGATGAGTAGAATGGGGTTTTACATACCAAACAACTTGAAAGCATGTTTCAATGCAAGTAGCTCTAAAAATTTAATTGTCAAAGCCTCTTTTACTTGCTTTCTTTTGGAGCCACTAAATTTCCTGTTATTTTTAATTAATTAGGATTTACTCAATATTTGTTGATGTTCTGTTCTCCCTATTCCATGGATTGCAGCAAGAGGAGGGAGAAAGATTTTACCTTTGATCCTCTAAGTTTAGAAGGTATTCGTGGCTTTATCTAACATACAACAATAGATAAAATACCTGATGGATAGCAACAAAAAAAACTGAATTAGAAACTTCAGCATTGACTTTAATGAGAACAAAGAGGAGAGAGATATGTACCTTTGAATATCTCCACTTTGGAGATCCAAACTTGCTTGCAACATCCTTTTCTTGACAGGAGCTTCAGTTCATTCGGATCCGGATGTTACAAGTTTTATTGTTTTCCTCGACATTGTTAATCTTTGGTCTTCTAGACCTAGCATCTAGCAAGATAGAAAATTTTAACCAATTGGGGGAGAATTACATAAAGAAGATCAACATTTTGCTCTGTTTGCTGATACATCTGTTGAGTATTCAGATTGGCATTACACAACCCATCCACCAAATAGAGTTCATTTGATGTTAAAATATACGATCAACATGTTAATTTTAATTTTCCTTAACAAATTTCATTGGATTTATAGTTTTTTAGTAAATACGGCAATGATATTCCAGCGTAGATGAATCGTTTGGCTTCTGGGTTTATGATCATGTTTCTTTGCAATATTCGTAATTATATCGATTTCCTAGCTATTGGTTTTTTTATTGGGAGAAATCATGGGGTGCACAAGCTGGGAGATGTGCACCCTAACTCAAATTTCATTGAGTAAAATGGGGTACGTTTCCAAGATATTGTTTCAAACTATTCTTCTTGTGCGACTCCGGAAATAGATTCGGTTCCAATGGTAGAACTGTTAAATTGGTACTGTTGCCAAAATCGGAAGAACTTAATATCACCTTGAATTTATTAGCTCATACAATGGTAAATGCAGGTATGAAGATGCTTTCAATCGGTTTATTGATGAGGTGAACTCCGTTGCCGCATATGAATGGTGGCAAGGGTCAGTGTACTTCATACTTTCAGTCGTTGCTTATCCTTGTGCCTGGTCTTGGAAACAGTGGTGCCGCAGAACTAAAATTCACCGCCTTCAGGAATATGTCAAATCAGAATATGACCATGCATGCCTGCGCTCTTGCAGATCACGTGCTTTATATAAAGGAATGAAGGTTGTATTTTTATTCTCAGCTATCCATCTTGAAATTTCTGTGAACATGTGTTTTCATTCCCAAAGACATTGTTTAGGTATAGAAGGGATGTGAGTTTACTCGGTTATTTTAATTGACATGAAGATTAATTTAGAGCATTTTCAATAGAAATACGACATGGTAAGTATAAAAACCTGAAAGGGAGTCTCGTCCCGAGATTCGGATCAATGTCACTATGTGTTTTATCTAAGTTTCATGTTGTCACAAAATCTCAAAGGGTTTTGAACTCATAGAATACTCAAAGGGAAAACAAGCCATGTTCTTTCAATTTGTATATAACTAAATGGGCTTGTTTTGATGATTACCTGAGAAGAGCTACGGGTATCGTGCCCGCATGTGTTCTTCAGTCTCCCATGTCGCCATTTCGACACCATGTCGGTGTCATAACCCCTTGACCATGGGAATCTTTTTGCTGTGAAGTTTTTTCACAACACTATCGAGTATCTGCACCGGCCTCTCCTCGTATGTCAAGTCTGGCTCCACATCAAGATTCTCGTAGTTGATGACTTGTTAAGGGTCGTGCACGTAATTTATCAGGTTGGATATATGAAAGACATCATGAATGGCTGATAGATGTGGAGGAAGAGCTACTCGATTGGCCACCTTCCCCACAAGGGCAATGATATCAAATGGTTCAACATATCGTGGCATCAACATGCCACAAACACCAAATCTCTATACTCCCTTCATGGGAGATACTCGTAGGAACACCCAATCTCCCACCTGTATTTACAGTATGAAAGGTTAGGTTGAATACCGGTAAGTCATGTTTGAAAATGGATTAAGTGAAGATGATCGGATTACTTGAAACTCTAAATCTCTTCAACGTCGATTTACATAGCTCTTCTGCCGGCTCTGAGCCGTCAGAAGCTCCCGTCTCACAAGTTCAACTGTCATCGCAGTCTCTCCAAAAGATCTACGGAGTAAAGAGCATGATCACCTACCTCACATCAACTGAGAGGCATGAAGCATTTCCACCCATATAGGGGTTCGAATGGTGCCATGTCGATATTGAAATGATGGTTTTTGTTGCACGTGAATTCTACCAAAGAAAGGTGGTCCTTCCAGGACATTTTCCACTCAAGGGTACATGCACGCAACAAATCCTCAAGTGTCTGAATGATGTGCTCACTCTGTCCGTCGGTCTGCGGATGGTATGTGGAACTCATTTTCCGCTCTGTCTATAGTGTTGACATGAACTGGTGTAGGTAGTGAGATGTGAACCTCGATTCTCTGTCGGACACGACCTCACGTGGTTTACGATGAAGCTTGATAATGTTCTGCACATATAATCTGACCAATCTAGATGGAGTATAGGTCATGCTGACATGTATAATATGGGCTGACTTGGTCAACCTATTAACAATGAGCCAAATAGCATCATGACCACATGGTGTCCTCGACAGTCCAGTGACAATCCATAGAGATACTCGCCCACATCCACTCGGGAATGCGGAGAGACTGAAATAACCCTAGCGGTCTCCTATGCTCAGCCTTGACCAATGTTGCAATAGTCGGCTGACTCAAGGCCTTAAATGTCGATTTCGGCCACCATTTCGGTATCGACCAAAACAGAATTTCGATGGAATTTCGGTGGAATTTCGACCGAAATTTCGGTCATTTTTTGTACTAGGACCCCCATATTTCGGTCATTTCGGTCATTTCGGTCGAATTTCGATTTCGACTGGATTTCGATATTCGACAGAAATTCGACCGAATTTCGCTGAAATTTGAGGCCATGGGCTGACTAGGCTGACTATTTGGTCGACTAGTAGTTAAATGTTGGATTTTTTATTTTATTTTTATTTTTTCAAATTCTCAAGAGTTACCATTTGTCATGATATTACAAAAGATATCAAAACCTTGTATATGTATGTTATATGTATAAATATATCAGAATATATGTATTAAGAATAATTTTTATATTAAAAATTTAAAAAAAAAATACAAAATCGAGTAATTTTGAATAGTCACCGAATACCGAATATTCTCTATTCAAGACCCCTTCGATTGAATGTCGAATACCGACTTCTACAACACCGGTCTTGACCATCTGTCAAGTCAAGCATCTGCTAACATGTGCTACATCGCGCTTCATCCCGTCCCACCAGAAATGTTGGTGCAGATCATGATGTATCTTTGTGCTGCCGGGATGAACTAACAATCATGAACTGTGTGCCTCATCAAGAATGTATGTGCGTATCTTCTCATCGTTGGGCACGACCTAACCAGCTTTCCACAAAATAGATTCTGCTACCACAAAATTATCGCATTTGTCCTTAATAGCACACATGTATCTGTCTTTGATCCAAGGATCTGTCTTCTGACCTTCTATTGCGGGTAAAAACCATGATCCACAACATCCTTTTAGAGGATTTTCCCTTATATTCTCATGCTGAAGCTTAGTTCTACTATTCTCGTTACTTGAGACCGAGGGTAGCACATCATCACCTATTAACTTCTATTTCTTGGACATTTCAAGGAATATTTTATCTCCTAAAGAGAAACAAAACCACAACTCATGTAGCATTCGAAATCAGCCTATGCGGTTGCATATGCCTTTGCGACCCTTTTGCACCAGATATCTCTTCTTGGTTATATATTGTTAAATTATACATAACGAAAGTTATCTGTTGGGATTTAAGCTGATGCTCAATGTAGACAGATAATGTTATTTGTTGTCCCATCTGACACAATGCACCTTAATCTTGTTTCTTTTATAAAGTCGATGAAGGAAGATGTACCCGCTCGCTAATTGTCCCCTTGTTGAGTTTGACACAAGGAATGGGTTTGAATTGTGCAATATACAAAATTCCAACCAAGTAATGCAAATTAAGTGTACAAGCTAAATAAGCAATATTACACTTTGGCCTTAACATGGAATGCCAAGCGGGTAAAAACCATGATCCACAACATCCTTTTAGAGGATTTTCCTGTATATTCTCATGCTGAAGTTTAGTTCTACTATTCATGTTACTTGAGATCGAGGGTAGCACATCATCACCTATTAACTTCCATTTCTTGGACATTCTAAGGAATATTTTATCTCCTAAAGAGAAACAAAACCACAATTCATATAGTATTCGAAATCAGCTTGTGCGGTTGCATATGCCTTTGCGACCCTTTTGCACCAAATACCGCTTCTTGGTTATATATTGTTAAATTATACATAACCAAAGTTATCTGTAAGGATTTAAGCTGATGCTCAATGTAGACAGATAATGTTATCTGTTGTCCCATCTGACACAATACACCTTCATCATGTTTCTTTTATAAAGTCGATGAACGAAGATGCACCCGCTCTCTATTTGTCCCCTTGTTGAGTTTGACACAAGGAATGTGTTTGAATTGTGCAATATACAAAATTCCAACCAAATAATGCAAATTAAGTGTACAAGCTAAATCAACAATATTACACATTGGTCTTAATGTGGAATGCCAAGCGGGTAAAAACCATGATCCACAACATCCTTTTAGTGTATTTTCCCTTATATTCTCATGCTGAAGCTTAGTTCTACTATTCACGTTACTTGAGACGAGGGTATCATATCATCACCTATTAACTTCCATTTCTTGGACATTCCAAGGAATATTTTGTCTCCTAAAGAGAAACAAAACCACAACTCATGTAGTATTTGAATCTGGCCTGTGCGGTTGCATATACCTTTACGACCCTTTTGACGAACCACATTCCTCAAACGTCGCCTTGTGTGGCCTTTGTTTATATGTAAGCCATGTGGTCGTGTATGCTCCTATCAGAGCCATGGTACCTCACTACGTGCATTTGCAATATTACGATTCCAATCGCATTAAGTTCTCGGATAGCGACAATCCTTTGACTTGTCGCGAGTCCGAGAGGGAAATAAGACATTCAAACTCGATAACCACAGATGTCACCAATTGCTGTTAATTTTCATATAGTATCCCAAGAAGAGAAAAGCATGATTAGAAATGTCGGCAAATATCAACTATGATGATTAATGATAATGGTTCTCGTCCAGAACCATGATGTCTAGAGTTGACCAGGAGATGGCTGATCGATTGTTGCTATGAGAGGTCAATAAGATAAGATTTTGGCTCAGCAGACAGAGATCGCTGGCAGACAGACTGCATGGAGATGAAGTTCGAGGAGCTGTCAGATTTCACTTACCATCCATCTCAAGATGGAACACGACAGGACCAGCCTCAGTCGGTTGAGGTATAACAGCCTCACTTTGATGATCCACATGAGGAGATGCCGGTACATGGAGCCGAGGATGGGGATTACGACAGGGAGCAGAACCCTGCACTCCTTGCAGATGAGGACGTACTCGATCACTCCGCTATCCACGGGCATCGGTCGGTTTTCACATCCTATTAGCGAGCCAATATGCCCATGTTTGAGGGCATCGGGACGTCAGATGAGGTTGAGTAGTGGCTGAAGAGGATCATGAAGGTACTTTGGATGATACACGCACCACGAGACTCGTGGCTATCTTTCATGGAGTATT
Organism: Ottelia alismoides; assembly: GCA_037367405.1. Classification (NCBI taxonomy): domain Eukaryota; kingdom Viridiplantae; phylum Streptophyta; class Magnoliopsida; order Alismatales; family Hydrocharitaceae; genus Ottelia; species Ottelia alismoides. Next base: position 238,058 of record JAZKJV010011352.1, on the reverse strand, counting down.
CATTTACAACTTTCGCAGAGAGATGGTGGGAGGTGATAGTTTATGAGTTGGGACGCGGTCCCACATGTGATGATTTTGAGATGAGATTTAGATCCATCTTCTTTTCTGGGAAGTAGGAGTCCAAACGTCGATTGTTTGCAGAGCTACAACAAGGGCATACTACAGCTATTGAATACTTTATCTGATACACTGAGCTGTCACGACACACGCCAACAGCCGTTGCATTTCCAAATGAGAAGTTCATCAGAGGGATGCGGGAGGAGGTGCAGGAGAAGCTAGCAGGTCTGCGTATCGCTTCTATCTCCGAGGTTATTGATGCAATAGAGAAGTTTGAGGACATTCGAGTGAGGCATTTCGGGAGCTCGTCTGGAGTGACACCTACGTCACAACGATCATTTGGACTGAAACGACGATAGTTCCAGCTGTAGAGATCAGCCATGCGGTTTCGTCCTACATGTTCAGCATTTTCAAATGGTGCTCGCTCATCTCCAGCGATTACCTTGGGAGGAGCACTTGCCAGATGTTGCACCAGTTCATCTCGACCATCTGGGTTGCAGAGAGTGGACAGACCTCCAACATGACCAACTTGGAGAACAGACACAACTACAACGCCTACCCCATCTGTGAGATGCTACTTGTGCAATGAGTGGGGTCATTACCGATATCAGTGTCCGCAGGCTTTTGGTGAACCTCGACCACAGCTACAACCTTCATAGCTGCAGGACAACGTATTGGGAGTTTCCGTGGCAGGAATTCCAACTTCAGGAGACCGTTGAGACAGACCAAGGAAGGAAATATCGATATCGATATCGTTTCGATACAATGTCGATACCGATATATCGCCGATATATCGGCGATATATCGACGCATATCGCCGAAACCCGGTATCCATTAGGCATTTTCTCCTGTCGATACCCGATATCGTCCATATCGGCGATATATCGGTGACCTGTCGATACCGATATATCGCCGATATATCGACGATATATCGCGATATGGCGATCCCTGAGACAGACACAGAGTGTAGCAGCTTTGAGTACCGTACCTGCTAGGCAAGGTCAGTTACATGCACTGACCAAGGAGCAGGCACGATCAACAGCTACTGTGGTGAAAGGTATGGTCTCAGTCTTGTGCCGACCTTTCCATGTTTTATTTTATTCTGGAACGACACATTCTTTCATTGCGTCGAGATTACTAGCTTCATTTGGTAGAGTTGCAGCATATCACATCCGTGGTGGCTAGCTATTCATCATTTCTCTAATAGTTAGAGGTTTGCTAGTATTTATTGGTGGTCATGAGATGAATGCAGGTTCTCTTACTTCAGCTTGATGAGTTTGACTTGATTTTAGGCATGGATTGGTTATCGGCTCATCATATTCTTATTGATTGCTTTAGGAAGATAGATGTCTTCAGGATTCCAGACTTGCTTGAGTTCACCTTTGAGGGTACATTACATGACTCCAAAATGGAGTACATTTCAGTTTTGCGAGCTCAGATACTTGTTGACCAGGGATGTGATTCATATCTAGCATTTGTCCAAGAGACATCATATCATGAGCCCATGACACATGATATCAGAGTAGTGTCAGACTACCCAGATGTATTTCCCGATGAGTTACCGAGGTTACCTCCTGGGAGAGAGATCGAGTTCGAGATCACATTACTACCTGATACACAACTGATCTCGATGGTTCCTTATCGCATAGCACCAGCTGAGTTGAGAGAGATGAAGGTGCAGTTGCAGGAGTTACTTGACTTGGGTTTCGTGAGGCCGAGCACTTCACCTTGGGTGCTCCAATTCTTTATGTCAAGAAGAAGGATGGGTCGATGAGATTATGCATTGATTACCGGCAGCTGAACAAGAGAATGGTGAAGAATTGTTATCCATTGCTGCACATTGATGATTTATTTGATCAGCTACAGGGATCCTCAGTGTTCCTGTAGACCGATCTTTGATCAGACTACTATCAGTTGAGGATTCAAGAGTCAGTTGTTCTAAAGATAGCTTTCAGGATTCGATATGAATACTACGAGTTTGTGGTGATGCCTTTTGGGCTCACCAATGCCCCTGCAACATTCATGGACATTAACAGAATCTTCCGTCCATCCTTTTTTTTTAAAGCCAAGAAAAAGGGGGATACACTCAGTGGTGTTCACCCCAATATGTTAGAAAAAAGGAAGGGGAGAGAGTACAAAAAAAGCCATAAGGCCAATAAAAGGAGGCCATAGAGCCTCCCAACAGAGAATGAAACCACACAACAAGAGAATTAACTACCACTTCCAGTCGTCGACCAATCCTGCAGCGCGAATCAACACGTTCTCCTTGTAAAAGCGTTGCGCCGCAAAAATGGCCTCGTTTCGACCAAGCCAAATCGACCACAATCTTGCCACCGGAGTCGGGAGTCGCCTTCTATCCGTGTGCATGTTCAGGAATAGCGAATCGCAGAAGGCCACCACATCACTAGCACCCAGCCAAGCCACAAACGGGTCCTCCCACAACCCATGAACCGAAGGGCAATCAAAGAAAACATGGTCAAGGGATTCCACATCAGATCCGCATAGCACGCAGATATTAGAAACAGAATGAAGCAATCTGGAGCAGCGGTCTCTCGTCAAAAGCCTCCTTCTCTGGACCATCCATAATAAAATAGCAATGCGCTAAGGAAGACCCAAACTCCAGAATAAGCCGCAGTCCCGCACCAAAGTGTCCGAACGAATAGGCGGAGCCTCAGATAACTCAGCATAGGCCTTACGCGTCGAGAAGCCACCATCCCTCCAGACCCAGTGATCCCTTCCTTGAGCAGGCGTTTCCGCACCACCAAGGACATCCAGCAGGGCGAGAAAGTCCCTCGGATCTTCCGTCCATACTTGGACAAGTTTGTGGTGGTATTCATTAATGATATGTTGATATATTCTCAGTGAATGGGATCATGTGAATGATTTGAAGATTGTTCTGAACATATTGCGAGAGCACAAGCTGTATTGCAATCAGAGCAAGTGCAAGTTCTGGTTATCACGTGTTTCATTTATTGGGAATGCCATTTCCGGAGCAGGTATCGCAGTTGATCCTACGAAGATTGAGTCGGGAGGGGGGGAGCTGAGGGAAAAAAGGAGAACGAAGAGGGCAGGAGCCTAGGCTGGGGTTGCTAGATTAGACAGCTTGGATGATGCGAGAGGACTTATTGATTGTGAATTCAAGGAGAGGCAGGAGCTTCTAGAGGTCTTACTGCTTGAAGATAGAAAAGAGGAGGTTGAATCGCGACAAAGATCCAGATAGAAATGGCTAAAAGAGGGGGACGCCAACACGAGATTCTTCCATTCTGTGGCCTCTCGACGTCGGAGGCGAAACTACATCCATGACATCATCGTAGGAGGCATTCATACCTTGGGTGATGCGGCGATGGGGTGTGCTTTGAGGGGGCATTTCGTCCAGGCTATGAGGAGGAAAGGGGATGGTTGGGGACTGGTGTGGAGTCCTTGTCGAGTACGCAGGCTGAAGGCCTTTTGACTGCTTTTTCGAAAGAAGAGGCGAAGCAAGGTGTATAGGGTTTGAATGCAAATGATGCTCCTGGCCCGGATGGCTTCCCGGTTCTGTTTTACCGAGAGTTCTGGGATCCGGTGAAAGAGGAAGTACTGGATGTAATGAATGAATTCAGAGAGGGGAATAAAGGGCTTGAGAAGGTTAACCGGGCGCTCATGTTCCTGTTACCAAAGAAGGAGAATCCTCTGCATGTGGAAGACTTCAGACCTATTGCGTTGTCCAGCACAGTCTATCTCATTGTTGTGGAGATTTTGGAGAACAGACTGAAGGAGGTTTTGGATTCGGTTGTGCTTCAGGGTCAATCCGCTTTCATCCCAGGGAGGCAGATGGCGAATGGGCTAGTGATGGGGTCGGAGATTTGCCTTGATTGGAAGCAGACGAAGGCGAGAGGTGCCCTTTGGAAGATTGACAATTCGAAGGCTTATGATTGTGTCGACTGGAGGTTCCTGTACTCTCCTTGAGGAAGAGAGGCTTCCCTGACATATGGGTGGACTGGATGAAACGATGCGTCACCACTTCATCGTTCGATGTCCTGGTGAACGGCCAGCCAGAGAGCGGCTTCTTCCTGTCGTAGCGTGGCGTGAGACAGGGGGGTATTCGTCGGCATGCATGTTGTTCGTACTGGTGGCGGATGCTTTGGGAGTCCTGTTCAGGAAGGCTGTCGATGTGGGTTGGTGTGAAGGTTTTCGTAAGGACGACGTCTCCATCCCTCTATTGCAATATGTGGATGATACGATTCTCTTTCTCACTGTCACTGAGGATCAGAATACTAATGCGGTGCATCTGGTAGACATTTTTGGAGAACGTTCGGGCTTGGAGATCAACAAATCGAAATCGACAGTTGTTCTTTTGGGCTAAACGAGGAGGAGTGTGTCACCATTGCGAGGATTACCTGGGGCTCCCTTTAGTTGACGGGAGGCTAAGGAGCTCTGATTGGGATGAGGTCGTTAGGCGGATGGAGCAGAGTTTGGTTGGGTGGAAGGCGATCACCTTATCTAAAGGGGGGAAGTTGATCCTTCTGAAGCACGTGCTATCGGCGATACCTATCTTTTTCTTCTCTACTAGACTGATGTCTGTGGGGATTAGAAGAAAGGTGGAATCTTTGATGAGGAGATTCTTCTGGACTGATGGGAAACAATAGGGACCGGGTATGCACCTCGTAAACTGGGAGGAGATCACGAGCGGCCGTAGTGATGGTGGTCTAGGCATCCGGGATGTGGAATGTATGAAAATGGCGCTCATCGCCAAGTGGGTGATCCGCATTTGGGGTCCGTCTTCATCTCTGACTGCTAGATTGTTAAGGAGGATTTATGGAGTTAAAAGAGAACTGCTGGCAAAGAGAATGTGCTATGAATCCCTGCTTCGGGCCGGGATCCGGGAGATATTGCCTTTATTGACGCCGAGTATCAGACCGAAGCTGGGAGATGGTCTCCTCTTTCGATTCTGGCGAGATGACGGGACGAGAGAGGGCACTTTGGAGGGCTGATATCCACGCATGTTTCCTTTAGCGGTTATGAAGGACGCCACTCTCTCACAAATAGCAGATGCGAGAACATGGGCACCACTCTTTTTGGCCGATCTCTTCGACCAGCATTCGGAGGAATTCTTAAGTTTGTTGGCGGAGCTTCCACCATGAGGTCGGCGTTGGTAAACATGGGGAAAGAAAGTAGGTGTAATATGTGGTGGTGGAGGTGGTGGTGGAGGAAGTGGTGGTGGATGAGGAGGTGGTGCTGGTGATGATGATGGTGTTGTAGAGATCGGAGGTAATGGCGTCAGTGTTCAGGAAATCAGCCGAATATTCCGTATACTCGGTCGCATACTCATACTTGGAAGCCTTGGCGCTCTGAGTATGACCAAATCAACATCTAGGCGGATCAGGCCGCATACTTGGCCGAGTATACCGTATATGATTTTGAAATAAACATTTTCTAAAACCCTAACCTAAACTCGGACACCTGACTTAACGCTCTTTCAATTGACATTTTTGCTCATTTGACTCTATATTACTTTTTATTCCAATAGTTTTGTTCCTTGTACCTTCAATTCTTTATTATTATAATCAAGAGATATAACATTTAGATGATATTAACATGATATTAAAATATTATTTATATTTTTAATAATAAAAATACCAAATCGCATAAAACCGCATACTTCCCGCATAATCTCCTGCATACCGCATACTCTCTTTGCACTGACCCCTCCGACTGAATACCGCCTTCCTGAACATTTAAAGACATGTAGACCTCTTCCCCTTCCTCTGAAGGAATGAGCTTGTCACCTGTAGAAGAGAAATACATAATAGTCTCAAAAAGGTAACATCTGCACTAACGTAGTACCTTCATCAGACATGGTCGGAACAACGATATCCCTTTTAGGTCTTGAAGTACCCAACAAACACACATATGATGAACAAGAGTCACCGGACCAAAGACACGAGGCGTGAGTGAGAAAAGATCGTCTCGGAAAATGCAATCAAGAATAGGATCTTTTACCCTAGAACCGAAGAGGGCATACGATTTATCAGGTAACAAGTAGTTAGACCCGCATCCCCCCTGTACGAATGAGGAGCACGGCTCTGAATCAAAAGAGTCCTGGTAACATCTAAAAGATGACAATGTTTTCGTTCAGCCGCCCCATTCTATTGGCATGTATACACACAAGATGTCTTATGCACAATACCATGGGACTTAAGAAACTGGGAAAGCTGAGTATTGCGAAGTTCAAGGGCATTGTCTGAACGTATAAACTTGACTTTTGCTGAAAAAATGTTCCTTATTTCATTAATAAAAGACTGAATAACATGACCCGCATCAGACTTGTTTTTAAGATGAAAAATCCAAGATAATCTTGAAAGCTCATCAACTGCAACAAGATAAAATCTATACCTCTGATGATCTGGGACACGACTGGGACCCCGAATATCAAAATGAATTAACTCAAACAGACTATGAGTCTATGACTACTCCGACCCTGACGACTCTGGAAAGTGGACTGATGATGCTTTCCAAGCTGGTAGGCCTCACAATGAAAAGTAGAGCGAGGAGAAATCTGTGGAAGAACGTGACACAAATTTTGCATAGGAAGATGACTAAATCGAAGATGCCACATATAGGGAGACGTAGATCCGATGCGAAGAGAAGAGGCACCAGCATAAGGATATTGCACTAGTTTGTAGAGACCTCTTTGCTCACAGCTAGATCCAATCACCCTACCCATGAGAATGTCCTGAAACACAAGAGCTGATGGATCAAATATGGCACGATAGTGTAAATCCTTGGTGATTTGACTAATTGATAGTAAATTCATAGAAAACTCAAGAGCGTAAAGAACATCCTGAAGCCACATTGCGGGAGTTAACTGCACCTCCCCCTGACTAGTAATGGGAGAGTGTGTCTCATATGTTATCACACAGATCGTCCGGGCCGGGTTGGACTGAAAGCACTAAACTGATCTCTATCATCATAGAGATGATGGGATGCTCCTGAATCCATGATCCATTTTGACAGATCTGCCTTGTAACAACTAGTAAAAGCATATGCTATAGCTGATGTAGATACTGATGCAGAGGCAGCTACCTCTGAGGATCGTAAAGGAGAGCTAGTTGACCCATGAGTAGGCATAATCTCCCTGAGCCTCGCCACAAGTTCGTCAAATCTCTGATCAGATGCAGGTGAAGAACTGCCAACATGCTGGATCTGCCCTGCCACATATACTGAAGCTGGGAACCCATGCTTGTAATAGTATGTTTCCTCAGAGTAAGTACACGGCTGACGAGGGGGGCGAGTACCCCCACCCCTACCACGGCCACCTCGACCACGATACTGTGTAGGGCTCCCCCTACCACGAGATGCTGCCATGGCTGAAGACGTCTGAGACAGTTGAGTACCTCCAGAAGATATGAAGAGCCCACTCAACCTGCGGTATGCCTCCTCCATTAGAGATATGGTGGCATCAGTAAGAACCTGTGCTCTGGCTGCATCATACTCAGAGTCGAGTGCCACTAGAAAAACTCTGGTCATCACCGAATCCCTATATGCCTTGAGTCGCTCTGGTGTAGCCGTCAAGGGCATGTAACCATGTAATTTTTCAAACATACCACTTAGAGAGATGTAAAGGGTATAGATAGGACGACCATTCTGCTTCGACGTGAAGATATTGTGCTGAAATTGCAGAATCTTCGACTCGTTCTTCGACGGAGAATATGTAGCGGCGAGAATGTCCCACATAGTCTTCGTCGTGGGCCGACTCAAAATGTCATTGAATATCTCCATGGATACCGTTCCAGAAAGCCATACACGTGCATAAGCGTCGTCTTCCTCCCATGAGGTGTTAAACCCAATCTTGTCAACATGCTCCTTTTGTGTGAGGATATGTTTTTGCCATTACATTGCATTATACTCATGAACTGCATGGCCCACAATTTATAGTTCGTTCCATCCATCTTCATAATGGGTGTTGGACCTTGGAAGGCACCCAGGGATGGAATATATGCTTTGTTGTCTGACATGACGACAACGTTCTCTAAGACTGGGGTTGCAAACTGAAATAACAATTTCTACACTGACATATAGAAAGATGGTTGTGGATGTAGACTCATACCACAACCTCTTCCATCCACGTGAGGCTTCTTTAGGTGTCTAGGATTGGCTTTAGAGGATCAGAAACAAAACCCTAGGAACCAAATCAGATCTCCTTGTTTACGATCGGCACGAAAAAGGAGGGGTGGCAGCCGACAACGGTGGCTGCGGCTAGAACCGCTGTCTCTGCTCGCCGCCGCCGGCGGTTGGCTGCAGCCATTGCTATTGCTTGCGGGCGGCTGCGGGCGGCGGTAGCCGCTGCCACTGGTGCCGGCGACGGGTGGCAAGCATACACACGAGGAAGGCGCTAGGGGGTTTGGTGTGGTGGGGATCTAGGGCATAGGCTCTGGTCTAGGACCGTTGCTCTAATAACATGTGAAAGGATTGAAAGAATGAAAAGTTGTATTCCTCATAGCCCTAGAGCTCTCTTATATTGGAGAAAAGCTCTAAGGGAAAATTACAAAAATAGACTGGAGAAATAGAAAAACATAAATAAAGACGTAGATATATAAATATGTCAACAATTTATATAATTTTCATGTAAATGATTGTTGTGAGATCAGTAACAGTTGAATTGTAGCCAATAATTTAGATATGTGGTATTACCTTGTAATAAATTTAGTAATTCATGGACATTACTCAAGTAAGTAATTAACATGGAATCGGTAATATATTCTCCTTACATAACTCAAAACAAAATGCTTATGTTGTTAACTGTAAGACTAACAACACTAATATGAAAAAATAATGTTAGTAATTGAAATTAAAGAATTTGTAACTATTAGAGTATTTGTCACATATATAGATGGGTAATTGGACCCCTCTGCATCCATAATTTTAGTCCCACATCTAATGTGAGTGGCACTTGGTATTAGTGGTGGGGCTATATAAGAAGCCCCACACCACCTATAACAGATGAGAGAAAGCAATATAGAATACATATCCCTTAGAGGCCTTCTCCCATAGTTTCATCCAACTCCTCGCAGAGTAAGGTTCCACGCAAAATCTCAGTGTTCTTCATTGTTCTTTATTTCTTTATCTCTAATACGCTTCCGCACTATCTTTTTCTACATGGTATCAGAGTTTATTTCTACATGGTATCAAAGTGAGTTCTATTCTGGTGTTCATGTTTGAAGATTTATTTTTATGTTCATGTTTGTGACTGCTCAAGATTCAAGGAAAATTCTAGGGTTATTTTTTGAAACCCTAATTCTGCATGAGTTGGTGATATGTTCAAACGGCATCGAGCATCTTATTCACGACGTCTGGAGATCTATCATCATCGAGTTCAAAGAAAAATTGGGGAATCTAGAACCCTAATTTCATCAACTCTAGATCTCATAGTTTTGGTCATATTCATATTATGCTTCGTCATGTTATGCGCTCTTGAAGCAGAATGACTAGCAATCATCCCATCCAGTGGCCACCTCCAGCATGAATTCAAGCCCCTTATGAAGATCTTTGCTTTAATGGGTTGATGTATTCTTCGTAGCGAGATGCCCTTTGCGTGCACAAAAAAAGGAATAAGAAGTAGTATGGGGCTTTGGCCTCAAGCCCATGCACGATCTCGTTCTCTCAAGGAAGATGGTTCCATAACCCCACAATTCTTTAGTGGCAGTTCTCCAGCTGCAGTTCTCCAGCGCACCTCCACCGGAAGCAAGGTTCCGTCTCCCAGTTGCACCTATTCCACCACGGCAGGCCTCTAGGCTGCACTTCGAGCCCCATGCGCAGTTCTCTCCAACGTCGATGCTCTTTTATTGCAGTCAATTGTTCCAGTTCAGAGATACACGACGTTGCATGATGGGTTTCCCTCAGTGGGAACCCTATTTTTAATATGAAGAGTATGGAAGGTCGTATCGCGATATATTAGTAATATATCGATATCGGCAGGTGATCGATATATCATCGATATGGTCGATATTTGGCTTTGGAAGGCCATTTTCTTCACGAAATCGGATTGATATCTATGATATGGCATCGATACATCGTTGATATATCGACGATGTAATTCGACCCTTTTCCACATCAACAAGTTTAGTTCCACACCTACTATGAGTGGGACCTGATCTTAGTGGTGGGGTTATGTAATAAGCTCCATACCACCTGTAACAAATGAGAGAAAGCAATACATAATACCTGGCCCTTAGAGGCATTCTCCCATGGTTTCATCCCTTTTCTTACCGAGTAGGGTTCTACGTAAAATCTAGGTTTTTTCCTTGTTCTTTATTTCTTTATCTCTGATTTGCTTCCACATTATCGTTTTCTACATGGTATCAGGGTGTATTTCTACAGTAACTATAAGTCTAAAAACATTAATATTATTGACTTAATATATGAAACTTATGCCACATAATCGGTAGTATGTATATAGTTTTCAGGTAATGATCAAGAATTCTAGAATAATCTTAAGTAATTCATGAGCATTACTTGAGTAACCAATTAACATAGAATCTATAGTATATTTTCCTTATTTATGATCAATATAGAAGTAGTAATTTGAAAAAAAGAGACACCAAATATATGCAGATAAAGAAAAACAAATGAGATTATAAAAAAGAATGCTTCGTTGACATGACAATTGCAGATTAAATGGAATGCTTCTTTGTAAGCTAATTGAATTAGTTAAAAATGATAATAGAATCCGAAAATTACCATATGCCCAAAATGAGTGCTTATTACATATTCATTGGGTTAAGGCCCCACTGGATAAAATCTCTCTCTATGTGTGTGTGACAGAATCTTTTGATGAGATGCTACCTTTTTTGCTCTTAAAAAAGCCTTTGATCTCGCTGATCAATTACCATCCTATGGATATGATTAAAACCATTTATTTTTCATGATATATAGGGGTGTCTATCAAATTCGAACAACTAGAATCAAGCTTAGCTCGAGCTCGTTCAAGCTCAAATGAGTTGGTTGAGGCAAGCCACTTTAACAAGTCGACTCTAATTCGAGGCTTGAACGAGTTCTGAACTTGAGTCGACTCGGAAATGGAACACTCAAATCGAGTTATCGAGTCGAGCTACTTAACGAGTCCTGCTCTCAAGTCGAGCAGAGCTCGGCTTCACAATTTTATCGAGCTAGAAGTTTGGCACGAATTCAGCTTATTTGTTCACCTAGGCAGGCTAGTGAGCCAAGTAATAATCTGAGCTCGAGCCAAATCTATTGAGCTTGAGCTTTCTTGACACCTGTGATGATATATCATGATATTTGATTGCATATCTCTGCTTTCCTTTGTTGTATTCTATTTTTGATGTTAGGTAAGTATTTATAACCTGCCAGTTAATCAGTATGTAATGCAGTACTATTCAGTAACCATCACTGCAAACTTTGGAATCATCTTTAGGACATTTTCGAGGAAGTCTCATCTGGTGGAATTTTTTTCCATGCATATGAATTTTGGAAAAATATACTTTTATCACTCTTGGGAAAATTTTGTGGAATATATTGAAATAGTGCAACACCACAGCATGTGCCAAGTCTTGAATCAGAGATGTCATGACCTTATGAGACCTACTCACAGTCCAGTAGGTTGGGAATTGATTTAGTTGTTGCTTTCTTTCCCTATGAAGTTGTCAACCTTATTTAAAAGTGGGGGATTGTTCTTGTTGGAGTTTCCATGGGGATCATCAAATTTTACTCATTTTTACTTTATTGCCTTTAATACTATTTGAGAATGCAAATGTCACCTTTGTAGGTTGGTTCCACCCCTGACTTGGTGGTGGCGTACATTGACTTCTTTCTTGGTGGCGATGAGAAGCATTTAGTTGTAACTTCTACCCTATCTCAAAGATTTCCCATGTGTATCATATTTGGTGGTGATGGAAGCTATATGATACCATACCAACTTCAAAATGATACATTGCTGAGCAATCTTATTGGCCTGGTATTACACATGGGTCAAAATTTTTCTTCAATCAAATTGTCTGGTATTTTTATGATTTTCGGTAATCTAATGGGTCAATTATACGTTCTTGATGCAGTTGGTCCCTCCATCTACTTGGAATAGATTCACGGCTGGATTAAATGCTCAGTTGAGAACAGTTAGGCAGGGAACAATCCGTTCTGGATTACGCCATATAATTTCATGGCTTAACAGCCATGGAAATTTTCAACTTGAGCAATATGGTGTAAGAGTTGAAATGGGTTGGTTTCAAGCGACTGCTTCTGGCTATTACCAGTTAGGTATTTTGGTGTGCATTTCTGAACATCTTACTCATCGTTCCGGCATTCTTGATACAAGCAGTACTGAAAGGACGAGGTATTTAAAACTTCATTGTTCAATGTGGATATGTATTTATTTGTGATATTTCTAATATACGAAAGTTATATGAATACTTCATGATGCTAACATCTTCATGTTTACACTTTTGTTTCGCAAAAAATAACTCTCCCTAAATTTTCAGGAGAAATGCTGTAGCCTTTAATAAAGGTGCAAATGTAATTCAGCAGAATCAACCTTGTGTTAATATAGCGGTCGCTCGTAAAAGAGTAACAGAGGGGGTTAATGGAGGAAAAATCGATGAAATAGCATTGAAATCCTTGGATTACAGAAGAGATTACCTATTTCCATTTTCTCTTTTGCTGAGGAATAGAAAACCAGTCGGTCTCCAGGTATCTGATTAAAGTTTTATTTTGGATGGGACCAGCTGATTGATATTTTTACATTTTCAACTCCATCGACAGGAAACAATGCAGCTGCTTATTGCATTTGTGCTTCTGGCCGACTTCACAATCACTCTTTTGATGCTGCTCCAATTTTACTGGATTTCTCTAGTGACTTTCTTTGCTGTCTTGCTTATTCTTCCATTATCCCTGCTTTCTACCTTCCCTGCTGGCCTTAATGCTCTTTTCAGCCGAGGTCATAAAGGATCCTCTCTTGCTCGTATATATGCACTGTGGAACATGACATCATTGTCAAATATAGTAAGTTTAAGTATTAATATCTTTTGTCTAGATGAATGCTAATTCAAAATGTTTTTGGCCACTTCTCAATTGTAGTCCAGAAGGTCCTTAATGTGGTAGCACATTCTGTGCTATCATTTGGTAGCTTTCTATGTCGTAATATAGAAGATTTTCATTTCATATCTATGGTAATCGTTATGGCTCAATGAAGAAAATGCATGTGGTTACATGCCTAAGAAAATGCAGGTTTAGATTCCTTCCTTGCGTGATTTTTTAATGTCTTGCTAAGGGTAATTCTTGCTTTTTTAAAAAAAAATTAAGAGTAGAGAGTGGTCCACTCTAGATAGGTGGACGCCCAAAATGTCCATTTATAATAACCTTAAAATTTCGATATGGTTCAGCTAAGATTTACATAAAAATCGTTCATGTGCCAAAATATTCTCTATATAGTGCATCCTGATCCATTTCGACTAAGAAGTTGCTTTCATCAAGTACAGCTCCTCCACTGATACAACACTAATACCGGAAGAGGGGATTTCACACGTAATCGCACCATAATTTAACCAACAACGACAAAGTCTTTTCCTACATTAAGTGATTCTTTGCCAACATTCAGATCTATCTTGGATCCAAAAACCAAGATCCTTTCGTATTGTCCCATTCCAACACTTCTTGGGCCTTCCTCGCCCTCTCTTAACCAGCTCAACATCCCAAAACTTGCATCTCCTAATTGGTGCATCGGTTGACCTCCTTTGCAAATGGTCGAACCACTTTAAATGGTTTTCTCGCATCTTATCATCGATTGGAGTTGCACCAACTTTCCTTCTGATTGCATCATTCCGAATCCGATCTTTATGTATGTGTCCACACATCCACCTTAGTATTTTCATTTCTGCTACGGTCATTCTCTGCACATGTCTATGGTTCACATGCTAACATTTAGATCTACAAAGCATATCAGATCTCACGGTTGCTTTGTAAAATTTTCATTTGATTTCAAAGGTATTTTCTTATCACAGAGAACAATAGAGGCTATCTCAGCCATAGTCGATCCCAAGTCTGGCTAAATTAAGGAGATAGCTGACAACCAGCGCAAAAGAGATGAATTCTTAAATAGTGTTCTTTTAAGAACACTATTTAGGAATTTATCTCGAAACTGTTCGAATAAATTCCTAAATAGCGTTCTTTTAATTACACTATTTAGGAATTTATCTCGAATTCATTTGGATCTTTTAATCATGAATTTAAGCGAACATTAGATTTTGTTGGGGTGTTTCCTACTTGCGATGCGTTGCATCGCCCGAATGCAATAAGAAGTTGACAAGGGCCACTACATCGTTGCTCGGATGTAGTTCAAAATTTGCAAGGGTTCTTGCATGAGGAACGCATGCGAGTAAATAAGCTAGTTCCGTTACATCGTTGCTCGGATGCAGTCCAAAATTTGCAAGGGTTCTCGTATGATGAATGCATGCGGGTAAAGAAGTTAGTCCAAAAGAGCTTGCAAAGAAAGTTGTGGATAGGTAGTTGGAATATTCGCACTTTGAATGGCAAATCGATGGAGATAGTTGATGTGATAGAAAGAAGGAAGATTCAGATATTATGTCTACAAGAGACAAAATGGGTTGCAGAGAAAGCAAAGGAGATCGAGAATACATGCTTTAAACTTTAGTATTCAGGTAAGATAAGGGCAGAAATGGTGTTGGAATGGTTGTTCATAAGGATTTGAAGGATTGTGTGGTTGAGGTGTAAAGATATGGAGATTGGATTATTTTGTTAAAAGTGGTGCTCGAAGAAGAAATTTTGAATATCATGTCAGTTTATGCACCACAAATTGGTTTAGATGATAGGATTAAACAAGCTTTTTGGGAGGATTTATATAAGATTATGCAAGGAATCCCACAAAGAGAGATGATTTGCCTATCTGGAGATCTTAATGGACACGTGGGAAAAGGATGCTTCAGGGTATGCTAGTGTTCATGGAAAATATGGCTTCGGGATAGAAATGAAGAGGGAAAACTCTTTCTGGATCTTGTAACAGCTTATGATCTTTTTATTGCAAATACTCTCTTCAAGAAGAGGGAGGAGCATTTAAGTACTTATAAGAGTGGCTCAACTAGAACACAGAAAGACTACTTTGCGTTGAGAAGAAGATATCGGTTGTGTTGCAAAGTCTGCAAAGTAATCCCAGAGAGAGCCTGACCACCCAACATCGCTTGTTAGTCACGATGTGCAAATAAAAGGACTAGTAAAGAAAAGGAGAGTTTCCAAGATTACTAGAATTAGATTGGTGGGATCTTCAATTGAAGCAATCAAGCTTCAGGGAGAAGGTTTTAAAGACTTATCTTGGGATTGTAGTGGAAATGCTAATGAGATGTCGGAGGCGGTAGCAACTTGTATCCGAAGGGTAGCCAAAGAGATGCTAGGCGAGTTAAAGGGCGGAGCTTCAGGTCAAAAAGAGGCTTGGTATTGGAGGGGAGAATGCAAGAGAAGCTCGAAATTAAAAGAGCTTGATTTAATGCTGTCTAAGGATAGAACGGATGAAACTGTCACAAACTACAAAATAGCTAAGAAGGAAGCAAAGAAGGCAGTAACTGAAGCTAACTCAAAAGCTTATGAAGTTTTATACAAAAATCTCGATTTTAAGGAGGGTCATAAGGATATATTCATGATGGCTAAAGCAAGAGAACGAAAGACCAAAGATCTTTCTCAAGTGAGATGCATTAAGGATGAGGAAGGTCACATGCTTGTTACTCAGAATGATATACAGACTAGATGGAAGCAATACTTCCATGAACTTTTCAATGGGGAAGGAAATAGAGAGGTTACTTTGAGAAATCTAGCTAGTAGTGAAAGTTACTTGAATCGTGCAAACTACATACGAATATAAAGGATGGAAGTAGAGGAGACTTTGAAGGTTGTGAGACATAGGAAAGGTGTAGGACCTGATGACATTCCTGTAGAAGTTTGGATAGTTTTAGGTGAGTGTGTTTTGACTTGGCTTACAAATTTATTCAATGTTATTTGGCGAAGCAAGAAAATACCTGAAGAATGGAGGAGAAGCATCATAGTGCCTCTTTGTAGGAACAAAGGAGACACCCAAAATTGTTCAAATTACAGAGGTATCAAGATGGTTGATGAGTCACACTATGAAATTTTGGGAATGTGTGATCGAAAGAAGGTTGAGGCAAGTTTCCAAAGTAAAAGAAAATCAATTCGGATTCATGCCAGGTTGCTCAACTATTGAAGTCATCCACTTCCTGAGGGGAACAATGGAGATTTACAGAGTTAAAAGGAAGAACATCCATATGATTTTTATTGATTTAGAGAAAGCTTATAATTCTGTTCCACGGGAGATATTGTGGAGAGTTTTCGAGAAGAGAGAAGTACCTATCATATATATTAACCTCATAAAAATTAAATATGATAGGGCTTCATCTTGTGTAAGGATACATTCTGGGAAGACTGGCTATTTCGACATCAACACCGGTCTGCATCAAGGTTCAACTTTGAGTCCATTCCTTTTTACTTTGATTATGGACGAGTTGACAAGTCACATTCAGGATGAGATACCTTGGTGTATGTTATTCGTTGATGATATTGTGTTGATTGATGAGACTAGAGATGTGGTAAATGAGAACTTGAGGTCTAGAGACATGCTTTGGAGACTAAAGGATTTCGTATAAGTAGGACTAGGATTGAATATACATAGTGTACTTTTGTTGGAAACAATGGTGATGGAATCAATGTTAAGATTGGTGATGATAACATCCAGAAGAGAGTTTCTTTTAGATACTTGGGATCTATTTTGCAACATGATAGAGAAAATGATGGAGATGTTACAAATAGAATAAATGCAGTTTGGCTTAAGTGGAGAGGAGACTCTATTGTTCTCTGTGATAAGAAAATTCCTTTGAAAATCAAAGGATAGTTTTACAAAGCAGTTGTAAGACCTGTTATGCTCTATGGATCTGAATGTTGACCTGTGAACCATAGACATGTGCAGAGAATGGCAGTAGCAGAAGTGAAAATGCTAAGGTGGATGTGTGGACATACATGTAAAGATCGGATTCAGAATGATGTCATCAGAATGAAAGTTGGTGTAGCTCCGATCGAAGATAAGATGCGAGAAAATCTCTTAAGGTGGTTCGGTCATTTGCAAAGGAGGTTAGCTGATGCACCTGTGAGGAGGTGTGAGTTTTAAGATGTTGAACCGGCTAAAAGCGGGTGTGGAAAGCTCAAGAAGTGTTGGAATGAGATTATATGAAGGGGTCTTAGTTTTTTTGGTTCTAAGCTCGGGAATGACCCAAGGTAGATCTGAATGGAGTCTAAATATCCATGTAGTCGACCCTACTTAAAGTGGGAAAAGGCTTTGTTGTTGTTTTGTCGAGAACAATAGAGGCTCCTCTCCACTTTAGCCACCCTGCATTTATTCTATTAATAACATCTCCATCAATTTCCCCATAATGTTGCAAAATAGATCTCAGGTGTCTAAAATAATCTCTTTCTGAATATTGTTGTCACCAATCTTCTGCTCGATTCATTCATCATTGCTTCCATCAAAAGTGCATTCCATATATTAAGTCTTAACCCTACTTATATGAAATCCTTTAGTCTACAATGCATGTCTCCCGACCTCAAGCTTCTCATTTACTCCATATCCGGTCTCATTACTCAACACAATGTCATCAGTGAATAACATACACAGGGTATCTCATCTTGAACATGACTTGTCAACTCATCCATTATCAAAGTACAGAGGAATGGACTCAAAGTTGAACCTTGATGCAGACCAATGTTATGTCAAAAGTCAATCTTCCTTGACTGGATCCTTATACAAGATGAAGCCCTATCATACATATCCTATAGGACATGTACTTGTCTCTTCTCCAAAACTCCCCACAATGTCTCCTGTGGATCAGAATCATAAGCCTTCTCCAACTCAATAAAAGTCATATGGAGGTTTTTCCTTTTAGTTCTATAAATCTCCATAAAATAATACATGAAATAAAAACATGTTCAACCTTAACAAAATATGTATGAGGTAGACAAAACGATCTTACGGGTCTTGGATATGCGAGAGCAATTCGTCGACTGTCTAAGGTAGTATTTATTCTTCTCGCACAATGAATGGAGTTGAACTTAATTGATATACTCTCTTTGGCACTTAGAATGTAGTTCTAGATAGTTGGTGGATGCTAATACATAATGGGTTGCATTATTCAACATTAATAAACGTCGTTACGTTGCTACATAGGAGTACCCATGAGAGAATTAGATTATTATTTTATATTGTACTAAGCCTTCTCCCACTATAAGTAGGGTCGACTACATGGATTCTTGCTCAAATCCATGTCGAAAGATTCGACTATTTTTTACGCTGACCGTCGACTACCTAACACAACCCCTGCAAGAGTGGGATTTAAACCCTGGTCTTTTGTGTGGTAGACACATTGTACTACCACTAGACCATTAAGTGGGTACCCATGAGAGATTAGATGATTGGAAAATTTTCATTCGGCTGATAGGCTAACCAAGGGATGCTTATGGTCAAGAGAATGTTGAATTGACCATTCAATAGGATCAGTCGGCTGATAAAGATCATTAGTCAACTGGACACCATCGACTGGAAGTCCAGTCAATCAACTAATTGGTTTTGCGAACTGATTTAAGATGGAGTTAAATGTTTTGCATATACATGACGTCTACAATGCATCTCTCTAATAAATTAAAACACTCAGAACTCGTCGTGGTCTTCATTTTATCTTTGACAATACATGTTGATGTGGCTTCTCCATCAACGTGATCAAAACATTTAGCTTCAACTTCATCAATTCATCTTTTTTCATTGATGCATGTTGGAATACAAGCTAATACAAGAAGAATATTTTGTCATCATTAAACCAATGCATGTATCCGTGCGTGTCACAAGCAATTGAGCCTTTTTTAATTGGGTTTGATCTGATCCCTACAAAGATCCCGTTGTGATGACAATATCTCTCCTAGGTTTTTGGGTAGGGTTGCGTCCATCATTTTGGAAGGTGGTGCATTGATATGAGGCTACCAAAATGTGTCTTAAGTCATACGCCTCATGCTTCCTTCTTGACACGTACCCACTGCCCGACGAGTCAGGGCCAAGTGGCAAGGCATTGATGATTTTTGAGTTGCCCATGTTTAAGCTAAAGTGCCTTAATGATTAAACTAAAGCCTTCCACCTGACAATCTCTCCTCAAACTCCTTTTCTTCTTTCCTCGAATGCATCCCAATGATTTCACGAATGTCGTAGTGTCTAGAACTACCTCCACTGAGCCACCTCCAGCTTCTTTGACTCCACTTTGCATCATTAATTGACATTGCCTCCTACTCCAACCTGCATATGTGATTTGTTTTCTAAGGTTTTAATTGTTAGATTTTGCATCATTTATAAATAGTGAAAAGTTTTTAGTATCAAATGAATTATTATTTGTTAATTTGTTATGAAACTATGTGTATGTGAATGTGTTATGGATAGGTTCACATAGATTAGTAAGCAAAAAACAATTATGGCACAAGAGTTACGTGGTTCACTGTTAACTGAGAGACATCCTCGACGTCAACTGTGGAACTCTCCCAGAGCAGTGAGATCCAGTTTCAGTCGAACTCCGCTCGTACGTGTTGGGGGAGGTCACAAAACGAGTTATGCAATGTGCTAGCCTGAACAACCTTGTTATGATTCAAGGTCTGTTAACAATACCAATATTAATATATTATTATACTAGCTAGGCTTGATATCGAACTGCATGAGTTGTATATATTGAATTAATTATTGGAATCTATAGAGATATTTTTAGGGATTTTTACCTGCTAGACCCTATAATCTTTGTCAATAACCTCCACGACCTTTGAAACATCGTAATTCCTCCCTCACCCCCGTAAACTTGCTCCGTCTTACCCCCACGAACCCTACCGTTAAATTAACACATCTAGAGTTAACTTCCTAAGGTTAAAAATGAGTTAATCTAACCAATTCATGATCGGACGGTTAGAATTAACCAAAAACAATAATCCTCCTACTGCAGCACTGAGATGAGGCTCGAGTAGAGGAGGTTGACGGTACGGTGGACGGGGTCGGAGGAGGCCTGCGCCGAAAATCTGGGGGTGGGACGAGGCGGCCGGGGGGGCTTCGCAGGTGAGGAGGCGGGGGGCTTCAAGGGACGGGGAGGGGGCTTCGCACGGGGAGGGGGGCTACACAGGTGTGGAGGCAGGGGGCTTCGCAGATGAGGAGGCGTGGGGCTTCAGGGGACGAGGCGGCGGGGGGGCTTCAGGGGAGGAGGTGGATGGGGGGGCTTCGCAGGGGTCCTGGGGGGCTACGCATGTGAGGAGGCGGGGGGCCTTCAGGGGACGAGAGCAGCGGCGTGGGGGCGGGGGGGTCGCAAGAGACGACGCGGGGGTCGGGGGGGAGCAGCGACGGGGGTGGGGGGGAGTCGCAGGGGATGAGGGTAAGCAGCGACAAGGGGGGGTTCGTAGGAGGCGGGGTGTCGGGGGGGGGGGGGCTCCGAGCGGCAGCGGGGTGTCGAGCGAGCATGGGAGGTCGACCGCCGTGGGGGGTGTGGGCCTTCGGGTGGCGGCGGGTCGGCTCCAGTTGGAGGTAGAGGGTGGGAGGGAGTGTCACTTAAAGTAATTTTGATAAAAAATGGGTATCATGTAAAGAAGATAACAGAATCCGGTTAGTCTTAACGGTTAATTGGACGTGGGTTAACCACAGGGTCTTTACGGTAAAGGTTAACAACTTTACGGGGGTGAGGGAGGAATTACGATGTTTCAAAGGTCGTAGAGGTCATTGACAAAGATTATAGGGTATGTCGGGTAAAAATCCCATATTTTTATGTCTTATGTATTGTTTCTCTATTTATCTTTTCTTATGTTTGTCCTATATAGTTTACCCAAAGGTCTCTCCCCTCTATAAGAGAGCCTAGGGTTCACAGGATAAACAACTCGTTCATTTTCCTTAACTTGGTATCAGAGTGGCGGTCCTAAGCCGGAGCTCTAGTACACGAGAAAAAAAACCCTAGCCCCCTCACCTTTAATCTCCAGTGGCGGTGCAACCCCTCCCCTCTTCCTCGGCGACGGTGGCAACGCATCCCACCATCTCCCTCTCTCTTTCTCGACAGCGACGGCGATACAACCCACTGCCCTTCCCCTTCGGCGGCGGCGCGCAGGCCGACTACCCACTCTATTTTGAATAATTTGTACCTTTGTTTGATAAGACTTATCTGGCTCTTTTTCACCTTTACTTGTACCTTTGTAGGTGACGCTTAACTTATTCCATATCTCGTAAGTTGTCTTGCTTGTAGATACCATGTTGAACTCTTCTTTGGTGATAGCACAGAAGATGTCATCCACACCTTTTGATTTGTGAGTAGCATTCTTCTTTTCTACATCAGATATAAGAACAACCTCTATAGGTTTGGGCCAAGTGTACTTGAACTCAATTATATTTCATACATCATAATCAATGGATTCGAGGAATATTTACATGACCTTCCCACAGTCATATTTTCTGGATAAAACATGAAAATGTAGTCTTTCGTACCAAGTTTATCCTCGAGTCCTGGCTTCTGTAAGGTAACCCTAGTATTTCCCCAATTTCTTAAGATATAGACTGGGGAGAAATTTTCAAGGGTTAAAAATACTAGTTAGAAATTTGCCTTGTGACAGACAAATCTTTTCAATATGGATTTAAGCAAACATTTAGATTTCGTTGGGGCATTCCCTACTAGTGACGTGTTGCATCACTCGAATGCAATGTGAAGATGACAAGGGTCGCTTCATCGCTGCCTGGATGTAGTTCAAAATTTACAAGAGTTCTCGCATAAGTAACACGTGTGAGTAAATAAGCTAGTTTTGATGAATCGATGCCCAGATGCAGTCCAAAATGTTCAAGGGTTCTTGCATGATGGACACATGCGAGTAAAGAAGTTAGTCCAAAAGATGTTGCAAAAGATGTTGCGGATAGATAGTTAGAATATTAGCACTTTGACTGGCAAATCGATGGAGATAGTAGATATAATGGAAAGAAGGAAGATTCAGATACTATGTAGGTTGGAGAAAAAACAAGGGAGATCGAGAAGACATGCTTTAAGTTATGGTATTCAGGTAAAGAGAGGGATAGAAATGGCGTTGGAGTGGTTCTTCATAAGGATTTGAATGATAGTGTGATTGATATGGAAAGATTTGGGAATTGAATTATTTTGCTAAAATTGGTGCTAGAAGTTATAAATATAATCTCAGTTTATGCGACACAAGCTCTTTTGGGAGGGTTTGGATAAGATTATGCAACGAATACCACAAAGAGAGATGATTTACCTAAGTGAAGATCTTAATGGACATGTGGGAAATGATGCTTTAGGGTATGCTAGTGTTTATGGAGGCCATGGCTTCGGGGATAGATATGAAGAAGAAAAAGCCATCTTGATTTTGTAATGGTCTATGACCTTTTCATACTAAACGCTCTCTTCAAGAAGATGGAGGAGCATTTAATTATTTATAAGAGTGATCGACTAAAATACAGATAGATTACTTTGCGATGAGAAGAGATTGGTCATGTTGCAGAGACTACAAAGTAATCGCAGGAGAGAGCTTAACATCTCAACATTGCTTGATAGTCATGGATGTGCAAATAAAAGGGTTGGCAAAGAGGAGGATGGCTCCCAAAATCATTTAAAACTAAATGGTGGAATCTTCAATTGAAGCAATCAAGCTTCAAGGAGAAGGTTTTAGAAGACTTACTTCGGGATTATAATGGAAGTGCAAACAAGATGCGGGAGGTAGTAGCATCTTGTATTCGAATGGTAGCCAAAGAGATGCTAGGCGAGTCTAAGGGAGGAATTCCTGGTCAAAAGGAGGCTTGGTGGTGGAGTAAAACTGTAAAAGGGTGCAAGAGAAGCTTAACATTAAAGAGCTTGCTTTAAAGCTATGTATAAGGATAGAATAGAGGAAACTGTAGCAAACTGCAAAATAGCGAAGAAGGAAACAAAAAAGGCTACAAGTGAAGCCAAATCGAAAGCTTATAAGTTTTGTACAAATAGCTTGACTCAAAGAAGAGCCAGAAGAATATATTCAAATTGGCTAAAGCAAGAGAAAGAACGGCCAAAGATCTTTCTCAATTGAGATGTATCAAGGATGATGGACATGTGCTTGTTTCTGAAAAGGATATAAAGACTAGATGGAAGCGACATTTCTATAAACTTTTCATTGGAGAAGGGAATAAAGAGGTTACTTTGGGAGATCTTGCTGGTAATGAATGTTACCTGAATCATGCAAGCTATAGACGAATATGAAGGAATGAAGTAGAGGAGGCTTTAAAGGTTATGAAACTTGAGAAAGGGGTTGGACCTGATGACATTCCTATAAAAGTTTGGAGAGTTTTAGGTGAATGGGGTTTGACTTAGCTCACAAATTTATTCAATGTTATCTGGCGAAGCAAGAAAATATCTGAAGAGTGGAGGAGAAGCATTGTGGTACCTCTTTATAAGAATAAAGGTGATGGGTCATACGATCATAATTTGGGATTGTGATGAAAAGAAGGTTGAGGCATTTTCCGAAGTAATTGAAAACCAATTTGGATTCATGATAGGTTGCTCAACTATTGAAGCTATCCATTTGTTGAGGAGAACAATGGAGATTTATAGAGCTAAAAAGAAGAAACTTCATATGATTTTTATTGTTTTGGAGAAGACTTATGATTCAGTCCTAAGGGAACTTTTTGGAGACGAGACATCTAGATGTCCTATACATTAATCTTATAATGGATATGTATGATGGGGTTGCATCTCTTGTAAGGATCCAGTCTTGGAAGAATAACTGTTAGAAAATAGGAAGCGGAAGCGAAAACATGGAAAAGATAATAAAATATGAACACAGCGGGTTTTTACGTGGAACCCTACTCCGGAAGGAGCGGGATGAAACCACGGGAGAAGCCCCTTAACTGGGCGTGTTTGTCTATTGACTTTCTCAATGAGTACAGGAGGTCTGGGGCTCCTTATATAGCCTCTCCAGAGCCTCCGAGTCCCACCACTGGACGATGTGGGACTAAACAACTGGGTGGGGTAAATGGATCTTCTCCAGGATCCATTTACCCTGCTACAACATAATAGGCGCTTACAACTTATGCTCCAACACTCCCCCTCAAGCTGGAGCATGCAATGCTCAGCTTGGACAAACAGACAGAAACTCAACTCAACGCTACAAGACACTACGGACAATATCAACCCAACGCGCACATGCTGCAGTCGAGGACGTTGCTTCTCATGCCGTGCAGGTGAGGAGGACGAACGGGATAGAGTGTGAGTCAACAAAAGACTCGTCTGACCATCGAGTCTGAAACTGCGCCTGAAGTCTCCTCATCGGAGAACTGGGTCTCTCCCATCTGGCTCAGAGAATGGTGCACTGCTCTGGTGTACCTATGACTCACATGAAAACTCTGGCCTGACAACTAGAAGAATGATGGGGACCGCAAAACAAAAGATGGCAACTTATGCTCATCTGACAATGACCGCACACTTGTGCGTGTCTGAAACTGGAGACTCGGAAGACAATCGTCGAGTCTGAACTTGGATCTGAACCGTAGAGTCTGATCATCTGGCTGGTCTGGAGACTGGCATCTGAAATCTGGATCTCGAATACAAGACCTGTGACTCTACACATACTCCCCCTTTCTCCCATACTTGTCAGAAAATATGGATGTCGACCAAGTTGGGAGAAGACAACACAAATAGGGGTACACAATACCAATAAGCCGTTACAATTTTTCCGGCTTCTCAAAACATGGATAACTTTTGGCCGTTTCATTTTTTTTTACGGCTTTTCTTTCCTTTTTTTTTTTTTGAATTTGCGTACGGCTTTTCAATTTGTACGCGCCTTTTTTTTTACGCCATTTCAATTTTTTTTTATGGCTTTCCTTGCAATTTTTTTTTTAAACAAATTTTTTTTTCTCGCGTACTCTCCCATCCTTTTTTTTTTGTACGCAATACCTCTACTTTTTTTTTTATTTATTTCTTCTAATCTTGGCCCACTTGGGCCCAACCTTCTTACCTTCCCCTTTTTTTTTAATGATTACCCACATGGATCGAACACAGGGGGCCCATTTTGGGCATATTTAGGGTTCCCCAACGGGAACCCTTTCTTTCTCATACGAATAGCCGCTGCCGCCGATTGGGATCTCGCACCCCAGTTGGGGTTTTCTTCACGCGCCGCCTCGGGGCTTTTCCACGCTTCTGCTGCGCGAGGGTCTGATGCCGCACCACCGGCGCATGGGACTGGTGCCGCCGCGCACCTGAAAGGAAGGCGGGGATGACCGCCTGGATTGCGCCGCCGCGAGCTCGGAGGAGATGGCGCGAGATGCGCCGCTTGCGCACCGCCTGAACTGGAAAGAGGCGCCGCTGATCCTCTCTTGCGCCTGGGTCTTGCGAAGGAGATGTGCGCGCGAGGCTTGGGAGGTGCGGCTGCAGCCGCTGCTGTGAGTCGCGCCTGGAGATTCTTCTCTTTTTTTTTTGTTTTTGGAATCGTCGAAGGAGATATGGGCGGCCTCTGGAGATCTTGCGCCTCCTCGAAGCGCAGAAGGAGTGCGCCGCCTGTGCTCGTGATTCCGCTTGGGCACGCGGATGATGGTGGAGGATCAGGATGAGAGTGCCTGGTTGGGGAAAGTCGTGCCGCCGTACATATGAAGAACAACGATCTGTTGTGCTGGGCTGACCACTGGAGCTGTGCGCCGGGTATGGCGCATGAAAGTTGCAAGTATGGCGCTGCTCGGGAGATGGAGGCGATCTTGACTGCCAGATCTCACACGAGATGTATTGTGCATCGCGTGAACGAGCATCGTGCCGCCTGCACGATGCGGCTGTATGATTAGGGTTTCAGGAAAGAAACCCTAGAACCGAATCTCTGATGAACTTCTCAAAAATAATCCTCAATATCAAAATCGGATCTCGAATAAAGAACGAACATACAAAAAATCCCGAGAACCGAACCTTGCTCTGATACCATGTTAGAAAATAGGAAGCGGAAGCGAAAACATGGAAAAGATAATAAAATATGAACACAGCGGGTTTTTACGTGGAACCCTACTCCGGAAGGAGCGGGATGAAACCACGGGAGAAGCCCCTTAACTGGGCGTGTTTGTCTATTGACTTTCTCAATGAGTACAGGAGGTCTGGGGCTCCTTATATAGCCTCTCCAGAGCCTCCGAGTCCCACCACTGGACGATGTGGGACTAAACAACTGGGTGGGGTAAATGGATCTTCTCCAGGATCCATTTACCCTGCTACAACATAATAGGCGCTTACAACTTATGCTCCAACAATAACTATTTTAACATAATCATCGATCTACATCAAGGTTTAGCTTTGAGTCCATTCTTTTACAGTTTGATTATGAACAAGCAGACTAGTCACATTCATGATGAGGTACCTTAGTGTATGTTAATCGATGATGATATTTTGTTGATTGATGAGATAAGAGATGGAGTAAATGAGAAGCTAGATATTTGCAAACATGCCTTAGAGACTAAAGGATTTCGTATAAGTAGGCTAAGACTGAAAATATGGAGTGTACATTTGATGGGAACAACTGTGAAAGACTCTAGGTGAGGATTTGAGACGATAACATTCAGAAGAAAGATTCTTTTAGATACTGGGATCTATTTTGCAACGTGTTGGGGAAATTGATGGAGATGTTACTTATATAACAAATGTAAGTTGGCTAAAGTGGAGAGGATCCTCTATTTGTTCTTTGTGATGAGAAAATCCTTTTGAAAGTCGAAGGAAAGTATTATAAATCAGTCGTGAGACTTGCTATGCTCTAGAGATCAGAATGTTGGCATGTGGACCATAGACATGTACAGAGAATGACACTAGCAGAAATGAAAATACTAAGGTGGATGTGTGGCCATACACGAACAGATCGGATTCAAAATGATGCAATCGGAAGGAAAGTTGTAGCTTCGATAGAGGATAAGATGAGAGAAAACCGCTTAAGATGGGTTGGCTATTTGTAAAAGAGATTGGGTCATGTACTAGTTAGAAGATGCAAGATTTGAGATGTTGATTTGGTTAAGAGAGGGTGAGGAAGGCCCAAGAAGTGTTGGAGTGAGTCTATCTGAAGGGATCGTAGTTATTTGGATTTAAGCCCGAGAATGACTCAAAATTGATCTGAATGGAGGCAAAAAATTCATGTAACTGACCCTACTTAGTTGTGGGAAAAGGCTTTGTTGTTTTACAGCTGGGGTGGACACCTTCGCGTATTCTCCCCTTTTTTCTTAAAAAAGACTTCGGCACATCACAATCAACCAGTCAACAAGGTTTATAAATGGTTGAGACATTGTCTTCTGGGGAAACGCAATCTTGAACGGGATCTTTTCCCCCAACATAGACGAGGGCATGCGATTCACAGACAACAGAATCAACTCCAAAGTCAATGTCTCATCCCTGGGTGCCTTCAAAGGTCCAGCACCCATTGTCAAGATGGATGGAACATATTATGAATTATGGGCTATGCAATTCATGAGCCTAATGCAGTACAATGGCAAGAAGCAAATCCTCACGCGGGATGAGCTAAGTGACAATACTGGGGTTAACGCCTCGTAGGGGGGCAGACGACGTATATGCATGTGTATGGTTGTCTGGGATAGTGTCAGTGGAGATAACCAATGATATTCTAAGTTAGCCTACATCAAAGGTGATATGGGACATCCTCACCGCTACATACTCACAGGCGAAGAATGAGTCGAAGATACTGCAACTTCAGCATGATATCTTCACATCTAGGCAGAATGGACGTCCTCTCCATACACTTTACACTTCTCTCAGGAGTATGTTTGAGAAGCGCTATGGTTTCATTCCCTTGATTGCTCCGCCTGAACAACTCAAGGCTTATAAAGATTCGGTGATGACCGGAGTGTTTCTAGCATCTCTTGATCCTGAATTTGATGCTGCTCGATCACTTATTCTTACTGACACCACTATACCTCCACTGAAAGAGGCATACCGTAGATTGAGCAGACTTTCTATAGAGCTTGGTGGCGTTACTTTGCAATCTCAGACCTCTTCGGTTATGGTTGCATCTCATGGAAGAGGGATCTCTACGTGGTACCATAGGCGCGGTAACCGTGGCTGGGGAGAGAGTAATCGACCCTGTCAGTCATGTACCTATTGCCACTGGTCAAGCCATTCTGAGGATACATGCTACTCTAAGCATGGCTTTCCTGCTTTAGCTCGAGTTGCAAAACAAACTCAGCAAGTTGATATTCCACCTCTTGCATCTAATCAATGGTTTGATGAGCTTGTGGCATGGTTGAGAGAGTTTATGCCTGCTTATGGTCATTTACTGCTTTTTCAGGATCCTCTGGGGTAGTCGCATCAGCCACATCATGTACCGCATCCGCTTTTACTAGTTGTTACATGGCAGATTTGTCTGAATGGATTATGGACTCGGGAGATTTGCACCATCTCTGTGGTGATAGAGGACAATTTAGTATATACAGATCGACTCAACCAAGTAGATCTATATTCATAGAAGATGGGACCCACTCTCCCATCACTGGTCAGGGGGAGGTGTAGTTGACTTCAGCGATGAGCTTACAAAATGTTGCTTATGCTCCTGATTTTTCTATGAATTTATTATCTGTTGGTCAAATCACTAAAGATTTACATTGTTGTGTCATATTTGATCCATCGTACCTTGTGTTTCAGGACATTCTTATGGGCAGGGTGATTGGATCTAATCGTGAGCAAGGAGATCTTTATAGACAAGTTCAATCCCCATATGTTGGCACTTCATATCTTCACAATGGATCAGTCTCTCCATATGTATGGCACCTTCGGTTTGGTCATCTTCCTCTACAAATGTTGTGTCACGTTCTTCCTCAGATTTCTCCTCACTCTTCCTTCCAGTGTGAGGCTTGCCAGCTTGGAAAGCACCACTGGTCTACCTTCAAGAGTTGTCAAGGTCGTAGTAGTCATAGTATTTTTGAGTTGATTCATCTTGATATTTGGGGTCCAAGTCATGTCCCATACTATCAGGGACATAGATTTTATCTTTGTTGTGGTGGACGACTTTTCCATATTATCCTGGGTTTTCCTTCTTAAAAATAAGTCTGATGCTGGTCCTGTTATTTTGTATCTCATTAATGAAATAAAGAATATTTTTTCTGCGAATTTCAAGTATATTCGTTCTGACAATGCATTAGAATTTTGTAGTCTTCAACTTTCACAGTTTCTCAGAATCATTGACATTGTTCATCAGACTTCTTGTGCTTATACATTCTAACATAATGGGGTGGCTGAATGCAAACATCGTTACTTTTTGGATGTTACTAGAACCCTATTGATCCATAGTCGTGCTCCTCATTCATATTGCGAGGATGTTGTTCTAATTGCTTGCTACCTTTCTATCAAAAAAATTGATTACTACCTGGTGAATCGCATGCCCTCGTCTATGTTGGGGGAAAAGATCCCGTTCAAGATTGCGTTTCCCCAGAAGGATCTTTTCTCCCACACTCCACGTGTGTTTGGGTATGCGTTGCCTTTGTTCATCATACGTCTTATGGCCATGATATGTTCTCTCATGGAGCTGTGAAATGTGTCTTTGTATGGTATTCCATGACTCAAAAGGGATATCATTGTTTTGATCTTCTCGTAGGAAGTATTATGTTAGTGTGGATGTCACTTTATTTGAATCCATTATGTTTTTCTCTCATACACAAGGTTGCAAAAGTCGGTAGTCGGTACTCGGTCGGTTGGGTCATTGACTAAGGATTAATCGGCAGTCGGGCGATTAAACGGATTTAGTCGGATTTTAATCGGCTTTGAATTTTATGATTATTTTAAATATATAACTCACTTTTATATATATATTTACATAGATTTTGTACATTTATATGGATTTTGTACATTTCTATACTATCATAATAAAATAAAAATAGTAATTGAATTTAAATATAACATTGAGCATATTATAATAAGTTTGTTTATAAAAAAGCAAAACATATAAGAATATGGTATCTCCAAGCAAAAAATTAGTCGACTAGTGTACCTAGTCGGAATTAGTCGGTACTCGGTCGGCCACCCCACTGACTAGTCTAGTCGGACCTACTAGTCAGGCCAGTCGGGTGACTTTTACAACCTTGCTCATACATGTGATAAGTTGATTCATTCGAAGTTTGGAGAAGAGGTACACATGCCTCTATCTCCGGTTTTGTCTACCCCGAGCTCTATTCCCTCACCACCTGCCTTACCTCCTCTTCCGCCTCCACCGCCACTTCCACCAGTAGCATCCATCTTTTTACCACAGGTTTGTGAGCGTCGACTTCGTGCTCATGCACCTTCTCCATCGTCCAGCACGCCCCAAGTATGTTCTGAGCACTTGGTTTCTACTTATGACACTGGTGATTTGCATTTACATCAAAATGAACAGGTGGTTCTAAAGGTTCCGATCTTTTTCACTAAGGAGGTTGAGGATCTTGACGTGTCCATTGCCTTACGAAAGCATAGGTGTACATGTACTATGTACCCTTTTGCTTCCCATGTTTCTCTTGCGCGTTTCTCATAGGAGTTTTAGAGGTTTGTTGTGGGACTGTCTGCTGTGGAGATACCACGGTCATATCATGAGGCATTACAGATTAATCTGTAGCGTTTGGCTATAGAGGAAGAAATGGTTGCGTTACAGTCTCTTGGCACGTGGAGTATTGTACTTGCTCCACTTGGTAAATATGTGGTTGGGAGCAAGTGGGTGTTTAAGGTGAAACACTGTGCATATGATACTGTAGACAGATACAAGGACTGGAATTGTTGCCCGTGGGTTCACCCAGACATATGAGGCGGATTATCAGGATATGTTTTCTCCGGTCACTCAGCACTCTACACTGAGGATTCTTATTTATGTCGTTGTGGTATGTGATTGGCCACTGTTTCAGTTAGATGTCTAGAATGTATTCTTGTATGGTGACTTGTAGGAGGAAGTCTACATGCCATATCCTCTAGGGTTTGTTGTTGAGGGGGAGTCTCTTATGGTGTGTAGACTTCACAAGGTTATTTATGGCCTTAAGCAGAGTCCGAGAGCTTGGTTCTAGAAGCTCTTTGAGTAGATTGAACAACATGGATTTTTCAGATCCACTAGATCACTCTCTTTTTGTTCAGAGATCCTAAAGAGGTATTGTTGCTATCATGGTCTATGTGGATGACATCTTTGTTACAGGGGATGATAAGCAAGGTGTTCATGCAACCAAGGATTTCCTTGGACAACAGTTTGCGACCAATGACCTTGGCAATCTTCGTTACTGCCAAGAACCAAGCACATCGAGGTAGACTACCACTACACTCGGTATCAGATTCAGAAGGGATTTATCTCCACTTCTAATGTTGCTCTGGGCTATCAAACTGCAGTATGTTTACCAGAGCCCTTGCTAGAGGTCTATTTCATCGTTGTTATTTCAAGCTAAGCATGATAGACATATATGCTCTTGCTTGAGGGGGTGCTGAGATTTGTATTTCTCGATTCTTTATTTTGTATTTCATATTCCTTATGTCTACTTTATGTAATTTCTCCATATGGCTTTTCTCCTATATAAGAGAGTCCTAGGGTTGCGATGAATGAAACGATTCTATTTTTCTATTCAACATCCTGCTTTAAAACTTCTGATCAAATACCAAAGTCAACACTACATATCTGACACTACGGCAATGTTGAGGGTGGACAAGCTTCGACTGTCCTCTAACTTTCTCGTGATTCTCGTGGCTGTCACCTGGGCAATTTGGTTGACCCGTAATGACGCCCTTTTCTCTGACCACTGTTTTTACCTTGAAAATGTAACGATCCACGGTAAGCGTCTGGTTGACTCGTAGCTCCTGTAATATGTAATTTTTTAGTCTCTCTTCTATTTTTTAATAAAATTAGGGTGGGCACCTATGCTTGATACCCCCTTTTCTTGAGGATAAAAAAAACTTCTTCGGATAGAGCGCACTTTGTAGATCCAAAAAACAAACTACAAGCTTCCGAATCTAGTGCCACAAGTTCCTGCAAAGAAGGGTTGTGGAAAGAACATTAAACAATATTTCACTATATTTTTCTCAACAATATCACATAAATTTTCAATGAATAAGCACATTGATATCAATATCCAACAGAGATAATTGCAGATAATTGCAAATAATATAAGAATGTATGCGTAAGCATTTCTATCTCAATAGCACAAGTGAATAATAATATATCAAAGGAAAATATAACCAGAGTTGTAGCATGTCAAAAGTGTTTTTATTGTTGTTAGAAGAATTAGAAAACTTGGAGGCGATTGAACGTTGTTTGCTCAAACGTTTCTTGAAGAAACTATCTTTAGAACTATTCTTCTCGGATTTATCAAAGTACCCGATTAACCAGAGAGAGAATAGGATAATATCACTCAAAGAATATTTTTTCCTCACTTATAGAGAGCGAATTGTAAGCCTTTCAACGTTGGGTATGGGATCCCATATAGGTTTCGAGCAAATATGATTGTTGGAAAAAATAAGATAAAAACTAACAAGATTCTTTTTGGTCAAATCAACAAGATTTTGTACCAATGATCGATTGTGCAGAGTAGAGTGATTGATTATTCCAAGTTGACTGATCATTTTGGAAAGGTAATCGATCATCTGATGATTGTCGGGGTACTGTATTCAAAATATTATCGATAATCTAAACAAGATGGACGATCTCTCCTAGTCGTTCAGATAAAACTAATGGTCGATCATGTGTGGTATATCAGTTAACAAACATGATCAATCATGTATGTTCGATCAGTGAGAAAGAGTGGTAGATCAGTTCTAAAATCTGATATGTTTTGATTTCGAAAGTTGGAAGTTTTTAGCTTGAGGTTACAACTTTGCCAAATACAATATAAAATACAACATTACTACTTTGATTCAGTAAATGAACTTTGAGCTTTTGCAATATTCATAAACTGTAGATTGTAGTTCGTCTTCGGAATTGCTATCTTCGTTAAAATATCATCCAGTCCTGTAAACAAGTATACAAGCGAGTGACTATGGTATACGTGTGTCATCTTTAAAATAAACTCGGAGATAAATAGAGAACTAACAAAATTTACCTTGTATGACTATATTATGCTCACAATTCTAGTTGCTATATGAGTTGAAGGATATTGTGGTCTTATGGTTTTTAAAGTCTCATGCTTGTTGAGATTCTTGTATCTTGTGGTCTTTATTTATATTTGTCATTTCTCCAGTCTATCTTATGTAATTTTCCCAAGAGAGCTCTAGGGTTTTGAGAATAACAACGAATTCGTTTTTTCAAAGCCAGGTTCCTAGATCGGAGCTTGTGCCCTAAATCTCGTCCCCACCAAAACCCCACGCGTTGTCGCCGCGGCGCACTTCATCCCGCACTCGCTGTTGCCGCCGCGCGCTTCATCCCACACACGCCGCCGCCGTGCACTTCATCTCCAGCTGTGCAGCACCCCTGCACGTGATCCCAATCGCCGCTCCACGCGCTGACGTGCATCCTGATCGCGCCACTCGCGCTCCAGCGCTGCTTGCGCGATCCACTCACGCTCCAGCACTTCTCGCGCCCTCGCGCGTGATCCCAGCTGTGCTCGCACATCGTCTCTGCGCTGCTCTCTCTCCTACGTGCAACCCCAGCGATCCTCGTGCATCTGTGTGTTGTCCCAGCGGTGCCAGTGCTTCCGCGCGTGCTTGTGCAACATTGCAAGCTTGCAGTTTGGCTCTGTGTTTGGTCCCCTAGGGTGTAACTCGATTATCTAAAATACCCTATCCTTCCAAAGGAGCTTTTAAAGAATGGAAGTTGTTGTGGTATGAGTCTACACCCACAACCACCTTCATATATGTATACGTAGACATTCCTTGTCCAGTTTTTAGCTACAGTTTTGAGAGATTGTTGTCATCATGTCAGACAACAAAGCAGATATTCCTTCACTGGGTGCCTTCAAAGGTCCAGCACCTATTGTGAAGATGGATGGTACAAATGTGAACTGTGGGCCATGCAATTCATGAGTCTAATGCAATGTAGTGGCAAGAAGTATATCCTCACACAAGGGGAGTCGGTCGACAAAACTGGGGTTAACGCCTCGTGGGAGGCAGACGATGCTTATGCACGAGTATGGCTTTCAAGAACAGTATCCATGGAGATAGCCAATGACATTTTGAGTCAGCCCACGGCAAAGTTTATGTGAGACATTCTCGCCGCTACATATTCCTCGGTTAAAAATGAGTCGAAAATTCTACAACTTCAGCACGACATCTTCACTTCGAAGCAGAATGGTCGTTCCCTTCATACCCTTTGTACCTCTCTAAGGGGTATGTTTGAGAAGTTACATGGTTATATTCCCTTGACCGCCACACCAGGGCAACTCAAGGTATACAGGGATTACGTGATGACAGGAGTTTTTCTAGCGACACTGGATCCAGAGTATGATGCGGCTAGAGCACAGCTTCTTACCGATGCCACTATACCCTCGATGGAAGAGGCCTATCGCAGGTTGAGTCGGCTCTCCATATCTTTTGGTGGTACTCAGCCATCTTAGACATCCCCAGCCCATGGCAGCATCCCGTGGTAGGGGAAACTCTACTCAATTTCGTGGTCGAGGTGGCTGTGGCAGGGGAGGGGGTAGTCGGCCCCCTCGTCAGCCATGTACTTACGGTCACAGGCCAGGACAGTCTGAGGAGACATGTTTTTCCAAGCATGGGTTCAGAGCTTCAGCACGAGTGGCAAAGCATGCTAGCAGTTCTTCATCTATCATTGATCAGATATTTGATGACCTTATGGCACGACTCTGAGAGATTATGCCTACTACTGGGTCAACCAGCTCTCCTTCAGGATCGTATCAACGTCTACATCAGGTATAGCATATGCCTTTACTACTTGTTACAACGCAGACTTGTCAGAATGAATCATGGATTCAGGAGCATCCCATCATCTCTGTAGCGACAAAGGTCAGTTTAGTGTTTTTAGTCTGACTCAGCCTGGACGATATGTTGTGATAGCATATGGGACACACTTTCCCGTCACTGGTCAGGGGGTGGTGCAGTTGACCCCTGCAATGAGGCTTCAGAATGTCCTTTATACTCCTGAATTTTCTATGAATCTACTTTCAATTAGTCAAATCACCAACGATTTATATTATTGTGCCATATTTGATCCATTTACTCTTGTGTTTCAGGATATACTAACGGGCAGGGTGATTGGAACTGGTCGTGAGCAAGGGGGTCTCTACATACTAGTGCATTGCCTTATGCTGGTGCATCTTCTCTTCGCACTGGATCTGTTTCTCCCTATATGTGGCATCTTCGATTTGGCCATCTTCCTCTACAAAAGTTGTGTCACGTTCTTCCACAGATTTCTCATCGCTCTACCTTTCAGTGCGAGGCATGCCGGCTTGTGAAGCATCATCGCTCTACCTTTAAGAGTCATCAGGGTCGGGGTAGTTATTGTCTGTTAGAGTTAATTCATATTGATATGTGGGGTCTTAATCGTATCCCAAATCATCAGGGACGCAGGTTTTATCTTGTTGCAGTTGATGAGTTTTCAAGGTTGTCTTGGATTTTTCTTCTTAAGAACAAGTCCGATGATGGTCCTGTTATTCAATCTTTCACTAATGAAATAAGGAACATTTTCTCAGCAAAAGTCAAGTTTATACGTTCAAATAATGCACTAGAGTTTTGCAGTACTCAGCTTTCTCAATTCCTTAGATCCCATGGTATTATTCATCAGACATCCTGTGCGTATACTTCTCAACAGAATGGGGTGGCAGAACGAAAACACCGCCATTTTTTGGACGTTACCATGACTCTTTTGATTCAGAGTCGTGCCCCTCATTCATACTACGGGGTGTGGTTCTAACCGCTTTCTACCTGGTAAATTAAATGCCTTCTTCTAATTTGGGGACAAAGATCTCGTTCTTGATTTTATTTTCCGAGACGATCTTTTCTCACTTACGCCTCGTGTTTTCGGTTCAGTAGCTTTTGTTCATCAGATGTCTCCTGGTCTTGACAAGCTCTCTCCCAGAGCTGTCAAATGTGTGTTTGTTGGGTATTCCAAGACCCAAAAGGGATATCGTTGTTTCGACCCGATTCGACGAAGGTACTGTCAGTGCTGATGTCACATTCTTTGAGTCCGTATTTTTCTCCCACAGGTGACAAGCTCATTCCTTCAGAGGATGGGGTAGAGTCCGATCTCCAGTGCATCGTCTCCTCCACCACCACCACCTTCTTCACCACCTACACCGCCACCTCCACCATCACCCATTTTCTATCCGCAGGTTTACCAGCGTCGGCCCTATGCTCACGTGCCTCCTCCATCATCTAACATGCCCAAGGTATGTTCTGACCATTTGAGTTCTTATAATGGCACTGGTGATTTGCATGAACAGACTGAGGTACAGGATCGCTTGGATGATATACCTTCTGCGTGTAGTGACAATCTGGATGTCCCTATTTCTCTTCGGAGACAGAAGCGGTCATGTACTTTGCATCCCCTTGCTTCACAGGTATCCTTGGAACGTCTTTCGGAGGATTTTCTACGGTTTGTTGTGGGACTGTCTGCTGTGGACATGCCACGGACCTATCAAGATGCATTGCAGAGTAACCAGTGGCGTCTGGCCATGGAGGAGGAAGTGGCAGCTTTACAATCTCGTGGCACATGGAGTGTTGTGCAGGCTCCACCAAGTGCGTATGTGGTTGGCAGCAAGTGGGTTTTTACTGTGAAACATCGTGTTGATGGCACTGTGGATAGTTATAAGGCCAGGTTAGTTACTCGTGGGTTCACCCAAACCTACGGGATGGATTGCCGAGACACTTTCTCTCCTGTTGCATGTCACTTGCTGTGGTTCGTGATTGGTCGTTGTTTCAATTAGATGTGAAGAATGCATTCTTGTATGGTGATATACATGAGGTGGTCTACATGTAGCAGTCACCAGGGTTTGTTGTTAAGGGGAGTCTAGTATAGTGTGTCGTCTTCACAAGGCTAGGCCTTAAACAGAGTTCGAGGGCTTGGTTTCAAAAGCTCTCAGAGGTTATTGAAAAGAAGGGTTTTGTCAGATCTACTACAGGTCATTCTCTTTTTATTAAGAGAACCCAGAAAGGTACTGTTGTTATTCTAGTTTGTGTTGATGATATCATCGTCACTGGCAGCGATGAACATGGCATTCAGGCAGCTAAAGATTTCCTTGGACAACAGTTTGTAACCAAGGATCTTGGCACACTACGTTACTTCCTTGGCTTGGAGTTTGCACAAAATCAGAAGGTATGGTTATGACTCAAAGGAAGTATGTTACTGACCTGCTATCTGAGACAGGCATGACAGGATGCAGACCTGCCATTACACCAATGGATCCTAATGCTAGGCTTTATGATGATGACTCTGAAGAGGTGGATAAAAAAAGTTACAAAGAGCTGGTAGGGAAGTTGTTATATGTTACTATTATCAGGACTGATATATCATTTGTTGTGAGCAGAGTCAGCCAGATTATGGAGCAACCCAGACATGTTCACATGGATGCAGTTTACATGATTTTGAGATATCTAAAGTCCTCTCCAGGTGCATGTTTGCTTTTCAGAAGAGATACGTCTCTTATTATTTCTGGATGTGCAGATGCGGATTA
The DNA here is from genome assembly GCA_037367405.1 of Ottelia alismoides. Lineage (NCBI taxonomy): Eukaryota > Viridiplantae > Streptophyta > Magnoliopsida > Alismatales > Hydrocharitaceae > Ottelia > Ottelia alismoides. The sequence goes on along the minus strand of JAZKJV010011352.1, from coordinate 200,395 downwards.
TGCTGGATCTACCAAGGATAGAAAGTCTACCTCAGGCTTCATTGTATTCGTTGGTAGCTCGCTGGTGTCATGGAAAAGTAAGAAACAAACAGTTGTTGCTCGGTCCAGTGCTGAATCCGAATATAGAGCTATGGCACAAGGGAGTACAGAGATGATGTGGGTCAAGCCTGTTCTGACTGACTTAACCATTGAGATGCCTCTTCCTATGCACCTCAAATGTGATAATCAGGCGGCACTTTTCATAGCTAACAATCCAGTTTTTCATGAGAAAACAAACCATATTGAAGGCGATTGTCACTACACTCATAATTTGATTCAGAAGGGGCTGATTTCAACTTCTCATGTTGCTTCAGGTGATCAGATTGCAAACATGTTTACCAAAGCTCGTGCAAGGGGTCCTTTTCGACGTTGTTGTTCCAAGCTGAGCATGTTAGACATATATGCTCCAGCTTGAGGGGGAGTGTTGAGATTCTTGTATCTTGTGGTCTTTATTTATATTTGTCATTTCTCCAGTCTCTCTTATGTAATTTCCCTATAGATCTTTTCTCCTATATAAGAGAGCTCTAGGGCTTTGAGAATAACAACGAATTCATTTTTCGACAGTGCTTATGAACGTTTTCTTATTGCTTATGCTTTTCTACCGCCTTCATCTTGTTTGATCTGAAAAGAAATTGGCTGGTGTTATCACTACCTTTATGTAATCTAGTTTGGTATCAACGTGGGTAGCCTGCAGATGTTATCTCATCTCTTTCTTGGCAGCCCACACCATGATTACAAAATTGTTGAAACTTCTTGATGAGCTTATATCTTTATATTTGCCAACAGCTCTAATATTTTAGGCTAGACTAACCTAACTTTGTTTTGCCCTCGAGCAGCTTGTGTCATTTGTTTGTGGTACCTCTTACTATGGGTTTTCACGTGCTGGACTGTCAGAGTGGTCACATAAATGGAAAGCTGATAGGTGCGTTATCATTCTTGCTTTTTACCTATTTTCTAGTTATATTATCATTTCTTCTGAATCACCTTAATGGTGATTGGCCTAAGAATTGAAGTAAAATTATCTAGCTACCATTCTTTTCTGTAAAAAAAAACTTAGTTATGCCAATTAGGTAGCGAGATCATTATGGGATTTTTTAGTCTAATCTTTTTCTACCTCTTTTATCTGGGTGCAGATATGCAAATCAAATGTACCCTTTTATGCTAGATTACTAGATTCTTACCTGTGTAAGAGATGAACAATATCATCTTGAACTTCAAATTTTTATATGGTTAAATACTGTTAAACTTCATCCTTTTATAATCAAACAATGTAAGGATTTATTTTCTTATGGTGTCATTCTCGTTAAGTTCGCCGATGAGAATCTTAATGGGGATATTGAACATATCTTAAACCATTGTGTGGATCCAAGAAACAAGAAAAGTTCCCTGAGTAGGAGGTAATGAATATTGAATCTAACATATATACATGCTTATGCTGGTAAAATTGAACATAACTTTACTTGTGGCTATATGAGTTTGAGTTGTGCCTTCAACTCCGGAGCTGAACCCATCCATATTCGACCTGGTTTTTTTTACTAAATTCTAACATCTGCTATTTTGTGTTCGTATAAAGAATGTTGATTGCATCATATGTACATAGGAAATGTCGTGTTTAAAGGATTGGTTTCTTATGAAAAAAAATTTATGCTCGTTCGAACAGCCCAGAGCATTTTCTACCATATAATAATCACTTGCTAGGGGGTAAAGGTTCATGTTAGAGGCTGCATCATTGTGCCATTTCCATCTCTCTGACAACATGGCTGCAGTTCTTAACAGATATCAGAAAAAAAATGACCAGAAAACAATCTGGCATATAAGTACAAAATTCATTACTGCTGGTAAGGAACAATATGATACTCGCTTGTATGTCATGCAAAGTTCCAATCAACCTCTAGTGGAAAAACAGATATGCTTCACAGGGAAGACTTTATGGTGGTTTGACTTGAAAAAAAAAGAAGACTATATGGTGGTGGTAGAAGGTAGTGTACAGTTGCATTATCAATGACATTAGTTAGACAGGTAGATTAGAATTTGCGGTGTGACTATGGTGGCACTGGCTGACTAACGGTCCAAATCATCAAATGGTAACAACCCATTGAGGTGGCTAGGATTGGCCAACAGCTGATCTTAATGGGAGTAGGAATCAAGTTTTTTGGCAGGATCTCATGTTGTCATAGAGTAAAGAAGGATCTTACAATCACATATTGAACATCTATGAATGGAGTCCTGTAAAAATAATCTAGATTAAGATGAAATGGATCTCAGTGGTCGTGGTACCAAGGCCACCCAGACATGTATGTCGAAAAGTTGTGCTTAAAATAATGTTGAATTAGTGGAAGTTATAATGTTATGCAGCAAAGAGCAAGATCATTGGCAGACTTGATGGTTCATGATGGCATATTGCCATCATAGGAGAAGCTGTCCAATTGCTGGATGGGTCTATTTATTGTTCTCAACAGAACGTAAGAATGCATGCTTTATAAATCCACCTGATGCAGTGACCCTTGATACGTATAGCATAAAAGCCAAATGCCACACTCATTAGTATTTGACGCATAGAATTGATCAACAACCCAATAACTGGTCTTTCTCAGATCTCCCATCAAATAGGATTATAATGCTTAGATTGCTAAAATTAAAATTTTCTACTTCCATCATCTGTAACTGGTGGGGATGAAGATGTTCCTAATGTCATGTGTGCAGGGGAGGCAACTAGAGGGCTGAATTTCAAGTATGATCCCAACAATATATGAATGGAAATTTTTTTTGAGTCAAAAAAGGGAGAAACACTCAGGAGGTGTCCGCCCCAAGCTTTTATTAAGATGGAAAGGTTACAAGAAAACTTATAATAACCAAGTCTCGAAGAGAGATCTAGCTAAACACACCACATTCTCAACATAAAATCTATTTTGATGGAAAATCATCCCATTTCTTGAAAGATAAATCGCCCAGATCACAATGAGCGGGCACAACAATTCCGCCATCGATTTGAATTGGTTGGCCACCAGGGAATTCCAAAAATTCCCGTGGGAGGGTCCACCCATGAAATGTTCATCTCCGACCAAATCTCATATATCCGAGCACACGTATAGAAGAGATGATCCAAGTCTTCCTCATCAATGGCACACACATGGTGTCACCCTAAATGATCTCCTTACCTTAGTCAGCACCCGACCAGATCTATGGAGCCAAAGAAATACCTTGATCTTCATCGGTGCCCTCAGAGTCCAAATCAAATTGATGTCCTTGTCCCTATCTCCCATCGGAAGCGGAATGATAAACAGAGCAAAAGAACAGAAAGAATAAACATGGAACACCATGATGTTACGTGGAACCCTACTCCGTGAGGAGCGGGATGAAACCACAGGAGAAGCCCTCAAAGGGGCATATCTTGCATTGCACTTTCTCATCTGATACAGGAGGTCTGGGGCTCCTTATATGGCCTCCACAGAGCCTCCAAATCCCACCACTGGACAATGTGGGACTAAACAACTGGATTGGGTAAATGGATCCTGGAGGTATCCATTTACCCATCTACAACTCAATAGGCGCACAACCAAATACTCCAACACTCCCCCTCAAGCTGGAGCATGCAATGCTCAGCTTGGACAAACAGACAGAAAGAAACTCAACTCACGCTACAGGACACTACAGACAATATCAACCCAACGCGCACAATTGTTGTTGTCAAGGATGTTGCTTCTCATGCCGTGTAGGTGAGGAGGACGAACGGGCTGGAGTGTGAGTCTGCTGAATCTCCTCGTCGGAGAGCATGTGCTCTGAACTGCGCCTGTCAGAGTCATTGCAACTGAAATGAGTCTCCTCGTCGGAGTACTCTGGCCCTCCACAATAATGTGGACAACTGCTCCATCTCTGAAAAGGGCCGAACTGAAAAGGCCGTGGAAGTGTAATCCTCGTTGGAGTCCACAATCGCTAGAGAATGCACTACTTTGGTGTCCCTATGATACCACATGAAAACCCTTGCCAACGTGGCATAGGGAATGTTCCTCTACTCTGGAGTCCCTATGGCTCACATTAAACTCTGGCCGACAAAACAAGAAAAGATGGAGGCCACGACAAAAGATGGCAAACATGTGCACATATGAATATGACCGCATACATGTGCATGTCTGAAAATAAGTCTCCCTCTGGAGAACTCGAAAAATGGGCCTCTCAACATGGAGTGCCTCAACTTGGACTCTGACCAATCTGAATATCAAGTCTGAAACTGAATGTCAAATCTGATAAACTGTAGAGTCTGGAAATCTTTCTGGTCTGACGAATCTGATATCTCTGAAATCTGGAGAAGACCTGTGACTCTACATAATACTCCCCCTTTCTCCCATACTTGTCGGAAAATGAGCATCGACAAAGTTGGGAGAAGACAAGAAATAGGGGTACAAAATACTAATAAACCGTTCACAAAATTTTCCGGCTTCTCAAATCATGAATAATATTTGGTCGTTTCAATTTTTTTCCGGCTCCCCTTTTTTCTTGTTTTTAAGCCGTTCAACTCTTTTTTTATATGGCTTTGCAATTTTTTTTTGAATTTGCGTATGGTTTTTTCTTAATCGTACGTGCCCTTTTTTTAACAAAAAAAATTTAAACATGAACCGCGTTTGGGCCTAAAGTTGTGGCCCTCTCCCCTTTTTTTGAAATACTTGAGTATCGCTTTTTCTTGTATGCGTCTTTTTTCGATTTTTTTTGTAAAACTTGAACCTCGGCCTCCTTTTTTTAATGGACAGCCCCCTTGGGCCTCCTTTTTTTTTAATATGGAATCGGCCCGCTCGGGGCCCTTGAATGTGTTCCCCTTTTAGGGCTCCCTAGGAACCCCTAATCGATCACGCCCCCCCCCCCGATGGGGGTCTCATGGTGCCGCCCGCCGCCGCTGAAGATCTGGAGCATGAGGGATGAGGCCAGGGCTCTGCGTCCTGCACGAGGGGTCTGGAGCCCGTGCCTGGGGTTTGCGACGCACCCTGAAGTCGCACACGAGGTGCGGTTGCATTGATCGCCTCTCGCCAGAGAAGGGTTTCGATGGGGCCTCTCCGCCTTGAGACGGTGCTGTTGGGTTAGGGCTTGCGCAACCTGAGATGCCCTCGCCTTGATTTCTCCCGCTTGTTCTTGTTGATGCGTGCGATGTGGATGAACTGCAGGAGGAACATGCGAAGGCGGCATCGTCATGGAGGTGCAGCGAGACTGCCGCCTCGTGCCTGGAACATGGAGCCCAACTGGAAAACTGAAGGATGCGTTGTTTAGCCTTTGGAGGTGCCGCCTGTCAGGGGGGTACGTGCGAGGGATTTCGCTGCCAGGATTCACCGGAGAGGTGGCAGCACCGCTAGAGGGAACGACGCCGTCGCTTGATGCGGCTTGGAGCGACTCCGCCTGAGAATCAATCTGGAGCAGCCCTTGTTGGTTTGAACACGTGTCTCCTATGCATGGAGTGAGGGGCGGCATCGCCTGACTCGCTTTGAAGAGGAGCAGTCGCCCAGTGATGCGGCTGGAGTTTTCTCCTGGAGATGCCGACTGGAGGGCATTCAGAGGAAAATAATCTGGAGTCGCAAGGAGAAGTTTGGCGCCCGGACCTCCATGGATTCCTTGCACGTATGAGATTAGGGTTTAAGGAAGAAATCCGAACTTTGAACAAAATAAATCCCGAACACCAATAATCTTCTTCCAAGAATCACATGCTCTAAATCTCGAAAGGAACATAAACAAAGAATATAAAAATCCTCGAGAATCGAACCCGCTCTGATACCATGTTAAAAAATAGGAAGCGGAAGCGGAATGATAAACAGAGCAAAAGAACAGAAAGAATAAACATGGAACACCATGATTTTACGTGGAACCCTACTCTGTGGGGAGCGGAATGAAACCACGGGGGAAGCCGTCAAAGGGGCATATCTTGCATTGCACTTTCTCATCCGATACAGGAGGTATGGGGCTCCTTATATAGCCTCCACAGACCCTCCAAGTCCCACCACTGGACAATGTGGGACTAAACAACTGGATGGGGTAAATGGATCCTAGAGGTACCCATTTACCCATCTACAACTCAATAGGTGCACAACCAAATACTCCAACAGTTGCCTTCAGTTCGTCCAAGTGGAAGCCCCTAACAAGAGAACTTTGTTGGCCAGGTGAGAGAGAAGGCGTCCCGACCAATCAAACATTAGCCCCCGCTCGGATCTCTATGCGACATGTTGTGAAAGTAAGCGACTATCGCTTTGCCCACATGTTGATCCCCCTCCGCCCAAATCCACCAATCGAGAGGTTGTGAATGAAATTCTAGCAACGTCTCCTGCTAGCCACCGCATAGAAGAATCCCCTCCTTAATCCATCTCTGCCTAGATCACTACTTCTATTCCACCTCCTACTTTCTGTCCTCTTCTAGAAGAATCTGTTGACCCACCTCCCTCTCCACCAACTCCTTCCTAGAGGTCAATGTCATCATCTGCCTGATCTAAATCTGAGACGACTCTTTGTGCCTCAGTACTTTGTACCAGAAGATTCTTCCGCACCTCTCTCTTGTACTCAAACAGTTCTTCCTTAGCTCTACTAGCCTGTGAAAAACATGAACAATAGTTGTGCCCTCCACCACCACAGATCCCCTGAAGTTTTCAACCATCTCCCTAAAGTAGTCCTCAAGAAGCCAAGACTTCTCAAACCTGAAGAAAGTGCGTGTAGTCAAGCTCTCCACCGAATTCCAAAATATGGGTTATGGTTTGATTTAGAGCACGGTAAGGCCGAAATATAAGCCAAAGGTGAATCTAGAATAAGATCCAATGAGTTGAGGAACCAATCAGTTTTGGATATGGATCGGAAAATACGCCATGTATAGCGACAACCAGCAACATTTAGAATATCCAACTAGAGGTCACTCACCACCTATGTAAACTCCTATGATCCAACATCTTTGCCCCCTCGCAGAGTCAGGTGGTCGGTAACGAAAATCGTGACATTGAAGTCATCACCCACAAACCAGGCCTTGGAAGGGTAGACAAGTCTAACGGTTCGCAGATCCACCCATAGTTGTTGGCGGGCTCCTGATTATTTGGCATATATACACAGGAGAAAATCGTACAGTCCCGAACTCCTGTTCTTAAGCAGAACAGAAATGATGTGGCTCCCCAGTAGCTCCAATTCCATGTCAAAGTGATCACCGCTCCATGCAACCAGCAATCCGCTCATACTACCCACAAACGACAAGGACCTAAATTCCCAAAAGATGACCCCCCCAACGGAAGCCCACACCTACCTCGACCAATCCAGTATCTTTGTTTCCTAGAGGAAAAGAACATCCGTGCCAATTCGATACCATCCTTTTTACGTCGCTCCACTTTTTTGGGTCACCCAAACCCCTTACATTTCAGGAGACAATCTTCATCACACGACCAATTTCTTCCCTTCCTTGTGGACCACCCTCGCATCTCTCGCCAAGGTTCAGGAAAGCGGTATGCGTATGCGTTCGGACAGGTCACTGAATACTGATTAAGCGGTATGCGGGAGCATATGCGGGGTATATGCGGTTCTAAGCGGTTTTCTAATTTTTAATTTAAAAATAGAAAAATATTTATGAATAACATTACCACTGAAGTTATGTATCTAAGTGGAGTTAAAGAAGATATAAGAAAAACGATTCATGTTAGATGGGTGTGTGTATATACTTTTAATTGCCTCATATTTAATCACAAAAAAACATTTACTATGAAAACTTTACATTATATGATTCGTAATAACAAAACTTCAATACACATACATGCACTACATGAGCAAAACCTCAATCGACATATATTAAAAATATTCGACGATACATTGTATATACTCGTGAAAATAATACATGAGAAAAACATAAAACATTGCATATACATAATGGTATAATGCATTGCAATTGTATATAAATGCATGTCATATTCTAAGAATTGAATGAAGAAGCGGAGTTACGGAATTAAGGACCTGAATGAGAAGATTGAAAAGTTGGAGCTACTGGAGCAGTATGCGGGGCATATGCGTGATATGCGGGGCATATGCGGGCCGCATATGTAGAGATAGTTCTTATTACTATTATCTCTTTATGTATCGTGTCTTTATTTCTTTGTCTTTTATAGACCATTGTGTAATTTACCCTTTAGGTCTCTCCCTAGATAAGAGAGCCTAGGGTTTTCTGAATGATTATCGAAGTCTCATTTCCCAACATGGTATCAGAGCCACCCTAGGGCTCTCCCACCCGCCGCCCTCTCCCTCTCGGCGCCGATCTCCGGCTTCTCCACCCACCGCCCCTCCCTCCGCAGCGGCTTCCTCCCCGCCGCCTCTCTCTCTCTAGCCGCCGAAGGCCCCAGGCGGCATCCCAGCTCGCCGCCCAAGGCCCCAGGCGGCATCCCAGCCAGCCGCCGACCCGTCCCAGGCGGCACCCACCCTCGCCGCGCACATCCCTGCCGTGCCGGTCCAACCGCGGCATACCAGGCGGCATCCTTGCCGCTGCGAGGGCTGTAGGCCTCATCTAAGGCGTGCCCTAGTCCACCTCGTCTCTTCGGTCGATATATGGATTTGAGTGCGTAACATCTACATACGCACTCAAATCCGATGCTGTTGGTGTAGACATTCATTATCGTGTCTACATACCCTAGTTCTTCTCCAGCGGCAGTATGTCAGAATCGAAGGTCGATATGCCATCCACCGGCACATTCAAAGGTCCTGCGCCTATAGTGAAGATGGACGGGTCTAACTATGAGCTCTGGGCTATGCAGTTCATGAGCCTCATGAAGTCGAATGGTAAGAAGCACATTCTTACCGAGGATGAGCCCGCAGAGAAGACAGGGATATATGCCTCATGGGAGGCTGATGACTCCTATGCAAAGGTCTGGTTATCTGGTACATTGACAATGGAGATTGCTAATGACGTCCTCCATCAGCCCACTGCCAAGGCGATGTGGGACATTCTCGCCGCTACATATTCGTTGGTGCGAAATGAGACCAAGATGTTGCAGCTTCAGCATGACATTTTCACAATGAAGCAGAGCGGCAGACCTCTCCATTCCCTATACACATCCCTAAGAGGGATGTTTGAGAAGTTATACAGTACCATTCCACTCACTGCCACTCCTGATTCCTGAACAGCAGAAGACGTTTCGGAACGGCACCATGGTGGGTGTTCTACTTGCGGTTCTTGATCCTGAATATGATGCCGTCCGGTCTCAGATCCTAGCTGATGCAGTTATTCCTCCAGTGGAGGATGTTTACAGAAGACTCAGTCGCATTCCATTTTCCTCCAGCTCTTCTACTCCACCCCCATCAGCGATAGCAGTCTCGCGTGGGAGAGGTGGCCCGCCTTCTGGTCGTGGTCGTGGACGTGGACGTGGACTCCAGGGAAGGGGTGGCCACTTCAGTCAGACGTGCTCATATTGTCACCGCACAGGACATTCGGAGGAGACATGCTATTGTAAGCATGGGTTCCCAGCATCAGCACGTGTTGCAGAGCATTCTCAGTCTCCATTACCATCTACTGCAGATAATCGATTTGACGAACTTGTGGCACGTCTCCGAGATATTATGCCACATTCATCTGGTGATTCGTCGGGTGGTCCTTCAGATGTTGCTGCTACAGCCTCCGCCAGTTCATCTGCTGCTGCTAGTACCTCAGGTAGATCTACTGCATTTACACCGTCTCATGATATATCAGACTGGATTATAGATTCTGGAGCCGCACATCATCTCTGTCGAGATAGAGATAGACTACAGTCCTACAGGGACATTCCTCGTGGCTGTTCAGTGCAGATCGCAGATGGTACCCATTCACCCCATGTTGGACAGGGGGAGGTCTTCCTTTCCTCCACTATGCACCTACAGAACGTCCTACATGCTCCTGAGTTCTCAATGAATTTGTTATCTATCAGTCAGATTACGAAGGACTTACATTGCCGTGCTATATTTGACCCGTCTTCTCTCATTTTTCAGGACATACTAACGGGCAGGGTGATTGGCTGTGGCTCTGAGCAGAATGGTCTATATCGGCTGGTTCGGAATTCCTATGCTGGCGTCTCCTCTCATTCTGCCGGACCAGTCTCTCCGTACATCTGGCATCTCCGTTTTGGTCACCTTCCGCTCCAGAAAATGCGCCATCTTCTGCCCCAGATCTCTCCTAGTTCGTCTTTCCGCTGTGAAGCATGTCAGTTGGGAAAGCATCATAGGTCGAGCTTCCCAAGTCATCGGAGTCAGAGCAGTAGCTCCCCATTCGAGTTGTTACATATAGATATATGGGGTCCGAGTCGTGTACCCGATCATCAGGGACACAGATTTTATCTTATGGTAGTGGATGATTTCTCTCGTGTGTCATGGGTCTTTCTTTTGAAGAATAAATCTGAAGCAGGAGATGTGATAAAAAATTTAATTAATGAAGTGCAAAATGTTTTCTCTTCTTCAGTCAAATATGTTCGGACTGATAATGCCCTAGAATTTTGCACACGCTCACTTTCTCAATTTCTTTCATCAAAGGGTATTATTCTCCAAACCACTTGTGCATATACATCACAGCAAAATGGTGTGGTGGAAAGAAAGCATCACCATCTCTTAGATATTACTCGAACCCTGTTGATTCAGAGTTGTGCTCCTATTTCTTTCTGGGGGGACGCTGTTCTTACTGCATGTTATCTGATCAATCGAATGCCATCCTCTGTTCTTGGTGAGAAGATACCTATTTCTCTTATTTTTCCAGACAAGGACTTGTTCTCACTGACTCCACGTGTTTTTGATAATGTAGCTTTTGTTCGTCTTCTATCTCGAGGACTTGACAAACTCTCTCCTAGAGCAGTCAAGTGCGTCTTTGTTGGTTATTCCAGGACTCAGAAAGGCTACCGGTGTTATGATCCTACAAATAAGAAGTACTTCGTGAGTGCTGATGTCACTTTCTTTGAGTCTGTCATGTATTTTTCTCCTGCAGGTGACAGACTGGTACCATCCACTACTAATGATGATGTCTATGTTCCTCCACCACCTACTTGGAGTTCACATGAGTCTTCCCCTGTTCCTGCTTCCATACCAGCACCACCACCACCACCTCCTCCTCCACCCCTTCCATGGCCTCTCGTTTCACCGCTACCAAAATTCTATACGCGTCGATCAGGTCCTGCTCAGGCTACACATCAGCCACCCATCACGCCTCGGGTATGTTCAGATGGCATTACTACTGACGGGTCAGATTTGGTACATGTGCAGGATTCTTCAGTACAGGAGGACACTAGACCATCCTGTGCAGCAGATGGTGATCTTGATGTTCCGATTGCTATTCGGAAGCAGAGACGGCTATGTGCCTCTTATCCTTTTGCCTCACAAGTTTTGTTTCACCGTCTCACCGGTGACTTTCAGAGATTTGCCTCAGCCTTGTCTTCCGTGGATATACCACGGAACTACCAGGAAGTTTTGAAGAATGATTGCTGGAGATTAGCTATGGCAGAAGAAATGAGTGCCTTGCAGTCGTGTGGCACACGGTCTTTGGTTCCTGCACCTCCTGATGCATCCATTGTGAGCTGTAAGTGGGTCTTCACAGTTAAATATCATGCAGATGGCACTTTGGATTGGTACAAAGCACGCTTGGTCGCCCGTGGGTTTACACAAACCTATGGCGTGGATTACATGGACACTTTCTCTCCAGTGGCGAGACACTCTACTCTTCGTATTCTCTTATCTGTGGCTGTGGTTCGTGAATGGAGTATATCTCAACTGGATGTCAAGAATGCCTTCCTATATAGGGACCTACAGGAGGAAGTCTACATGCAGCAGCCACCTGGGTTTACAGCTGAGGGGGAGAAGCAGATGGTTTGTAGACTTCACAAGGCAATATATGGCCTCACACAGAGTCCAAGAGCATGGTTCCAGAAGCTTTCCAACCTTATTAAGCAACATGGATTAAAGAGGTCAAATGCAGATCACTCGTTGTTTGTCCAGAAGTCATCGGCAGGTACGGTTGTCATTATGGTCTACGTGGATGATATTCTTGTTACAAGAGATGACGCTCAGGGCGTAGAAAGGACGAAGGCATTCCTAGGCCGTCAGTTTGTTACAAAGGATCTTGGAACCTTAAGATATTTTCTGGGGTTGGAATTTGCAAGGAATGCACAGGGCTTGGTGATGACCCAACGGAAGTATATTACAGACTTCCTGATTGAGACAGGCATGGATGGATGCAAACCATCAAGTATTCCCATGGACCCTAGCATGAAGTTGTATGATGGTGATACTGATGAAGTGGATAAGAGGAGATATAGAGAAATGGTGGGAAAACTCCTTTACATTACCATAACTCGTACAGACATTGCATTTGCAGTTAGCAGGGTGAGTCAATTTATGGAGCAGCCAAGACAAGTCCACATGGATGCTATACACATGATACTGAGGTATCTGAAGTCTTCTCCAGGTTCAGGGTTGCTATTCAGAAAGGGCACAGATTTATCTATCTCAGCGTGTGCAGACGCAGATTATGCAGGATGCCCTAAGGATCGGAAATCAACCTCAGGGTTCGCAGTTTTTGTTGGAGGCTCTCTGGTTTCTTGGAAAAGCAAGAAACAAACTGTTGTGGCAAGGTCCAATGCCGAATCTGAATATAGGGCCATGGCTCAAGCCAGCACGGAAATGATGTGGGTTCGATCCGTACTAGAAGATCTGCATGTTGTTGTGCCACTACCTATGAAGCTTCAATGTGACAATCAGGCAGCATTATTCATTGCCAACAATCCCGCTTTTCATGAAAGAACCAAGCATATTGAAGTTGACTGCCATTACACTAGAGACTTGATCCAGAGAGGATTGATATCTACTACACATGTGAGCTCGGGAGATCAGACTGCAGATGTATTCACCAAGCCACTGCTCAGAGGACCTTTTCAGAGATGTTCATCCAAGCTGAGCATGATAGACATCTATGCTCCACCTTGAGGGGGAGTGTAGAGATAGTTCTTATTATTATTATCTCTTTATGTATCGTGTCTTTATTTCTTTGTCTTTTATAGACCACTGTGTAATTTACCCTTTAGGTCTCTCCCTATATAAGAGAGCCTAGGGTTTTCTGAATGATTATCGAAGTCTCTTTTCCCAACAGCATATGCGGGGAGGGTGCATAATGCACGGATTCAAGTAATCGGTGCGGTCTACATGTCGCACGGGCATATGCGGCCACATATGCGGCCTGTGCGGCCGATTTAGTGAACAATGTCTCTCGCAATATCATCCATCGAGAATGCATTGTGACGTAGACGTACAACAGTCAAATCCGTAGAGAGGAGGATGCCCCAAATGACCCAATCCTTCGTCTTGTGCGAACGTAGAACCTCAGGCCATCAATCTCCTCAATACAAAAAAACGGCCTCGAGTAAGGGTGCGAGCCCACCCCAAGCACAAATGCCTCCTCAACATTTGAGCAACCTCGGCAACCACCATACTCCTAGTGAGCCTACGAGCCGTCCCAATCAACTCCAACCAGAAGGAACGCCGCAGTCCACCCTCTCAAAAGACGTGGGTTGGAGGGTCTCCAGGTCTAAGGCGCGTGCTTCTAGCGGGGGGTCAGGGCCAACGTTCGGTCCGACCATCAACGGGTAAAAGTAATCGAGGTCATACCTAACATCGTCTCGGTGGGTACCTCTAGTGATGGGATCTCCATGGGGAAAAATAGGGAGGGAAGGTTTACACAAAGATTGTCTTCCTCGTCAGCAGCAACCTCTAGTAGAATAAGGGATAAAAAATGATCCATGTTTCCGCATCAAGCCCCTCTGTAAGCATTGCGCTACCTTCCTTAGAAACGGCATCCTCCTCCATCAAGTGATCAACGGCCACCATCTCCAGCTCCTCTGACAGGTCCGCGGTGGCGGAGGATCCATCTCAACAACAGAAATCCAGAAGGTGTTTTTTCCCTACCAACAAGCGCCATCGAATCATCAAGTGCATCGGATTTGGCCCCTCAATCTCCAGGCTCCAGCACCATTGCTTCCTTGTCAGTCCTCGACGAGTAATCGTCCGAGAGGATTTTCCCAACTTTTCCAAGGTCAAGAAGAGATGGCCTTAAGGACCCTCGATCCCTAGAGAGGATCAACACCCCGTTCACATAAGCCACGAAAATATCAGCACTCAGTTTTCCTCTGTCGTTGAAGCGAGTCTCTCTCCAACGTAGCAGGATCGAGGACTTTGAGCCCCTCCATTTAAAGAATCACTCATGGTCTTTAGCGGGCAGCCCTCTCACGTAGATGCCCAACTCCTATAATAGCACTGCATCACCACCAAATCCATCCCCCAGCTCCTCCGAGACCTTATCCCATGCTGCCTCCAATGCCAGTTCGCCCGACCTACATACCCCCACCAACATCCCCCTCCCCACTGCTGGGTCACTTCATAGGTTGAAAGGAGCTCCACGGACCACTTCTGTGAAGGTCCAGACGCATGGTTGACAGCAGCTTGCCCCCCTTTTGCTTCAATTGCCCGGCTCCCCAAACCAGCCTATGTTACCCCCGCTCCAAAAGCTCCAGCAAGCCCCATTCCCTTCTGCTTCGTCGTACCTCTAGCCCCACTTGTAAGCCCCTTTCCCCTCCCCGTCACACCACCCCCTTCCCTTCCACCAGCACCATTCCCCTCCCCCCCAATCGGTTCCCCAACATGTGCTGCACCCACGCCTACAGCAAGCACAACCCCAGTGGGTTCAGAATCAGAAGCCTTTGTAGTTCTCTTCGTGTTTACCGAGGCTCCATCAAAATGGGTGGGTTCTCTCCCCTTCATGGAAAGGCCCGCGGGCCGCCGTACCAACAGCTCCTCATCCTGAATGTCGCAGACGGTTGCAGGAGCTATACCAATAGTCGAGAGCCCCACAATCAAAGTAGCGAGTGACGTTCATGCAAGAGGCCACCAGGTGGCCAATGCGGCCACATTGGAAGCACCTTTCCAGCCTCCTTGAACAATGACGACAATGGGAAACAACCTCCCAGCCAGCTTTACCTCAGCCAACCGCGCTATGGTAGCCCATCTCATCCCTATAAAAGGTGACCCTCGCTCGCTCATCGGTACCCCCTCTCATCGAGGCTGGCAGCCACCCTGACCCCCTTCCACGAGGCAATCCCAAGTAGCGTAGGAGATACGGAAGGAGTGCCCCGCCTCACAACCTTTTCATGTTGCTGACCTCGTGCTCCAACCCTAGGAGCCTCTATGGTTCCTTAGGTGCCAATGGGTCTCCGTAACCCTAATCACCCATGTGGTCCCTCCCACATCTTTCTATCCTTACTCCGATTTGATACCATGAATGGAAATGATGACTTTAGAGTTGCATGATCATGGACAATCAGATGATTTTATCATGCTATAAAACAACCTTGCTTAAACCTTATCCTATAAGGAGGGAGATGATTCCAAGTCTCTCAAGGGACACCATAAAATAGATGGTAGTGAATATGAAACAAACTTGGCCTACAAATATTTATTGAAATAGAAAGTAAAAGTGTGAATAGCCAAATTATGGCCCACACATTGAGAGAGACCAAAAGTTTTGTGGTCATGAGTCAAGACAATTAAGTCATTGTAATTGTCCTACTTTATGAGAAAAAGGAGCCAATGCAATTAGATATATTCATTGATTTTTCTCAACTAATATAAGTAGTACATGACCTACACACTCAAAGTTCTCCAAACTAGTGACATGGAATTGTAAACATAAGAGTCGAAAGTTCTTTAAACTAGTGACATGGAATTGTAAACATAAGATCTTCGACTATATAGATCTTTTAAGTATCATAGTGATGAACCTAGATCGGATCCATAAGACTCACTATCCCACCTCCACCGCCTAGCCTTGAAGTGTGTAGTAGTTCGGTCGCGTGTTGTCCCTTCGCATGCCGCCACCTGGTGTGTGGCATGGCCTGTCATCGAGTGTCGCGAGGGCTTCTGGCCTTAGGTCCCATCGTCGCCAGGACCTCCGTTGTTGGGGCCCAACATCGCCAGTACCCACGTAAGGTGCCCACGATGCCACTAGGGCCTTCGCCACAGCCTCATTATCGTTGGGGCCTCCGTTTGTGGACCTCTACATGGTCCCCATATCGTCATAAGCCCTCCAACGGCTTCTTCCAACCTCTTTGATTGCTGCCTAGGCTCCCTCCTCATCGCTAAGCCTCTAAAGGTCACTGAACGATCTGATTTTGGATTGTTTTATGTGATATCAGACCTCTAAATCCATTTGTTTCCCCTAGAGTGTCACCAATATTTATGGGAACAGTTGTGGCATGAGTTTGTGCATATATCGACTCCCCGTATGATCGTGTAGACACTCAGATCAATCTACAACCTCTTACGTCCTTCCTTGGCTCCATCATATTGTCAGAGAACAAGGATGACTTATCCTCATTCGGTGCCTTCAAGGGCTTGGCACCCATCATCAAGATGGATAGGACCAATTATGAGTTGTGGTCTATGAAATTTATGACCATTATGCAATGTAACAATAAGGAGCACATTCTGACGCTGCCAGAGACGACCAACAAGACTGGGGCGAATGCTTCGTAGAAGCAAGATGATGCGTATATGTGTGTTTGACTATCTGGTATTCTAATCATGGATAGCCAATGACATCCTTCATCAACCCACTACAAAGGCAATGTGGGACATCCTCGCAGCCTCTTACTCTTAGAAGAGAAATGAGATAAAGATCTTGCAGCTTCAGTATGACATTTTCGTAGTCGAGCAACATATTGGGTCGTATGGAATTCACCCATTCTCTTTCCGACTGAGATATCTTATGTTTCGCCCAAGAAAAATGGATTGAACCATCAATAATTTGGAGCGCGAAGTACAATTGGATCAATTTATTTTGATTTTGGGGATAAATAATTTAAATTAGAAGGATTTATGGTTAGCTTGTAATAATAAAATACAGTATCCAGGCTCCGTTCAGAAAATACCAAATTAGTAATATGTATACGATTATAACTTGTATCATAAATGATTTTTCTATCATAGGAGTTATCTCAAATTGCCAATTAATAAAATAGTAAATATATCGAATAATTTGGTGGAAGATATGAAGAAGTGGGTTCAAAAAACGAAGTCTTAACAAAAAGGAGTGGTATTGATATCATTTGCCCTATATGCGCAAATAGAATTCGGGCGAATCATTTCCTGGAGTAGATCATGAACCTAAAAAATTTTAAAGGCCCATTCAGGAACAAGAAAATAACATCAGAATTGGAATCTGAAATAATACATCAATGAAAGGTTAGTTCAATAACTTCAATGAATTCCGACATGTTTGAGAAATTTCACAGCTTCATGCTTATGAATGCTTTCGTAGAGCACTTGACTCACAGGCGATGTTGCACGCATCCAGCTTCTTACAGGTGTGTCTTTTCCTCCTATGAAGGCAGCATATAGCAGACTGAGCAAGATCACGATGCCACCTGCAGCCACCACTCAATCCTCCTCTATGATGGCAGCAACTCATGGCAGTAGAGTCTCGCTCACTTCAGAGGATGCGGTGTCCGTGGCCAAGGAGATAGACTCCCGCTTCAGCAGTGCACTTACTGTCATTGTTCTGGCCATTCCAAGGATACATGCTACCTGAAGCATGGTTACCATGCCTCTACGCATGTTGTCGAGAAGTTAACCTCACTTCCACTTATGTTGATCAGAAGTTCAACGACATTGTCTTCCGTCTAAGGGAGATTATGACCCCTATTGTTGACTCTATTAGTCCTCCTTCAGATCCTTCTGATGTCTTTGCCATTGCCTTTGTTAGGACTTTAAGTATAGCTCATGCCCTTGCTGGTTGTCACAAGACAAACATTTCAGAGTGGATTATAGATTTTGGTGCATCTCATCATCTCTCAAGGACAGAACTCGGTTCACTTCCTACAAATTACTACATCGTAACATATATGTTGTCATTGCAGATGGGACACGTTCTCCCGTTACAGGACAAGGGAAGATTCATTTAACACCATCTATACGTATGCAAAATGTGCTCCATGCACATGATTTTTTTATAAATTTACTATCTATTATTCAAATCGCCAAATTTGCATAGCATGCCATGTTTGACCCCTCTTCTCTTGTGTTTCAAAATATACTCATGGGTAGGGTGATGGGATGTGGCCGTGAGCAAGGGGTCTCTATAGATCGGCCTAATTTCCTTATGCTTGTGTTTGTTCCATTCCCATTGGGTCGGTCTCTCCGTACATATGGCATGTTCGATTCAGTTACCTTCTTTTATAGAAGTTGTATAGAGGGCCTGATAGTAGTGCAGTGTGCCTACCACCAAAAAGGCCAAGTTTCAAATCTTGAGCGGATACCTATGCGTGTTTGTCCCTCTTGTTTCAAAAAAAGTTGTATAGAGTCGACCTCAGATTCATCTCGGTCTACATTTCAGTGCGAGGCTTACCTGCTTGGGAAGAATCACCGTTCCAGTTTTCCTAGTCGTCGGAGTTATAGTAGCAGTACCTTATTTGAATTGTTTCATTTTGATATTTTGTGTCTCGGCCGTGTCCCTGACCATCAGGGGCACATGTTCGTTCTTGTGGTTGTCGCTAATTATTCTAGACCTTCTTGGACTTCCCTTTTGAATAACAAGTCTTAGGTTGGGTTTGTCGTTCGAACTTTTATTCATAAGTATTTTTCTGCTACTATTACGTATGTTCGTCCTGACAATGCCTTGGCGTTTCATACCATTCAACTTTCACAGTTCTTCATGTTCCTTGGTATTATACGGCCGACCTCTTATGCGTACACATCTCAACAGAATGGTGTGGTTGAACGCAAACACCGTCATCTTTTTAATGTGATCAGGGTCCTTTTCCAGAGTCGTGATTCCCACTCTTTCAAGGGTGATGCAGTCCTCATTACCTACTATCTGGCCAACTATATGATGTCCTTCGTGTTAGGAGAAAAGGTTCTTTTTTATTATGTTTCCTGGTAATGACATTTTCTCTCTAACCCCATGTATCTTCGGCTCAGTGGTGTTTGTTCATCGTCCGACACCTGGCCATAACAAGTTCTCTCTCAGAGTTGTCATATTTGTTTTTGTGGGCTACTCATTAGCCCATAACGGGCACCGTTGTGGAAGTATTATGTTAGTCCTGATATCAAATTTTTTGAGTCTGCCATGTACTTTTCATCTACAGGGATGAGAGAGAAGAGAAGATGGAAGAGAATTGACGAAGAGAGAATGAAAGGCCAAGTGGAAGGAGAAGCAAAGGACACTTTATGGATGTTGGTCTGGCAGAACAATCATGCGAGAGGAGGATGATAGAATGTATGTAGATGGAGACAGATTTGATCGGAGGTTGCAAAGAGGGTGTAAAGTGTGAGCAATGATGTAGAGAGTAAGAGGTTCGGCTGATGAATGTGAGCACATTAATTTTATGGAGAACTGTGAAAAATAACATTTTTTTAGTTAACAGTATGTATATATTTATAATATTGAAGTCAATTTTAAATATTACATCCTAGAAAAGTTGTGAATTTAAGAAAATCTAAGTTTGATATCCCTTGTGACAAATGCATGAACATGTCCAAAATAAGCAATATTTTAAGAAAATTGTCACCATTTGTCATCTAAAATAAGTTCAGAACAAGCACAAATAAAGAGCCACACCACCTTCGCCCAGAGAGGTGGATCAGGGGAACTCACAAGTCACAACAGATAGTTCATATTACATGCCAGCCTATCAAACTTGGGAATTTATTAAACAGAAGTGGTGGTCGCAGTCCAGGGACTCAGCCGAGCTATTTCGACTGCATTGAGTAGGTTCCAAAAACAAAACCCCGGAGATGGTGATTTTACATCTCAAATTCCAGATCCAACTGCTGCGATGTTGGTGATGTAGAGGGGATTTTCCTTATCATGGAAAAAAGGTAATCTGACTAGATAATCCAGAAGAATAATGGAAGTACAATTAAGTATTCTTGTTACAGTGGAATCGTGAAAAAATATTTATCTCAAGCAACAACATCGCGATGTTTGATTCAGTATTTTCTAAACAAACGACTAGAATTTTCCTCCCAAATCAGCAAAGTTGAAGCAAATTTTGCTTTCATGATCCAAAATAGGGATCTTTTACCGAAAATTTGTTTATTTGAAAGAATGATAGGTGGCTTTGTAGCGAGCAGTAAAGAAAGTGCATTAAAAATTTGTGTTGTGAAGTTAACAATCTAGTATAATGTGGTCCCGTGATTTTGACTTATAGAGTATACACCTGTTTGGAGAATCGGTCTCC
Source organism: Ottelia alismoides (assembly GCA_037367405.1). Lineage (NCBI taxonomy): Eukaryota > Viridiplantae > Streptophyta > Magnoliopsida > Alismatales > Hydrocharitaceae > Ottelia > Ottelia alismoides. Next base: position 180,131 of record JAZKJV010011352.1, on the reverse strand, counting down.
CCATTTGATACGCATATCATGTGTAAATGTTTTTGTTAGGAAATAGGAAGTGGAAGCGGAAGCGGAATGATAAAACAGAGCATAATAACAAGAAAGATAAACATGGAAATACCATGATTTTACGTGGAACCCTACTCCGTGAGGAGCGGGATGAAACCACGGGAGAAGGCCTCAAAGGGCCGTGTTTGTCTATTGACTTTCTCATTGGATACAGGAGGTCCGGGGCCCCTTATATAGCCTCCACAGAACCTCCAAATCCCACCACTGGTAGATGTGGGACTAAACTGTTGGATGGGGTAAATGGAGGATCCATTTACCCATCTCCCATACATGTGACGCATATATCAAACACTCCAATACTCCTCCTCAAGCTGGAGCAAGCAATGCTCAGCTTGGACAAACAGAAAGATACTCAACTCAACGCTACATGACACTACGGAAAATATCAACCCAACGTGCACAACTGTTGTTGTCGAGGACGTTGCTTCTCATGTCGTGCAGGTGAGGAGGACGAACGGGCTGGAGTGTGAGTCTGCTGAATCTCCTCGTCGGAGAGCATGTGCTATGAACTATGCATGTCAGAATCACTGCAACTGAAAATGAGTCTCCTCGTCGGAGTACTCTGGCCCGCCACAACATGTGGACAACTGCTCATCTCTTAAAAGGGACTAACTGAAAAGGTCGTGGAAGTGCAATCCTCGTCGGAGTCCACGGTCGCTGAAGAATGGAGTCTGAAAGAAGTCTCCCCATCGGAGATCTGGGTCTCTCCCATCTTGCACAGAGAATGGTACACGACTCTGGTGTCCCTATGATACCACGTGAAAACCCTTGCCAACATGGCATAGGGAATGGTCCTCTACTCTGGAGTCCATATGGCTCACATGAAAACTCTGGCCTACAAAACAAGAAAGGATGGGGACCTCTGAACTGATGGATGCATGTGCTCATCTGAAAAGACCGCATACATGTGCATCTCTGAAACTGAGTCTCTCTCTGGAGAACTCGAAAAATGGGCCTCTCAACATGGAGTGCCTCGAACTTGGACTCTGACCAATCTGAATGTCGAGTCTGAAATCTGCTGTAGAGTCTGAATCTGGACGGTCTGACGAATCTCTGAATAGTCTGGAAATCTGACATCTAAAGAAGACCTGTGACTCTACATATACTCTCCCTTTCTCCCATACTTGTCGAAAAACATGGTCGTCGACCAAGTTGGGAGAAGACAACAATGATGGGGAGAAAACAAAACATTCTCAAAAGTTTCTTGCGGCTTTTCCCTCATTTTTTTTAAAATAGCCGTCATTTTTTTAACATAAGCCGTTCCATCATTTTTTTCCGGCTTTTTTCAAAGCATTTGCGTACGGCTTTTTATTGTACGTGTCTTTTCCTTTTCTTCTTCTTTTTCGAACTTGCAACCTTTTTTTAACTTTATGCCCTGCATATATATATATATATATATATATATTTAAAGCATGTCCGCTACCCTAGGGTTCCCAACGTGGGAACCCTCTTTTGACGCCCATCGCCTAAGGGAGTCACGAGGAGGGGCGCACGTTATTGAGGCTTGCGCGAGAGACCCTGCAGCATGCCGTTCGGAGGGGCTCGGCCACCACTGGGAATCGCAGGCTGATCTGCGATGGGTCGCTGCCACAGTGTGCGAGGAAGATTGCGCCGCCCCTGGCGAGAGATGGGCTCCGCCTGATGGTTTGGGCGTATTTCGCGGGGCTCGCAGGTGCAGGCATCACGCGACTGGAGGAACCGCCTCTTGCTTGCTGGGATATGTTGTTGCGAAGGAGATTGGTGCGGGCTGATGAAGAAGGTTGCAGCGGCTGTCGATGAAGAAGCTATGTTGGCGCGCCATGGCGCTTTGTTGGTGGCGCTGCTCATGCACGCAACGCGAGATGGAGACGAGAATCGACTCGTGCGAAGATGGAGATGGCTCCGCCTGGGAGCCTGGAAGGAGATTGTAGGGGAGGAGAGATGGCGTGCGGACTGAAGGGAGGTCTGGCAGGAAGGAGCACGCCGCCTGATTTTTTGAGGGCTTGGATCTGGTAGAGAAGTGCGCCAGGGGCTCTGCCTGGATCTGGAAACTCGCGCCGCCAGGAAAGTTGTGTCGTGATGGGCTGTACAAGAACGGCCCACAGAAATTAGGGTTTCAATCGAAACCCTAAACTTGGATAGAGCAGAATCCTTCTTGACGATGACGATCATTAACAACTGAACTTCGCGAACAATCTTCAATAATAATCCAGAACCGAATCTCGAAATTAGAAAAAAACACAAAATCCCCTGGGAATCGACCCGCTCTGATACCATGTTAGAAAATAGGAAGCGGAATGATAAAATAGAGCATAATAACAAGAAAGATAAACATGGAAACACCATGATTTTACGTGGAACCCTACTCCGTGAGGAGCGGGATGAAATCACCGGAGAAGGCCTCAAAGGGTCGTGTTTGTCTACTGACTTTCTCATTGGATACAGGAGGTCTGGAGCTCCTTATATAGCCTCCACAGAGCCTCCAAGTCCCACCACTGGTAGATGTGGGACTAAACTGTTGGATGGGGTAAATGGATCCTGGAGAGATTCATTTACCCATCTCCCGTACATGTGACGCATATATCAAATACTCCAACAGTTTTCTTATGAAGCAAAAGTCAAAGGCATTGTGAAATTCTTAAATGGAAAGCTGTCTTCGAGAAATTTGGATGAAAGCTATATAGTATGCCTCCATTTCGGAAGAGGTTATAAATTTTCTGATTTAGTACCTTTCGCCCCTGGACTCTCTGATCAATCGGTATATACTCTATCAGCATCCTCATTTAGTTGAATATTTGCGCGGAGTTGCTTTGGTTTGTACAATTCCCAGTCACAGTCGGAGGCACTCTATTTTCAAGAGAGGTAAAGCAGTTATTTGGAGCTCTGTGTTTGTGAAGAGCAGCCCTCCAATTGTCTAGTTTGTTACGGACAAAATGCCAGATATCTGGGAAAGCCTCATTGACTTAAAAGAATCGAGCCAAAAGAGTGATTCTTCCCCCGACTCCGAGCCAAGGTTTTTAGTAGCCACCGTCTAAGTGTTAAGGACCCTTTATTTAGAGATTTCCAGACATTCGAGTTATGGATTTTATGGTTGGAGTTTAGTTGGATGGGTCAATTTATATTGGCGGCTTCCTTACTTGCTAGTAAGTTGATAGTTCTCTCTGAAATCATTGCATTGCTGAAACTTTCGAGATCCAATATACCCCAACCATCGTTTTCGTTTGGCCTGCAAATTTTCTTATACGTCACTTTGCCTTATTTACTGAACTCTTGATTTGAGGTTTTTCCCCATTCCATAGGAAGTTCCTTCGGATTTGTCAATTTGGTTGATGAACATATTTTTGGAGGTTTAGGATCGATAGCAAATGATTTTCCAAGAGGAGTTAACCAAGAGTTTACAAGTGAAATCCTACCTGGTAGAGCTAGCATCTTTGCCTTTCAATCCCCCAGGTTGGCTGCAATTTTTTTATAAAAATGGTTGCCATTCCCCGCTTTCAACATGGTTGGCGAGGGAAAATTCCAGGTACTCACTTGGAAAAGTCCCTAGCGACCAATCAAGTATGGAGGCGGCTTCTGCCTCTTCACACGGTGATAGGTTTAGACAGTGAATAGAGGATTTGGCTTTATTTATTTGAAGCCCTGATATAACAGTAAATGTCCTGAAGATCATGTCCAGGGCTTTTATGTCTCTTGGATCAAGACGGATAAAAATGAAGTCGTCCGCAAATTGAACATTTGTGATTTGTGTCTCCAATCCCACTGGGTTAAATCCCTAATAATTCCTTAATTTTGGCATTTCTCAGCATTCCATCCAGTATATTAACTGCATTTATGAATAGTAATTGGGGTTGGATTAAGGTTTGAAAAATCCCTTCGCAGAGCTATTAAGATTTACAGAAAGAGCAGTGATATTTAGAAGGACCATGATCCATTCAATATAATTGGGGGGGGGGGGGGGGGGGGGGCGGGGGCGGCGGGGGGGCGGTTGCAGTTTTTTACTTCCAAAGCCCTTAATCTAAGCAAAATGAAATAAGTAAAGTCTCACCTTAATCCAACTACAAAACAATTTACCGAAAGACTTGATCCTCTTTTCTGAAAGAAGCAATAAGTTTAATAAATTATTATAGAAAATGGAACTTACATGGACGAAGATGCAAATTCTACTTGTGAGTCATCTGTGCGATTTTTCAAGGGGGAGAAGAGTGCCTTTATTGCTGGGGATCATTGTGCCATCTTCGCAGCGAATCATGGTTCTTATCTATGCATCAAATACAGTATTATATCATTTCAATATCGTTGGCCTTCTAGGTTACCAGAATCCTTGGGTGGAAGAGAACCTAATGTGCTGAGAAGTAAAAGTAAACGTTGAGATTTCCAACATAATTCTGGTGGTTGCTCTTTGCCAGATTGTCGATATTGGAGATCATATCATAGTAATCTTGCAGCCTAAGAGTCAACATTCACTGAACCTCATCGATGTGGAAAACCCATTACGTATTTCTCATCGATCATAAGCACTGCCAATTTCCTGTACGCGCTTCTGATGACACATTCCAATGCAAGTTGAGACTGGAAAAGTTTGGCTCACGTAGCAGGACTTGTTACGAGCTCCATTAGCAGACGCAGCTTGCATATGAAAACATTTGTAAGTTGCGCCTCAAACTGGAGGTGACGTTGAGCAAGTGACTAGCTGTGAGTCCACTTGATTGGCCACAACGTAAGTTGTGGCCTCAAACTAGTCCAGATCTGATAAAGGGGTTGGGACATTTGTGGTGATGTTATGGCAGGTGGTGAACAAATTATCCATATGGGTCAAGTATACGTGTTGAAAACTTCTATACTTTGTCAATAGGTATCCTTGTATAACATGCACATGTACCTTCCTACTGTCTCTGATATATCGAGTTCAGTAATTCTTGCATAAATGCTGCAGGGATGATGGTGAATGGTGGGCATTGCCGACGGTGCTCCTCGTTCTAAAATTACTGCAATCCGTATTCATAGACTGGCACATAGCAAATCTGGAGATACAAGACCATTCGCTGTTCAGCCAAGATCCTCAGAGATTCTGGACATCTTGAGCAAATACTGGACCATTTATACATAAGAGAACCATAGAAGTTGCTGGGTCACTGTAAATAGTGTTTTGTTGTATATTAAATTTTTTTTCTGTCATACTTGAGTTTATAGTTGGTTAGGTTCAGTACTTGGTAGGTAAGTATGTGTGTTTATTGGGCTTTATTTTTTTCTTTCTTGTTATTCATTGATAGTGTCTGAGTTTGTTGTATTTTAAATGTGTATCACCATTATGATGGTTGAAAGGTTTGTTTTTTTTATCTTAGTTTCTCATTTTCGGTTGATTCTTCTAGTTCTAAATAACTCGAAAGGTTGACAATGATACCAGTAATGTCAAAATTTATACTCCCAGTTCATGGTGGTAGAATATAACGGTGAGGCAAATTCCTACGTAATGTAATTGGTAAATCTTATTCCTCGATTAAGCTAACAAAAAATTTTCTATCAATAGTGCAAACATATCACGTAGAATTTATGCGCTATAGTGTAACACATACTTTCTATGTGCATTTTTGTAGCGCACGGATTTTGTGTCCTTTTGTACCAACGCGCAGGGAATCTATGTGATATACTCTGCTACTCCAAAAAAATAAACAAAACCTTATATCCCAAAACCCGATCAACATCCGACTCCACGCTTACTAATAGTCTTTCATGAGGGTTGCTCCTATTCTCTTGTTCTCCAAAGCCATCGAAGTGCCTGACATTTGACTTTTTTGTCCTCCGCTGGTTATGCCATGCATCGCTTGCTCAGGTCACCACCTCTCATTCTCCACATGTGTTTTCCTCTTTGAGTAACGTCCTCTCTAGTAGCAGTAAGCTAATGCATTCTCCATACTCCGATGTTTGGAAACTTAGGATTTCGTATTTTTTATGGATTTTTATTCATTATTAGGATTGTTTTTGTGGAACATTGACCTTATGCATGAACTAAGATGATATTGATGCATTTCATATGAGGCCAATGGCATCTATGTATTGCATGTTTAAATTGAAGAGTAGTAATGGTGCCTTTAGTTGTCCGGTCTTGCGAGATCTGGGATTGTGAATGTCCATTTTCAAAAAGTTGTTGGAATTCATTTGTAGGGAAATTTTGTTGGATAAGAGCAGTCACAACATCAGGATATCGCATCGCATTGGAGCTAGTATAGTGATGACAACTGTTATAGATGATGATGATGATGTTTAGGGTGTTTTTCTTTATGTTAAAACAATTGCAAAGTTAGTTGTCATAGAGATGGTAGTAGATGCATCTTTGATTAATTGTGCACCTGGTAACCACGCCTTGGGAGCAATTGGTTTGCCCTCTATGCTTAATCAGTCTAGTGGCATCCCACCTACTCTGGTGCCTAATAATGAGAGTAGCTATATCAGTGAGGATGTGCTGAGGGAAGTTAATCGTGTTTTGAATGATTGCCCATCATAGGTCACTGATGATGAGATAAAGAATGAAACTGAGGAAGATGAAGATGATGTTGTGCATAACCATCTAACATATGATGTTCCTATTCCCTCTACGATACCATTCTACAATATAATAGGTGGTGGCATGCTTGCCCAGTTTGAAGAGAATTTTTGAAATGAAAGTGACTTTGATAACATTGGTCATGAACTCCGTAAGGGTTGCACTTTCAAAACAATGGTTTGGTGATCCACACTCATCTTTTATGTGAAGTACCACATATTTTCTATGAAGTATGTGGTGATCCACACTCATCATTTCCTCATCTTTTCTATGAAGTACCACATATTTTCCCATTACAACTTCGTAATTAAAGAATCTACCACATTGGTTTGGTTCATCTTGTGCACGATGGACTCCAAGGATTGCAAGTGATTTTTCACGATCAATATAGCAAATTAGGCAGGATGTGGGTAATCTCTAAGCTTGGTGATCCACTCATGCATCAATCTGTCTGTTAGTTGGGACCATCCCCAACTTGATTGCAACTTCATATCTTGGAAGGTACTTGATTTTGTGAGGGACAACCCAATTGTTCCAATATCCACTCTTAGGACTCGTATTCACAAGGTATAGAAAGATTGGGTTATAAAGAAAAGAGTCTGGGATGCTAGAAGAAAGGCAATTGCAATCGTTTATGTTGAATGGAAGAATTCTTATGTAGAGATGCCTTCAAGCATTGTAGGCATGTGATAAGCATAGACGGGACAGATTTGTATGGGAAGTATAGGCAGAAATTATTGATTGTCTGTGGGATTGACAGTGACAAATTGAGTCTATAAATAATTCAACTACAAGTAGATTACATTATGTTTTGAATATCTAACTCCAATCTTATTTCAAATTTTCAGATGCAGAGATGAGATCTTGTCATGGAGTTGGGAGGAAGAGATCCAACCAAATACCAGTATGAGACATAGCACACGAGACCGAGTCTGAAATGGAGTGTCTGTTGGCCATTCAATTCGCAGATGCTGACCTTGAACGAGGGGTACGCGCAACAAGAGCATGTCTAAGGAAGAGGAGGAGTGCATGGGAGCAGAAGAAGTCGCGCTAGGGCACAAGCACAACAAAAGGGTCATGGACGAGATTGCAGACGAGGGCATCAAGATTTTGTGCACATTATCGAAGAGGGGAGAGAAAACCGGGTGATGGGTCATGTACCATCACCAGATATGGACGAGATCCCCAAGTATGTTTTGGGGACACAATTCATCACACGTCATTGAGCCACATGATGGGGAGATGACAACTCCGCAAACGCCTACAAGGAACATGGTGGAAGAAGCTGGAATGGCTCAATCTATATATGTTACACTTACCTCGTCACCCGTGCCCACCTTCGACGAGGAAGAAGGCATAGGAAGTTCGCAATTACAGGGAATTGAGTATAGAGATGGCACAAGAATCTATCAAAGGAGGATGAAGAGATAAATAGATTTTTATATTGTAACTAAAGAGCTAAACGTCTTGCTCTTGGTTATTTATATTCTATGACGATTTTTTGAAATGTATTCTCTAATAAACTCTTTTCTAATCCAATGGAGGCTTTTGTGGATATATTTTCCTATTATGTATGGCATGAATGACTTTAGATATAAATAGTACGGATGTGAATGACCTTGAATTTTAGGTAGCAGGGCTTCTCTTTATCTGCTAAGGTCTCGGAAGCCCATTCTGTTTATTTTTTTGGAGGCAGAGCATATCGCATAGATTCCCTGCATGTTGGAACAGAAGAGATGCACATAATCTGTGCACTATAGAGAAGCACATAGAAAGTATGTGTTACTTTATAGCGTATAAATTCTATGCAATATGTTTGCATTATTGATAGAAAATTTGTTGGCTTATTTGAGGAATAAAGTTTTCTAATTACATTACGTAGGAATTTGACGGTCATTGTTTGCGAATTTTGTTGTGGGGGTGAAAAGAATGAAAGATGGATGTATGTATCATGGAGGTTGAAACTTAGTTATGTGATTTCGTGAAATTAATATTTTGGTGTGATTAGGTCGGGACTCTAGACAACATTTCATATAAAGATATTGTGTAATGTTCGTTCTTAAGTTTGATATTTGAATTGCTCTATTTGACCTTCTATCTCTTATTGGATTGATGGAAATTTCCGTTGTATATGTTTGTTAAGTTTTAGTTCAATGAAAGTATAATCAGACTCACTTAAAATTTTAAGGATTTTTTCACATTTGTGCTCCTAGTAGATTCTACATTATCATTTATGTTCCTTTTTCGCAATATCAATCGTGCCCCTACCTTGTGTCCTTATCACTTGTTCCCTTGGGGTTAACTATTGTCCATCCACCACCTAAATGGATTTTAACTTATGCGCTAAAATGTAATTGAAAAGAAAAGCGGGGTCAAGTGTAAAAACCCTGTTTTTTTAACATGTCCTTCCTTTTTTCCCTTGCCCCTTCGTCAAGCGCTCTTTGCCCAGACGTTTTCGTCGACCTCCTCCTCTGCCCTTGGCCCTTCACCAAGCTTTGTTCGCCCAACCACCTTCTCCGACCTCCTTCCCCCTTGCCCCTTCGCTCAGCCAGCTTCCCCAACCTCGTCCTATGTCCTCCCTCTACCAAGCTCCTTCCCAACTACCTTCATTGACCTCCTCCACCCTCCCTCTAGTAAGCTCCCTTCACCCAGCCACGTTCCTCGACCCCCTCCGCACGCCCTGAGCATCACGCCTCTTATTCGCCCTCCTTCGTGTTATGTCGATCAATCAACCAACCTATCAATCCTCATACAACCAACCACCTTCACTTATGTGCAAACCATTGTTGATTACCTATACCTCCATGGTCCAATCTTTACATAAAAATCGTACAAAAGAAACCATCGCTAGGCGTGGAAACTTGCCATCGCCCAATTGGTGGTCAACACCACTACATGGATGCTGCATGTACCTAGTTTGTTGACAGCACAAATCATGGTGTATGGCTCCTGAGCTAGAGTGACTTCTGTTATTGCTTTTGCCCCTTCATCTCAAGATCATCCTCATAGTTGGTGATGACAAAAATCGTTGCACGGATGGGAATCACCTCACCAATGGTCATCTTGGAATTGAGGTCAGGCTTCCGCAGGGTTGTTGCTCTTCGTTGATCAAGGAGATGTCGGTGCTCAAGCTACATCCAACCCCTCCACCTTGACCTCCTCCTCTGCCCTTGCCTCTTCAATCTAAGCTCCTTCATCTCATTTCTTAAATATTTTACTTTTAATGGGATAAGTGCAATATGTCATTTCTTAACCATACCTTGGTTCGAATAAATCATAGTTTGGTTCACCTCATTGACAGCCAAAATAACATAACAGCACAAGTGATAGCGACACAAGAAGGTAGGGCACAACTGATATAACAAAAAAGTGAGGGGTATAACTGATATTGTAGAATGTAAGAGGGCCACAAATGTAAAAAGACTAAATTTTAAAAGTAAACAAAAGAAAAGCTTTGGACTACTTTCCCACCATGATCCCCTCAAACCCACAATGATCAGGCTTATGCTATGCTTTAGTCTTTGAAAATCCTAAACCTACTACCATCCCCTTGGGATGGGGGATCGTTCCACCTTGTAGTGTTAGTGTGCACTAATGGCTACCGGGCTTTCTTTTTTTCTTTGTCAATGGAAAAGGCATGAATTACATATATAGTCTTACATGGTTAAATTGATCCTTACCTGTGATATTTTAACCCATATAATTAAATAACGCAACGCTCTCTCAAGTTGGATAAATGCTCAACTTGTCCATATTCTTTTCAAAAGTGTCGGAAGCTTTGTGTTGAAGATATTCCAAACTTGTTCTCGTAATCTCCTTCTTATCAATCATATGTCTAATACAAAGAGAATTAATCTCAACTACTTTGGTATATGATGCACAATAAGATTTTTGGATAGATTTATTGCAGCCATGCATTCACAAAATAACTTCATAGGTAGTTCAAGACATTCCTATAGTTTTGTCAACATAATCTTAATCTTACAACTCCTATTGCAATAACTATGACCTCAACTTTAACACTAGGCCTCACACACTAATGCCTTGTGCTTCTCCAAATTGTAAGGTAAACTATCTAGATATATGTAATTTCCAGTGGTAGATCTCCTTGTATCGATGCACTTTGTTTAATCCCCGTATATGTAATCTTTGATCTCATTTTTCACATCTTTAATAAATATTTCTTTATTGGGATTCTTTTTTAATGTAACAAATGATACCTTCCATAATCTTCATATGCAGATTAGTGAACGCATGCATGAATTCTCACAACACTAGTAGTGTAAGTAATATCGGATCTTACTAGAAAGAGATAGATCAAATTCTCACAAAAATTCTATTACTATCTTTCGAAATCTTCATCAAGTTATTTTCTATCTGTGATAATCAATTTGTATTTTCCTCAACAACAAGGGTTAGTTTACATCCCAGCTTTCCAGTTTTCTTTAACAAATCTAGAGTATAAATTCTCTAACAATGAATTGAACCTTCATTCGAGCTTGACATCCTTCAGGTCAAATGCCATAACAAGGTCATGTTTGAGTAGTGATGTCTCCTCCTCATCATCCCCGGTGATGATCACATGTCAACAACTTAAACATGAAGAAGAGTCATTTCATTCCACTCCTCTTAACAAAACGAGTATGATCTACATTGCCTTTTAATAGCTTGATCTAATCATCACCTCTTTAAGCCATCTCGAACCATACCTCGTAGGACTATTCAATCCGTTTAATACCATCTTTAATTTGCAACATTTTCTTGTCCTTTCATGCCAGGTTGCATGTGTATGTAGACCTCTTCATGGTGATCTTTATAAAAAAAGGCATCCTTTGTATCCATTTTGTAAAGTTTCCAATCCCAGAGAACATTAAAGAAAGTACTACATGCATTATATTCATTTTTACTATAGGAATAAATGTCTCTAGGTAGTAAATATCATGTTGTTAATTGTAGTCCTTTGTGATAAGTCTTACATTATCTTTCTTAATTTTCACATTTGATTTATATTTTGTGGTGTAAATTCACTTCCATCTAACTAGATGGGCCCTATTAGGCACATTTACAATGTCCTAAAAGTATTTTTGTTGGTGGTCATCTCTTCATGTATTGCTTGAACCCACCTAGGATCAACGCCAATCTCGTCAGGAAGCATTGATGTAGAGTAGGGCTGCTAATCGAACTGAACATGTTCGTATTCGATTAGAGTTCGTTCGATAATAGTTCGAAAAATGTTCGTTCGTTTCTAAATGAACTGAACATGAACTTCAAATTTTAGTTCGATAGCTTAACGAACCGAACATGAACATAACATATGTTCGTTCGATAAAAGTTCGAGTTCGATATGTATATATGTGTGTGTATTTGTATATGTAACTTAGTATTTATACACTTAATAAATTTTGAGGTTAAAGAAATTGTGGTATTTATTAGACTTTGTACCACTTTAATTGAATAATTTCTTATTTTTACTACTTATTGAACCTTGTTATCGAACTCCCGTTTCGAACTTGTTCATGGTAACAAGTTTTAGTTAAGTTAAATTGTTAACGAACTGTTATCGAACCGAACCCGAACGTTCGTTTTCTAAACGAACTCGAACTCGAACATATCCTATCGAACATTTATCGAACCGAACTCGAACTTTCGAACTTCCTTATCGAACTGAACTCGAATATAGGTATGATCGTTACAGTTCGGTTTGATTAGCAGTCCTAATGTAGAGAATGAAGAGATAAAGCACTTATTATTACTACTAAATTAAGAATAGTCAACACATCTATTTGCAGGATATCTTCTACTCTCTGCCAATCTAGATGGTGGTCATATCTCTTTTTTTTCCAAATATTTATTCAATATAGTTTCCTTATCGAATATTTATATGCTCCTCAACATCAACTTTAATAATGTTGTCAATATCACTTCTTTGGTCAAAAATTGAATCACGACTAGTGGTAGAGGGACTTGAATCATCCAGTTATTGGACACTATTTGAATTGATTTCTTACTCACGAGTTTTATCTTTGGGTTTCTTGCTAATTTTTTCTATTGTAAGTTTTATCATACCAATGTGAATCATAATGCTTCCATCCCTCTTCATGCCTCGATCTAATTAGAATCACTCAAGAAGCATATAGAATCATCAAATGTGTCCATAAGAAGAATAACTAGGAATTTCATTCTCTATTATTCTTTCTCTTTTTAAGGGAATACTTAGGAAGATATGACTTGTGCTTAGGTGAAATCTTTAGTCCAATGCATCTTCTCATTCACCATGATTCAAACATTTATGTCCCTTTTGAGTAAGTGAGTAGCCTAAAAAAATTGGTTAGCGGCTTGTATATCAAGTTTCTTTGTATGAGGTATAGATTTGTGAATGTAGCACAGATACCCAAATAGTTTTGGCGGAAGAACAAAATGGTTATTTCCAGGCAGAAGTATTGCAGTTGGATTGTGGTTAATAACTCCTGAAGGCATCGTGTTGATAGAAAAGGCACTAGCAAGAACATCCTCTCTATAGAATCTCTTTGGAAGTTTCTCCGAACAACGAGCTCTATTGACTCCAAGTGGTATTGTTGTTGTTGTTGTTTCATTCCGCTATGATATTATGTTGAAAGGTACAAATACAATAATGATCATGAATAATCACTTCAACTCACAAAAATCATGTGATTACATAAAATTATATTCACGAGTATTATCAGATTTGAAATATGTGATACTTTTTTATATTGTATTTCATCTCACTGAGATATAGAAAACTTCAACCGTTCCCTCAATTTCAAAGAAAATAAACCAAAAGTACTTTTAGAATCATCATTAATGAACATAATAAAGTACTTATAGCCATTAAGCGATGCCACACTAGAGAAATGTTATACATTATATCAAACAACAACAACAACAAAGCCTTTTCCCGCATTAAATAGGGTCGGTTACATGGGTTCTTTGCCTCCATTCAAATCTATATTGGGTAGATCCAAGAAAACTAAAATCCATTCATATAGTCTTATTCCAATACTTCTTGAGCCTTCCTCGCCCTCTCTTAGCCGGCTCATCATCCCAAAACTCGCTTCTCCTCACCGACGCATCAGCTGACATCCTTTGCAAATGGTCAAACTACCTTAAGCGATTTTCTCGCATCTAATCCTCGATTGCAGATACACCAACTTTCCTTCTAATTGCACCATTCTAAATCTGATCTTTACGTATGACCAAACATACACCTTAGCATTATCATTTCTGCTACTACCATTCTCTGCACATGTCTATGGTTCACATGCCAACACTGGACCATAGAGCATAGCAGATCTCACGTCTGCTTGTACAACTTTTCTTTGATTTTCAAAGGGATTTTCTTATCACAAAGAATAGTAGATGCCCATCTCCACTTTAGCCAACTTGTATTTATTCTATTAGTAACATCTCAATCATTTTCTCCATCATGTTGCAAATTTTCCGAGGAAATCATATTCGTCCTGACATCAAGTATAAATAGCATCTAAACTTAAAAAATAAGAAGCAAAACTGTCAGAATTTAACCCTTGGAATAACAAAAAAACAATTTCTTCGTGAATGCTAAAAGAAAGATGGCCTTGAACATCGTGCCACTACATGGTCAAACGGAAATTAATCTTTCTCGATTTTACTTTTTTTAAACATAATTATGAACATAGATGTAACTTTAACTTGTAGATAATATATGTCTTTGTAAATCAAAAACAAATCTCCATGTAACTATGTCATGCAACATACTGCAAATAGAAGAAAAGATTACTTCACACTTCAATTCCTTGATTATCTTGTTAAAATAATCCAATTAAGAGGGATGTGATGAACAAGAAAGGCATTGTAGATAAGAAATTTATTAAGAAGGGACACTTTCTTTTCCTACAACTATAAGACCCACCAACAAGGACATCATGGTCCATTCTAAGACAAGTTTATATGCTCTAAAGAGCTTTGTATCACTCGTCACATAGTTTTTAGCATCATCGCATTATTATATTTCTTCCAAGTAGCAACTACGAGGACACTATAACTGGTGTGAGCCTTATCAAAGTCTTCTTTACGAGTGATTACCTTGTTAGATTAGCTTGAAGTTCCTAAATTTGATTAGGTTTATTTTATTCATATCTTCTCTACCTTGTTAAAATGGACCAATCTTCTAGCCAACTTCTTCTTTATATGAAAATTGCAACAAAAGCCAATACAATGTCCATGCTCTTTTTATATTGGATGAATTTACTATTCTAATTCCCTACTTTGCGTCCCTTCCTACTTAAGTGCATATTGTTCATTGTTCTTTGACTTCAACAAATTAACTAACCATGACAAACGTTTTCCATTCACCACCATTATTTTGGTGGATAGACTTCTTGAATGCTCAACATGAATTCAAAATCTTGCTCCTAAATTTTTTACAAAATTCAGAGTTCAACGGTTAATGATGATAAATATCATGTTCCTATCCCATGATTTTACATGTAATGCATTTTCGAGACTCCTCTGAATGGTTGGTTAAAATCTTCCTTTTTAGACATTAGGGCACCATAATAAACTACAACAGATAGCTCTTATTGTCGAATGGTATTAACCTTGTAAGTCATTTGACATATGTGTGTGTTTTGTGTGTGTGCACGCACATGTGGATATGTGTGTGACATATGTGTGTGATTGTGCGCACGCGTGTGCATGCGTGTTTTCCGTTCTTCCATTTATCACACATGCTCTAAAAATTGATCCACGTATCATAAGCCCGTCTCTTTATCAGGATAAGATGTTATAAGGATAAGATGTTATAATGCTTGAGGCTGAATTGACACTCTAAGCCATTACTTGGATTTCTTCATGATTTTTTTTCCAAAGAATGGTCTATTTTATATGGTTTGAGTTGCACTCGTGGGTATCCAAACTGCCCATGATTCTAATGGCTATCTCAAAAGATACCGACTATATTAGGTAGTAGGGGTGTTCAAGTATATTCGGCTAAATGGGAGCCAGCTTGACTTGTTCCTTTTGAACCTAAACTCACGGATACTCGTTTGAAAATGATGGGTCGGATGCCCACTATATCATGACTCGTGTCCCATCCAAAAAATTCATTTGGATTAATGGGTAGCCACAAGTACCCGGTTAGAAGCTTTCACTGCCCAATTGATTCAAAGGTTAGGCACAAATACTGATAAATAAATATCGATCTTATCTCTTTTGAAATATAAACATGGATGCAGATAGAGATGTCGATAAATGTGGAAAAAGAGACGAATATGAAATGGATGCAAATTAGATTAAAAAATATAAATTAATATGTTATAGGTTAGACTAAATTTGCATGCATTTGATGGCTCACACATGATATATCCGTGTGTGTGTGTGTGTCCATTTTAAAATGAGCATACATATGAATATCAAAATTTGAATTAACGCACATGATAATGAACTGAATACGGTCCAAATCGATGTGTATATTCATCTTGACATTCAACAAAGATGATAATGAATGCAACATCATCTGAATTGCAACGTATATAGGATAGAAACCAGGTCTCTCATTTGAATACACTCCACACAAACAAAGTTTATAATTACATGGAATATGTATACATCAAACCATCAAAATATTAAAAGTTCAAAACCTATAAGAATTCTTACATTCGGTATTTTTAGACGTCGGCTTAGAAACCGAACCCTTCATCATCACATGCACCATCGTAGCCTACTCGACATCGTATTCGGCTGGCACAACCTAGAAACATGGGTAATAAATAACGCCACATGGGGGTAGATATTGAAGATTTTGTTATGCAAGGATTCGGATTCGATATTTTGAATTCAAACCAAATCTATATCCATATTCAAGAATTTTGTTAATTTGATATCCATATTTGTACTCAGATTCGATTAAATGTCAAATACAAACATCCATATTCAATACTTTTTCGAATGCAGTAAGAGGAAATCCATACATATTTGTATCCATTTTCATCCCTGATCGTACATATACATATCCATTTATCTAATATTAAGTAATTTCTTTTAAATAATGTTGTCGTTACTTCTACGGGGACTGATGAATCCACATTTCATCATCTTTATTCTATCATTTTGGCACCAAAAACCCTAGCAAATGCCTGTAAATAGCTCTAAATATAGTATCTTAGCATTCATGCATGTGCATCTAAATAGTGTATAAAATACTGTAATTAAAGCCAAAATTATAGAATAAATAAAAGAAAAGAAAAAGAATAAAATATTGTAAATATTTTATGACCTAAAACCCTGAGACCTAGGCATCTTGATGAATAGGTCGACAAGGAATAAAGTAGGGGGAGATAAGGGTCAAATACCTATATTATTCTATTCATTCATTATTCATTTTGGGACCTATTTCTGGTTCCACATTTTATACATCAAATAAAGGAACTTTGTACATGAAAGTTGTAGATAATTTCATAAAGAAAAATACAAAATTGATTTCATGGAAAAATAATGTACAGATAAAAAGTTATGATCTGAATAAAAATCCAGAATCCCAACTTCCCAGACCCGTATCTCACAAATGAAAACCCCAAATGCAGCATACTCACCTTTAATTGTATATAGAAGAAAATAAGCTATTTAATGGCGGTGGTTTCGCATTTGGCGGAGCTACGGTTTGAAAGTTGAGTTTTGGACCCTCATTGTATACTTGTACAGATTAAAATATTCAATTTATTATTTATTCATTATTTTTATATTTTTATGTTTTTATAATATTGTAAACATTACTTATAATAATTATGTACAGTAAAATTGGAATAAAAACCTAAAGAAAACTCAAAATAAAAATAAACTTATATAGATTATACAGGTGTTATACCTATATGTATACCTATACAATACCTATTTATATTTTATTAAATATACAAAACGCATCAATAAATTAAAATAAAAATATATTTGTTTATATAAAAGTATTTTATAATTTTACAAAATAAGAAATAAAAATCATAAAAATAAAATACACAGAATAAAAATAAAGTAATAAAGTATATAGATATTATACCTATATAGGGGTATAAAAGCAACTTATAAAAATATACCTCGTAAAAATAATTAAAAATAAGAATAAAATACTTCATAAAAAATAAACATTTTTTATTTTATAATTAAAAGTTAAATAAATCGTTTACTATTTTTAAATTAATTAATAAAACATTTTTCCAGGGTTTTTCCTGGTTGGTCCACGTGGACCAACCAGGAGGTCAGAACTGTTGACCAAGGTCAACAGTCTGACCTACCCCCCCTGTAGCTCTGCGCGCCTCGTTTTTCCCCTGCTTTTGCGGATTTTTCGAGGGTGCATCTTTCACCCTTTGAGGCCGATTTCTTCTGCGATTTTGTACCCTGTACAACCACCTAGCTCACCAACCTCCAAGATCTCCTTAGATCTTCTCCTCTCGCCCGTGACTCCTCCTCGAAGATCGCCCCATCACCATGTTCAAAACCGAGCCCCTGACTTTCCTTCTTCCTCTGAACCGGATTTGGGTACCCAAAAACTTCCAGGTGTGGGTCGAGGGCAAGCTCTCGTGACAGGGGAATCCTCCCCCATCTCAGTCGAGGTGCGGCGAAGCCAAACGCCGCGTTCCAAGCACCTCCGGCAGCTGCGCCGCCGTGAGGTTTTTCCCTTGCCCTTCTTGGGCTCGAGGCTGGTTTTTCTTTGTTTTCTCTTGCGCGTTCATCATCCCAGATCTCTTAGCTTCGATTCTCCGCATTCCATTTGCCTGCTAACTCATCGAATCATTCAAAGTTCACCCCTCGCCGGAGCTTGCTCCGGCGAGCCACCAACTCCCACCATTCCGTCTTAAACTTGCCCTGGACCATCTACTTGCGTCTTGTGCTTTTATTTCAGGTCCCAGGTGCCAAGCACCCCCCTGTGAGGGTCGAGTTTTGCAGCTATCGTGCTACCTGGAGCCCCTCTACGTCTTGAGCCTCGCGGCGGCGCATCGGACCTCAACCGTCCATTTTGGCGTCGCCGTTGGGTCAGGGCACCTTCCAGGAACGTCGGAGGCATCTTCGAGCATCAAGAGAACTTCGGAAGAGGAGGTGCGAGCTCGGCGAAGGTCATCCGCCATCTGTTCTTCCCCAGTTCATCCATCAGGCCTCCCTGTCGTCCGATAAGGCCTTGATCTTCCAGGCGTACAGGCACCGTTAGATTGGACGCCCCGCAGCCGTTGATCTCCATCCGCAGCATCTAATCCGAGCCACACACGCGAAGGGGTATCGCGCCACGCACGCGCGACATGTGGCGTAAATGGCGCGTGCCCCGCCGTTCGATCAACCCGCCTGCCGGGTATTTTGCAATCTTAACCCCGACATTTTTGTGTATTATTAATTACGACAGAAACTTTCATTTGCAGTTATTAACTTTTTGTAATATTTGCTAAAAACCCCCTATAGTTCTCGTAATTACATTCCGGCCCTTGCCAGCCAAGCGTACGTGCGCAGCACGTGCGCGTGGGTATTTTGCGGCAAGGCCCGTGCGGTTTTGGCATTTAATATTTAGTGCAGAAACTATTTTATTCAGTATAAATTTTTGTGGAAATTTTGCATCCGTGCCCCTGCTTGTTTGCTTATTTGCACTTATGCCCCTCCCAGGCGTGCGTGCGACTCACGTGGGCCTGGGACTTTTGCATTAAAGCCCATGCGGATTTTGGTTTTGATATTCAGTCCACGAAATTTTTATTTCAGTTCAAAATTTTGGTGAAAATTGCAGAAGTGTCCCTGAGGTTTTGCCTATTTACAGAAACGCCCCTACTAGGCCTTTATTTTGTGCTTGCTTGCTCTATTTATTTAAGGCCTCATTTGAATCCCAAAAATTCTAAAAAATTGAACTTAAGCTCCTGGTAACTTGTACTTCCATGCCCTATTTTTAGTTTTGGATTTTATTTCATTTTTATATTTATTAAAAATAAAAAACATGCGTTTTATTCACTGTCTAGCTTAGAAAGAACCAAAAAATAGTAAAATACTCTAAAAATTCCAAAAAAATCCCTAGTGTGTATTTTAACCTATTTTAGTGTCAGTCCAAAAATCACTAAAAATCTCAAAAGAAAAACCTTAAAAATTCAAAAATACTCAAAAACTTCAAAAAATATGTAAAATCAAAGAAAATTCCAAAAATTACAAACTCAGTTCCTGTTTGTTCTATATTTCATTATCTTTATTTGAAAATTAGTGTGAAAAATTTTGGTGGCTGTTTCCTAATTTTAATTTCTATTTTACTCACAGCTAGTACATATTTCATTGTTTTCCCTTATTTCAGTATTTAAAAATACCAAAAACACTTTGAAAAATACCCAAAAATCACGAAAATAGTAAAAAATCCTAAAAATATCAAAACATTTTATTTCTGAATTTTTTGTTATTTTTGCACATTTTTATAAATACTTTATCTTGTCTTTTATTACTTTATTTATATTTTCCAAAATTGAAAAAGAAATTAAAAAATATATATATAATATAAATTTATAAAAATTAGAAAATTAAAAACCAAAATACAAAATTAAAAATTAAAAAAATAATAAAAAAATTAAAAATTAAAAACCCACGAAAATCTTTGGTTACTTGCTTAGTGTAGACACCACACATTCACTTGTGCACATTTATTTGAATTACCCTGCTTGCTCCCTGTGTTCGAACTCTCTGCATACTTGCCCTTTACATCATTTGTGCAGAGTTAAAAATAAAATTTAACTCCACATTTATTTCTAATTATTGATCTTTAGTGTGGGTTAATTGTTGATTAAATATAGGATTTTGTAGTGGTCAATACACCGACTGTTGACTCGCCTTGTGAGTCAATACGACCGCTCTGAATTTTGTGTAAATCAAATGGCGCCGTTGCCGGGGAGCAACAGCGCGTAGGTCTTATTTTTGTTGTGTTGTGATCATTTGTCTGCATTTCGCGGCTTTTATTTCCATTTGCATTATTTTTGATATATCTTTTGAATTGTCTAACCACTCTCCTTGTTTGGATTCCGTGCGAGGTACGCGGATCGAGGGAGGAGCCCCTCTTGGAGCACCTTGGCACCCACGTGAAGCGGCTCTAGCTTAGCACGAAGAAGGACTTGGAGGATTTTTGCAAGACAACTTCTTAGCATTTCATTTTCTTGCATTGTATTTATTTTGTAATTTAAGTGAGAGAGGGACTCCAAATTTGTAATAATACAGGTACCCCCGAACACTTGGACATTCGAGCCTAATTTCCAAGTGATTGTTCACTTGGGGGCTCGCCGCGGCTTTTCTCGCGTTTTCCTTTGCATTCTTTTGTTTTATTCTGTTTTACGATTTTAGTTATTTTGTGTGATTGAGCCCCTAGCTTTAGGAGTTGCTTGCGATAGACTAAGGCCAAACACCTAATACTTTGCATGCACCTATAGTTTCGTTTGGACTTAGGCAAATTTTAAACAGTTGATCATCACCTTCAATCCGTCGCGCCGCGAGCTCTCCCCGCAAAGTGCTTTCTCCTAAACTCAAGTGTGTTGAGCAGAGGAGGGGTGAGCCTAGACCGGACTCTAGGGTTGAGGATTGGTGGTCAGCTTGTGGTTCTTCCCGCTAATAGCAATTTCTGAACTTAGGGCGATTTCATCGGCTTTTGCATTTGCATATAGATAGGTTTCAATTCTGCTGAGCATCCTTGCATGTAGAGTGTTGGAGGCAAGGTGAGCATTTCTCTTTAGCATACATCATCGATTGCCGCTTGCATTGCTTTTCCGCCTCTCCCTCTGATTTTGCCAACCTAGGTGCTTAAAGGAATTGACTCCTCGTTAGGCGCGTGCATTTCTCACTAAAAATCCAAAAAAAGTGATAATCAATAAAATTGGGACTGCTAATTTTACTCGGCCCTAAAATCAACCAAAAAGAAAACCTTTGTCTTGGGGAGAGTAATCCCCTCATTGTTTTCGTTTTACATTGCTCACGCACACGCTAAGGATTAGTGCCCAAATCCCATTTCAGCCCCCTAAGTGTGTGTGCAATCTTTGACTTCTCACCTAACTCTAAAACAGACAAGATAAAAAGACCGCATTTGTGGTCTTCACCGAGTTAAGTAGGTGAATTGAGGGTTTGACTTGTTTTCATTGTTGTTTGTGATTGTTTGGTGTGTGTCCTAGATCATCCCTGCGCATTTGCGCCTTCTTCTTCACTCTCTTGACTTGACCTTCGTGCTCCTCCGAATCATTTTCTTTTGATTTCGAGATGGACCCCTGGAGCGCTTTTTATCCGGACTTTGTGGATCCCTCGCTCGCTTCAGCCGGTCCACCTCCCTTTTATCAGGAGGATCCTCCGCCTACCTTTTCTGATTTTTGTACATACCCGCCTCAGCCACAGTATCACGACTCGGACTTCTACCCATCTCCATCCCCACCTGTGTATTATCCACCTCCACCTTCACATCCACCCGAGTCTGACCTGATGGAGTCACCTCCCTCGATCTCTATGAGTGATATCTTGAATCGGATGACAAAGCGCATTGATTTGATGAATGATGATATTGCTTTCTTGAGGAAGAATCAGATTAATGCTCCTTTCGTCGGGAATACGGCTTCACTTGTAGGTGATCCTGGGAGCTTGCAATCACCAAAAATACAAAAAAATGAGAAAATTTAAAAGACCAAAAAGATTTCGGGAGACACTTGGTTGATCAATATTTTGAAGAGGGAGTCCACTTGCCAGAACCCTTGACCACACATACATTCACACTGAGTCCCACCTTTGACCCCGAGGATGCTGCTGTACAGACTGCTCTTGGCATGCCTCGTGTATATGATGATTCTGACTTCCTCCCTTGTATGGAGGAAGTCCAAAAATTCAAAAAAATGTTATCTGAACCCGATGTGGTGGCTACTATTCATGAGATTATCCGTACCCCACTTCAGCAGGCCATGACCCAATTATCTGCTCCTCTTCCCAAGAAGAGACAGCGGAGGAGCAGATCTGAGCGTCACATTCTGACCATGGCCACTGCCCTCGCCATCACACACCGTCCCATTCCCAAGAAGAAGAACACAGCTACACCTTTCATCACTTGCACCATCTCTGACTACACTTGTGATCACACTCTCCTGGACGGCGGTGCATCTATTAGCATATTACCCTTCTCGCTGGTACAGTCCCTTCACTTAGGGCCTCTTAAGAAGACCAGGATGATCGTTCAGTTTGCTGATGGATCCATCAAGAGGCCAAAGGGTATCCTTGAAAACACCGTCATTTCTATTCAGGGCATGAGCCACCATGTTGATTTTGTCGTGTTGCCCATGGAGAACTCCACAGGGGAGCCATCTCCAATCATCCTGGGACGACCTTTCCTCGCCTCTACGAGGGTCGTTATTGATTACGGATCAGGAGAGATTCGCTTCCATCCTATTGACGAGAGCGAAGTGGCAGTCACCGCACCCACAGTTGACCAGAGACCTGCACCTGATGCACCTTTACCGATTGTAGCTGACTCCGAGGCCTGTGACCGATCTGATGATACTAGAGATGCTTTCTTAGCGACCATTGATGAGACCCGACGGATCCCCCGTAAGGGGAGGAAGTCAGAAAGCATGGACCTCGTTGTTCCTCCTCCTGGTGTGTGGCGATGTGTTGATGAAATCCAAAGTATCTACGTGATTGATCCAATTGAGCGGGGGGCAGATACCAAGACTATTGAGGACGTTTATGATGTTGCCCATTATTTTGAAAAACCTCATAAGGAAACGAGTGACCTAGGTAAGACTAGACGGGACGGACCTGATTTGACTACTTCCACTGACATGTCCGTCCCTGGTCCTTCAAAGGTAAAGATGATTGAGGTCGGTTATGATGCGAACCTTCATAATTTTTGGCCTCTTGATGAAAAAGATGATCCAGGTAAAACTCTTGAGGACGAACAGAGTTCGTATACTTCCACTGATGATTTCGTGCCTTTTGACTTTGACCTAGACGAGCCCTCGCAGGACGACTCCGATCACACTTCTTCCGAGGATGATGAGTTTATCCCATTCCACTTTAACATCTGCGAGACTTCCAAGGTCGGACCTAGTCGTACTTTTTCCACTCACCCGTCTGTGCCTTCGCACCATAGGACCACCAAGGGAGAACCCAGCCATACTGCTTCCATTGATCAGTTCGTCCCTTTCCATTTCGATTCCACTGAGGGCCTTCACCGTGTCGACCCTGATCGGCTTCCGTCCGTTGTGGACCCCGATGTCGACTTGCACCACACCAGATCCATCCCTCAGCGGTCTCGCAAGAAGGTTAGCTTTCGGCCTTCTTGATCATATGTACATCCACCTCTGTTGTACATTCTCCTTTGTTCATCTCTTTCTATCTCCCGTTTTTACTCGTCCACCCATTCTCGTGTCTGCCTTGCTTAGGACATACTTTGTCCTAAGTATAGGGGGGTGGATGAGTCGAGTGTTCATTCTTCGTTTCGTGTGATCACTCCTGTTGTTGCCTATACTTAGGGCTTCTTTTACCCTAAGTATAGGGGGAGTGACGTGTACATTCTCATGATCTTCTTCCACTCTCATCTCTTTTCTTCTTTTCTTCTTTTCTTCTTTTCCTTCTCTATTTTCTTTATCTATCAAAAAGGTGCCGCCCTTGTAAACATTTTTCCATACTTAGGATGTACTTTGTCCTAAGTATAGGGGGGTTTGCACCCCGAGTTTCTCTATTTTTCGATCCTCTCCATTGTCTCCTCTTCTTGTCTATATTTAGGCATATCTTACCCTAAGTATAGGGGAAGACAATCTGAGTACGATCTGTTCATTCCCACCCTTAACCCTCCCTGCGTTGTGTACAGTCTGCTATACTTAGGATTATTCGATCCTAAGTATAGGGGGGACGGTTAACTTCTTATTGATTCATTCATTAGTTATTTATTCTTTAGACTTGTCTATACTTAGTACGAGTTATGTCTTCTCTTTTCTCTCCGATCTATGAGGACATAGCTCAAGCTAAGTATAGGGGGTTCGTATATACTACGTATATACTTTAGCCATAACTCGTACTTTCGTATTTTCTTAATAATATGGCTAAGAATAATTCTTTAAAATTCATTAAAAATCCTTAATAAAAAAATGTTATTATTCCTCAAATTCTTTTTGTAATTACTGATTAATAAATCAGGTGAAAATGTTTTTTGCAAAATATTTGAAAAATAGTTTGAAAATCTTTGTGAACATCTATTGAAAACTATTTTGAAAATGTTTTGTTATATGTTTTAAACCTGTGTAAAAGTGTGTGATTTGTAAAAATTTCTTTTCTTTGTGTGAAATAAAATGTTTGAAAAATGCTTTGCAAATGGTTTGAAAAATGGTTGCAAAAATGTTTTGAAAAACCTATATATAATGTTTTGAAAACCTTTGTAAAATGATTTTCAAATGTGTGTACGTGTTTGTAAAATGTTTGTAAAAACTATTTTGGACTATAGTTTTCAAAAATTGTGTGAAAAAGCTTGTGTCAAATAAGTTTGAGGAATTTTTACATCACACCAAAATCCACTATATATATGTACTTATAAAATTGATCATTTACCCTTGTAAATTCTTAAAATCCACTTCTTGTAGTTATAAGAAGTACTCCCGTGTACATATTTTTAACCTAGTTTTCAGCTAAAATCTTTTCGTTTTCAAAAATCCCAAAAACATCTGCAAAATTAAAATCCAAAAACATTTGAAAACCCTTTAAAAATACAAAAAAATGCATCTGCATATGCATGCATGATCTTTTCAAAAATCCATAAAAAGTTCAAAACCTTGATAATTGCATCACAAAAATATTTCCTGCACTTTGCATATCATTTGCATAGCATTCACATTTTTCGGATTGAGTTTGATAGTTGAACAAGTCTAAGTAAAATCCGGTGATTGGAGCTTGATTGGACCTTAAAATCTACCTAATAACAAGAACCTTATAGGAACTGTGTTTGAGGTACTTCAGGTCTAGTCGACTTAATTCTTTGAGGATCACGAGACTTGGTTCAATGGATTCTTGACTGCCTAAGTAGAGTATTTCGGAGCACACGCACGACTCTTGTTGATAATGACCTAACTTGGACACCTGCACCTTTCACATGGCTTGACTCAATTGGAGTGGTGAGGGGATTGGATTTGCCGGTATGAGACGCACACAAGTGGAAACATTTATCCTCCTCTAGGGAGGGAAGTGCACCCCAACCCGTCCAGTGATTAGGAAGTCTAAAGACAGGAGGTTGTGGGTTGCAATAAAGCTTCAAAAGAGGGATAGTCTACTTGCTCAAGAAGAAAAACTCCTTATGTAAATGCTGTTGTATATAGTACTCAAAAAAAAAGTTCAGGCATGTATAAAAATAAAAAGCCTGCAAAGTATGTACAAAATCAATAAGCAAGCTTGAGTTCCAAAGTCAAATATGTGAGCCTGCAGCAGGATGACTTGACTACACTGGTCTTGCATCCCCGGATAGGTAGCTACACTGGCTACCGTCCATTCTTCTCTTCACCCCCTCCTCTTGAGCTGGTTGCCACTTGAACTTAGAAGGGAATACCCCGCTCCTCGAGGATGGAGTTATTGGATTGGGGAATCATTGGGTTGTTGTACTGGAGAAGTCAGTCTCTTTGTCATTCTACTTGGGAAGAGCCACCATCACTTACACTGTACGAGTCAGATTCATAGTCGTAAGAGTTTGCGTATGAATTGAGATATTTCTGACCTGGCTATTGAGGAGACTTGGACAGAGTTTTGGGATTCTCAGGGACTGTTGGATTTCAAATTCGGTTCTCACTAAGGTTCCGCCCGCACTAAAATTCCAAAGGTCCGACTTAAGCTCCAAACTTTGATTTTGTGAAGACAAGTTTGATAATTACACTTAATCCAAGTTCTTCTTTTTCTTTTCTTTCTTTTTCTCTTGCACTTATTGCATAAGTGTTGCTAGGGACTAGCAAAGGTAAAGTATAGGGGGATGATGAATCCACATTTCATCATCTTTATTCTATCATTTTGGCACCAAAAACCCTAGCAAATGCCTGTAAATAGCTCTAAATATAGTATCTTAGCATTCATGCATGTGCATCTAAATAGTGTATAAAATACTGTAATTAAAGCCAAAATTATAGAATAAATAAAAGAAAAGAAAAAGAATAAAATATTGTAAATATTTTATGACCCAAAACCCCGAGACCTAGGCATCTTGATGAATAGGTCGACAAGGAATAAAGTAGGGGGAGATAAGGGTCAAATACCTATATTATTCTATTCATTCTTTATTCATTTTGGGACCTATTTTTTGTTCCACTTTTTATACCTCAAATAAAGAAACTTTGTACATGAAAGTTGTAGATAATTTCATAAAAAAATTACACAATTGATTTCACGGAAAAATAACGTACAGATAAAAAGTTATGATCTGAATAAAAATCCAGAATCCCAACTTCCCAGACCCGTATCTCACAAATGAAAACTCCAAATGCAGCATACTCATCTTTAATTGTATATAGAAGAAAATAAGCTATTTAATGGCGGTGGTTTCGCATTTGGCGGAGTTACGGTTTGAAAGTTGAGTTTTGGACCCTCATTGTATACTTGTATAGATTAAAATATTCAATTTATTATTTATTCATTATTTTTATATTTTTATATTTTTATAATGTTGTAAACATTACTTATAATAATTATGTACAGTAAAATTGGAATAAAAACCTAAAGAAAACTCAAAATAAAAATAAACTTATATAGATTATACAGGTGTTATACCTATATGTATACCTATACAATACCTATTTATATTTTATTAAATATACAAAACACATCAATAAATTAAAATAAAAATATATTTGTTTATATAGAGTATTTTATAATTTTACAAAATAATAAATAAAAATCATAAAAATAAAATACACAGAATAAAAATAAAGTAATAAAGTATATAGATATTATACCTATATAGGGGTATAAAAGCAACTTATAAAAATATACCTCGTAAAAATAATTAAAAATAAGAATAAAATACTTCATAAAAAATAAACATTTTTTATTTTATAATTAAAAGTTAAATAAATCGTTTACTATTTTTAAATTAATTAGTAAAACATTTTTCTAGGGTTTTTCCTGGTTGGTCCACGTGGACCAACCAGGAGGTCAGAACTGTTGACCAAGGTCAACAGTCTGACCTATCCCCCCCTGTAGCTCTGTGCGCCTCGTTTTTCCCCCGCTTTTGCGGATTTTTCGAGGGTCGTCTTTCACCCTTTGAGGCCGATTTCTTCTGCGATTTTGTACCCTGTACAACCACCTAGCTCGCCAACCTCCAAGATCTCCTTAGATCTTCTCCTCTCGCCCGTGACTCCTCCTCGAAGATCGCCCCATCACCATGTTCAAAACCGAGCCCCTGACTTTCCTTCTTCCTCTGAACCGGATTTGGGTACCTAAAAACTTCTAGGTGTGGGTCGAGGGCAAGCTCTCGTGACAGGGGAATCCTCCCCCATCTCAGTCGAGGTGCGACGACCCCAAACGCCGCGTTCCAAGCACCTCCGACGGCTGCACCGCCGTGAGGTTTTTCCCTCGCCCTTCCTGGGCTCGAGGCTGGTTTTTCTTTGTTTTTTCTTGCACGTTCATCATCCCAGATCTCTTAGCTTCGATTACCCGCATTCCATTTGCCTGCTAACTCATCGAATCATTCAAAGTTCACCCCTCGCCGGAGCTTGCTCCGGCGAGCCACCAACTCCCACCATTCCGTCTTAAACTTGCCCTGGACCATCTACTTGCGTCTTGTGCTTTTATTTCAGGTCCCAGGTGCCAAGGACCCCCCTGTGAGGGTCGAGTTTTGCAGCTATCGTGCTACCTGGAGCCCCTCTTCGTCTTGAGCCTCGCGACGGCGCATCGGACCTCAACCGTCCATTTTGGCATCGCCGTTGGGTCAGGGCAGCTTCCAGGAACGTTGGAGGCATCTTCGAGCATCAAGAGAACTTCGGAAGAGGAGGTGCGAGCTCGGCGAAGGTCATCCGCCATCTGTTCTTCCCCAGTTCATCCATCAGGCCTCCCTGCCGTCCGATGAGGCCTTGATCTTCCAGGCGTACATGCACCGTTAGATTGGACGCCCCGCAGCCGATGATCTCCATCTGCAACATCTAATCTGAGCCACACGCACGAAGGGGTATCGCGCCACGCACGCGCGACACATGGCGTAAGTGGCGCGCGCCCCGCCGTTCGATCAACCCGCCTGCTGGGTATTTTGCAATCTTAACCCCGGCATTTTTGTGTATTATTAATTACGACAGAAACTTTCATTTGCAGTTATTAACTTTTTGTAATATTTGCTAAAAAACCCCTATAGTTCTCGTAATTACATTCCGGCCCTTGCCAGCCAAGAGCACGTGCGTGGCACGTGCGCGTGGGTATTTTGCGGCAAGGCCCGCGCGGTTTTCGCATTTAATATTTAGTGCAGAAACTATTTTATTCAATATAAATTTTGTGGAAATTTTGCATCCGTGCCCCTGCTTGTTTGCTTATTTGCACTTATGCCCCTCCCAGGCGTGCGTGCGACTCACGTGGGCCTGGGACTTTTGCATTAAAGCCCTTGCAGCTTTTGGTTTTGATATTCAGTCCACGAAATTTTTATTTCAGTTCAAAATTTTGGTGAAAATTGCAGAAGTGTCCCTGAGGTTTTGCCTATTTACAGAAACACCCCTGCTAGGCCTTTATTTTGTGCTTGCTTGCTCTATTTATTTAAGGCCTCATTTGAATCCCAAAAATTCTAAAAATTTGAACTTAAGCTCCTGGTAACTTGTACTTCCATGCCCTATTTTTAGTTTTGAATTTTATTTCATTTTTATATTTATTAAAAATCAAAAACATGCGTTTTGTTCACTATCTAGCTTAGATTGAACCAAAAAATAGTAAAATACTCTAAAAATTCCAAAAAACATTCCCTAGTGTGTATTTTAAACTATTTTAGTGTCAGTCCAAAAGTCAGTAAAAATCTCAAAAGAAAAACCTTAAAAATTCAAAAATACTTAAAAACTTCAAAAAATATGTAAAATAAAAGAAAACTCCAAAAATTACAAACTCAGTTCCTGTTTGTTCTATATTTTATTATCTTTTTTTGAAAATTAGTATAAAAAATTTTGGTGGCTGTTTGCTAATTCTAATTCCTATTTTACTCACAACCAGTACATATTTCACTGTTTTCCCTTATTTCAGTATTTAAAAATACCAAAAACACTTTGAAAAATACCCAAAAATCATGAAAACAGTAAAAAATCCTAAAAATATCAAAAACATCTTATTTCTGAATTTTTGGTAATTTTTGCACATTTTTATAAATACTTTATCTTGTCTTTTATTACACTATTTATATTTTCCAAAATTGGAAAAGAAATTAAAAAATATATATATAAAATATAAATTTATAAAAATTAGAAAATTAAAAACCAAAATACAAAATTAAAAAATAAAAAATAATAATAAAATTAAAAATTAAAAATCCATAAAAATCTTTGGTTGCTTGCTTAGTGTAGACACCACACATTCACTTGTGCACATTTATTTGAATTACCCTGCTTGCTCCCTGTGTTCGAACTCTCTGCATACTTGCCCTTTACATCATTTGTGCAGAGTTAAAAATAAATTTTAACTACACATTTATTTCTAATTATCGATCTTTGGTGTGGGTTAATTGTTGATTAAATACAGGATTTTGTAGTGGTCAATACACCGACTGTTGACTCGCCTTGTGAGTCAATACGACCGCTCTGAATTTTGTGTAAATCAGGTACCCATTACCCGTTGATATTAACCGGATACACAATCCATTCAGGTATCCATTCAAATGAAGCGGGTCGAACCATGATCAATAACAACAGGTCAGGACGGGTCACAATCAAATGGATCGGATACCCACCCTTGAACATCCCTAGTAGACAGTGGCCCTTTTTGGATAAGGAAACTGCGCAACTCCATATTGCCCCCAATATAAATTTGGTATTCAAACCAGGGGCTATCATACTAAACATTTTCTCCAGGAGCATTTGGAAGTCATTTTGCTGCAACCCTTTCATGTACAATGTACAATGTTGCTTAAACTTTGCAACTCAAAAGGGACTGGAGGGGAGGGGGGGGAGGCGTTGCTTACCGATCAAAAGAGAGTGAAAGAGTTGCAAATCCAATTTAGTAAAAAAAACATGAAATAATCCAAAAATAAAATCAATAATTTTATGTTATCAATCAGGAAAAACTAGATTCTTTTTGGATGTTGTCAAATAACAAACGATGGTTGTTGAGAATTAAGACATAAATATGTTGCCAGAAGATATTTACAGCCGATCGAAATGCTGGGCCAAATCACAAATACAGCCTCCATCGAGATAGTGTCGATTTAAAAAATCATGTTACCGTTAAAAAATGACTATCTCGATGAAGGCCGTAGGAGTCTCTGTTTCTGACGAAATTTGAATGGCATATATGAGGGATATATGGATGAATACAGATGGCGATATTTTTCAAAAAAATAAAAAAATGCCGAAAACGATGCGGGGGCAACCATGTTGGCTGCCCAAGGGGGCAACCCCATTAAACTCATAATAATAATAGACTTATTATTTATAGGTATTACAAAAGGGGGGGGGGATTAAATTAATTAAAAGAGAGAGGGGAGGTGGGTAGTTGTAGATGCCAATTCAACTCCCTATCTCATGTGCGTGAGTTTTATTTTTAGAATGGGGACTATCTCTCTCTCGGTTCCTAAGAGAGAGAAAGAAGGAGAAACAGGTAGAGAGAGAGAGTGTGTGTGTGTGTGAGCTAGGAATTTATAGAAGGGAATACTCCCTACATAGAGAGAAGAGAAAAGAAATCTAGTCATTGTTCCTTTTCTTTGGTCGAGTTTAATCGGCATCCCTAATCAACGTGTTGTTGAGAGGTCGTCACCTATGGCTGGCCTTGATCGGAGGAGAATAATTATGGTGCTGAAAACCTACCTTTGGAGTAGTTATTCCTTGTGGATACGATATGTGTTCTATCATGCATTGTTCTCGATTTTTGTTTCCCGCATTGAATCCGTATGTATTAATCTTGTATCCGTATAAATTTTTTTGTAGTCACTCATTGGCAATATATATTCCCTGCTCATATGAATTACGACTTCGATAATCGTACAGATGTTGTCAATTAGTACTCTTTGAATCGATTACTTTTATATCCTTCAATGATTGATAGAAATTCCTATTCTATACATGCCATTCTTTATCGCATCCTCCTACTTATCATGCTTGAATGGTATTCATCATTGTTGTCTATTAAAATCTTATTCCATAAACATTGATTACAATAACTGAAACTAGATATGAGGTGTCAAGTAGATAGTGATTTATTGGATCGTTTCAAAAGCATCAGATATGTATTTCTTGCGCTAGACACCATAAATTATACAGTGGTTTGGATGCACGTATTAGATGTAGAAATAAAAGAGAAATGAAAGAAAAGAAACTGTGACGTGAGAAGATAAGGAACATGACTCTTATCAATCCGAGGGATATAAATGTATACATATAGAATTGGAGGGGAGATCACAGGTTTAGACATGTCTTGTTCCTTCTAGGTTTTTCTCCATTTGCACAGAGAGCCTAAGTCCACCTTGATGATCACACGTGTTTAAACCGCTAATGATGGTCCACTAGATTCCTTCCTTAAGATCATGTTACGGATAACCCTGGAGTGATATAGTCATATCATATATGTACCTTGAGATCGTCTACCCCTACTTGATTACACGACTCCATCTCATTCATATCTTGAAGGCATTTCTCCAAATCATGTGAAATCCATATGCTTTATAATACCTCTAAGTTACACTAACCAAGGCATGATAACCAATACAGTACATGACCATTATGAGCATTGTCATAAAAAGTAAACTCATGTAGAGAATGTGAAATGTTAGTATATATATAGCTGCCAGGCTTGTACTTAAATATTGGAACTTTCATAGATGGGTATATATATCAGATTTCTATTAAATACTTCTTAATAACTTCCCTAACTGCAACACCGTCAAGAGTTAGACTAATAGCATGATAATGGTAAGCGGAGCTAAGTGCTATACCTCGTGATGGGAGCCACCTCTAGAGTCTGATTACCGGGTCCGATACGAACATCAATGGCCTAAAGGGCAACACCTTCCGGGGGTGTCATGTTCAGTAGAACCTAGTGGAAAGTCCACATATTGACTCAGCGTTGATATCATCATGATGTGTTTAATGTATAAACAAATGTGCAAGTGAAAATCGCTAGTGCCTGCGAGGGGTATTAATGGACCGACTTTGCTATAAGAGTGGGTTTAAGTGTATGCGTGCAACTATAAAATATCATTTTTGAGAATGCATGAAATCCTTATAAATTATGGATATAATTATATCATCATACATCTTATTCATTTGTATCAAGCTATCCTCGAAATTTATTTTTTTCTTAAAGCATGCTAAGCTTTTTGGCTTGCGAGCATTTTGTCGTTCCTGTGATTTGCGCTAACGCATGTAAGTACCATATTGAAGTGGTTAAGTGGATGACGGAAGATTGAATATTTTTCTCTTGGTAGTGCTAGTTTTTCCTTTTCACTATTTTTTATGTACCCAAGGAACATTATGAGTTGTTCTTTTCTGGTTATTTCCCTTTGATAATGAGGTCTCTTGAGATATGCGACCTTGAACTTTGATTATGTCAAGTTACTAAGTAATGATATTCATTTATTTGATATCTCAAGTGATTCCTTTTCTTACCTTTTACGATCGTTTTCTAAATTGTGGATATGATATGCATGAGTAACCTTCAGATCCGACGTGGCATGTCATTTTATTATGCTTCCACTAGTCACACGGATCCGGGACGTTAGAAGTAGTATCAGAGCTAAATTCCCTCTGATAGTGGAAAGGGCTACCCGAGAGGTGGAGCCGTCCCTACAAAGAGATAGGAGGAAATTGCTTCCCCGAGCGTGCAACTGTCACTATCACTGAGAATAAGTGATGGGCCATGTCACAATGAGGACGTTGCGAATATAAGTGTGGAAGGTTGTAACACCCATACACCCAACTAAAACTCACATAGTGTATGTGTTATAAGTGGTTTGTGAGGATTACTACTTGACAACTTGGGCCTAAGCATTTTGGTGATTGTCAACAGATCCATTTGGGCTCCAACCCAACAAGTTGTCAGGGACAGTTTTCCTCGATAACGGACCGAGACCTAAGCCGAGGACATTACACTTTTAAAATAGGATATTTTGCACTTGTACCTCTATGAGGTTATACAATTATAGCTATATCCTTACCTTTTTTGCAAAACACTTGTACCTCTATATTCTTACAAAATTCACAGTATTTGCCTTCTATTAAGGCAAAGAAACCGGGGCATAAGTCTAGTAATAGAAGGAGAATACTATGAATTTTGTAAGAATAGAAATATGCAAGTGTTGTTGCAAAAAAAGTAGGGGCATAATTCTAGTGGAGGAGTCTCGTAAAGATACAATGGTAATTTTTTTAAATAGATACCTACATGAACAATACTATGAATTTGGTAAGAATACATAGACACAAGTGTTATTAAAAAAAGTAAGAGGTATAATTCTAACAGTAGAATCTCGTAGAGGTAAGTGTAAAAAATGCTTTAAAATTAGGGCTGGCTATCAAGCCTAACGAGTTGAGCCAAGGCTGGGCTCGAGCCTATTCAGGCTCGTTAAGGAAATAGGTGTTTTTTGGTGAAAAAGTGTTTTGCTTGGGCTTGAAACAAACCTCATTTTTAAAGATTGTCCACCTTACCAATAGGCCACCATCGAAGTTGTATATAAAAGTTAAATTACTATATATATTGTAATATTCTGCTTGTTAATAAAAAAAGGAAAAATACTAAATATCTAACTATAACCTAGATTCATAGATAAAAGGTAGAAAATCCAAGTCTACACCATAGTCCACCCAACATTGTTGTTACATAAACAACATAAACACATAATCCACCATTAACAATATTGCAAAACTAATACAAATAAAAATAAAAATCATTGTAGTTTCACAAATAGAATATATATATATATATATTCCTTATTGAGCCCGTTATTGAGTTATCGAGCTGAGCAGGGTTCGGCTCGGGCTCGGCTCGATAAGCTATCGAGCCCAAAAATCTGGCTCGGGCTCGGCTCAATAGCTTAATGAGCCAAGCTTACGAGCTCTTATCGAGCCGAGCCCGAGCCTGGCTTATCAAGCCGTGACTCAATAGCCCGCCCTATTTAAAATAGATACCTATACGGTGGGCCTGCATCTATAATACTGTATCCTCTTCCCCGTCAAGTCCGGTTCTTGGTTTTTTTTTGGAAGCATCTACCCGCAAAAAATGTTCTGTGTGGAACTTATAATCTATCCTCCAAATTCTTCTTCTTTGCCTACCTCGTTATCCGCCCAAAGCTGAACACAAAGGTGGAAAACAAGACGAGATGTCCCTAGCAGCTGCCATTGCTTGCTCCTTTCCTGCTTAGTGCTTACAGCCCCCTCCTCCCTTTCTCAGGTACGGATAAATCAAGTCCTTCTTATGATCAAATACACGATGAGAATCTACTGAGACTTCGATTATCTCTCTTGGGTTCCCCTCAAAATCTGATTTTTTAACTACTTGTATGTCGCATTTCGTCATACATCTCTCCTGCAGGACGCGGCAGAGCTCCACTCCCACTGCGTCCGGGAAAAGCCAAGGTTTTGACGTCGAATTTGTCTTAAACCCTGAACCCTATTGACGATATAGCGTGTGATTACGTAAAAAGGAGATCTTGATTGGTTGTTGGTTGTGGAAGGTGTCGCGGCGGGGCGTTGTAACTGCGCAGATCGAGCTGAAGCCCCCTCCATACTCCCTGGTGTGCTATTAAGGATGAAGTTTTTTTTATAGTGATGGATGATAGTGTTGTTGATATTGGGTAGTTGGTTTTGTCTTTCAGAGCTCTCTGGAGCCATATTTGAGTCGGCAGATGCTGGAGCACCACTGGGGTAGGCACCACAGGAGTCATGTGGAGAACTTGAAAGGCAGATATTGGGGTCTGAGCTTGATGGGTTGCTGTTGGAGGACATCATTGTCACGTCATATAACAGGGGTGATCCTCTTCCTGCCTTCAACAATGCTGCCCAGGTATGAGTTTTTTAAAAAAAATCAAACTTATTGGGAATAATTCTAATAAATGCAACGTGTTATGGATGCTTTCCTAGTTGTTTGAAAGTAGTCTTGATACAATGTTATGTTGATGCATTGATATTTATCAAATGATTCTTAGTGTGTAAAGCTGTATCATATTTGTATTATGAGATGAAAATGGATACTGTTATCGAAGCCATTGCATGCTTGATTTGTTCCACTTATGGGGCTTTGCACGATTGCGATGGAGATGGGAGAGTTATGCTATACTCTGCCGACAAGGAGTGAAGGTGTGTGGATCCCAAAGCTATTGCGATGATTCAAGAGGAATCAATGGGAGATGGTGTTGGGACAAGGGGTTGGGTGGTCAGTGGTGGCACATGCCTTTGGTCAAGCTTTGCAACCTCAAATGTAGGCGGTGTAGAGGAGCATGATGCTCGTGAGGCTTGGGCAAAGGACCCAATTGGGTGTATTGATGAGATAGTCGATGCAATCAATATGGGAAGTCGGTCGGGGGAAAGAAAGATCGGGGGGAAGAGGTGTTCATCGGAGGAGTGGGAGGTTGTTGGTGTACAACTTGACCGGTGTTCCCATGGGTTGTTGGGGAAGCAAGGTAGGAGATGTATAAGACGGGTGGACGATGAGGGGTTGCATGTAGGAGGTTGACAGGGGTTTGAAACTTGAGCTAGTGTGGAGGAGGGATTTTTTTATCCAAAAAGGGGGAAACATGCAATGGTGTCCGTCCCAAAATTATATTTAAAAACTAGATAAAAACTAGATAATTACAATAATCTCAGTCACACTACAAGACACTCCTCAACAAGACCCCCCGCCTGGATACAGACATTCTCACGGTAAAATTTCTGACCCGAGAATATCAGGGCATTTCTAGCCAACCAGATAGACCACAACAGTGCCATCGGGCAAAGCTGCTCCCTCCTTATACACTGCATGGCCATTCGTACAGAGACCCAAAAAGAATTGAAGCTCCTCGCACAAACCCAGTCCAGGCCGACGTCCTCCCACAAATCCGTCGTACGCGAATAACGGAAGAAAATATGCTTTACAGATTCAAGTCCACTATCACAAAGAGGGCATCTGTTAGAGACCGTCCCAAAGAATCTGGCACAACAATCGTGCGTCATCAGTTTTTTCCTCCTACAAAGCCACAGGAAAAATCGATCCTCTTAGGGATGAGAAGGCCCCAGATGAAGTTGCAATCCTTGATCAGATCTTCCGACCGCGAGGGAGGCGGCCTACAAATCACCATGTAAGCCCCATAAGTGGCAAACGTCAATCGCGAAATAACTCCAACTAGATTCCATAAGCGGCCTCATCCTTTGTGAGAGCAAATATCCTCCCTGCAATCTTTTGCAGCTCCAACCCGTCTCATCTCCTAGTCTAGTCCCTCCTCTGCTCTTTAACATTTTTCGTGCGCGGATCGCTCTCTCTTCAGCTCATATAAATGTCGAGCGAGCTTTAAAGTGAAGTGCCCACCCACTATTGGTCCACTCGCGATAAGCCTCAAGGTCCTCGAGGAGAGGGGCCGATTTCTTATATAAGTCTAATTGTCGAAGCTAGGGGGCAGCAGCATCTTTATAGTGAGATTGACCTATAGAGAGTAGTGGCTCGAAAGGGAGAAGCAATCGACGCATGACAGAGCAAGATTTGGACAGGGTCGGCTCCCCCAGGAAGGATGGCTAAAGTGTGGAGGAAGCAGAGGTGGAAAATGTGATGCTTTTGGAGGTGTTGATGATGGTGGGTTTTCAAAGATGGAATGATGGAGTTGGAAGGCTGACAAGCATCACTAGGGCTGAGGCAATAGGCGATGTGGGTTTTATAGGTGGTCAACGAAGATGTATTTAGTAGTTATGTGGAGTGGCAACTAACATGGAGGTAGATTGGTGAGGCTAATGTGGACAACTTTCTTGGCAAAAGATTAGTTAGGAGGTATGTGATGAACTTCTCAACAAAAGGACAATCTTTTTAACATGATCAACTCTGATGATGGGAGTCATATTTTTATAGGCTCAGTTGTAGAGCCAGTTGCCTACAAACAAATGGTAGAAGAGAGGGAGCCTGGGATGATTTGAGGAAGGTGGCGGACAAGGTAGGAGGCACCCCTTGGCCAGTAGGGGTTGAATTCAATGTGACAATGTTTTTTGGAAGAAAGGGTAGAAGAATGGGTGGGTGATGATGTGACCAATATTCAAGAAGGCACTATGTGGTATTCAGTCGGAAGGGTCACTGAATAGAGAGTACGCGGTATGCGAGAGAGTATGCGGGGAGTATGCGGTTTTATGCGGTTTGGTATTTTTTATTATTAAAAATATAAATAAATATTTAATATTATGGTAATATCCTCAGTCGGGAGAGTATGCGGGGAGTATGCAGTTTTATGCGGGGAGTATGCGGTTTTATGCGGGGAGTTTGCGGGTGGGGTTATTTAGTTTTAGATTAAACAAAAAAGTTCTATCAGAAAAGCAACCGAGTATGCGGCCACATAGGAGGTATACTTGGCCGAGTATGCGGGTCAACCCGCATACATTCCCGTTTCATCATACTCGAAACGGCAAGGCTATCGAGTACGAGTATGCAGCCGAGTATGCGGCTTACTCGGTCGTTTTTCTGAACACTAGATGTGACAATGGAAAGCTTTTGAAGAGGTAGTAAACGAGCCACATATGGTGGATTACCTAGTCCATAGGTGCAAGTTCACATGGCAAGTTTGAGTACGAGATCGAAGATCGATTGGTTCGTGACCTTAATGGAATTTATAGAAGTACTCATCCTATCATTAAAATCATATCAAGGCCAACTTTTCTCAACTATACAACATTGATGTGATCCTCTATAGTTCGAGCATGTTTGGTTGTTTAAGTAAAGTTTCCAATGGTTGGTGGAGTGGTGGCAACATGTGCAGGCTGAGAGTTCAACAACATGAACTTAGCAGCAAGATTGATGACACTTAATCTCTTCATGATCGATCATGAAAGAACCATGATCATTTTGGATGTAATCGATTAGTTGGACATGGTGAAGGATGGACATGCCTTGTTGGTCCATGAGGTGGAGTCGAGGAGAAGGCCACCTCGACAATTATGTGGAAGAGAGGTCTAGACAACCCTGTTTAGAAGAAGATTCCAATACACGATTTTTTTACACAACAAATCCGAAAAGAGGATAAGAATTGATAACACGAGGTTGAAGTTTGAAGAAGATGTGGAAGAGTAGTAGGTTGGTTTGGTAATAACATAGCACTTCAGAGAGTTCATGATGAGAAAACCAATAGATGCTTATTAGTGGAGCAATGAGTTTGTAAGTGGGTTGCTCGAGGAATAACAAAAGGGCTAGTAATGCTAGTTGTAGAGGAGAAGGTGAAGGTTGATTTGGTGATGTTTAAATTGGAGGGATCGCTAAGATGTAAAGGCTTCCCGATTTTTTCTTCAAGGAGGTCTTGGGCATCACTGGTGTAGAGATTGCAGACATGATGCTTGTAGTGGTAGAGTAGGGAAATCCTAGTTGAAGAGTCTTGCAAATCCTTCCTCTTTGTACTCTCTAAGAGGGATTCGTCAGAGTTGGCAGTAAACTAAACTACCATCTGATATATGCAACCAATGGTATCTTTCTATCACTACAAAGACTATGACTCTTAGGCTTTGGGGAGTTTGAGAGACCTTATAAACTTGGTCTAGTCCGGGATCATCATCGAGAAGCTACTGTTGGGCCATTTTGTGGCTACAACTAAGATGCTCTCATATTAGGACATAAAAGAGGGGGGGGGGATGAAAGGCCTTAAGTAAACGGTTGATTTTGTATAGGCATATGGCACTTTGAATCTTTTTTTTGTGTGGAAGACAGTGAGAAATACTAGCCTCCCACCCCTTTGGATTATGTAGGTGAAAATGTTTTTTGCGGTGTCTCTTTTTAGTGCTAGGAAAAGAGTGGTCGGGAAGGACGATGTGGGATGTATGCATCCTGGGAAAGGGATTAGACACGGGTGTTTTATGTCAATTTTTTTGTTTATTTTTGTGGCGGTTATCTTGACTTCGACTATGTCTGAGGTTTATAGTGGGGTTATGATCTCCGATTTCCTTGAGGGACCAATATGATAGATGCATATTTTCCCTTGCTTGTGTATGCAATTGATACAATTTGCTTCATGTCGGGGTCACACCAACCACATTTAAAGAGTTGGATTTGTGGTGGAGATATTTGATGAGGATTATATGCAGATCAATGATTGGAAGTTCATCTTTTTTGCTTTGGCATAAACGACTTGGAGGCATTGATTTGTGAAAGGGTATTGAGTACGAGTCAAGTACAGTTACTGTAGGCATTTCTTGGTCTACCCTTAGCTCGTTGAGTAGGTTGATATCTTTTATACCGGTGGTCTACATGTTGGTATCATGGCTACTGATAAATGTGGAAAAGCAAGTAGAGAACATTCGTAGGAGGTTTTTTATAAGAGGGTAGAGAGAACTTGTTTATTAAAGTTGACGGAGATGTATAGACCCAATGAGGGTGGCCTAGGTGATATGGAGTTTGGGACTCTTCTATGAGGCATTGCTTTCCAAGTGGGGTTTTAAAGTTATATGGTGGTGTGACTACTTTCTTATTTGGAAGAGTCGGATCCCACAACGTATTAAGGTCTTCCTTTGGCTAGCAAGGCATGGTCGGCTGCTAACACACGTGCGAAGAGACAAGTTGCTTCGAACAATGTACTTGCTTTGTCCTAGATGTGGGGAAGATTATGAGGATATGGATCAACTATTATATAGATGTAGACTTCCAACAAAGGTTCGGTAAAACACAAAAATTCATTGGCTTAAGATAGAGGATTGCATTGCTTTCTAGAACTCTATTCGAATATTCTACGGCAACTCACAGGAAGATTTTACTTTTCCTTTCATGTAGATTTGGTCTATTTGGTGGGCTAGGGGTAAACTTATTTTTTACAGGCAGTGTTTCCACTCTGAAGATTTAGCGGAACATTGCAAGGCCTTCATTTAGCATCGACTTATGTAAGCTAAAATTATACATTTATTAATATATGTTTTGGAGACTTGCTATGGCAGGGTCCCTAAGCCTAAGGAAAGAGTCAAGACTTTCGTAGAGATCCTTAGTGTTTTGGAGGGGGTTGATGAACTTGTTGCCTACTATAGATCGAGCCTTGGAGAAGAGGTTGATGGATTGGGAGGACTTCAGATATTGTGTAAGGCTGGTCAGGGAAGAGAGTTCTAGTAGAGCTTTTCCCTAGGGTGGTTGTAGCAAAGGACATAAGGGTGAAGACGGCCGTGGGTTGGGATGGGATTTGACTATCCTTAGTCATCATTCCGCTATCTTACTAGAAGATCAGAGATGTTGCGTAGATGGCCTCTTGCCGGAGAGAGTGGCATTGACAAATCTTGAGAAGGATGATTGGGAGTAGCTAAGATACAACTTCATGATCTTAAAGGCTTACCATGCGTTGTAGGCACGACCCATACTTGTAGACCTAGATTTTTCCTTGGAGTGGAGGCTTATTTGAAAAGCCTATGCAACCTCGAAGTTGAATTTCACGTTTTTAATGCGAAGGAGGTCGGTTGCCATGCCATTAAGAAGTAAGTAGGGGCTGGGCCTGGACAATACTTGCTCGGTTTGTGATGAATGGGAGGAAGATATATAGCACTTATTCTTTATGTATACGAATATATTCGTAGTGTTGGAAACATTGTGCAACTTGTGGATTGAAGCGATGGATGTGGACGCCTTTTGGGAAAACTTTATATTCTTAGGTTTAGGTAGGGAGAGTAGAGGATAGGAGTTGATACTTGATGCCATCTATAATTTTATTTTCTATTTTTGTTATTATTTTTCATTATAACTTTTAATTATTGTAAAAATCATAAAAAATACAATCTTTGGATGCGTCTTTTGGATGAGTGGTTGCTACTTTTTGATTGAACTATATCCTGTGTAGTGAAATGAATTAGATGAGTGCGATATAATTTAGTCATTGGCTTTATCCTTGGTGCAATTATTCCCAAATTTACGGATCAGATCACATTCAAAATTTAGGAATCATTCAAAATTACGATTTTTCGTCTTAAATTAGTTGGTTAATTTTATTTACGTTAAATAAATTGAGATTGATTGTAATCTCAATATTTATGGTAGATTAAATTAGTTAGTGGGTTAATTACAATTAGTTAGCGTTAATTAGGATTTTATTTGACTTGATGTTATCTTCTTTCTATTTTTAGTGCCACGTCTCCTATATAAAGATGATGGTAGTCCCTTGTTTAAGCAGTTCATAATATATGAAAAAAAAGGATATTTATCTCTCTTTCTCTCTCTCTCTCTCTCCACGCGATCTCCATGATTCCTCTCCAAAATTCCGCGCAACTGGTGTGTTCTTCTATTTCTTCCTCTCCTCGTAAAAATTCTTCCACCAAACAAATTTTCCACTGTCAAAAGGTTTTTTTCTACCGTTGGATTTTTTAGCTATATCAATTGGTATCAGAGTATGGAAACCGAATCGTTCGTACGATCGACAATCCTATCAATTACTGGCACTTGAAGTTCGATCTAAGACACATCTTGTGGTTCGCGTTTACATCAACAGAAGTTCAAAAATCGTCTCCTAGCAAGTTTCAAAGTCCAAGAATGACTGGACACATTAATCGAGGAAAAATCATTTGTTAACAACAAAAATCCGATGAACACATATTTTATGCAACTCGATTTTGATCAAGAAAATGAAGGTATTTTCAGTCCCAAAGAAGATTTTATTGATACAACTGTTGTACAAGAAAGCAATAAAGACATGGGATCGATACTCGACGAAAGTACAAAAAGAAGAATATGAAATCATTGATTTTTCGCAGTAGAAGTTGCTGTCCAGGAACAAAAACATGAAGACGAAGAGGTTTTCTACGTTGAAGAACACGAAGACCTTGATCTAATTACTTCCAAAGCGGTGGTCCAAGAGGCTCCCACGTCAAACCTATCCTCGCCACATGTCGTGACCATGCCACCAGCTCCAACATTGCCACCAATGGCCTCGACACAACAACCCTTGGTCACAACACTGCCAACGACCGTGCAACCTCTTCCCACGTACCAGCCCTGCGC
This sequence comes from Ottelia alismoides, assembly GCA_037367405.1. Classification (NCBI taxonomy): domain Eukaryota; kingdom Viridiplantae; phylum Streptophyta; class Magnoliopsida; order Alismatales; family Hydrocharitaceae; genus Ottelia; species Ottelia alismoides. Next base: position 137,278 of record JAZKJV010011352.1, on the reverse strand, counting down.
CTCCGCCCCAATGACATCTCCAACTCGTCGCTGCGAGCCTCACGGCCTTCACGAGCTCCGCTGCTTGAAAAGCACGCCCTTCGAATGGAGCTCCAAGCGAAAGGTGGTGCATAACGAGTTTTAACGAACTCCTTGTGGTGGAACCGAGTGCCGACCTCTCCGCCGCAGTACCCGACGGTGGCTTTCCTTCCTAGGCCGCCGTTGCCACTTTATTGGTGGAAGGAAAACCCTAGGCATTGAAGGCTTCTCCCTTTTGAGAACCGTATCCCATCAAATTAGGAATTGGGGGTTGATTTGGAACATTTTCAAGGAGGCCCCTCCTCCAAAACCATTTTACCAAAAGGGTAGAGTTGAAGCCAATATATGAGTGGAAGTTATTTTAAGTGAAGGGGTAGAGACATTGTAGCCACGCCCCATGGTGGTGGAAAGAAATTATAAACGTAATTGAAAGGAAGGCAAATTGCTCAGATTAAGGAGATTGGAGCGACGATTTCAGATTGAATTCTTCAACGATATAGTGAAGATCAAGTAATCCATCAGGAGACGAATTTTTTCAAGTTGTGGAAAATTGATGCAACTATTCCCAAATTAACCGGTCGGGTCATATTAAAAATTTGGGGATTTTTCAAAATTACGGTTTTTCAACCCAAACTAGTTGATCGGTTAATTTTATTTACATTAATTAAATTGAGATTGATTGTAATCTCGATATTTATGGTATATTAAATTAGTTAGTGGGTCAATTAGAATCAGTTAGAGTCAATTAGAATTTTATTTGATTTGATGTTATCTTCTTTCTATTTTTAATGCCACCTCTCCTATATAAAGGGGATGGTAGTCCCTTGTTTAAGCAGTTCAGAATATCTGAAAAATGAGATTTATCTCTCTCTCTCCACACGATCTCTGCGATTCGTCTCCAAAATCCCGTGCAACAGGCACGTTCTTCTCTTTCTTCATCTCCTCTCTAAATTTCTTCCGCCAAACAAATTTTCCATTGTCAAAAGTATTTTTTCCACCCTTGGATTTTTTATCTACATCAATCCTTCTTTCGCCTTGATTTCTTTCTTCACCTCTACCCCCACCCCCTTCTCAACCCCATTTCATTTTCCTCATGCAGCTTGGTGTGCTTCCTACCTCATTCTGTGTACCTCCATGCATGTTCACCCAAAATCTCACACAACTATTGCGATTCGCATTCATCTTCTCAACCATTCTCACTTTCCCAAACCTCATTATTGTTCCTTAAAAATTCAATTACATTACTCTGTATCAAAGCATGGCAACATAGAGGTCACATCCCTTCTTGTTATTACACATTAATGGATATTCGTGATTTTTGCTAAAACAAGCAAATGCATAATAAGCCAACTACATGAACAAATAAAAGCCTACATGAAGGTAAATATGTGAACCCGTGCATTAACACACTAGCACAACACCCCTAATTAAACATTCTTTTAGTCACAATGCCAGTTCTTTTCTCGTAATTCCGTTTCCTCTTTCATCACCCACTAAAACTTTCTCATTCCCTATTCCCTCACATATTTTGTCCCTCTCTCCAATGTCCTCTTCTCTCTCTCTCTCTCATTTCCCTCCCATTCCCTTGTACTCCCACTTTTTCTTGGCCTGTCAACATCTCCTATCTTCCTTTCCCCCCCTTTCCCCTCCTTTTCCCACCCCAACCTCATTTCTCTTCACCTTCTCTGATTATACTTGTTCGCGTCTTCTGACAACAACAATACACAAACCTACATTCGCATACTTCATTTCCCAGACTTGCTACTAGCCTACTACATTGCATTATAATCCTCATCAAATGCAACACCCTCACAAGTGATGCCTCTTACCACTCCGAATCCATCGACTTCAGTGTCCATTTCCGCCATTTCTCATTTTTATTGATCCCTCATCAGTCATTAAAGTTCCCTTTCATTGGTTCTCCCCTCTTACATGTCAACTGTCCATTGTGCCACTCCATCGTCAATGTGCTCCTCAATACTATCTTTGTTTTATTGCTAGTACAAGCCTCCGGCACTGATGTTGCATCTTCACGACTATCGTGGTGACCACTATCAAAGCCTCTTCCCCTAAGCACGCTCTTTGATGCTACCACCGTCACAATCATTGCCCTACTTGATCCGAGCCAACACCGACTCTTCAAACATCTCACTGAATCTCTTTTTGCCACATGTTCATGACATTGCCACATTCTGATCATGTGGCTCCTCATCACAAGAGATGTACATTTGAGCCTAGTGCCATACGGTATATGTGGTGATGTACCGACAAATCTTGTTCTCCACCATAGTTGCCTCATTGAAGAACTCTAATGACTTTCGTCTGAATCTTTTGTATGAGAAGGAAATCAAAGGAAAAGTTGCAACAATACCCCTTTCCTGTTAAAGGATAGTTGAACAAGATAATGAACTTTATATAGAGTCTAGTAAGTTACAAATACAACGAACTACTTCTGATGTTTATCGAAAGACCCTTGCAAGTTACAACTAGTACAACTCATCATGAGACGAGTTTCTTGAGATGTGTAATTGTAGCCCAAAATATATAATTTTATTACAAAAGTTTCTTTGGAGGGGGCCATCTCAAAGCTAGACCCTTTTGTTTCCTTTCAAAAATAATTTTATTTTATTTTCTATTTTTATTGTAATTTATTGCAATTATAAATTTAAATATTGTAAATATCTAAAAGTCATAATTTCAGGATATTGTTTTCGGATCAGTAGTCACCACTTTTGGATATCCCTATTTCCTAACTCTATCCAATTACTTCTCCCTCACATGGCTTGACGTGTTCCGCCCTTCATCTCACACATCTCCGTGCATCCCCACCTCAAATCTCATACGAACGATTCGTGTATTTCTCATTTTTCTTCTCACCCTTTCTTATTTTCCCAATCCCAATTCTTTCTCCTTAAAAAATTACACTATTTCACTGCTAGCTTTTTTAAGTGGGCTAATTTGGAACGATATGGATGCCATGATTTTGAGGAGGTGTTATATTATGTAGAGAATGTGATGCGTAGTGTTAGAACGATCCATTTGTTATGAGTGTTTACGTCTTTGAGAGCTGTAACCGCAGTTGTCGACAACATTTGGATTAAATCCCACATTGGACGATTGTCCTTTGAGTTTTTTTTAAGAATTTTTTTATTACATGTATACCACCAGATTATTCGCATTTGCACCAGCACTCTTGTAAATACCTCGTTGTTTACATTGTATACATCTTTGTTGTCACCAAGATGTCAAAAGTCAGTATTTGTATATTCAGTTGGAAAAATCATTGAATTGTGAGTTAAATGGATTTTTACACTTGCCCTTCTGAGTTTTTCCAATTACATATGTGCCCCTAACTTTTTTACAATTACTCTTGTGCCCCCTATGTTTTTATGAAATTCATAGTATTGCCCTTTCGGTAGTGTAATATAGGAGCACATACGTGATAACTAATAGCATAAGGGAATTGCTATTAATTTTGTAAGAATGTAGGGGCACATGTATAACCGTAAAAAAAATCATGGGCATAAATGTTATTGGAAAAGTTTCAGAAGAAACGGTATTCGGGTAGCTGATCATTCATATGTATTTTCTATTATTTTAAATATAAAATTATGGGATTTTACACTGTAAAACTTATCCAATTACACAACATCTATAATCTTTATAAGTACTTTGTGACCCTTGGAAACTCACTGACTATAGCACCATAAGCCATGGAGCTAGCTCCCATGAATTTTGCTATTAAATCAAATAGAATCCATAAATTTTTTGTATTTGTTCTTGATTTTAAATCTAGTTTACAAACTCCACCATTCCATGCTTTGCCATCACATTGGACGTGAGCTGCTAGATAGAATACTTGTGTTACCCCCTCCCCCCCATTGACGAGCTCCATACAACCCATCCAAGAGATCTCGTCGAGCATGTAACCATAGTCAATGAAGTGCACCATGTAATCCATGGGATGGTGGATAATGCAAAACCACCACCACCAATGGTGTTAGTCCTCACCTAATGGTGGGTCACGTTTGAAGCGGTGGTAGTTATGCACTTTAAAATATTGATCGTCATGCTCTACACAAAGAAATTGTCGAAGGTCTCGAAAGTGAGATGATCGACAAGCAATTTGATGGCATTGTGCTAAAGAAACATGTCTTCTTCATTATCACCGCCTAGTCGACGTCATCCATTAGCTCTTGTTCGTACCACACAATGTGCTCAATGAGTGCCATCGCGAGCCTGCACATCATTGACTCTAACACCTCGCGTATCAGAAACCTCCTTATAGTGTGCCTCTCCATCTTCTTGAACTCGAATGCTTCCACAAGCAACCACATTATCATGGTCGTGTTGACCTTCCATACATCTACCTTGTTTTGGACGATCCACTATTCGAGTAGTGCCCTAATGCTGTCATGGTGGTTCCATGGAAGGACGAGACGAGTGTGTCGTCGATGCAACCCTTCTTCTCCCATACCCATGGGAGGTAGTAGATGCATGCGAAGATGGAGTTGGCAATGCTGCTAAGGAGGATAAGGAGTGAATACTGGAAGACGAGGGCGGGGATGAGGAAGCAATGAGAAGGGGAGGAGGAAGGGGAGGAGAAAGTGGAGGAAGGTGATGGGTTGTTCTATGGAGGTGAACTAGGAGATTACTTGGAATATGTAGGTGGAGTTCCTATGGTAGCTTTGTGGAAGGACTCTGGAGGTCGTGAGTGAGGTAAAGGTGAGGGTGATGGAGAGGAGAGCTACCTAGCAATGTTCGAAATATCGATGTCGATATCATATCGGTCTCGCAGCATAAAAAAGAAAGTCGAAATTTTCCACGAAAGCCGGCTTGAAATATTTAATCCTAGGTGCACTTTCCTCTGGAATATTCTTGTTCAGGTACAATCGAACGCCCTCTGCAATATCTTGATCTCTGATTTCCATATATTATGTAGACCCTCCCCTTCATGGGGAGGTCGGCATAGGGGCAAGGAGAGGGCAAAGAGGAACAAAGCTTCGTTAGACTTCATCCTTGGTTCTGACAATATCCCTTTGTTCTATTGACGAAAAGTCTCTCTCTTCCTTGGGGGAATTAGAGAGGGGGAGTTTGCACCTACTAAGGTAAAGTCATGATCTTTTAAAAGATAAAAAACTATTGCCAAGGCCCTATTATATATTAAGGTGGCCTTTCCTAATCTACCTAAAGGTAGGCAACGGGCTTACCCGTGACAGTTGCTCCAAAGATGGAAGCAACAACTGCATGCCCTTGAGTGTGAGGGTGCTCCAGCACCTGAGCGTCTGAGTCATTGACATGAGAAAGGAGTTCAGAGCAGGAAGAGGATGGGGATGAAAGTCTTCCTTTCCAAGCTTTAAAGACTAGATATATATATATATATTAACATGACGAAAAAGGTTGTTGAGATAGTCGATTTATGATATTTTAGCCCTAAAATGGATATATCAGGGATATATCAGGATATTTCGACAATATCGGTGGAAATGTCAGAAATGATGCAAAAAAGTGATTTAGTCGCAAATTAAGATCATATTAGTTCTTAAAATAATAAATAACATACAAATACACACTTATATGCAAGAATGGTGTGTATTTAGCAGACCAATACACACTATATCACAATAGATCACTGTTGTCAATGCTGACTATTGACCATTGACTGTTAAGAGATAGAAAGGAAACGATGAAATTCAAGCAATAACTTAGTAACATCAAGGAGGTGTATTTGGCACATTAACTTCACATCGCATATTATATTCAAACAAAATAACGAGCTATATCCGATATCATACGAGCAAGCTAATGAGCATAATAACATATATGTATGCAAATATTTCTTGATCAACTCTAGAGTTGTTTCATCTCCATTGCAAAAGAAGGCGAAGTCCCCCTCCCACCATTCAAGCGCCCCCAACCCCCAAGAAATATAAATCAGAATGTGTTTTTAATACCAGGAATTTATACATAAGTGAAATCCTAAACAAATAGACCAAAACTTTAAAAACATGTGATATTAAGCACTATCAACATCATATCAATGGTATCTGATTGATAGCGACGGATATCTGGGAAAATTTGTACTGAAATATTCAGCTCTTTGCCAATATTTAATAGATATCTCATCACGAGATGTCGGGGATATCATATAATTTGATATACAATCAAATATTGAAACCCTCCCTTTAGCGAGACCGATATATCGTGATATTTTGAAGCATGCTATAAATCATTAATTTGATTATTTATTCGTATCAGATTTGTTTTCAAATGTGTTAATATAAGGAGTGGCTAGAAAATCTGAACAACTCAACTTTTAAAGCTTAAAGAATACAAAATTACCTTTCACGCTTCTTTCCTTATAAAACAAGCATGGAATTCAACTTAATAGTTGATATCGATAATAAAGCATCGATATCGACAATGATAACGATGTGTAACTTGAAATGATGAAAAGCTTGTACTAAATACTTAAAATTTCTTCAATATCGATGATACAAGATGACACATCACACTAAATATTTAAAATTTTATCAATATCGATGATACATGATGGCATATCACTGATATATTGCCTAATATCGGTTGATATTGATATCAAGGGTAATATCGGTATTCCTGACTTGTCGATATCGATATATCGTTGATATATTAAGGATTATCAAGATATTTTGATCCATGCTACCTAGTGGGTTTTAGGGCTCATACCATCACCATTAATCCTAGGTAAACATCAAAATTGTTTCCAATCACTTCTACGGCAAGTAAGGATGCACCTTTTTGTTTGCCCACTTTTATATCGATGAGATGGTTCTGACCATCAGTGACCTGCGAAGGAAGGAAAGTATACCTTAACATTTGCTGAGGAGAACAATAGAGATTTATAGAGCTAAAAGGAAGAACCTTCATATGATTTATATTGACTTGGAGAAGGCTTATGATTTTGTCCCACGTCAGATATTGTGGAGAGTTTTGGAGAAGAGACAAGTACACGCCCTATACATTAACATCATAAAGGATATGTATGATAGGGCTATTTCTTATGTAAGGATCCGACCTGTGAAGACTGATTATTTTGACATCAACATTGGTTTACATGAATGTTCAACTTTGTGTCCATTTCTTTCTGCTTTGATTATGGACGAGTTGACAAGTCACATTCAGGATGAGATACCTTAGTGTATGTTATTTGTTGATGATATTGTGTTGATTGATGAGACTAGAAATGGGGTAAATGAGAAACTTGAAGTCTGGAGACATGCATTAGAGACTAAAGGATTTCGTATAAGTGGGGCTAAGATTGAATACATGGAGAGAATTTTTTTATGGAAGCAATGGTGAAGGAATCGAGGTGAAGATTGGTGATGATAACATTCGGAAGAGGGATTCTTTTAGATCCCTGGGATGTATTTTGCAATATGATGGGAAACTGATGGAGATATTACTAATAGAATAAATGCAGGCTGGCTAAAGTGGTGTGGAGCCTATGTTATTCTCTGTGATAAGAAAATTTCTTTAAAATCAGAGGAAAGTTCTACAAAGCAGCCGCAAGACCTGGTATGTTCTATGGATCTGAATGTTGGCCTGCGAACCAGACATGTACAGAGAATGACATTGGCATAAATGAATATGCTATAGTGGATGTGTGAACACACACGTAAAGATCGGATTTGGAATGATGCAATCAGAAGGAAAGTTGGTGTAACTCCGGTCGGGGGCTCTTTCCATCCGCGGAGGGGGATACGCCAGGGCTGCCCCCTAGCCCCTCTCCTTTTCGTTCTGGCGGCCGATGTTTTGCCGCGCATGATCGAGGGTGTTGTGGGGGCTGGCTTGTCTCGGGGCTGCTCTTTGGGCCCCTACCACATACCGCTCGTCCAATTTGCTGATGATACAATTTGCTTCATCGAGGGGGACCCTTCAAATGTGTCCCCAATGGCTACTACCATTCAATTGTTCAGCGAGCTATCCGGTCTTCATATCAATGCCAACAAATCAAAGGCGGTCCCTTTCTTCATGTCCTCGGCGGAAGCGGCGATGTCCTCGCACGTGCTGGGCTGTCAAACTTCTGATTTTCCCTTCGACTACCTGGGTCTACCCTTGACGCTGGGCCGCGCGCGCACGCGTGACTGGAAATCGATCGTCGAGAAGGTCGAGCATCGCCTGGATGGGTGGCGCGCGGCGATTCTCTCCCGTGGTGGCCGGTTAGTGCTTCTTAAATCCGTCCTTTCCTCTATCCCTATCTACTTTCTCTCGGTGCGGGGGATGCCAAAGGGGGTTCGTTGGCGTCTGGAGAAGTGTATGCGGGCATTTCTGTGGGGGAAGAAGGGAGGGGGGGGGGAAGGGGGTGCACCTCGTTGCCTGGGATGAGGTCACGCGCCCTAAGAAGGAGGGCGGGCTGGGTGTGAGGCGCCTGGCGTCGGTGAACGATGCTCTACTGCTCAAGTGGGCGGCAAGAATTTGGGGTAAGGAGGACAACTTCTTGATTAATTGTTTGAGGGGAGCGGCAGGGGATGGCATCCATTTGGCCTTTCGTGGTGATTATCGGGGCCAGGTCTCTATCTTTTGGCGTGGGGTGATGGGCGCTCTTTGTCGGAATCGCTCACTGTTTTCATTCAAGCTCGGCGATGGTTCTATGCTGCGCTTCTGGGAGGATGACTGGACGGGAAGGGGGCCCTTTTGTTTCACGTTCCCCCGTCTTTACGCTTTGGTCCCCAACAAATATGTTACGGTGGCCGGCTGTTGGGATGGGCGCGATTGGTGCCCTATTATTTCGGAGTCCTTGTCCGAACAGCGGATGCTCGAATATACCTCTCTCATAAGTAATCTTGTTGATGCCCCTGTCCCTTCTGTGGGCCGGGACTACTTGGCATGGAAAGATGGGCCCTTCTCTACTCGTGCCGCTTATAAGGCCATTTTGCCCCTGGACGCTGGGAGGGATGACATCCTCTTGCGTGATTGCAATCTCTTGTGGGCGCTCAGGCTCCCTGAGCGTGTGGGTATATTCCTTTGGTTGCTACGTAGGGGAAGAATATTAACTCGAGATCGTTGTGCACGGATGTTCCCCAACTCTTCGCCTCTCTGTGCTCTCTGCGGCGTGGATACGGAAACTATTGATCACCTTTTTCTGCATTGTTGCTGTGTTGATGCGTTATGGGCCGATTTACGGTGGCTGGACCTATCTTCCTTCGCTCATTTTTGTCAAAGCTTGTTCTCTGATCGGGGGCGCTCGTGGCCTGCGTTGCTGGACCCTATCTCGAGGGTTTGGAGCCTGTGACTGGGGCGAAACGAAGCTATCTTTGCTCGTCAGCGGTTCTATTTGGAGAATGTTAGATCCACGGCCTCGGGCTTCCTTCGTGACTGGACCTCTTTGTAAATTTTTTTAGCTGCGGGGGATACGATCTCCGTCTACCCCCCCTTTACTTTGTTTTGTAATTTCCCATCTTCATGTTACCACTGTAAGTTTCTCTTCCTCTTTTTAATGCATTGGGGTGAGCACCTCCGAGTGTGTCCCCCTTTTTTGGAGCCTCAAAAAAAAAAAAAAACTCCGATCGAGGATAAAATGCGAGAAAACCGCTTAAGGTGATTTGAGCATTTGCAAAGGAGGTCAGCTGATGCATCAGTTAGGAGATGTGAGTTTTGGGATGTTGAGCCAGCTAAAAGAGGGCGAGAACGACCTAAGAAGTGTTGGAATGAGACTATACGAAGGGATCTTAGTTTTTTTGATATAAGCCCAAGATTGACCCAAGATAAATCTGAATGGAGGTAAAAAAATCCATGTAGCCAACCCTACTTAATTGTGGGAAAAGGCTTTGTTGTTGTTGTAGTGTATCTTTTGGAAGTTTCTGTGGTAAAGCTTAATGTTTGCGGGATCTCGTCCATGGTACATGGTTACTGGAATTCGGATACAATTGACCCTACGGAGGAAAGAGGACTCGTGAAAACCGTGAAGGAAATTCTCCACCTTTTCACTCCATTTTATGTAAAAGATCTTGAATATCTAGATATTTTTCTTTCTTTGTTTGTTTCTACGGTCATGATTAAGTATACTGCATGGTTACAATTTAACCCGAACTCCCCATCCCCTGCTTTTTGACACAAAATGTGCTTGAAGCGTGATATGTTAGATTATTTTTATTGTTTTAATGGATGTCAATTTACTTTCGTACACCTTTGAACTTTATTTTTTTCCCATCCGCAGATATGGAATCATGTTTTTTTCTGGCAGTCCATGAAACCAGGTGGTGGAGGGTTGCCATCTGGTGATCTTCTCAGACTCATTAAGAGGGATTTCGGTTCATTTGAGTTGCTGCTGGGAAAGTTCAAACGTGTTGCATGTTCACAATTTGGGTCTGGTTGGGCTTGGCTTACTTGTATGTAACACGTAGTATTCGATTTTCTCTTGTTTAGAGTTCTGCCGTATCTTAATGCTATTTCAATAAAATCAAGTGTTTTATTTTTAATTCTCTATTTTTTTATAATTTCTAGACAAAGCAAATAGACTCGACCTAGGAAACTCTGTGAATCCGTACCTTCAGAAGAAGACAATAAGCTTGTAGTGGCAAAGACTCCTAATGCAGTGAATCCCCTAGTTTGGGACTATTCTGTAAGTTCACTACTTAGTGTTTTCTTTTAAGTTTTATATTAAATCTGCCTTTTGTTGTTTGATATCTATTTGGACAGCCTGGCTGGCCTCGTAGTCTAATGTGATTCCCTGATCTTTTGATTAATGTACTATCATGTTGACTACACATAAATTGTTGTATGATGCCACTTTAGAATTGTGATTAAAGTTCATCGGTTGAAGAGTCACGGTCACAGTCTCTAAGGCTAGGGTTGTGCACGTAGCAGGTACCTTTATACGTCCGATTGCACGCTCCGCCCGACCCATCATTTTTTTAGAAAAACGAAGGGCGGCATCCCAAGATGGGACCCACCACAGAGTATAAATATTTATATATTAAAAGTTAGATGTTACATCGTATCACATTTGCCATAATATAGAAAGCGCCCCACAATTCAATTACATTCCTTGTGTAACTCCAAAAATGGCCTTGTTATTGGCACACCAAATCACCCATGCCAATGCAAAGGGATAGTTGTTCTCCTCGTGCCCAAAACCGCAAACCGATCTATTATCTCTCTAGAATGTTGGCGAGTCTGATAGATGAGTCCTTGTACATTTTTAAAGTTGATCATTCTGATTTCCTAACTTCGCTCCCCGTTGAATAGCCACATTTACTGCCAACAGATAAAGACTGCTCACAATCTTCTCATGGGGTTTCCCCAAGTCCCTAACATTCCAAGTGATGAGCTTCATTTAATAACAATTTTCAACCCTCCAAGAAGAACAGCTCCTGCGCAGTCTGTCATAGTCCTGCAAAGTTTCCCTCAGCCTCATAGTCCTCTTATTGCTCCTCGTTCATTTCTATTGGAGTATTTGGTTGTGTGTCATATGTATGTGAGATGGGTAAATGGATCTCTCCAGGATCCATTTACCCCATCCAAGAGCTTAGTCCCACATCTACCAGTGGTGGGACTTGGAGGCTCTGTGGAGGCTATATAAGGAGCCCCAGACCTCCTGTATCAGATGAGAAAAGGCAATGAAGAATATGCCCCTTTGAGGGCTTCTCCCATGGTTTCATCTCGCTCCTCACGGAGTAGGGTTCTACGTAAAAATATTTTGTTCCATGTTTTATCTTTCTGTCATTATGCTCTGTTTATCATTCCGCTCCTGCTTCTTATTTTCTAACATGGTATCAGAGCGGGTCGATTCTCGTGGATTTTATGTTGTTTTATTGTTCGAGATTCGAGATTATCATGTTCATGATTTAATTTCTGGAACCTTGTTCTGTTTCGATTCAAGCACAGATCTAGGATTTCTGAACCCTAGTTTTAGAAGGGTCGTCGTGTAAGCCCGACACACTTCTATGTCGAAGAAGGAGTCGTCTGATCTTGTATCTCCAGATCTGTTCAGATCCAGGCGACAGATACTCGAGGCCGCCCTATCCAGATCCATGCAGCACTCATATGTAATAGGGTTAATCTCCAGAACCCTAGGTCTGGGATTTATGTGAAACCCTTGTTCATGTTCCAGACTTCCTTAGCGACACCTCCAGTGCTCCTCTCCTTCAAACATCCTGGCATCCGAGTGCCTGCGCCATCTCCTCCATGCCGCTTTGCCAAGTACAAGCCGATGTGCCATCGACGAAAGCTCCAGCGACGGGAGTCGCCGCACCTCCTAGCGCCTTCCCTCCTGGAGCCAGCGACACCTGCACGTTCCAGCACAGGCGGCGCAACGGCGGCACCGCCAAGAAGCCCCCAACGACTTCCTCTTCCAGCAGCAACTGGAGAGACCCAACTGGGGATGTAGATCGGGGAACCCTAGACGCACCTCTAGGCAGATCTCCACGCTGGCGGCACCCTCCCTTCAACGCCGACCTCCAGCACAGGCAGTGGTGATACACGATCGCCCAGGTGCAAGGCCACCAGCGGTGCTTGCTCCTCTCCTATCCAGCCCCGCGCCATATACTTCCAGCAGGCGACGAGCCCTATGGGCTTCCAGCGGCGACGCCGAGCATCTGAAGGCCCCTTAGGCGCATGCCCCCGAAGCCCAGACAGGGGGTGTTGAAGATGAATCCCTGATGGGGGTGGCGCATGAGATAAGAAGGGTTCCCCGAAGGGAACCCTAAGCCTACGATTTTTTTAAAAAAATTATGTTGTTTCAGCCCAAATGGGCATGCTATGTAAAACAAAAAAATTCTATGTGTGAAAAAGGGGAGATGGACCGCGAGTTTTTGTTAAAAAAAAGATGCGTACAAAAAAAACATATGCGAGAAAAAAAAAGAGTAGTCGTAAAAAAATGTGAAACAGCTTAAAAATGTGATGACAACAACAACAAAGCATTTTCCCACCATTAAGTAGGGTTGGCTACATGGATTCTTCGCCTCCATTCAGATCTATCTTGGGCCAATCCCGGGTTTATATCCACAAAACTAAGATCCCTTCGTATGGTCTCTTTCCAACACTTCTTGGGCCATCCTCGCCCTCTCTTAGCCGGCTCAACATCCCAACACTCGTATTTCCTAACAGGTGCATCAGTTGATCTTCTTTGCAAATGTCCAAACCATCTTAAGCGGGTTTCTCGCATCTTATCCTCGATCGGAGCTACACAAACTTTCTTTCTGATTGCATCATTCTGAATCCGATCTTTACGTGTGTGTCCACACATCCACCTTAGCATTTTCATTTCTGCTACGCTCATTTTCTGCACATGTCTATGGTTCACAGGCCAACATTCAGATCCATAAAGCATAGCAGGTTATTTTTTGAATTTCATGTTATTTTCCCCATGCCTTTGTCTTCTCCCAACTTTGTCGATGTTCATTTTCCGACAAGTATGGGAGAAAGGGGGAGTATTATGTAGAGTCACAGGTCTGTTCCATTGTTCCAGATTCCATATTCAGATGTCAGTCTCCAGACCAGCCAGTTGTTCAGACTCTACAGTTTTTCAGATAAAGATTCTCCATGCGCAAGATTCAGACTCGACGTTCAGATTCCGAGTCCACAGGTGTGATGCGCAGTTGTTCAGACTCGACAGATTGGTCAGAGTCTAAGTTCGAGGAACTCCATGTTAGAGTGACCAATTTTTCGAGTTCTCCAGAGAGAGACTCATTTTCAGACACGCATATGTTTGCGGTCATTTTCAGTTGAGCACATATTTGCCATCTTTTATTATGGTCCCCATCTTTTTCTTGTTGTTTCGACCAGAGTTTTCATGTGAGCCATAGGGACTTCAGAGTAGAGAACCATTCCCTATGCCATGTTGGCAAGGATTTTCATGTATCATAGGGACACCAGAGCAGTGTACCATTGTCTGAGCCAGATGGGAGAGACCCAGTTCTCCAACGAGGAGACTTCTTTCAGACTCCATTCTCCAGCGACCGTGGACCCCGATGAGGATTGCACTTCCACAACCCTTTTCAGTTCGGTCTTTTTCAGAGATGGAGCGGTTGTCCATATGTTGTGGCGGGCCATAGTACTCCGACGAGGAGACTCATTTCCAGTTGCAGTGACTCTGACAGGCGCAGTTCAGAGCACATGCTCTCCGACGAGGAGATTCAGCAGACTCACACTCCAGCCCGTTCGTCCTCCTCACCTGCACGGTATGAGAAGCAACATCCTCGACAGCAGCAGTTGTGTGCGTTGGGTTGATATTGTCCGTAGTGTCCTGTAGCGTTGAGTTGAGTTTCTTTCTGTTTGTCCAAGCTGAGCATTGCATGCTCCAGCTTGAGGGGGAGTGTTGGAGTATTTGGTTGTGCGTCATATGTATGTGAGATGGGTAAATGGATCTCTCCAGGATCCATTTACCCCATCCAAGAGTTTAGTCCCACATCTACCAGTGGTGGGACTTGGAGGCTCTGTGGAGGCTATATAAGGAGCCCCAGACCTCCTGTATCAGATGAGAAAAGGCAATGAAGAATATGCCCCTTTGAGGGCTTTTCCTGTGGTTTCATCCCGCTCCTCATGGAGTAGGGTTCCACGTAAAAATATTTTGTTCCATGTTTTATCTTTCTGTCATTATGCTCTGTTTATCATTCCGCTTCCGCTTCATGTTTTCTAACAATTTCCATGTTCGAGTCCTCTTCCAAAGCTTTTTCAAGCACATTCGACTCCTTTGTAGTCTCAGTAGCACCTTGATATGTTTAATTAACGACCCTTTCCCTAAAAAAAGTCAGATGAAAAATTGTTTAGGTCGCCTAGAATTTTGGTACTTATTACGACCCTCCTATGTGAATAAGTTGTAATGCTTTCTTCCAAGTGCTTGGACCCTGGGATTTGATAGCCTTTGCTCCCTTTCTTCGGTTACAATAATATTCATCTTTTTAAATTTCAGATATGACCGGATCGCCCACCCTGGGCAAGCCTAACCAGACCATTCTGTTTGGTTGCACCAAAAACCAGCCCATATTACTCTTGCCCTACCGTCGTAGGCAGCCTCAGAAATAATCATTTAAGCAATTCCACTGTTGTCGGAGGGGAAGGACAAATCGTCAGCATCACCATGAGAGGGGAACA
Organism: Ottelia alismoides; assembly: GCA_037367405.1. NCBI lineage: Eukaryota > Viridiplantae > Streptophyta > Magnoliopsida > Alismatales > Hydrocharitaceae > Ottelia > Ottelia alismoides. Next base: position 122,185 of record JAZKJV010011352.1, on the reverse strand, counting down.
CGAGCGTTCTTTCCCCTTTTATAAAAATGATGTAGCTTCAGCATTCGAACAATCCAGAACTAGAGTGGACCTAGAACAAGAGATGTGCTCAAAAGCAAACCCATTCAGAGGGAAAAATGACCCACCAAGAGGGAGAATCGATCTACCTGGTTCATTGCATCTAGGATGCCTGCTTTGCCTAAGGCAGCTGCTATTCCCAAGAAGGGCTACTTTGAATGAAAAATGAGAAGATGATGCTTCAGTTCCCATAAAAAGAGGAAAACATTGCTGGGGAAAACTCTATTATGCGAAAGCAGCTGTCAACACTGACTTTTGCATGTGATACCTCGAGCTCCTCAACTATTGTCACCTGCTGCAACTGCTCTAGCTCTCTAGACATTAGTGAATCAACCGGAGTGACTGTTGAGAGAGATTTCCGTGGCCTTCAGGTGTAAAGAAGACTGCCCAATTTAGAAGTCAAGAGAACTTGGCACTAAAGAGCCTTGAATAAAAGCTTCCACAACCACATGAGGACAGTAGCCTTTCAAGAGACCAGTGGATGCAACTGATTTATCCTCTCCCATTCCCGCAACGCAAGTACCTCCTTCACCAATAGATAATCTCAGCATCATAGCATTAGTCTCACAATCTTGGGGGAGCTTGTGTTGGGAGAGTCATTTCGGAGCAGAGGTCTTCACCATGGCACCTTACGATCAAATTAGAGATGGTTGGCCTATCCCAAACAACTTTGAGACAAGCATCTATCAGCTCACAAGACCAACATTTGCCAAGCGAACCCCCTGAGTGAACTGCATCTCCTCCAAATGAGGGCCCAAGTAGTCTTCCTAAGTCTATCATCACAACTTGAAATTTGTCCGATGAACCTGAGTTGGTCCCCACCAAGACCGACCTCACCGTAGATGAGACATCACCGTGCATCTCTCAAGGAGTGTGCATCCGCCACCTTTACATTGCAACAAAGTCCCATTGACTATGGCCAATTCTTCCGTAGTGGAAATAGAAAACATGATCTTTACGAGGATGCATGGTGTCCATGTCGAAAACATCGACAGCCATTGGTATCATGGCCTAGAATTGAGATTGATGGCCTTCGCTTGAGCACCATCCGAAGAGCTAGAGAATCCAACCTGGGCTTTTTCTTACCATAGACCTCCTTCCACCCAACCCCTTCCAAGGTCAGTTTTCCTTGGTCACGACCACTTTCACTGCTTCTAACTCTGATACCAACTCAGCTCCCTCCCCGGCTATTGCCTCCGCTTCCTCCTATGTTTTTCCTTGAATACCATTCATGTTGTCGCCTTCAATACCACTCCAGTTATTAAAACTTCCATAACCCTGATTATCACTCATCCGAAACTAATGTTCTACTTCCCTTACTAGGCTGTCGCTCATCCTCCCCCTACCCGGCTATGAACCTTGCCACCACTAGCCTTGTGTAACGTCCCGGGCTTAGGTCCCCGGTCCGTTATCAAGGAAAACTGGCACTGACAACTTGTTGGGTACGAGCTCAAATGGACCCGTTGGCAACCACCCAAAATGCTTAAGATCAAGTTGTCAAGTAGTAATCCCCGCCACTTATAAACCGCACTCACACTTCGTGAGTTTTAGATGTGGCACTATGTTTGGGGGTATGGGTGTTACAACCTCCCCCACTTATATTCGCAACGTCCTCGTTGCGACATGGCCCATCACTTATTCCCAGTGACAGTGGCGGCTGCACGCTCCGGGTAGCCATTTCCTCCTATCTCTTTGTAGGGGTGGCTCCACCTCTCGGGTAGCCCTTTCCACTATCAGAGGGAAATTGGTTCTGATACCATTTGTAACGTCCTGGGCTTAGGTCCCCGGTCCGTTATCGAGAAAAACTGGCCCTTACAACTTGTTGGGTACGGGTCTAAATTGACCCGTTGGCAACCACCCAAAATGCTTAAGCCCAAGTTGTCAAGTAGTAATCCCCACCACTTATAAACCACACTCACACTTCGTGAATTTTAGATGTGGCACTATGTTTGGGGGTATGAGTGTTGCACCTTGACACCACCTCAATATGTATTTGACATGTATGGATGCCCCCTTTATGTGGATGGCTCGGAGACTGTGGGGAAGCTATTCTTCTTGTGTGATATAATTAAGGATCTCCGATATACTGCTGAGTTGGAATAGATGAACACTTCTAGTATGGGAGGCTTCTACAAGTCTTTCGGGGCCGGGAAACATCGAGCTATGAACGATAAATTAAGACATTGGCGATCGTTTGAGCCTTGTGGTTGCCTTGCAATGGGTAAATCAAGAGAGGCTTTTGTGGAGAAAATATAAACGAGCATGCAATGATTCCTTTGGAGTCATGGTCTATGTGATTATATATTTATATATTTATTAGGCATGCGCCATTCCGGGTACCTGCCCTGTTTTACTTCAAAAAAGCAACTCTTCCTCTTTACAAATTTGCCTGCCTACAGTTGATTTGCTGAAGTTTATTTTTTCTATTACGATGGTGCTTAAGCTAATTCTATCATGCATTGCAGCCTCTCCTTGGCATTGATCTTTGGGAGGTAAGTTTTGTAAGTTTCATGTGTCAGTATTATTATGGTCTGCATGCTATGTTTGTAAATTATAATTCCGTGTTGAATCTGTTGCCTTTGCAGCATGCCTATTACCTTGATTATGAGGTGAGTATAATTCATTAAGAGAACTCACAAGGCTATTCAGCACTTCCTATTAATATTACATGTCAATTCTTCTATTTCCACCACTGTTTGCTTGCAGGACGAAAGAGCTGATTATGTGTCAATTTTCCTTGAAAAACTTGTGTCATGGGACGTGGTTAGTTCTAGACTTGAGATTGCCATGACTAGAGCTTTGGAGAGAGAGAAACAAGATGACACAAAAAGGGAGGAAGACGAGGAAGACTCCAGTGACAATGACACAATGGAGATGTATCTGAACAGTGAGAATGAGGAGTCTGAAAACGAGTAAGAATATCAGTGATTGCTGGCACATTGTTTGAATCATCCAAGCACCACCATTTACTTGGTGGCAGATAGAAGGCCGGAATTCTACAGTGTGAAGCCTTGGAGTTGAAGGGCTTTCTTTCCTATGACTGTTGACATGGTTCTCCCTGCTTCTGGCTGGCTCAGCCACAAATATGGATAGAGATAGTCGGTGTATCAGATCCGTCTGAGATAGTGAGATGTGTGCAGCATTGTTGTAGCAGGGCTTCTCTAGGATGCAATTCAGGTTAGGTGCGATAAGTCCCTGCTCTTGTCAAGTTATTACTTACCCATTACAGTTTTGGCACAACCAAAGTCATTTACTGATTAGGCGTTTCCATAATGAGGGCTCCCATTTTGTTCTTTGCAATGCTTGTAGTATTGTAATGGAATACGATCTTCGAACCAACATTTTTAGGACTAACTGTTGCACATGCACACGTGATGGTTGTTGTTTGTCGAAGAATTCATCTATATAAGAATTGAATGGTTGTTTTGTGTTGCTGGGATGCTCATCTGTATAGCAATTTAATTTTAGACCTCACTTCTAGTATTTAATTAGATAATACATGCCAGTTGGCATTCATGATTCTTGATTTTTCACACTTATAAAATATTGTATCTTCCATACATTGACCACAGTAGGTTAGGCTAAGGGGATATGCTTGAATAGTTGGATGCTGGTTGCAGTTTGTGCATTGATGTCATAGTAAGCCAATTAGATCTGGCCAGAAAGAACCCCACATTTTGGGATAAGCAAGAAAGTGTAATTGTGGTTGTGGGTGCCCTCTATACATTATTGAATTGATGTAAACTGAGTCATAAATGCATCCGAATTTCAATTAGAATGGCATCAAAAGATCGATTGAAAAATCAAAAAGATAAGGTTGTCAACTTACCTTTGTGTTCATGTGTATATAGTTGATTCCGTTAAATGATTGGCTAGCGAAATTACTGAGCTACAAGTCTACAATCATCTGAGCATGTATCTTGTTTTCTATCTCTGCATTTTTACCATATTGATGTATACTATAGTATGCTGAATTCCCGTCAATTTTTTGTGTTCCACATTTCTACCGCAGGGATAAGACTGGTATTAGGGGGTAAATTCACCTTTTTGTTGCCGTGCCTCAGTTATAAGTTAACAACAATGCCACATGCCCAATTGTTCCGATAAAAATAGGGATAAAGATCTTAAATACTTCTTTCAATCACATTCTCTCTTATGGGTTAGTACTGTTTTAAACACCGACATTGTGTAAACCATCAGTTACTTTCCATTTTGACATTTGCAGGCTTATGCCTTGATATGGCCAGGATGTTAAAATTGCCCATTTTCTTTAATTCCCCCTTTCCCTCCCAATATTGTTGTATAAAATTTTTTAATATCATAGTTATGGTTGAGTGTGTGCCACACAAAAGACCAGGGTTCAAATCCCACTCTTGCAGTGGTTGTGTTAGGTAGTCGACGGCCAGCGTAAAAAATAGTCGAATCTTTCAACATGGATTTGAGCAAGAGTCCATGTAGCCGACCCTACTTATAGTGGGAGAAGGCTTAGCACATTTTATCATAGTTATGGTTGAGATGACCCAAGATAGATCTGAATGGAGGCGAAGAATCCATGCAGCTGACCCTACTTAATGTGGGAAAAAGCTTTGTTGTTGTTGTCGTCATAGTTATGCTTGAGATGCATTGAATTTGTAAATCTAGGGCAAGGAATTTGTAAGACTAGGGGGTGTGGGGTGAGAATTTCTTGGGAAAAGATCAGGGTAAGGAATTTCTAAGGCTTTCGTAATGATCTATGGGGTGTCATTGGACCTAATTGCTGTAGAAAATATCATTCTTTTCTGTACTTTCTCGTACAGTTGTGGAGTGTCACCTTCCTGCTTTTGTATTGGATAATTACCTGAATTTGATTAGGTTTTGGCACCATTGAACATTGCCAATGAGTACAATAAGATTCTGCAATAAGATTCTGCAATGAGAACATTGCCAATAAGATTCTGCAATACTTTGATTGCAACGTGAGAAAACGAGCTCGCTCTAACTTCGATTATTGTGTACAGGTGAACATCACGTAGTGGCATTGACGGTCACTGTTGACTTTTTGTTTGCATGCTCATCTTTTTGTAAAGTATTTTATCGTGTATCAATATATGTCTTAGGTAGTTTATATCTTGTTCAGTCCCTTCTTTAGTCTTGTATTTTCCCTCGACTATGTTGGCCAAACAATTCCATTGTGATCCTTGAAAATTGAAAGTTAATACAGTTTCCTGAACTTTCTAAAAGCAATTATATATGCCCCATATACAATATGGGGTCATATCATATGTCATCTCAATTTTCATGTTATGCCATTTGGGGTGTATGTCCAGAAGAACATCTGATGCATTTGGGATTCTTTTTTTGCCATTTGGTGGAAGATCACAATTCTTTACGGAAGAGCAGGGAACAAGATACCAATCTAAGTAATTGAAGAGAGGAGCTGGATCCTGAGCATAGACTATGCTTAGTCTTCCTGTGACTAGATTTGACATAGCTAGATGATAGGAAACATAAGAAGGTTCTTTTATAAATCACCATGTGGTGGTGGACCATCGGTTCATGTAGTCAGAGATCCCATCTATGGTCAAATTTAGCCATCTGTTGCTGTTGGATGACCGATCATTTAGGTCATGGATTGTAGGGCATGGTCTATTAACAGGAGTCTGGTCTTTCTCTGCCTCTGGCTAAACATGTTTATTCTTGACCCGAAAGGCGGCATTGGAATTGGCTTGTCTAGGGCTATCCATTGGAAGGCCGGTCATCTTGGTCATAGATCGCAGGCTGGGGTCTACCTAAGCAGCAGGGTCCTTCTCTGCTTCTGGCTGAACATATTAATCTAGCAATTCTGGACAGGAAGACTGCATGTGTGCAGCACATGCGCGGTGTTCTCTACACTCATCACACACCACAGAATGCTCGGAGGCACTCGTCATGACACCGCAAAACAAGAAAGAATGGCACGGGTGATGATCCATGCCAACCATCAAAGACCCCATACAGAAAACATGCTTGGCCAATGCCCACCACCCACCCATCGATAATGCACTGACTTGCAATATTTCCCCCCTCGAGCTATTATTGTGGATGGGTACTACTCAATGCAGTGTCTATGGTAGATCTCATATCGCTGCTACTGCTCCCCACTGTTGCCTGTGTGGTTGGCTTCTCAGCAGTGTGCTGCTCTTTCTTTTCTCTGTCTATTTATTTCCATCTCTATTGTATCTCCTGTAGAGCCCTCTGGTACTACTGTCCTTGTAGATCACCCACATTTCTAAAGCTTGGTATTATTGAAGCAGTTTTTGTGATGTGATAAAAAGGGAGAAAAATCTTTTGAAAGTAAAAGATATATTCCGAAAAGATGACTTCTAAAACTTGCAAACTTATTTATGTGAAAGTTTTTTTTAAATGACTTCGAAGTCTACAAATAAGGGAAAGCATCATCTAAGTTATAGCATGTTTGCGAATTTTCTATAAAGGGAAAGATACAAACTTTTGTGAAATGTTAATATCTACTTTTAGATTGATGTATTACTGTGCGCTTTTAAGTTTTTCATGCTTTTCAATTTTGTAATTTTTTGTTATCATAAAAAATGGGTAAATTATTATTTTTTGTTAATTCGAGTATTGTAATTCTATAGCATATTTTGACAATCATATTACATTATTTTGATAAATTTATAATATATTATGCATTTGTCTTTATTTTGTCTAAGAGGCATTTTGGACAAAGACTAAATTTGTTAACTCTATAAAACAATATTAATGGATAAGGGTGAGTGATGAGGAAGGTAGTTATCATTCATAATCGCATTTAATTTTCTTAGAGTCAATTTAGTATATGCACTAGGCAAGCATGAAGCATTTGTGTATCTACCTTGATTGACTGAAATATTTCCTTCATAAATTCATCAACACCTTTAATTGCATGTGCATGGTAAGGTTGAAGCATCTCTAACTATGGAAATGTATCTCTTGCCTCCTCATCCAACATCAACTATTGTATGCAAAGTCTTCAACAATTATATCAAGCCATCCATCGAGGCATGTCTTCTTAGCTGGTGTTCCGGCCAATAGTGCCTGATTAGGTCGGTCACCGTGGGGCGTAATCATTCCTATGCTTCGGATTGCCGGAGACTAATATCTCAAGAAAGTGAGAATCTGCTAATATAATCAGACAAAGAAGAGGGCTTTTAAGGAAGAGGGAAGATTTTATGAGGGAGAGGGAAGTTGCGCAGCAGCTCATTTTCATATTCATCACAGAAGCAGACGAGGGGAGGGAAGATTGAGCTTTTCCTTATGCTTATGGAAGGTTGCTTTTCCTACTCCGTATTGACTTTCTTCCTTTAGCGAAGAACCTATCCACTCCTCCAACATTTGAATTTAGTAGAACACTCAGCTACTCCTCTGGGCATGTTTGGTAACTGGGTTGGGTTGGATTGGGGTATCCACCTGTGAATAGTAGCTGTTTGGATGGTTGGAGAGGGTTTGAATGATAAATGTGATGTGATATTTGAGTATGTGTTATATTAACTTTTTTTAATGATTATAATATGTGCTTTATATTAGTTTTTTTATTTGAACGTGGTTGAAAAACATTATAACAAAGAAATTGTACGATCCATACAATTAGTTCCAACTCAGGAATGCAGGGATAAAGTAGGTGGTATGCCAGAAGGTGGTATGCCAGATTACCCCGAGATGACCTGGCAACCAAACATGCCCTAAGGCACCGGGGTATGAGTGTCCTATTATCCCTCCATCAAATGAATAACATCTACCTTCATGTAACTAAACCTCTGTCCATAATGAAGGATACCTCTTCAAACAAGTTATTCTAATTGGTTTGGTGTGTATTTGGATATGGTACATTATTTCAATGTTGGAATAAATCATGTTTATGATATATATGATACATTACTAAGATGACAAAATTGAGCTTGATCGAGTCAATGGATAAAAAATAGCAGAGTTACAGTGGTTGGCATTGATGGTTAGTAGGTCATTATGAGTCGATTATGGTAGCTTGTTATCATCTTAATCCATCCAACCCTGCCACTATAAAAGAGACGTTGCAGTTCATTATGACAGACACCGAATTGAGAAAAAGAGCGAGCCACTCTTCCAACTCTTCATCATCAGAAAGGGATCATTGTCTCTCATTTTTGTTGTCATTATCTTCATAGTTTATCTCTCAATCACGTTGGAAGGAGGTAACTCGTGAATTATTTCATATTGATTTATATTGATTAAATTCATGCTGAGCATTAAATTCCTACAATATGGTATCATCACCATATTTTTATTTATATGAATTATTAATTTATAGAAATTGCAAACCAACAACTTCAAAACATTATGAACTTTACTCACATCATGGTCCCAAAGCATATTAGTGCCATATATGTCATGGTCCAAAGTGCGAAAAGTATATATAGGTGTAAACATCATTGCATATGCTCAAAGCATAGCCTCGACGAAAAACGAAAGCTAAGTGCTCCACATATGTGACAAAGCTATTCACACAATAAAAGCAAAAAAAATATCCTCAGTACTCATCTTATATCACATCATGAAACAAATAAAAAAGATTATACTTAAGATATTTTACTCTGATTTCACTCAAGCTTCATTTCGTGTTATAATTTGAATATATAAATTTATATTTGGGTCAATTCATATTCCACTAATCGAATATAAAATACTTTGGTTCTAAGATTTTTTTAAAAAATATTTGTTGATGGTATCAAAAAAATAAGGGGATGTGCTCATAGGGAAAACAACGTCAAGGCAATCCCATCACTGCTTTTTTAAAGTAGTTCTATAGGATCGAAGGGGACAAAGTCACCATAAGGATAAGCACAATTGACTTTGGCATTTATAAAAATTAAAGACATTAACAATGCATCCGACTATTTTATTTTGAGAGGGATCGCCGAGAAGTAAAGATGGCATTCGCCTTGCAAAAACAAAGTATTTGTATATGTGAAAAAATGTGAAAAAATGGGACTGCCTTCGTGGAGAGCTAACTTGGCTTCCTCGTTTTATTTTTTTATTTTAAAAAATTTATTTGTTTTTATCATGTATCCCTAGATTATGTTATTTAAATTTCGTGCGAAACAGAGACTCCTACGGCCTCCATCCAGGCGGTCATTTTTTAACGGCCGCGGAATTATTGAAATCGATCTCGTATGGATGGAGGTCGTAGGAGTCTCTGTTTCGTACGAAACTCGAGCGATATAATATAGGGATATAGTTATGAAAATTTAAGGAAATATTTTTCAAAAATAAAAATAAAAAATGGGTAAAATAAGGTAGGGGATCCAAGTTAACTCCCTCAGAGGCAGCCCCGTTTTCTCCTTTGCATATATAATCATTGGCTATACAGTAGCACATATATGCAAGAAAATATTCCCAAATCTTCAATTAAACAGTGGGTATACAACAACACATACATGCAAGAAAATATTCTCAAATCCCCAATTAATCAGTGGGTATATAACAACACATACATGCAAGAAAATATTCCCAAACTCTCAATTAAACAATGGGTATACAACAGTAGATACATGTAAGAAAATATTCCCAAATCCTCAATTAAACAATGGGTATACAACAACACATACATGCAAGAAAATATTCTCAAATCCTCAGTTAATCAGTGAGTATATAACATCACATACATGCAAGAAAATATTCCCAAATCATCATCTTTTAAGCATGCAAACTGAAACAATTATAGGTCTGATATCTAGATCAAATTCATACTAATCACCTAATTTTTATACTCAAATGCTTAGGAAATCAGGAGCATATTTAACGAATCTAAAATTATGATAAATTCGATGTGACACTTCAAATTTTCATCTAATTTCAGAAGCAAAATAATAAGTTTTGAATCTTGCATGGAAGGCAGCAAAAGGGGGATGGCTGTACCTTTGGAATCTCCAACAATTGGAGATCAAGATGCAAGCAGTAGTTTCCAGGATTTCCTTGGATTTGGAGCAGCAAGGGCTGCTGTTGCAGCTGATTTGCAACAAGGGAGGTAGCAACTGCTTCGAGGAATCAAGGAGAGGGGAGCAGCAGTACCTATCTAGTTGCTTGGACAGCAACCTGGCAACAACACCGAGACGAGCAACAACCCTTTGGTTGCTTGGAAGCAAATTTTTTGTAGAAAGAGAAGCAACATGGAGCTCCAACCAACTGGAAAGGGAGCTACAGCAGGGGGCTCCAGCAGCTGTGGCTACTTGCAGCAGCTGCAGCTCGAAGAAGAAGGAGCAACAACTTCTTTGCTGCTGGACAACTGTTTCGACAAGGAGAAAGAGCTTTCTCCGTGGAATTTTGAGAGAATTTGGGTGAAAATTGGGAAAGAAAAAGGGATTGTGTGGTATTAATAAGGGGAAAAGGGGTCTTTGGGTGTTGACATATGGAGGGGGAGGGGTTTGGGGCCAAGTATAGGGCTGGAATGACACATGTAAATTATATATATATATATATATATTCTTTTTTTATCCTTTATCTCTCATTTTATTTGGAATACCAAATTCATCCGTATTTCCACCGCGAATATCCAATTCATATGTATAATAGCTCCGTTTCGATCGTCTCAGAATGACAATCAAACTGTATAAATTTTATACTTTTTTATTTAAGATGGATTCAGAAATTGGTGAAATGCAGTCCTTATCCGTGATTAAATTTTTGTGATTTAAATGGTCAAACTACCTCCGATCGACGAATGGTCGATTTCGTTGGTCTTATTTTGTTGAATCAAATTTTATGGTGATCTCATATTATTTTTGCGATTTTCGATTGCGTCACTGCTTTTCCGATGGCACTAAATACGATCATTCGATTTTTGATCGACTGATCCCAAACGAAGTTTAATTTACGATCAATGGATTGATTTGAATCATTTAATATTGATGAGTAGTTTTATAGGATCATACGGACCCTAATCGGGTCGAGTTCGGTTTTGGATTCAGGTGATTCTGATCTGGGTGTCATATAATATTTTCATAAACTTTTCATTGGGGAAGGAAATAGAGAGATCACTTTGGGTGATATAGCTAGTAGTGAAAGTTACTTGAATCGTGCATGCTATAGACGAATACAAAGAAAGGAAGTAGATGAGGCTTTGGAGGTTATGAAACTTGGGAAAGGTGTAGGACCGAATGGCATTCCTATAGAAGTATGGCGAATTTTAGGTGAGCGTGGTTTAACTTGGCTTACAAATTTATTCAATGTAATTTGGCGAAGCAAGAAAATGCTCGAAGATTAGAGAAGTATCATGGTCCTCTTTATAAGAATAAAGGGGGCATTCAAATTGTTCAAATTGCAGAGGTATCAAGCTGATGAGTCACACTATGAAAATTTGGGAACGTGTGATCGAAAGAAGGTTGACACAAGTTTCTAAAGTAAAATAAAACCAATTCGGATTCATACCAGGTCGCTCAACTATTGAAGCCATCCATTTGCTGAGAACAATAGAGATTTATAGAGCTAAAAGGAAGAACCACCATATGCTTTTTATTGACTTGGAGAAGGCTTATGATTCTGTCTCACGTGAGATATTGTGGAGAGTTTTGGAGAAGAGACAAGCACATGTACTATCTGCGAAGGATATGTGTTATAGGGCTATTTCTTGTGTAGGATCTGATCTAGGAAGACTGATTATTTTGACATCAACATTGGTTCACATCAAGGTTCAACTTTGAGTCAATTTCTTTTTTACTTTGATTATGGACGAGACAAGTCACATTCAGGATGAGATACCTTGGTGTATGTTATTTGTTGTTGATATTGTATTGATTGATGTGACTAGAAATGGGGTAAATGTGAAGCATGATGTCTGGAGACATGCATTGGAGACTAAATGATTTTGTATAACTGGGGTTAAGACTTAATATATGGAGTGTATTTTTGATGGAAGCAATGGTGAAGGAATCGAGGTGAAGATCGGTGATGATAACATTCGGAAGAGAGATTCTTTTAGATACCTGGGATCTACTTTGCAATATGATGGGAAAATTGTTGGAGATATTACTAATAGAATAAATGCAGGCTGGCTAAAGTGGAGAGGTGCCTATGCTGTTTTCTGTGATAAGAAAATTTCTTTAAAACTCAAAGGAAAGTTCTACAACGCAGCCGCAAGACCTGCTATGCTCTATGGATTTGAATGTTGACCTGCAAACCATAGACATGTGCAGGGAATGACAATAGCATAAATGAAAATGCTAAGGTGAATGTGTGAACACACGTAAAGATTGGATTTGGAATGATGCAATCAGAAGGAAAGTTGGTGTAGCTCCGATCGAGGATAAAATGCGAGAAAACCGCTTAAGGTGATTTGGTCATTTGCAAAGGAGGTCAGTTGATGCATCGGTTAGGAGATGTGAGTTTTGGGATGTTGAGCCAGCTAAAAGAGGGCGAGGACGACCTAAGAAGTGTTGGAATGAGACTATACTAAGGGATCTTAGTTTTTTGGATATACGCCCGAGATTGACCCAAGACAGATCTGAATAGAGGCAAAAAACCCATGTAGCCAACCCTACTTAATTGTGGGAAAAGGCTTTGTTGTTGTTGTAGTGTATCTTTTGGAAGTTCCCATGGTAAAGCTTATTGTTTGCGGGATCTCGTCCATGGTACATGGTTACTGGAATTCGGATGCAATTGATCCTATGGAGGAGAGAGGACTCATGAAAACTGTGAAGGAAATCCTCTACCTTTTCACTCCATTTATGTAAAAGATCTTGAATATTTAGATATTTTTCTTTCTTTGTTTGTTTCTACGGTCGTGATTGAGTATGCTGCACGGTTACATTTTAACCCGAACTCCCCATCCCCTGGTTGTTGACTCAAAATGTGCTTGAAGCGTGATATGTTGGATTATTTTTATTGTTTTAATGGATGCCAATTTACTTTGGTGCACCTTTGAACTTTATTCTTTTTTTTTCCATCCGCAGATATGGAATCATGATTTTTTCTGGCAGTCCATGAAACCAGGTGGTGGAGGGTTGCCATCTGGTGATCTTCTCAGACTCATTAAGAGGGATTTCGGTTCATTTGAGTTGCTGCTGGGAGAGTTCAAACGTGTTGCATGTTCACAAATTGGGTCTGGTTGGGCTTGGCTTACTTGTATGTAACACGTAGTATCCGATTTTCTCTTTCCCTATCTTAATGTTATTTCAATAAAATCAAGTGTTTTATTTTAAGTTCTCTTTTTTATAATTTCTAGACAAAGCAAATAGACTCGACGTAGCAAAACTCTGTGAATCCGTATCCTTCGGAAGAAGACAATAGGCTTGTAGTGGCAAAGACTCCTAATGCAGTGAATCCCCTAGTTTGGGACTATTCTGTAAGTTCACTACTTAGTGTTTTCTTCTTTTAAGTTTTATTTTAAATCTGCCTTTTGTTGTTTGATATCTATTTGGACAGCCTGGTTGGCCTCGTAGTCTAATGCAATTCCGTGATCTTTTGATTAATGTACAGTCATGTTGTCTGCATATAAATTGTTGTATGATGCCTGTTGGAGCATTAGTAGTATGCGCCTATTGTGTTGTAGCAGGGTAAATGGATCCTGGAGGAGATCCATTTACCCCATCCAGTGTTTAGTCCCACATCGTCCAGTGGTGGGACTTGGAGGCTCTGGATATATAAGGAGCCCCAGACCTCCTGTATCCATTGAGAAACTCAATAGAGAAACACGCCCCTTTGAGGGCTTCTCCCGTGGTTTCATCCCGCTCCTCACGGAGTAGGGTTCCACGTAAAATCCCGCGTGTTCTTTATGTTTTATTATCTTTTCCATGTTACGCTTCCGCTTCCGATTTTCTAACATGGTATCAGAGCGGGTCGATTCTCGAGGAATTGTTTTTCTTTGTTTTATGATTCGAGATTCGAGTATTAAGATGTTCGATCTTTGAAGATTATTTTTTTTTAAGTTCCGGATGTTGTCCGTGAAATTCTAGGGTTTTGTGAAACCCTATGTTTGGCTGGTCATGCTCCTTCAGGCCTTCAGTTCTCGCATCCCAACCAGGGCACGACGGCTTCCTCAAACCCTCACGGCACCTCTATGCGCGCTCCAGACGTATCCTCGCGCATTGTGCGCACCTTTGCGCACTGCATCTGTGCTCAAGGCGGATCCTCGATGCGCTCCAGGCGTATCCAAGTCACGTTGGAAACACACAGACGATGATCGTCTCTGCAAGCAACAACAAGGGTTTCTTGGGAAACCCTAATCACGCCTCCAAGTCCATGTGCGTATCCGCAACGCTCAGGCGCGTATCCGCAACGCCTCCAATTCCTCAGGCGGCGATGCCGCAACCCCCTGGCGGCCCTCCCAGCCGGCTCATCTTCCCGTGAAGCATCTCCCAGCGCCCCCCCCCCAGTCACGCGCTCCTCCGCCCTTAAGTCACCAGGCGGAACCCAGGCCCCTGCCTCGACCCCCGATCCTCCAGGCGGAGGTGCATCTCCAGCAAGCCCCCAGGCGGGGCTCCCGCGCATCCTCTTCAACATGCGCGATTCTCCAGCCCTCCAGACCAGATCGCCCTCGCAAGGAGGGGGCTCGCACCTTGCAGGTCTCCTCATCGCACCTCAACCGGCAGCGCAGAAGGGCTCCTCCTCGTTCGCGATGCCCTTTCCCCGTTGTTTCCCAGTTCACCAGCTGCTTCTCAAGGCGGCGCCGCCCCATAGTCCCGTGCATCTCCAAGCAAGTCGGCGGCTCCTCCAGGCGTGCATCGCACGCGGCCTTGCTCCTTCCTCTCGTCCAAGGAACCCTCTGGCGGCAGCGTTGTATTCCAAGGCGCATCGCGTGGCATGCGTGGTTTCCCTCACGGGAACCCTAAATAAGAGGCGGCGGGCGTGAAAGAAAAAAAAGGAAGCATTGGGAACCCTAAGGTAGTGGCTTATGTTTAAAAAAAAGGTTAGAGGTGCTGTTGTAGTTCGGCCTAGTGGGGCCGTGTGTTAGGAAAAATTTTGTGGAGCATAAAAGAAAAGGGGGGGAGCAGGCTCAAAAAAAAGGAGATGAGGCAGTTAAAAAAAAAAGAGGAAGGGGGAGAAAGAAAAGTTGTGCCGTGAGTTATGAAAAAAAAAGAGAGGGGGTGGTTGAGATTTTGAACCCTATTTGGCTGTGTATTTAAAAAAAAATTTGCAATTTTCAAAAAAAAAGAAAAAGAAAAAAAAAGAGGCGCGTACACGAAAAAAAAGCCGTACGCATTTCAAAAAAAATTGTGCGAAGCAAAATCCGTAAAAAAAATTGGTTGAAACGGCTTAAAAAAATTCGAAAAAAAAATGATGAATGTTTTGAAAGCCAAAACGGCTTATTGGTATTTTGTAACCCCTTTATAGTGTCTTCTCCCAACTTTGTCGATATTCATGTTTTCCGACAAGTATGGGAGAAAGGGGGAGTATATATGTAGAGTCACAGGTCATCTCAGATATCTTCTCCAGTTCCAGATTGCAGATTCTCCAGACCAGCCGATTTTCAGACTCTACGGTCTTCAGATGAAGATTTCATGCGCAAGTTTCCAGACTCGACGTTCATATTCTGGGTCCCAGTTTGATGCGCAGTTGTTCAAGACTCGACGATTGTTTCCGAGTCTCCAGTTTCAGACACGCACGAGTGTGCGGTCATTATCAGATGAGCATAAGTTGCCATCATCAGTTCGAGGTCCACATCATTCTTGTTGTTGTTCGGCCAGAGTTTTCATGTGAGCCATAGGGACTCTAGAGCAGAGGACCATTCCCTTGAGGGCAAGGGTTTTCATGTGGTATCATAGGTACACCAGAGCAGTGCACCATTCTCTGAGCCAGATGGGAGAGACCCAGTTCTCCGACAAGGAGACTCCAGGCGCAAGTTCAGACTCGATGGTCAGGTTACGAGTCTTCAGTTGATTCACACTGCAGCCCGTTCGTCCTCCTCACCTGCACGGCATGAGAAGCAACGTCCTCGACTGCAGCAATGTGCGCGTTGGGTTGATATTGTCCGTAGTGTCTTGTAGCGTTGAGTTGAGTTTCTGTCTGTTTGTCCAAGCTGAGCATTGCATGCTCCAGCTTGAGGGGGAGTGTTGGAGCATTAGTAGTATGCGCCTATTGTGTTGTAGCAGGGTAAATGGATCCTGGAGGAGATCCATTTACCCCATCCAGTGTTTAGTCCCACATCGTCCAGTGGTGGGACTTGGAGGCTCTGGAGAGGCTATATAAGGAGCCCCAGACCTCCTGTATCCATTGAGAAACTCAATAGAGAAACACGCCCCTTTGAGGGCTTCTCCCGTGGTTTCATCCCGCTCCTCACGGAGTAGGGTTCCACGTAAAATCCCGCCTGTTCTTTATGTTTTATTATCTTTTCCATGTTACGCTTCCGCTTCCGATTTTCTAACAATGCCACTTTAGAATTGTGATTAAAGTTCATCATTTGAAGAGTGTCACGGTCTCAAAGGCTAAGGCTGTGCACGTGGCAGGTACCTTATACGTCCGATTGCACGCTCCGCCCATCCCATCATTTTTTTAGAAAAACGAAGGGTGGCATCCCAAGATGGGACCCACTACAGAGTATAAATATTTTTATATTAAAAAGTTAGATACATCGTATTACATTTGCCATGATATACAAAGCGCCCACAGTTCAATTACATTCCTTGTGTAACTCCAAAAATGGCCTTGTTATTGGCGCACCAAAACGCCCATACCAATGCAAAGGGATATACATTGTCCTCGTGCCCAAAGCAAATCGATCTAATATCTCTCCAGAATGTGGGCGAGTCTGATAGGCGAGTCCTTGTACATTTTTAAAGTTGATCATTCTGATTTCCTAACTTCGTTCCCCATGGAAAAGCCACATTTGCTGCCAACAAATAAAGATTGCGCCTTCTCATCAGGTTTCCCCAAGTCCCTAGCATTCCAAGTGATGAGCTTCATTTAATAACAATTTTTAACCCTCCAAGAAGAACAGCTCCCGCTCATTCTGTCATAGTCCCGCAATGTTTCCCTCAGCCTCGAAGTCCTCTTATTGCTCCTCGTTCATTTCCATGTTAGAGTCCTCTTCCAAAGATTTTTCAAGCACATTCAGCTCCTTCGTAGTCTCAGTAGCACCTTAATATGTTTAATTAACGACCCTCTCCCTAAAAAAGTCGGCTGAAAAAATTGTTTAGGTCGCCTAGGATTTTGGTACTTATTACGGCCCTCCTATGTGAATAGGTTGTAATTGTAATGCTTTCTTCCAATTGCTCGGACCCTGTACCAGTAGATTTGATAACCTTTGCTCCCTTTCTTTGGTTACAATAATATTCATCTTTTTTAATTTCAGATCTGACCAGATCGACCACCATGGGCAAGCCTAACCAGACCATTCTGTTTGGTTGCACCAAAACCAGCCCATATTACTCTTGCCCTACCATCATAGTCAGCCTCAGAAATAATCATTTAAGAAATTCCACTGTTGTCGGAGGGGAAGGACAAATCGTCAGCATCACCATGAGAGGGTCACATGAGCATTCTTTCCCTCTTTAACAAAACGACGTAGCTTCAGCATTCGAACAATCCAGAACTAGAGTGGACCTACAACAAGAGATGTGCTCAAAAGCAAACCCGTTCAGAGGGAAACATGACCCACCAAGAGGGAGAGTCGATCTACCTGGTTCATTGCATCTAGGATATCTGCTTTGCCTAAGGCAGCTGCTATTCCCAAGAAGGGCTACTTTGAATGAAAAAGGAGAAGACGATGCTTCAGTTCCCACAAAAAGAGGAAAGCATTGCTGGAGAAAACTCTATTATGCGAAAGCAGCTGTCAACACTTTGACTTTTGCATGTGATACCTCGAGCTCCTCAACTATTGTCACCTGCTGCAACTGCTCTAACTCTCTAGACATTAGCGAATCAATCGGGGTGACTGTTCAAAGAGATCTCTCCATGGCCTTCAGGTGTAAAGAAGACTGCCCAATTTAGAAGTCAAGAGAACTTGGCACTAAAGAGCCTTGAATGAAAGCTTACACAACCACATGAGGACAGTAACCTTTCAAGAGACCATTGGATGCAACTGATTTCACCTCTCCCATTTCCGCAAGTACCTCCTTCACCAATAGATAATCTCAGCATTATAGCAATAGTCTCGCAATCTTGGGAGAGCTTGTGTTGGGAGAGTCATTTCGGAGCAGAGTCCTTCACCATGGCACCTTGCGATCAAATTAGAGATGGTTGGCCTGTCCCAATTCCCAAGCAACTTCGAGACACACATCTATCAGCTCACAAGACCAACATTTGCCAAGCGAACCCCCTGAGTGCACTGCATCTCCTCCAAATGAGGGCCCAAAGTAGTCTTCCTAGGTCTATCATCACAACTTGAAATTTGTCCGATGAACCTGAGTTGGTCCCCACCAAGACCGACCTCACCGTAGATGAGACATCACCGTGCATCTCTAAAGGAGTGTGCGTTCGCCATGTCTACATCGCAACAAAGTCCCATTGACTATGGCCAATTCTTCCATAGTGGAAATAGAAAACATGATCTTCCTCTTTAAAAATTTGCCTGCCTACTGTTGATTTGCTGAAGTTTATTTTTTTCTATTATGATGGTGCTTAAGCTAATTCTATCATGCATTGCAGCCTCTCCTTGGCATTGATATATGGGAGGTAAGTTTTGTAAGTTTCATGTGTCAGTATTATTATGGTCTGCATGCTATGTTTGTAAATTCTAATTCCGTATTGAATCTGTTGCCTTTGCAGCATGCCTATTACCTTGATTATGAGGTGAGTATAATTCATGAAGAGAACTCACAAGGCTATTCAGCACTTCCTATTAATATTACATGTCAATTCTTCTATTTCCACCACTGTTTGCTTGCAGGACGAAAGAGCTGATTATGTGTCAATTTTCCTTGAAAAACTTGTGTCATGGGACGTCGTTAGTTCTAGACTTGAGATTGCCATGACTAGAGCTATGGAGAGAGAGAAACAAGATGACACAAGAAGGGAGGAAGACGAGGAAGACTCCATTGACAATGACACAATGGAGATGTATCTGGACAGTGAGAATGAGGAGTCTGAAAACGAGTAAGAATAGCAGTGATTGCTGGCACATTGTTTGCATCATCCAAGCACCACCATTACTTGGTGGCAGATAGAAGGCCGGAATTCTGCAGTGTGAAGCCTTGGAGTTGAAGGGCTTTCTTTCCTATGATTGTTGACATGGTTCTCCCTGCTGCTGGCTGAATCAGCCACAAATATGGATAGAGATAGTCGGTGTATCAGATCCGTCTGAGATAGTGAGATGTGTGCAACGTTGTTGTAGCAGGGCTTCTCTAGGATGCAATTCAGGTTAGGTGCGATAAATCCCTGCTCTTGTCAAGTTATTACTTACCCATTACAGTTTTGGCACAACCAAAGTCATTTACTAATTAGGCGTTTCCATAATGAGGGCTGCCATTTTGTTCTTTGCAATGCTTGTAGTGTTGTAATGGAATATGATCTTCGAACCAACATTTTTAGGACTAGCTGTTGCACATGCACACGTGATGGTTGTTATTTGTCGAAGAATTCATCTATATAGGAATTGAATGGTTGTTTTATGTTGCTGGGATGCTCATCTGTATAGGAATTTAATTTTAGACCTCACTTCTAATATTTGATTAGATTATACATGGCCAGTTGGCATTCATGATTCTTGATTTTTCACACTTATAAAATATTGTATCTTCCATACATTGACCACAGTAGGTTAGGCTAAGGGGATATGCTTGAATAGTTGGATGCTGGTTGCAGTTTGTGCATTGATGTCATAGTAAGCCAATTAGATCTGGCCAGAAAGAACCCCACATTTTGGGATAAGCAAGAAAGTGTAATTGTGGTTGTGGGTGCCCTCTATACATTATTGAATTGATGTAAACTGAGTCATAAATGCATCCGAATTTCAATTAGAATGGCATCAAAAGATCGATTGAAAAACCAAAAAGATAAGGTTGTCAACTTACCTTTGTGTTCATGTGTATATAGTTGATTCCGTTAAATGATTGGCTAGCGAAATTACTGAGCTACAAGTCTACAATCATCTGAGCATGTATCTTGTTTTCTATCTCTGCATTTTTACCATATTGATGTATACTATAGTATGCTGAATTCCCGTCAATTTTTTGTGTTCCACATTTCTACCGCAGGGATAAGACTGGTATTAGGGGGTAAATTCACCTTTTTGTTGCCGTGCCTCAGTTATAAGTTAACAACAATGCCACATGCCCAATTGTTCCGATAAAAATAGGGATAAAGATCTTAAATACTTCTTTCAATCACATTCTCTCTTATGGGTTAGTACTGTTTTAAACACCGACATTGTGTAAACCATCAGTTACTTTCCATTTTGACATTTGCAGGCTTATGCCTTGATATGGCCAGGATGTTAAAATTGCCCATTTTCTTTAATTCCCCCTTTCCCTCCCAATATTGTTGTATAAAATTTTTTTAATATCATGGTTATGGTTGAGTGTGTCTGCCACACAAAAGACCAGGGTTCAAATCCCACTCTTGCAGTGGTTGTGTTAGGTAGTCGACGGCCAGCGTAAAAAATAGTCGAATCTTTCAACATGGATTTGAGCACGAGTCCATGTAGCCGACCCTACTTATAGTGGGAGAAGGCTTAGCACATTTTATCATAGTTATGGTTGAGATGACCCAAGATAGATCTGAATGGAGGTGAAGAATCCATGCAGCTGACCCTAGTTAATGTGGGAAAAAGCTTTGTTGTTGTTGTCGTCATAGTTATGCTTGAGATGCATTGAATTTGTAAATCTAGGGCAAGGAATTTGTAAGACTAGGGGGTGTGGGGTGAGAATTTCTTGGGAAAAGATCAGGGTAAGGAATTTCTAAGGCTTTCGTAATGATCTATGGGGTGTCATTGGACCTAATTGCTGTAGAAAATATCATTCTTTTCTGTACTTTTCTCGTACAGTTGTGGAGTGTCACCTTCCTGCTTTTGTATTGGATAATTACCTGAATTTGATTAGGTTTTGGCACCATTGAACATTGCCAATGAGTACAATAAGATTCTGCAATAAGATTCTGCAATGAGAACATTGCCAATAAGATTCTGCAATACTTTGATTGCAACGTGAGAAAACGAGCTCGCTCTAACTTCGATTATTGTGTACAGGTGAACATCACGTAGTGGCATTGACGGTCACTGTTGACTTTTTATTTGCATGCTCATCTTTTTGTAAAGTATTTTATCGTGTATCAATATATGTCTTAGGTAGTTTATATCTTGTTCAGTCCCTTCTTTAGTCTTGTATTTTCCCTCGACTATGTTGGCCAAACAATTCCATTGTGATCCTTGAAAATTGAAAGTTAATACAGTTTCCTGAACTTTCTAAAAGCAATTATATATGCCCCATATACAATATGGGGTCATATCATATGTCATCTCAATTTTCATGTTATGCCATTTGGGGTGTATGTCCAGAAGAACATCTGATGCATTTGGGATTCTTTTTTTTTGCCATTTGGTGGAAGATCACAATTCTTTACTGAAGAGCAGGGAACAAGATACCAATCTAAGTAATTGAAGAGAGGAGCTGGATCCTGAGCATAGACTATGCTTAGTCTTCCTGTGACTAGATTTGACATAGCTAGATGATAGGAAACATAAGAAGGTTCTTTTATAAATCACCATGTGGCGGTGGACCATCGGTTCATGTAGTCAGAGATCCCATCTATGGTCAAATTTAGCCATCTGTTGCTGTTGGATGACCGATCATTTAGGTCATGGATTGTAGGGCGTGGTCTATTAACAGGAGTCTGGTCTTTCTCTGCCTCTGGCTAAACATGTTTATTCTTGACCCGAAAGGCGGCATTGGAATTGGCTTGTCTAGGGCCATCCATTGGAAGGCCGGTCATCTTGGTCATAGATCGCGGGCTGGGGTCTACCTAAGGAGCAGGGTTCTTCTCTGCTTCTGGCTGAATGTATTAATCTATCAATTCTGGACAGGAAGACTGCATGTGTGCAGCACATGCGCGGTGTTCTCTACACTCATCACACACCACAGAATGCTCGGAGGCACTCGTCATGACACCGCAAAACAAGAAAGAATGGCACGGGTGATGATCCATGCCAACCATCAAAGACCCCATACAGAAAACATGCTTGGCCAATGCCCACCACCCACCCATCAATAATGCACTGACTTGCAATATTTCCCCCCCTCGAGCTATTATTGTGGATGGGTACTACTCAATGCAGTGTCTATGGTAGATCTCATATTGCTGCTACTGCTCCCCACTGTTGCCTGTGTGGTTGGCTTCTCAGCAGTGTGCTGCTCTTTCTTTTCTCTGTCTATTTATTTCCATCTCTATTGTATCTCCTGTAGAGCCCTCTGGTACTACTGTCCTTGTAGATCACCCACATTTCTAAAGCTTGGTATTATTGAAGCAGTTTTTGTGATGTGATAAAAAGGGAGAAAAATCTTTTGAAAGTAAAAGATATATTCCGAAAAGATGAATTCTAAAACTTTGCAAACTTATTTATGTGAAAGTTTTTTTTAAATGACTTCGAAGTCTACAAATAAGGGAAAGCATCATCTAAGTTATAGCATGTTTGCGGATTTTCTATAAAGGAAAAGATACAAGCTTTTGTGAAATGTTAATATCTACTTTTAGATTGATGTATTACTGTGCGCTTTTAAGTTTTTCATGCTTTTCAATTTTGTAATGTTTTGTTGTCATAAAAAATGGGAAAATTATTATTTTTCGTTAATTCGAGTATTGTAATTCTATAGCATATTTTGACAATCATATTGCATTATTTTGAGAAATTTATAATATATTATGCATTTGTCTTTATTTTGTCTAAGAGGCATTTTGGACAAAGACTAAATTTGTTAACTCTATAAAACAATATTAGTGGATAAGAGTGAGTGATGAGGAAGGTAGTTATCATTCATAATCGCATTTAATTTTCTTAGAGTCAATTTAGTATATGCACTAGACAAGCATGAAGCATTTGTGTATCTACCTTGATTGACTGAAATATTTCCTTCATAAATTCATCAACACCTTTAATTGCATGTACATGGTAAGGTTGAAGCATATCTCTAACTATGGAAATGTCTCTCTTGCCTCCTCATCCAACATCAACTATTGTATGCAAAGTCTTCAACAATTATATCAAGCCATCCATTGAGGCATGTCTTTTTAGCTAGTGTTCCGGCCAATAGTGCCTGATTAGGTCGATCATCGGGGGCGTAATCATTACTATGCTTTGGATTGCTGGAGACTAATATCTCAAGAAAGTGAGAATCTGCAAATATAATCAGACAAAGAAGAGGGCTTTTAAGGAAGAGGGAAGATTTTGCGAGGGAGATGGAAGTTGCGCAGCAGCTCATTTTCCTATTCATCACAGAAGCAGACGAGGGGAGGGAAGATTGAGCTTTTCCTTATGCTTATGGAAGGTTGCTTTTCCTACTCCGTATTGACTCTCTTCCTTTAGTGAAGAACCTATCCACTCCTCCAACATTTAAATTTAGTAGAACACTCAGCTACTCCTCTGGGCATGTTTGACAATTGGGTTAGGTTGGATTGGAGGTATCCACCTGTGAATAGTAGTTATTTGGATGGTTGGAAGGGTTGGAGAGGGTTTGAATAAAAAATGTGATGTGATGTGATATTTGATTATGTGTTATATTAACTTTGTTAATGATTATAATATATTTTTATATTCGTTTTTTTATTTGAACGTGGTTAAAAACATTATAACAAAGAAATTGTACGATCCATACAATTAGTTCCAACCCAGGAATGCAGGGATAAAGTAGGTGGTATGCCAGGTTACCCCGAGGTAACCTGGCAACCAAACATGCCCTAAGGCACCGGGGTTTGAGTGTCCTATGATCCCTTCATCAAATGAATAACATTTACCTTCATGTAACTAAACCTTTGTCCATAATGAAGGATACCTCTTCAAACAAGTTATTCTAATTGGTTTGGTGTGTAGTTGAATATGGTACATTATTTCATTGTTAGAATAAATCATATTTGTGATATATATGATACATTACTAAGATGACAAAATTGAGCTTGATCGAGT
Organism: Ottelia alismoides; assembly: GCA_037367405.1. Taxonomy (NCBI): domain Eukaryota; kingdom Viridiplantae; phylum Streptophyta; class Magnoliopsida; order Alismatales; family Hydrocharitaceae; genus Ottelia; species Ottelia alismoides. The sequence goes on along the minus strand of JAZKJV010011352.1, from coordinate 98,094 downwards.
CAATGGATAAAAAATAGCAGAGTTACAGTGGTTGGCATTGATGGTTAGTAGGTCATTATGAGTCGATTATGGTAGCTTGTTATCATCTTAATCCATCCAACCCTGCCACTATAAAAGAGACGTTGCAGTTCATTATGACAGACACCGAATTGAGAAAAAGAGTGAGCCACTCTTCCAACTCTTCATCATCAGAAAGGGATCATTGTCTCTCATTTTTTTGTCATTATCTTCATAGTTTATCTCTCAATCACGTTGGAAGGAGGTAACTCGTGAATTATTTCATATTGATTTATATTGATTAAATTTATGATGAGCATTAAATTCCTACAATATATGGTATCATCTTATATGAATTATTAATTTATAGAAATTGCAAATCAACAACTTCAAAACATTATGTACTTTACTCACATCATGGTCCCAAAGCATATTAGTGCCATATATGTCATGGTCCAAAGTGCGAAAAGTATATATAGGTGTAAACATCATTGCATATGCTCAAAGCATAGCCTCGACGAAAAAGGAAAGCTAAGTGCTCCACATATGTGACAAAGCTATTCACACAATAAAAGCAAAAAAAATATCCTCAGTACTCATCTTATATCACATCATGAAACAAATAAAAAAGATTATACTTAAGATATTTTACTCTGATTTCACTCAAGCTTCATTTCGTGTTATAATTTGAATATATAAATTTATATTTGGGTCAATTCATATTCCACTAATCGAATATAAAATACTTTGGTTCTAAGATTTTTTTAAAAAATATTTGTTGATGGTATCAAAAAAATAAGGGGATGTGCTCATAGGGAAAACAACGTCAAGGCAATCCCATCACTGCTTTTTTAAAGTAGTTCTATAGGATCGAAGGGGACAAAGTCACCATAAGGATAAGCACAATTGACTTTGGCATTAAGAAAAATTAAAGACATTAACAATGCATCCGACTATTTTATTTTGAGAGGGATCGCCGAGAAGTAAAGATGGCATTCGCCTTGCAAAAACAAAGTATTTGTATATGTGAAAAAATGTGAAAAAATGGGACTGCCTTCGTGGAGAGCTAACTTGGCTTCCTCGTTTTATTTTTTTATTTTAAAAAAATTATTTGTTTTCATCATGTATCCCTAGATTATGTTATTTAAATTTCGTGCGAAACAGAGACTCCTACGACCTCCATCCAGGCGGTCATTTTTTAACGGCCGCGGAATTATTGAAATCGATCTCGTATGGATGGAGGTCGTAGGAGTCTCTGTTTCGTACGAAACTCGAGCGATATAATATAGGGATATAGTTATGAAAATTTAAGGAAATATTTTTCAAAAATAAAAATAAAAAATGGGTAAAATAAGGTAGGGGATCCAAGTTAACTCCCTCAGAGGCAGCCCCGTTTTCTCCTTTGCATATATAATTTATTTATTTTTATTAACATTGATTTATTAGGTCGGAACATAGAGGGAGGTCATAAAAGGCAACCTAACTAAGTAGAGCTCAACATAGGGAGGACCCATGGAAATGATCTTCTAAATAAGACTCCTCCATTATTTATATTAAAAATAGTTGTATATGTATGTTCCTATAAATATCTGTTGTTGCGACAATTCTTCTTATTCTTCATATTTACATGAACATTATATAGTGATGATTTTTTTTTAAAAAAAGATGTCAACTAATATGATTGTTTGTGAAATATATATAACAACGACAATATTCATTGCAAAATTATTTTTTAATCTTGAAATATTAGTAATGAATATAATATCCGTAGTTATCTAGTTAGTGGCATTGCATATACTAATGTCGGCATGTTGTGATTCCTCAAAGAAAAAATTTAATAATCTTCACTAAATTTTCATTTCAAAATTAAGCGACAATTACTTGCAATTTTGAAAAATGACAACAGATATATGTTGCTACATGGACCAACGACTTATGATATTACAACAATATGACAGTCTTCGCTAATTTCAAATACAAAAAATAAATTTACAATAAATAATACCGTTATATTATATATTTAACAATTGATGATATATTAACAGATTTTTTTAAAAATACTACAGACTCAATTTGTTGTAGTAGTAGTAGTATCTCTTTAAAACTCGTATAAAAATACTCACTTTACATGTGCATCAAAAGTGAGCTCAATCACATGACCGATCTGGTATCAAATAGTGACAAGATACTGTGTGATTCTCTTAAAATGGACAAATATCTAGGGATGTTAATGATAATTAACCCAAAAATTTTGATTATGGTGTGGTTGTTCGTGGGCAGTTGTTGGCGTATCCCAAAGGCGGCGAAGGAGACGATGTGAGAATGGGAAAGGTGTGATGAAAACATGTGAACACACGATGGAAACAAAGAAGGCTAAACAAAGAGAAGGCGTGAACCCTTTGGTTGCGGGTTTGGTGCGTGGTGTGTGTCATCATCTCATCTCATGGAGGGGAAAGGAAAGGAGGAGATGCTGTTTGTATTTCATACACTTCAGCCATTAATTATACATACAAATCCCTTATATTTTATTTGGGATGATAAATGTCGTAGAGGCACATTAACTTTGACCGCCAAACGTGTGGATTCCAGACCATTTGTTTTGTTGGAGTTTTGGTGTGGATGATTCATGCAGTATACATTACTGGAAAGCACTACTTTTGTGCTATCTAGAATCATGGAGAAGTCAAGGAACTATATTTCAATCACCGAATGTCGCATATACATGTGTGTGTCCATATACATTATAATAAATCATTGTGTAGGTTTTAATGTGACACGCATTGACTATGCTGGATATAATTTGATTTCTGAAACTGAGAGAAGTATCATTCATGATTTCTTAAAGGATCCGATTGCCAAGTAAGATTGTACAAGATATATTATAAGTAATTTTTTAGATCATTGTTTTCAATAAAAACTGTGTGTTGTTTCTTAAATAACAACGCAAATTATTTTCAGTATTGGAGCAACTTTCCACAGTCCAGTAGATAATTTTTGCATTGGAAGACACATCGAAGATCTTTTGTACAACAAAATGGTGATAGATGTGATTTTGGACATGTACATGGATGTTATATACACTTCTTACCGAGTAAATGACGTGAAGTCTCCTTACATCTTTATGAGCACGGTCTAAATGGTAAGATTACATTTTCAAAAGAAATATATTGAATCATTTTAAAATAATATTACAGAACTGTTGAAGAACAAGGTAGAGTATTTTCGAATTAAACCTACTTCATGTATATTATGAAATTACTTATTGATGTTCATAGGGAAACAAAAGCTATTATTCAATTGATTATATCTTTGCTTATTTTTTATTGTAAAAATAACTATTTTCTTACAATGCAGCAATTATTCTAGAAAACGATCAATGAAGCGAGTGTAGAAGATTACGAGCCTTTAAACAATTTATTTTCATGCACAAAAACAATGTTCGAGAACGTAAAGAAGGCTTTTTGTGAATCCATACATCAAATCATTGGCATCTTCTAGTTACAGACTTTGATGCAAAAAAATCATTTCATACAATTCGTTGTGAGGAATGAAAAAACACTGGTTGGATGTAAAAAAATAGGTAAAATTTTAATTTCATAGATTTCATTATATTGCTATTTGAATAACTTTAGATTTTAAATATTAATTTGTTTTTTATTTCAAGGTTGATTGTCGAATACTTCATTCTATGCACCGGAGAACAACTTGAGAAATGGCTGGTTGTTATGGCAAAAGAGATCCCAAAGCAACCAAGTGATTCAATCGACTGTGGTGTTTTTGTAATGAAGTATATGGAATACATTTGCAAAGGATCGGAGTCAGACTTTCACATTGAGGATATATCGAGGTTCCCCACCGAGATTGCTTCTATACTACTAAGATGTGGGGAAAAATGAAGATAATAAGTTCTTCCATGTTTGTGATCAGTTCATTCTTTTAAATATGTAAGCAATGTGATGTATCCACTTAGGGAAAAATGAAACATTTCTTTGTATACAGAATTTCTAATGAATATATTATTTTTGCTTGACAGTTGTTGTGAGTTACTTGAGATTGTTGTATGGCTCCATTCATAATCACTTAATCATTGTATAATATCACAGATTTTTCATGTTATTAAAACATGAATTCATTGTTAAAATATTCTATCATTGTTACTTTTTACATGTTACTTGACAGTGATTGTGAGTTACTTGACAGTGGTTGTGAGTTACGTGACATTCTATCATTGTTACTTTTTACATGTTACTATTCGCAATGCTTAGAGTTACTGATCTTTTACTCTAGTATTACGGATCGTAATGTAAACTTTTACAAGTTACCAATGTTGTGATCAGTTCATTTTTTCTGATCCATGTTTGTGATCAGTTCATTTTTTAAATATAATAAGCAATATGATGTATTCACTTATGGAAAATGAAACATTTCTTTGTATACAGAATTTCTAATGAATATATTATTTCTCCTTAACAGTGGTTGTGAGTTACTTGAGATTGTTGTATGGCTCCATTCATAATCACTGAATCATTGTATAATATCACAGAATTTTCGTGTTATTAAAACATGAATTCATTATTAAAATATTCTATCATTTTTACTTTTTACATGTTACCTATTCGCAATGTTTAGAGTTACTGGTCTTTTACTCAAGTATTACGGATAGTAATGCAAACTTTTACAAGCTACCAATGTTACCATTCGTAATGCTACGAGATACTATTCTTTCATCCTTCCTTACCAATAGTAAATTTTCGTGTTAATGGTCGTTGTATCATTCATAAATTTACAAATATATCTTTGATACTAAAGGATCATTTATATCTTACCAATAGTAATGATACGTCTTAGTTGACATCCTCTCATTATTTCATTTACAAATTACCAAACGTAATGAATGGTATTACTGGTCTTTCGCTAGACTATAACAAATCGTATTGTTTACTTGTACATTTTACTAATGTTACTACACGAAATGGTAGGTGTTACTGATAAGTTTCTCAATATTACTTTTCTGATGCTGCGAGTTGCTATTCTTTCATCCTTAATTACAATTAGTAATATTTCGTGTTAATGGTAGATGACTCTTTCTTACTTTAAAAACTAATATGTTAATAAATGAATCTTTCCATCTTACCATTAGATATGATATGTCTTACTGGACATTCTATAATTGTTACTTTTTACATGTTACTATTCGCAATGCTTAGAGTTACTGGTCTTTCACACTAAGGTCCTGTTTGGTTGGAGAATAGGCCGTGGAATAAGGGACCAATTCTCCTCCCGACACGATTCCCGATAGTACGATTATTCCTCATTATTCCATCTTATTTCACTCTTATTCCTATCTTTATCCCACCCTACCTACCTTTATTTCACCTTATTCTCCTTATTCTTATCCTCCAGCCGAACGGAGAATAGACCCTTATTCCCCTTATTCTCCATCCTTATTCCTGCTTATTCTCCTACCGAACAGGCCCTAATATTACGGATCGTAATGCATACTTTTACAAGTTACCAATGTTACCAATCGTAATGCTACGATATAGTATTCATTCATCATTCATTACCAATAGTAAAATTCCGTGTTAATGGTAGTTGTATCATTCATACATTTACAAATATATATGATACTAAAGGATGATTTATATCTTACCAATAGTAATGATACGTCTAACTGGACATCCTCTCGTTCTTTCATTGACAAGTTACCAAATATAATGATTGGTATTACCGATCTTTCAGTCAGCTATTACGTATGGTATTACTTATTTGAACACTTTAACAATGTTACTTATAGAAATGGCACGTGTTACTAATAGTACTCTCAATATTACTTTTATATGTTACCAATAATACGAAAAACAATGATGTATATTCCTCAATATTAAAAACGTAATACAAATCAATAATATGATCCAACATGATAAGAAACAAATCACTACTCTCAACATACATTACAAATGTATGATAAAAAATTTTAAATTTATTACATAATTTATATAAAGAATATTCTACTTTAATAATGAATTATTTGGATCCCATCTTGAGCCTTTTTTCTCTTCCAGATGCTTAATAGTCGGCTCTCCTTTCTCGGAACATCATCTGCATACAACAAGTCTCTATTTGAGAATATATAGATAAAATATTTATTGATGCTCACAAAATTGATGAAATGAACAATAAAATTACAAAATTAATCATATATTTACAGTAACTCGTATGCATAGAAACCATCTCTCTTACACAAGTTTATTATCCGCATAGAAGATATAACAATCTATTGCAAAAAGTAAATTATATATATCATGTTAGAATGCTATTAAAAATTTAATGCTTCAATAAGAATGAAAACAATTACCTCTGGCTCTCCCTTCTCGGAATATCAACTTCATACAACAAAATTGATGTAAGAGAGATGCTCACAAAATTGATGAAATGAACAATAAAATTACAAAACTAATCATACTTTTACAGTAACACGTATGCATAGAAACCATCTCTCTTACAACAGTTTATTATCTGCATAGAAGATATAACAATCTGTTCTAAAAATAAAAATATATATATCATGTTAGAATGCTACTAAAATTAATGCTTCAATAATCATAAAAACAATTACCTCTACTGTTTAACATCAGACTTTGTAGGACAATTCCGTGAATCGTGCCCAGCATTCACTTTATTGCATAATTTGCATTGTCTCTGCTTTGTAGTAGTTTCTTCACCAATTATTTTTAATCTATTTGTGCTTCCCTTTGGTCTGCCACTTTTTCCATATCCTTTAGGTCTTGCTATGTTGGGATTCTTTACATTGTTAACTGACATGTCAACTTTTCCGTTCGTGTCATGCGGCTCTTCAACAATAACAGTATTATTTTTACTCTTGATAGCTTTGACTGCTTCTGATGCATCTATAAGTATCTTCTTAATGTAATCATATACTTCTTGGTTACCATCAGCTTCACTAATGAGCTCATTGGACAGCAAACGGAACTGACTAGAGTCGTCTTGTATTGTCATCTTTCTGTATAGTGGATAATAACAATTTACCTTGATATTTTTCTCCCATCTTTTCAATAGAAGAGAAGAATCAACATCTAACACATCTTTATGTTTTAACACACTAATGATGTGTCTGCATGGAACTCCCATTGATTCCATTTTATACAATCACAAAGGAAATTATTATTATAAGCATGATACTCTGTTAAAATTTTCAATATTGCCAATAGGATACACCTTGTATTGTATAATATCTTTATCCATTGGAAGTGGAATAACATTCAATTTAATACCCTCCACAAGCTCAGTCTGCATAGAAAATTATTTTTCAATACTCCATTCCGTATCCAACTTTGGCTTTTTATTCTCAGTATCATTATCTATCATGTTAGACTGCTTTCTCATTCTCTCAACAGCAGTTTGAAATCTGGTAATGAACTCGTATAGGCTATTCAACTGATTGACATTGTTGGACAAAAAAGAATTCATACTCTCACTCCTCTGAGTTGTATTCATCTCCGCGAAAAAGAAGCTTCTCATATAAATAGGAATCCACTTTCTCCTGATACGATACATTACATTGATCCATTTGTTTTTTTCTAAGTCACATTCTGTCACTATTCTGCCCCACTCAGCTTCAAAATATTCTTCATTTTCTGTACCCAATATAATCTTATTCAAAGCAGGAATTGCTACATCAGCTTTTTTTATTAAACCAATCCTCCTCTTCATGTTAGCTGTAACATGCCAACCACAATATCTATGCTTTGTAGTGGGAAAGACTTCCCTTATAGCCGCATTAATAGATGGCACTGATCAGTAATTATTGACTTGGGAGGAACCTTAACAGCCTCCAAAAAAATTTGGAACAACTATACAAATGACTCTTTTGAGTCATTCATTAAAAGTACATTGCAGAAGAAAACAATCTTGTTGTGATTGTTCACACCACAAAATGAAGCAAAAATTAGCTTGTACTTGTTGGTATCATATGTGGTATCAAATGTAACTGCATCACCAAACAATTTATAATCTTCTATAAAATAAGAATCTATACGCGTGCAATGTGTTAATGATGAATCATCATCTTGCTTGTATACATATAAAAAATCGGGTGTTATACTTTTACAATATTCAAAATGTTCCAAAAGCATAACCGCATCATGACCATCTGTTTTTTCTTCATATCTCTCTTCAGATTATAAATATCTCTGGCTATAGAGCCAACACGTTCAAAAGGTTCGCCTTGCTTGCTCAAAATGCTATTTGTTTGGATGTAGGAATGTTAACCTCTGACATGGAAGATAACAAATTCTTTGTGGCATTAGTTATTCTTCTATTAAGTCTTAAGTACTTCTTTTTGCTAGGAGAAATAAGTTTATAATTATGTTTCTCAACAAAAAACCACATCCCACTGTTTTGATAATGGATTTAACTTCACCGATAACTTTTCTTTACAACCACAATGACTTATTCCACATCTACTTCCCTCGCTATCTATTCATTCAGATTGTGCTTCTTCATCATTCAATACCAAACTTGAAGACATTTTTCTCTTTTTAGGAACTTGAACATAAAATCCTTCCTTCCAACAAACATATTTTTTGAAAGAAATATTCCTGACTTTGCTTTTCCTATCATAAGAATACTTTGTGCCGCTCTTTCGAATATTGAAGTCGATTTCAGTAGCATACTTCTCATAGAACAGTTCACAATTCTTAAGAGTTGCAAATGAAACACCCTCTCGAGGAATAATAGTAGGATCTACAAATGATATAGGTGAATCTTCATCCATTAATCCTTTAGAGCTTTCATATTCATCAAATTCTATAGAGATACACATAAATAAACTTATTGAAATAATAATTCAAATACCCATCATTCCAGATGCATCAATTAAAAATATTGACAATAATTATATAAAGGACTCGTTATAAAAGTAACTAACGAACTTATAAAACTCGATAAAGTAACTCATGAAGTTACAATGTTACCAAAGTTACTTGTTATTAATCAAAAGTTACTTCTACATCTTAAAAAGTTACTGAAGGATAGTGATAATATTACTTGTTATTTATTTAAGTTATTAAAATAATAGTTCTTCCAAGTTACTAAAACATTACAACAAATTTACGGATACATGCAAAAAAGTTACTGCAAGCAAATATAAAGATACCTGATCTTTGGGAGTTCTCGATCTCGTATACCATATCAAAATTACTTTCTTCAACATTGAATCCATGAATATCACTATCACTTGCATCAGCTTCAAGGAAATCGTTTTCCATCAAATTTTCTGAAATATACCGATCAAATTCTCCACTCGAATTATCCATGTACGAAACCTAATGAAAATATATTAGAAACGAATATTACTTCGTGTTACTTGTCATTCACTCTAATATTACGTATCTTGAAGATTACTTTTACATGTTACCAATCATGTTATTACCAGTTACTATTTTTCAATCATTCGTTTCAAATTATTACAATTCGTGTTAATGGTCGAAGACTGATTCTTACTTGTATAACCTTAAATGTTACTAAAATATTCTTTATATCTTACCAACAGTTTGATGAGTCTTACTGGACACACTCTCATTTTTTCTTTTACATGTTACCAATCTCAATTCTTTAAGTTACTGATCTTTCACTCCAATATTACAAATCGTATGGATTACTTTTACTTGTTACCAATGTTACCGATAAATATGCTATGATTTACTATTGGTACTTGTACATGATAAAATGTTACTGATGGGAAGAGTTAATATTACTAGTATTATCTGTGTAAGTTATTAAATTACTAGTTTATTTTAACAAAGTTAGCAACTCTTATGTTAACAGTTACAGATGTATGCGAAAATATTACTTGTTATATATTGCAATAATTAAAATACAATTTCAAGTGTACAATGTTACCAACACATATATTAAGTGTTACTTGTTATATTTAAAATTACCAACGTTTATATTTAAAATTAATAATTCTTATATTAAGTGTTACTTGTTACCAACGCTTATATCAAAATTACTTTTTTCAACATTGAATTCATGAATATCACTTTCACGTGCATCAACTTCAAGGAAATCGATTTCCGTCAAATCTTCTGAAAATACCGATCAAATTCTCCACTCAAATTATCCATATACGAAACCTAATGAAAATATATTAGCAATGATATAAACACTTAAACTAGACTATTAAATAATAACAATACCTTTTTTTCGATAACTGATGTCGCTGAAAGATTCAAGAACAATTTTCACGAGCGCTCCAGAACCTAAACAAAATATATTAACAACGAAATAAACACTTAAACGTAACTATTAAACATTCCAAATACTTTTATTCGAAAACTTCTGCCGTTGATAGATTCAAGAAGAATTTTTCACGAGAGCGATCCAGATTTAGGGGAAAACGTTCAATTGGCAATGCATATGTTGCCAAATCGATAGGATTACTATTTATGGAAATCATTAATTTATAAAATTAAACGATGCTAAATATAAGGGATTGAAAGTTCTGATTGGACGGATGATATTTTGGGCTCATGGAATTGCAAATGCGTCATGTGCGCATTGGATAAATATCCTATATATATATGAGGATAGGGAGTATGCACCCGGGTGCATGTAATTTTACATGCACCCGGCCCTATAACTTCCACTTTTTTATTTTTTCAAAAAAATACCACCATGTATATTCATATATATATATCCCTCCTATATGTCATTCTAATTTCGTCAGAAACAGAGACTCCTACGCCCTCCATCCAGGACTAGTTGATTACAGCAAATCTAAGACCGTTAAAACTAAATGTTCTAGATGGAAGGCGTAGGAGTCTCTGTTTCTGACGAAATTGGAATGACATATAGGAGGGATATATAAATGAATATACATGGCGGTATTTTTTGAAAAATAAAAAAAGTGGAAGTTATAGGGCCGGGTGCATGTAAAGTTACATGCACCCGGGTGCATACTCCCTATCCTCTCTCTCTCTCTCTCTATATATATATATATATACACACATGAGAAACTTCCAGTAAGGTGGATCTTTCCTGGATGCATGGAAAGCCACATCAATTTAGCCATTTTTTCTAATTATTTTACAATTTCTAACTCCATAAATTTAATACTAAATATTAACATAATATGTATTTTTTTTTAGAAAAAGAGGGTGAGCTCCCGAGATGGGAGTCACCACGCAACGTTATATTATATCAAATCCGAGAGAAGTGTTACATAGTATAATTAACTAGACTCCCAACAACGCCAGAGAGCCTTACTGTGGGAGATAACATTTTCTGCATAGAACCTCTGATTTTTAAAAATAAGCTCATTTCTCGCCTGCCAAATTGCCCATAGCGCCACGAAAGGTCTAGCCACATCATCCGAGGAGCTGCCTCCCACCTTCCTTACCCCTTCCCAGAACCTTGAAAAGCAACTGGCATCTACCCATGGGATCGCTAGTTCTTTCCAAACCTTCTCCGAAGTCCCACAAGATAAGAAGATATGTTCCGAGTTCTCCTCCTGCTCCCAGCATCTGTCACACATCACATCCTGAAGATTCAAGAGCCTTGCTCTCCTAACCTTGTCCAGTAACTTGTCTCTCCTTAGGCACCAGAGGAAGATTTTGATTCTGTTCGGGATCCTGCTTGCCCAAATGATCTTCACATCCTGACATAAGTCCAACTCCTGTCCTTCCTCACCATTTCTCAGTTCATTATATAAATGTTTAACTGAGAACTTCTTACCTGTCCAAACAAAATGATCTCTGCACTGAGAGAAGACGACAGGGGTAGGAGCCGCTTCCATTAGTCTATCCAAATCCTCCCTCCTTCTGTCCGACAGGATCGCATTAAAACTTGGTCTCCATTCTCCTGATTGAGCCACTTCCCTCAGGGTTGCCTCCTTTAATATTGCCAAAGCAAAGATTCTAGGAAACCGTGTTTCCAACAGGCCTTCACATGTCCAATCATCCCTCCAGAACCTGAAGCCTCTCCCATCCCCAGGCTTTGGCGCTAGTCTATGAGAAATGAGAGGCAAAACATCTCATAAACCTTGCCATAAGGATGATTCATACCGAGAGACCCTTGCTTCCAAGACTCCTTTCACCCCGTAAATCTTCCTCAACAATGTAGTTACAAGATCCACAGATGTGCCCCAAATGCGCAACACCCACTTTTCTAATAACGCCCTATTCATGCAAGTTAAGTCTCAGATTCCCAAACCACCGTGTTGTCGGGTTCTCGTGATCTCCTCCCAAGACACCAGGTGCACGCCTGATTTCTGTTGCTTCCCATCCGACCAGAAAAATCTTCTCATCAGCTTTTCAATCTTTTTTCTCACGCCCACCGGCATCAACCTAGTTGAAAAAAAGAACACGGGGATTATCATAATATGTATATCATGAAGATTTATGAAAATATTAATATATTTGACAAAAAAATCTTACAATATGGATGATATATTTTACAAAACTGTATGATTATCATTATTTTACAATGTGCAGATTAATTTATAAAATTGTTACACAATTTACAAATTTGACAGTGGCTTTCTAAATTTCAGACAAGATCACCCCATTGGAAGGCCCTCCTATATATATATATATATAGAGAGAGAGAGAGAGAGTGGGAGTTGGTCCTATGAGAGCCAGAACATGTGAGAGCATGAGAGCGGTGATTCTGGATCACTAGATTCAACCAGGAGATAGAAGACTAGGAGAGAGAAGACATAATCTAGTGATCCAGAATTACTGCTCTCATGCTCTCACATGATCACTCCTAGATATCTAGGGTTTAATGGAGTTGCCCCCTAGGGGTAGCCAATTGGTTGCCCCACCGTCATTTCTCGATGAATTTTTTATATTTTCTTTGAAAAATACCGTTAGATATTTTCACCACTATATCCCCCTAATATGTCATTTAAATTTCATCCGAAATAAAGATTCATATACCCTCCATCTAGAACATGTATTTTAACGGCTTAGAATTGATGTAATCGACATGTTCTAGATGGATGGCATATTAGTCTCTGTTTATGATGAAATTTGAGTGACATATTAGAAGGATGTAGTGATGAAAATCCATGGGGGTATTTTAAAAAAAATCCAAAAAAAGTCAAAAATGATGAGGGGGCAGTCCCATTAAACCCATGTGTGTGTGTGTGTGTATATGAGTTTGATGGGGCTGCATGCATCATTTTTTGCAATTTTTTATTTTTTATTTAAAATATTACCATGTATATGACATTTGAATTTCGACAAAAACTGAGACTCCTATGCTCTCCATGTAGAACAGGTTGATTACAGTAATGTTTAGATCGTTAAACTTACATGTTCTAGATGGAGGGTATAGGAGTCTCCGTTCCTGACGAAATTCGAATGACATATTGAAGGGATATATAGATGAATATACATGATGGTATTTTTTTCAAAAAAAAAGTGGAAAGTTGACGTAGGTCAGCAGGTTGCCCCATGTTTTCCTATAAACGAGTTTTCGAAGCTATTTTTTTACTTAAAAAATGAGATATAGATATATTTCTCTCAACTTTTAGAGCTCGGATTATGGAGATCCACAAAATCTAAACACGATTCAAAGAGAGAAATTCTCAGAGCCTTTCACGAAGCTGCAGAATTATTACTCTATTTAAATATGTGAATGATGTAAATTGTCACTTTCTTTTAGGGGAATATGGGACTTTATTATCAAAGTGGAAGATCTCCACATATCAATGCAATGAGATTGGAATGGATTGTCCCTTTTGATGGTGAAAATGAGACGAATGAGACGTTATATATATCATAAAAATACATAAGATGGAGGTGAAAGAGTTTGGTCTCTTTCGAGGTGAGGAGGACAGTGGCGTGCAGGCACTTCATTCCTTCACCCAATTAAGAAATTTCAATGTAGTGATATAATCTCCCGTCAAGATATACCTAAATCCATCTTGACCTCCTTTTGATTGTGAGATAAGCAAAATAAACTCTAAGATAAAGGGAAAAATCTTGAGATAAGTGTATCTCGATATAAACATGAGGTTGTTGACTCTACACACAATCTCTCCGACCATTCATTCTCGAGGTAAGACTGCCTCGGATCGTCCACTTGGTTTGCCCTCGACCCACCATGGGTCATTGTATAACTGATGAATCCCGTGTTCATCATGCTAAAATTGATTTATTGGGCTATGTTCTCCACAAATCATTTGCATTTAATAATTAATAGAGCATCATTAGCATTCATACATGTGTAAATAATATTTGCATTTCATCATGCATAATTGCATTAAAAATCCCAAGTGTAAATTGACCCAAAAAGTAGCTACCTTTCACAGTTTTTAATTAATTCATCCTAACTCCAATTGACCCCAAATTACCTCTATTTTGTAAATATTACTAATAAGAATAAATAAAAAAATACAAAAAAAATTACTAACACGAATAAGTGTCAAATAATCACAAAGTCTAATTTCACATCTAACGAACTAAAATATGCATATCTCCTCATAGAGTATTAGATTTTGGTCTACTCACTTTTAAAGTATTCCATTTTCAAATACCTTCAAAACAAGATCAATTTCGTAAAATTCGGAGCTCATACGTGAAAGTTGGGTTTTGGGCCTCTTTTGCGCATTTTAACTTTTTGTTATTTTTGACCGAAGTTTTTATGTACATAATTAATCCTTTTAATTTTTTATTTCTTCTTTATTCATGTTCTTTGATGAAATTTTTAATAAGCAACACAAAAATATAAATCTAGATTAAAACTGAAATCAAAGAAACTGACCGTGTCCAAGTGTATGTTGGGAGTCTGTAAAAAAATCCTGTATTTCACACTTATATTTTATTTTCCTATTTTCTTATCTATTAAAAATCCAAAAAATAGATTAGTGTATAATTAATTTTCTTGTATTTTATCGTATTTTTTTCTATAATTTGTATCCCCTTTATAAACCACCAAAAAATTACAAAACTCCAAAAAATCAGTTTTCTATACACTTGAAGACCACCAAAAATACCAATTCGCACAGATGACCTTCTTTGCTCTCGAGTCCTTCATGAAAGTTATAGATCTCGTCGAGACGAACAACTTCTGTGAGGAAATTTTTCGATCCGAGGTATCCTTCTATTTCTTTTCTAATTTCCTTCCTCTTTATTTTTGAAATTTTTCAGGGGTGACACGTGGCAGACCCTGGACGTGCCATGTGGCACCCCTGTTCCATTCTCTCACATGCCTCCCCGGGTCACGTGCCTAGCACATGACCCCCCGTCCCCTTCCTCCAGCCATTCCCACGCCTCCCCCCTCCTCGCGGAATGCATGCGCCTCCTGCAACGGCTCTGCTCCTCCTCCCTCGTAACCGCCACCACCGGCCATCACTCCTTCCCGACAGCCGTTACACTCGTTAAGTCGCTCGACATTCCTCCCATCGTCGCCTCCTATAAAATTCCCTCCACCACAGACTCCATGGTCATCCACCGATCATCAGCAATAAGGGATTTTTGTCCTGGCAGCGGTGACAGCGTCGTCACAGTAACCCTTCTTCGTCGACGAGATCCAGCCACTAGCGGTTGTTACAACGCGAGTTTATCGCGTTGCTATGCTCTGGCTCTCTGTATCTTTGATCCCCATTCCCATGTACTTCTTCCCAAGCTCCTACTCCGCCCTTTCACTTCCTCTCCTATCATCACACCTAAACCTCGTCGCCGAAATCCATCTCGACTCTTGCAAAGAGTCGAGCTCCACCGTCCTCTGTCGAGTCCCACCTTCATCAACACCTCTACGCACACCGCTGCTCGACCATCTCCGCCACATAACTTCCGCCTCCGTGTTTGCTAACCCCCTGCAGGTACATCGTCACCGCCTTCTGCCATCGAGCTCCGTCACCTTAGAGACCGCGCGTGTCCCCCGTCGTGCTCGACCGTACCCCATCACAACAACCTCTCCTGCAGAACTGCCTCCGCCTGACCGCAACTCCAGTTGCCTGCAGCCCCAAGGTGCGCAGTCGCCATCCACCCCGACCGCCCTCGTCTCAATCCAGTCGCGGTGCATCGAGCTCTGCCTCGCCAGCAGCACAGCAACCTTAGGCGTGTGTCGCCTGAGGCCGATCGACCTCTGCGCCTTCGTCCCCGCTGCCTGCACCATGCATCCGCTCCCTACCTCCTCGCGGCTTCTCTCCCGCTACTGCCTCGGGGTAGGCGTGCACGACCACAGCAGGCCGTCAGCCCTGCCCGCACCACCGCCTCTCTCCGTCGTTGGATCAGGGCATTAGACCTTGATCCAACGGCCCTCGAATCGCCACATCAGCCACCCCAAGCCTCGAGGCTCGGGCCGACCGAGCCTCTGGTTCACATTGTTTTTCAAAAGCATTTCACATTCCTTTTTCTTCATTATAATGTCAGTTCTCCTTCTGTTACTTATAATTTCTTGTAAATTGAATACACCATGACGAATTTCAGAGTGATAGAATGGTAAAGTATAGGACAAATTGTATCAAAGCTCAATCAATCCACCTTTACCTTAAATCCACACTCCTCAAAATAGCGTCGACTCTCTCTCTCTCTCATGTAGATTTTCACACGTAGATTTTACTTGGTTTTAGAATGTGAATTGAATTATATATTACATGCTTTTTGTTTCAATGTATATATCATTACACATAGGGTTTGTTTAGTTACTGGGATTGGGCGAGTTGAGGTAAACTTGTGTGAATAATAGTTGTGTGGATGGTTACGAGGGTTGAAAGAGTTGGAATAGGAAATATGATGTGATGTCATATTGATTTGTAGTGGAACTCCAACACAGAAAGAGGTGAACCGGATTGCCCTAGATAACTCGATAATCAAAGGTACCCATATTGAATGTCAGTTATTAGGGATGCAAACAGTTACGGATATATCCGTATCCGATCCGTCACCGTATCTGTTTCATACTGATTTTGACATCCATATTCGTATCCGTTTTAAAATGGATGCGGATGCGGATGTCATTTCGATATCCGCAAACATCTGTATCTGTATCCGTATATCCGTTTTTGTACATAAATATGACCATAGATTTATTTTTAACCATATATAACATAATTCTATACCTTTTTTACCATATTTGTATAATTTTTGTGATACAAAGATATTTAATAAATATATATAATGTATTTTCCATCTAATTCGTAAATATTTAATTCGATTTTATAGAGTATTTCTAACATTATTCGTATGCGATCAATATACATTTTACATCCGTAACCGTTTTTTTAAAGATATGATAAAATAATTTTATATCCGTTAATATATGTATCCGTATCCGTATTCAAAAACAGATAAGGATACGGCAATACCTATATCCGTACTGTTACTACTAAATAACAGGAGGATTCGGTGACCTCATAAAGGGCGGGACACCACCATAGCTACGGGTAGCTGTGGTTGGACCCCCAATTTGGAACCTTACAAACCAATCAAGGATAATGGATTTTGGACCTTAGGTACTATCGAGCTCACCTCGTGAGTGTTTTTATCCCTCGTCGGCACCTAAAGAGTTAAATTTCACCGTCACGGAGGTTGGCTATGGACATGGGCAGGAGATGTCACGCCGCGCGCGTGTCGGAGCGCGTGAACCGCAATCAATTTGGCGCACCCGCACGCAACCGCGCCATTTGATGCGCACCAAACACCGCGACCCTCAGCGGCATTGTCTCGAACACCTGCAGCGCGTGTGGGAGCCACGCCGGTGTCGACACGGACCCCATCGCCCCCGCCAACGACAAAGGCTGTCCTTCTCTGATTTCGCAAGTGATGGATTACCCCCAATCGAAACCGCGAGCGAGCAAGAAATCACACCGGCCGTAAGAACTCGAAATCGGACCCATACAAAATGCTGACGACGCATCCGAGACTGTGTGTAATTTATACGTATGGCTCTGTTTGTCTCTATCAAAGACGTGTATTCTGAGCAGGTTGTGATGCATTCTGTCGTTCATGGCATCTTTTGTATTGTTTTCTTCCAAAGACGGATATAGTTCAAAGTCGAAATCAGAAGGATGGTGGAACACGCGTGAGATTTATTAGCTTACCTACAATTCTACTATGGGTTGGAAGGCATTGGCGAGCTCTATATATGTTTTCAAACAATGTCCGAAGACGAGACGAGCTGTCTTTGTAGCAGAGCGAAAGCTATGACCATGACCGATATAACTGCAGGCTTCTTCATGGATATATATGCTGCGTGTTTATTGTGGTCCACAGAAAGCTGAAGGGGAGAGGGATATGGTTATTTTATTTTATTTTTTTATTTTTATGCAGGAAGATTAGCCACGCAAAGGGATAGATATCCTTAATTATTTTTAATGGGAGAGGGATATGTTACTTTTAAGCAAGAAGAGAACCTGCACTGCGTCGAAGCTCATAAGTATTTGCATTAATTTGAAAATTATTCTGATATCCATAGATATCCTTAATCAGGCAGTAGTCTTTCTTGGCTTCTCGTTTCTTCTGTAACATATTATACAGTAATTCTGCATGTGTTTCTGTATTCTACTCAATAATTTGAAGTGGATATAGATGATGTATGAGGTTTACCCTTAACAAGATTTCGTCCTCGACGATGGCTGTAGATCTCACTCAGTGTGGTGAAAAAAAACTGTAGTATGGGGGAGGAGAGTTTACCATAATCGTAGTGGCGGTCCGGTAGGAGAATAAGGAGGAATAAGGGTAAGAGATAAGGTGGAATAAAACACTATTTCGGTTCAGCTGGAGGATTGAAATAAAGAAGAATAAGGATAAATAAGAATGAATAATGGTAGTTAGATGCTATTTTCCACTCGGTTGGCACACGAGGGATAAGAATACTATTTGTAAGTTAGTGGATAAGGAGGAATAAGTGAAGATGTGAATAAGGAAAGGGATTTAAAGGAGTGAAATAAGGAAGAATAGGGGAAGAGAGAATAAATACTTATTCTGATCTTTATTCCCCTACCAAACAAGAGAACTTATACAGTAAACCTATAAAACAAAATTTCGTGAGAAGAGCGACGAACCCCCTAAAGGGCCAAAACGATTCCCCCTTCCGACTACTTGACCAGTTACCGAGTTGAGTAGATGAGTTAGGAATCTAAGCATCTCAACAAATAGAGCAAAGTTACTTGAGTCATTGCGTAACTACAAAGACAACATGGGTTATGATGTTATTAAGCAATATTTTAATAATTGTGGTGTAATACTCACATTAAAAAATCCTTAAACAAGGGGTAGCTACTGTATCCGCTAATGAAATTCAATAACACCAAAAGGTTCTCCTTGTCAGACCAATTTAAATAGAAATAATAATGGATTTTCCTAGATTAATTAATATTGGCTATTTCAAAAGGATTCTTATATTACCACATCTGACATCTTGTTCAATTAAATTATAACCCATGTAGTTTTTGTAATTAGATCCTTGTAAACTAAACTACAACATATCAAAAAGGATGGGTGGCGCAGCTTGTTGCATGACTCACATCAATCTCTATGTAATGTTCTTCTGTTTGCATAAATGAGAAAGTATATGATAAATGCAAGCATGTAGTCAAAGTCTTGCTAACTCTTACACCACAACCCATATATAACGGCACACGAGTTAAACAGAGTAAGATGAAATGCTCCATAGTGTAATACAATATAATAAGGGTAACGAGGTAAGTTAACAAGATCTCGAAACAATGAGGGAAAATCACTATGTCATATGTCACAACACTACAAAAAATTGACTTAAAGCAATGAATAATTTGAATATCTGTTATCATATCTTTCGATGTTAAAGATATAAATACAAATATTATTCCTTGTAAATTATCTTTTTTTTCTTTGATCGCCTATGAGCCTTAAATGGAGTTCTAATTCTCGAATAAACACACGCATTTGCATTTAATTTCCTTGAAATTTCCATTACGCATCCTTTATTTATTGCACCATCTTGGAGTTGTTTCTTTTCGTTTAGGCCCTATAATATCATGTTTAACACGTTGAACAAGTCGAGTTAGCACTTGAACTCAATAATCGAGCTCAAACTTGTTGAGCTTGAGTTGACTCATGAGCTTTGTAAAGGGTTTTGTGTACGTTGATTTTTATAGTTTTTGTTTGTGAACATTCAAGCTTCGGTAGTGACACTAATCTAGAAGCACTCTTTTTTGTTTCTTGAATTTCAAACGTGTCCTTGGAAATAATGGATTTCAATGGGGACACAGATTAAAATACCCAAGTAAAAAATCTGATGGTTTTTTTTTCTGCATGAAACCCCTCACATTTCATTCCAAATCAACACACACGGTTGGGAGGAAGAACTGCCCTCTCCGGCACTCCTCTTTGATGGGGCCATTTGCCTTTGCTTTCCTTCTTCCATTTTTGAACGGTGGTTGATCCATAGCACTCGAACCCCAAAGACTTGAAGAACCAAAGGCAGCATCTCTCCTCTGCTCAAAGGAAGAGAGAAAGAAGGAAAAATATACCCATCCACTCTCTCCCTCTCTCTCTCTCTCTCTCTCTCTCTCTCTCTCTCTCTCTCTCTCTCTCTCTCTCTCGGCCAAGATTTGGTATTAACCTTTCTCTTTAGCATTAATGCCACCTATGTTCCACCCAAAAAAAAGTACCTGAGCATTGGAGCTTCTTCCTCCTTGCCCTTAATAAGGGATTGATTGGGGTTGTCCTCGGGGCAGCCAACAAGCTACTTCTGTATCATTTTCTTGCAATTATTTTTTATTTTTTATTATAAAATATTATCATGTATATTCATTTATATATCCCTCCAAGATACCATTGGAATTTCATCAGAAACGGAAACTCGTATGCCCTCCATTTAGAACAGGACATGTTCTAGATGAAAAATTCTGAAAAATTCTAATGACATTTTGGACGGATCTATAGTTGAAAACACATGGTGAAAATTTATTAAAAAAATTTTGCAGAAAAATGACGAGGAAGCAGCCCATTGAGGGCAACCCCATTTTATCCCCCATAATAATGCTTCACGAACAAACTTCGCACAAGGTAAATTGCAAAAAAAGTTCCCAAAAGTTTACTGGAATCTTTGCATTTACTCCACGGCCCTACAATCTCGCCAACTCTACTCCTACGTTCTTGAGCTGGAATTAGTTGCATGGATCCTACAAAATTTCTTTGTTATAATATTTGTTAATTAGATTCTAATAAAAAGAGTTAACATAAAAACATATTAAAATAATAAAAAAGTTAATATAATGCATAATCAACGTGACATCATATCACATTTATCATTCCAACCCTTCTTACCATCCAAACATCTACTAAAAAAGTTAATAAATGGGGTAGAGTTGTCGGAGAACGTGGTGTAATTGCAAAGACTATGGGGGATTATGATGCACTTGGACAATATTTTGAAGGTCCTGATGTAAAAAGTCCCATTAGTATACGTTGTATAATGTAAGCAGCTCGAGGAAAAGAAAGTGGGATGCATAGATAATTGCGGGGGGCATTTGGAAGTATCTGTTTGCATCGGTCCTCTGCTCTGCTTTGGTAAGCTTTTGCATTGGGCAATCCAAACCACACTTTCACGCTTCTTAAGCATATGATATGACTTTCCTTTCCTTTCTCGGTTGTTGCCAAATACATATCCCCTCCTTACCCGTTCTCCAAGGCATTTCCACTCACTCCACCTTCAAACAAACCACACCTAAAAAACTAAGTGAAATTAAGAAAGGATTTTTTCCCGGCTGATCCTATAATCTTTGTCCATGATCTCTACGACTTTTGAAACATCGATATTCCTCTCTCGACCCCGTAAACATGCTAACCCTTACCCTACATACCCTATAGTTAATCCCTATCCATTTACCCGTTAAAACTAACCGGGTTCCATTATATTCTTTTACATTATACCCATTTTATTTATCAAATTTACATTCAATACCATTCTCCCTCTTCCTCCTCCTCACCTCTGTTTCCCACCCCCCTCGCCCACCCCGTCATCCGCCCTCCGCCCTCCGCACTCCAGCCCTCCTCCCCTCCGCCTTCCCGCCCAGGCCTCCTCCCATCCGCCCAGGCCTCCTCCCCGCCTCCTCGGCCCCATTCTCCTCCCCGTCGTCCGCCCTCCCGCCCTCCTCCCCTCCGCCCAGGCCTCCGCCCCACCCAGACCTCCTCCCCTCCGCCCTTGTCGAGCGTGCACACGCTCTGGTAGTCTGCCGGAGGGAGCAACACCAACGAGGAGGACGAGCAGCCATCGATTCGAAGCACTGATCCTTCTCCCCAACGCTCGAATCTTGCGAGGAGATGGCAACCGGAGAGAGGGGGAGAGAGAGAATGAGGAGAGAGGGAACATGGGGGTGGAATATCCACC
Source organism: Ottelia alismoides (assembly GCA_037367405.1). Classification (NCBI taxonomy): domain Eukaryota; kingdom Viridiplantae; phylum Streptophyta; class Magnoliopsida; order Alismatales; family Hydrocharitaceae; genus Ottelia; species Ottelia alismoides. The sequence goes on along the minus strand of JAZKJV010011352.1, from coordinate 75,744 downwards.
GTTGGATGTCCATTAGTTAGATTAACTCAAGACTAACCCAAGCAATTGACTCAAATAAAGTTAAAATTAACGGCAGGATCTGTGGAGTAAGACGGAGAAAGTTTACGGGGTCGAGGGAGGAATATCGATATTTCAAAGGTCGTAGAGGTCATTGGCAAAGATTATAGGGTCTGTCGGGTAAAAATCCCAATTAAGAAATTCTGAAAAGTTTTAAAAATTATTTTATCAATCATGTATTCTTCATAATTATCACCTAAACCTGCAAATTTGTTAACTCTTACACTACGAACTCTAGCTGACTACCTGATTAACTTCTAGATTGGTGTAAAAGTTAGCAAGTTTTCAAGGTTTAAGTGATAATTAGAAAGAAAACAGCATCCGGGGAGATAATTTACGAAGTTTTTACTGTTCGTGGTGTAAAACTGCCTTAATAATAACTCAAGTTTTCGCCCATAAATCCGAATTTTTTTATCCATGAAATTGCTATTTCCCTTCCTTATTTCACAATTATTCATTGGATAAATATTTGTCTTCATTTAGTAGTAAATATTATTTATCACACATTCACAGTACTTATTCCACAATAACCATCATTTTAGGAATTTTAACTATGATCATGTGTTTTTTAGAAAAGGGACGATACAATTGGAATATGTTATTACTTACAAGTACTGAGAAAAAGGAAACAAAGTTCTAAGCTGGGTGCTGAAATTATTTAAAAAATAAAGAAGTAACGCACATTATCAAAAGTTAAAACAATAAGAAGTTTTAGATGATTAATCAGTTGTGGTCATACCGATCAGAGGGTCCGGATCATCGCTTGGGAAATGTGGACCTTTTAATAAGAAGGTGGAATAATGAGATAAAATATTTTGTTCTAGATTATCTTATTGTTGAAAGATTTTATTTTGGTGAGACAAAGACGATGAGCGTTTAAGTTTGTTCGTATTCCCCATTTCTTCGATATTCTTGGAAGTATTAAAGAAGTCGTTATTGCGAAACAGATAGGATTAACAGTGAATAGATAGTAATCATTTTTTAAAAGGAAATAAGATAAAGAGAAGTGGAATAGTTGCAAATAAGGAATGGAAATAACTAATATTATTAAGAATATAAATAGACGATAGTGTTTCGTCTCTCATTTTTGTCAATTATGCCCTTTTATTTTTTACAAAAATTAATGGTAGCACTCTTTGCTATTATATTCTGCTTGTAGATTATACTGATGGAAGGATAATATTGTGAATTTTATAAAAATATATGAATATAAGTATGACTTCGAAAGTTTTGTCGAAAAACTCGAAATGGAACGAGGGCAATGGGAGAAGGATCCGATCTCTCTGTACATGTATCACTTATCCATCGAATACGAATTCCTTCGATAACAATTGAAAATGGGGAATGAATCTTTTTTATTCGTATTCCGCCAATCAAACAAACAACTTACTGTGATAGTTGACAAATTCTCTGCTCTCACAGTGGTCGATTTGAGAATATAGATGGGCATATCATCTCATCAGGAATCATCTTTTTGACTTTGTGTTTTGATGGATCCTTTCGATAATAAATATTCGATTAGCTCTATTAAGATAATTTAAACATGTCCACAAATCACCTCATCTATTATAGTATATAATCTCTCAAGTATAGTAAACAACGACGTGGTCACTAGCGTTTCATTTAAATTATTAATATGCTGGATCGTGATCACGAGCAGACTTCTGCAACAGTAGGACCTGTTCTGAAAGAACAATAATATGTGCACCATTGGAATTGGAAAGGTAGATATATATATTTTTTTCAATTACTCTGCGTTAAATACTACTTTATCTATAGGTGGAATCTGTCTAAATGCCTTTGCTGATAACACGAAATCTCGTGACCTAACTTCTAGATGTCGCTCCTTCGTATTGGGCTTCATGTACACATTATTTTTTATTAATAAAAAGGATTACCCGAATCTCAAAATTATCAGGATTATGATTAAAAAAATCTAGGTCTCGTCTACCCTAAGCCACCAAATAAACTGTGATCATAATAGCTCAAGGGGTTTTTACACATATACCCTTCTAAAATCTTATGTATTATAGACAAAAATCATGCGCACATTTGTATTGGATTCTTTAAAATAATTATCAAAATATTCGTGATTAATTAAATAAGTATGAACTGTTGGTATTTAATAAAAGGGTAAAATGGGGTTTCCCCTGTGGGGGAGCTAACTTAGCTCCTCCCGTACCGTTTCGCCTGTTTTTTTTATTTTTTTTTGAAAAATTTCTTCCGTGGATTTTCATCAATATATACCTATATTATGTCATTCAAATTTCGCGTGAAACAGAGATTTCTTCGACCTCCATCCGGAAGGGTCGTTTTTAGCAATTTTGTTATCGTTAAAAAATGATTGTCTAGATTGAGGCCGAAGGAGTCTCTGTTTCGCACGAAATGTGAATGACATAATATATGGATATAGTGATGAAAATCCACGGAAGAAATTTTCAAAAAAAATAAAAAAACGGACGAAATAACGTGGGGGAGCCAAGTTAGCTTCTCCCAGGGAGCAGCCCCATTTAACCCTTAATAAAATAGGAATCAACCGACACCTTTGTGTCGATTTGGAAAGGGCGCCATTGTGCAATTTATACAAATGGTCATGTCTTTTGCTGCATCTTTGTTTAAGGTCTCTATGTCGTAATCTTTTTTTAATTTGATTTTAACCTCTGTATTTTGAGTGTTTAATAAATTAAATAATTCTTCAATAATCACATATTATGTATATGAAATTTATTTTTGTATTAATTAATATTAATCTTTTCTAATATGTGAACACTGATACTAAATACTAAGTACTACACATGTGGATTTTTATAAATTTCTGATATCAAGGTATTGTCCATGGAAATATATAAATCCAACATTCCACACAATAGATCATCCGATATTAAAAAAAGATTAATTACAAAAGTTTTCAGGGTGTATGTAAATCCCTTTTACGTAATGGCTCATCTATCATGGAGTGTTTCTTTGTGTGTAAACTTACTTTAGCTGTTCTTTCCGTCTTGTTAATGTGTGGAGAAAGCCACCAAATACTCCTAGCTAATGGCATTATTAAAGTTCCCATTAGCATTGCCTTTGCTTTACCTTTCTTGAGAGAGTATCTGCTTCTTGTCTTTTATTTAAGTAAATTTACAAAAAAAAAGGTTTTTTATGGATTGTTGCAGTTGCAATGTCGTATTTAAATTAAGGTCCCGTTCGTTTGAGGGATAGAAGGCATGTATCCGTTTTTATTCCTCAAAATTTTTATCCCTCTGAAAATAGTCGAAGTTTGGACCTTGGAGTAACATCTTCTCTCAATAATCAATCTCTCCCACCTTAAAATTACAGATAAATTGTCTAACATTTTTTTCTAACATAGCTAACTTCTATCATTATCCCTTCTTATCCAATCGCACGAAGAATAGCAAATAACTACCATCTATCCATCCTACATAATTCTATCAATGCAGACGGAAATAAATGATGGAGACAACAACTTAATCCCTCCTTATCTCATATCCTGTATCACATTACCGAACGGTCATAAAAGATAACAATGAGGTATCTGATCTTTAATATTACTTTCAAATAGGGTGTGACAAATTTCAAATCGGCCTTTAATCATAGTAGCTCAAAATCACATTTATACAGTATTAAAGATTATGTATTATGTCGTTGCCTTTAAAAGTTTAGGAACAACGTCGAATTTCTGTATATACAGTTTGAGGACTTCTTTGTAATTAATCAAAATTCTTTTATATGACCTTATATTAAAAAAAAGTTTAACTGCACAAAATATTTGAGTACTATCTTAGGAGGGAAAGGTCAAGAGGTAAGCATATTACCTCTTTAAATGTTCTCTTTCCATCTTCCAGCACTGAAGCACCAGCAAATATCGATATATAAGAAATAAATAAAATTCTACTTATTACATTTAAAAAAGAGTTTAATGGGGTTGTCCCCTTGGGGCAGCCAATACGGCTGCCCCCGTGCCGTTTTCGAGGTTTTTTTAATTTGTTTTTGAAAATATCGTCATGTATATTCATCCATATATCCCTCCTATATGTCATTCGAACTTCGTCAGAAACAGAGACTCCTACGGCCTCCATCCAGACAGTCATTTTTTAACGGTAACAGGATTTTTTAAATCGACACCATCTCGGTGGAGGCCGTAGGAGTCTCTGTTTCTGACGAAATTCGAATGACATACACGAGGGATATATGGATGAATATACATGACGATATTTTTCAAATAAAAAAACGCCGAAAATGACGCGGGTCCTAAACTCTTCAAAAAAGATGATATTTTCAAAAAAAAATACAAATACGTATAAAATACATACATATCGACGGCATATTCCAGAGGAGGAGAGGATTCACACAACCCTCGAGGAGCTTGGGAGGAGTAGGATTGAGATCCAACGGCTACCCATTCAAAACGGGTCCTTGCCTCCTCTTCCACAACGCTCCAAACACGGGCAGCTGCTCGGCCATCGCAATAAATAAGAAAAAAAAGAGGGGGAAGGGAATTGGAAGGTGAGATGGAAGAAAGTGTGAAGTGTTGCAGTGGTAGGAGGAGGAGGGTGTGGAGAAACATTTGCAGCAGTCCACGCATGCGCCCAAAGATACCCACTGTTCCTCCCCAACCACACCACCACCTCTAGACTCCTCCCCTCTCTGCACTCCATCTCCTCCATATCACCACATCCATCACAAGTAGAAGAACAACAAACCAGAAGAAGAAGAAGAAAGAAAGGCGGAATAGGGGGAGAGCAGTAGAAATAGAGAGAACCCACAAAGCCTACAACCAACATCTCTGCAACATTTTGCATTGGCCACTTGTCCCCCACCTTCCCCTTCCCCTAATGGCTGTGCAAGCGCAGAACCCATTGACCATCTTCCCCTTCTACAGGTTGGTGACCAATCCCCCGCTTGGCTTCCGAAGTTCCAAACATTCTGGATCTCTCTGCACCATATTTAGATTGGGGTCTGGTTGTGTGTTCTTGCAGGATCCAGGAACAGGAGAGGGAGGGCATGGACCGCACCATCCAAGAACAAGCAGGTGGGGTGGTGTTCCGTCTTCCAAGTTCCAATCTTTGGCGAGATGGGTCCTCGTTCTGAGATGGGTTGGTGTACTTTACTTTGCAGGCGGAGGACCATCGATGTCTGCGAGGAAGAGAGGAAGGGACCAGTACGTTAATCTACAGCAACAGGTCTCCACTGGTCTGCAGCTCTCCTTCGAAGTGGACGAGTCCTCTGCTCCGTCGACCGACCTCGCAGCGCAAATCAAGCAACAGGACGATGAGATCGACTTGTTCCTCCGGTTACAGGTACTGCGATTCGCAAGATCTGTGGAGATCACCCGTTTGTTCGGACGTCTGCATTGATCTTACATCGTAATTGGGTGATTGAACATCAAGTTTCGTGCAAATTTATGGGCAGCGTTGTGTTTGAATGCGGTTGCAGTGGTCAAGTTAGTGCATTTGGATCGTAAAACCTCTTAAACTACACGACATGGGCAGGCAATATCGTTCGATGTCAAAAAGTATTGCAAACTCTATAGTAATACACAGAGTTTGTGATCACAAAAACAAGTTTTTAAGACAACTAAATTTGAACAAATAACTCACGTTGATGAAAGCTAATTGCTTAGCTTCTTTGCAGGGAGAGCACCTCCGGCGCATGTTAGCAGAGAGCCGCGCGCGGCACTACCGTGCGCTGGCCTCGGCGGCGGAGGAGCTTGCGGCGAGGCGCCTACGGGAGAAGGAGGCCGAGCTGGAGCGTGCGACGCGGCGCGGCGCCGAGCTAGAGCGGAGGGTGGCGCGGCTGGCGGCCGAGTCGGCAGCGTGGCAGGCAAGGGCGCGGGCGGAGGAGGCGGCAGCCGTCGAACTGCAGGCGCGGCTACATCAGGCGGCGGCGGACCGCGACGCCGCAGAGGAGGGTGCCCCCGACGCCGAATCCGCGTGCGGCTCGGAGCCGAACCGACGGGAGGGTGACGGCACGGCAGCCTGGCGCTGCCGGAGTTGCGGGTCGGCTCCGGCGAGTATGGTGGCGCTGCCGTGCAGACACCTGTGCTTGTGCCCGGCGTGCGACGCCGGCGCGGTGGCTTGCCCGGCGTGCTCGTGCGTGAAGAGCGCCAGCGTGGAGGTCTACCTGACTTAGTCGCAACGGGAGTAAAATTTAAAAAAATGCCTAAAAAATGTATGATATTAATATATTATTGAAAAAAAATGTGGGTGACGGTTCATCGTCGTGGAGCTTTTTTTGTTTTTTTATTTCCTTTTTATCCTTTTATATTGTATAATTTTATTTCTCGGAAATTTTTTAGATTTATTCTATTGGTTTATGCCATTGGCATCTCCCGTGGATGTTCAGTGTCTTATGATATTATATATAAGCAAGCAGAAATGGAAGTCGACATCAAGTAAATAATTTAATTATCATGCAGTTTTATACCTTCATTCACAAATATTTTTTTAAAAAAAAATCTGTCTATTTTTAAATATGATAATGTAATTTTCTTTGTATAAATGGCCGATGCCCTCGGATTGGATTCACACGGCTAAGATGGTACGACCACAGAAGCAGCTACCGTGCATCGGGGGTTTGGGTGCACGATAGTTGAGAAGGTGAGGGACGTGGGAAGGTGTGGTGGTGGCGGTAGCGATGAGATTGCTTGTGAGGTGCATGCCACAGTACGTCGTCTGCTTTTTCTAGAATTTTTCAAGGTAATGCCACAGTCCTCCCATCAGGCGAAAGCTCTATGCGTAATTCTTCTAGCTTGGGCGAGTCTTGATTGCAACGTTGCACTCTAGATCAAGGTTTTAAAAATGGGACCGGACATTGAATCGCTTAGTCTTCAGTTTGGTCCAATTGAGTCGGACCGTCGGTCCAAATCGGTTGGACTGATGATGATTTCAGCATGACGCATTCCTATCGAGTCGGAAAAAATCGAACCGGGCTTAATCTACTAGTTTGAGCGGTCGAACTGATTTTTTGAACCAATAAAATCGGATGCATATATGTATATGTATTTATAAATCAATGAAATAATCATTTAAAATGGCAAATCTTTCAATAGAATAACATGATTGTCTATTTTGAGTAAAACTCTACAAAAGCTAGTCACATTTCTAACATTATATATGAATATAATATTGTAATAATTTATTTATAGTTACTTCTAGAAAATTACTCTAAGAAAGTAGTGGCGCAAGTTATATTCCAAAAACGAGAAGGGCAATAATTGAAATTGCATAAGTTAAGAAGGGCACAAGTGATAAAAACCCTATTATTTCATTATTTAAACTTTTATTTTTTAAAATATACTAAACTATCAAAACTACGTCAATCCGGGTCAACCGATCCAACCACCTGAGTCAATCCAGCTTTTTTTAAAATATAATTACATAAAACCAGTTGCATCGACCGCAGCGGAGCCGGTTCTCGGTCCAACCGGTCCGACCGGCCAATCCGATCTGATTTTTAAACTCTGCTCTAGATTGGAGTGAGCTTTCTTGATCTTACAATGACCGGGTGGGTTGGTAAAATCAATGCTCTCTAATATATAAGCTTTTTTGGTAAGAAATAAACCCTTTCAAATAGAATTGATCCCGATATGTGCCACATAGGTTTTAAGTTGCGTATGAAATATCTTGATGGCTCTCGCATTCCCGACCGTCATCAGCGGAACTCCGTCAATGCTCTTCTCTCCACGTGAGGGAGGTGGATAATATGTCATGGTGTTGTTCCTGCTGTGATGGTGTGAGGTGTTCGATCTTGATGGAACGGTTCACACGATTTTGCACGGTACAGATCTATAAAAAGTGTAAAATCATGTGAATCGCTCGATCGTGATTGAGCGGCGCACACGGTTACTGCAGAATCTGCTGCATTTCAGCTTGCAACCGATGATCTTCTCTACCACGAGAGAGTCCCACCGATGATGAAGATTGCAACTACTGAGATGTGGCAGTTTGGATGGCTCAGATTCAATTGGCATCGTCTATTCTCAATCGTCGATATTTAAGTCGACGGAAATAAATTTCGTAATGCGCCCCTTTGGCGCATTTTTTATTAATGCAAAGTAACCCAGCATGGGGGTGGATAGAAAGAGGCATCAAGTTTCCAATAATTTCAAACATGTCCTTCTGGAACTATTATTTCAAAGCATCGGGCTTCCAATAATTTCAAACATGTCCTTTTGGAATTGTATGGCAATATGATCTTAATGAGATGCGAGGCTTTGTATCTAGAGCTCATTGGGCTTTCTTCTGCATGAGCCAGCGTCCTGGACTTTTTGTGCAATAAACCCCTCAGGGTTAAAGACTAGTGATAGGTGGTCTCGTGGAGCTTTCAAAGAAAGGTAGACGAGAGTATCGGGACATTAATGAACCACGGTGAACCCGAGTTGAAATCTTGGAGGGCCTACTCGAGCTAGTCAGTAGTCAACGGAAGGGGGCACCGCAATCCTTCTAGCTTTAGAATTACATCTAGACCTTGAATTTTCATTTATTTGCTTCAAAATTGTGTTAGGAGCATGTACTTAATAACCATAATGCATTAGACCATTATTTCTATTTTTTAATTCATGCTTTTCTTTCTGCTAATTTTTTTCTAAGTTGAATGAGATGGTTAATTCATTTGTTTTCTATAAAAACCTTTTCAATGAATTAAGTTTTGAAAATGAGTCCACAGTTAGGCCCTATGTACACGCATGCCTTCAAAATTTACACCACGTGTTACACTTTAGGAATTTAATCTTTCTCTAGTTTTACTTTTGAATTTTTATTTTAGCACATACACTCATATTTGGCTACTCAAAAACTACCTAGCACCCATCTTATTTCCAGACCTCATGTATATTTTGAAAATTAATTCTATTTGCTATTTTCTAAAATTTAAAACCCTAAACTTCACAAATTCACCTTAAAAATTCACTAAAAATAGAAAAATGTTTTTGAGCATTCCAAGAAAGATTTAATTTATGTATTTTAGTCTAATTTATCACATATCAAAAACTTTAAAAATATTGCGTATTTCTCTTAAAATAATAAAAACACTAAAAATCTCTTAAAACATACAAAAACAAATAAATTCATCAAAATACAAAAAATAGCTTTGTTTGTGTCTAACTAGATATATTTCCTTAAAAAATATACCCATTTAAATTCGTTATTATTCTTTACTTTATGGTAACTAAAACATATCTCTTCTTATTTGCAGAAACTATTTTCAAAACCCTGTTTACTAAAAATCATATAAGAATGTATAAACCTTTTGTTAAAAAAGCATTGGACATTTTGATACATTTAAAACACAAAAAAAAACTATGTTTTATACATTGGCAAGTTTACATAACCAAAAACATGTTCTTGTGAAGCATCCTCTAAGCTCTATGTTTTATACATTGCTTAAAGCTTCAGTCTCTAGCCTTCCATTTTGATATTTTTGATTTGCATCTCAGTTCCTATTCAAGTTAGGAAGACTTTCTCATTTAGATAAGTGTGTTTTATCCTAATTCTAGGATAAGAGGTATTCTATGTGAAGGCACTTCTCTGTTAATGGAGGCAAGAAAATTCGAGAATTAAGTGTGAACCTCAAGTTAAAATTCATTAGGGAAGTTGCACATTAGTATTGCATCTTCGATTTGAGCTCTCAAAGCAAGTGCTACTACCCTCTATCATGGCGGTAACACCTCCCCTCCCCCCCCCCCCAACCCCCAAACCAATTAAGCTCTTATATTTTAGGAATATTTGATTTTTTTTATATTTTAGGTATAAAGAAACACAATGAATAAATAAAAGCGTGCATTTATACAACTAAGAAAATAAGGCAAATAAAGACTTTAGATAAATAAGACAATTGGCGCAAAATTAGCTCCTAAAAGTAAAAAAAAGTATATTTTTCTAGGTAGGCAAAAAATTGAGGAACAAAATGGGATCTTATTTTTAGTTTCGATAATATTTTTTTGGTGAATTTTGAAAGTTTTGCATTGTTTTATGATTTAATGAGCCAGATACAGTATCTTTAAAATATTTTTGAATATATGGTACTATTTCAATGAAAGGCGTCGCTCCATTATTCATAATTTATATAAATAAAGTGAAAAAATAAGACAGTAGGTTAAAATAATATTTGTGATTTTTTACATCCAAATAATGGAAAAATATATATGAAAATACTCAAATGAAAAGCAAATGAAGAGCTACAAGTACATATTTTTGGTTTTCCAAGATAATGTAATAGGCTCAAAAAGCAAAATTAAACAAACCAAATTTATAAAAAAAAAATCTAAAGTCCACAATTGATAATATTTTTGGATGGAATGATCAAATTTAGAATTGATCCTCGAACATACCATTTATAAAAATCAGAAGTAAGAGATAAAAGTGCACCAACTGTCTTTTGAGCAAGCTTCATGGAGACGGGTCTCTCTCTATGCTTACAGTTGATTTCTCTAATGTTTTCAACTTGATTGATAAATCCTTGATGCTTGGTGAAGTTAGGAAGAGACGTTTATCTATTTCTTCATGGGTGGAATTTATATATGCTCAAGCCGTCAGATTATATATTAGAGACGATTATATGCGGTCATCAACAAACAATCCTTTATGCATCTTCTGACCATCACACGAAGACTAAGCTCTATTTTTTTATATTCAGAATAAGCCCCATCTCTGGACCTCTGCATTGAATAATGTCAAGTGCCTTGGCCACCTCTAATGTGTCCCCAATGATCATCCCGTCATCAAGATACCAAGCATAGAGTAGGAGTTTACAATTGTCTCTGATCTCATGAATAAGTGGGTGCAATGCCAGAGAAAAAAGAAGTAGACCTAAAGGGTCGCCTTGCTGTACTCTTGTGGATATTGGGAGCTCGGTGCTAGGTGTGAAGTTACTTGGAGGAGCAGTGAGCAGAGATAAAAACTTTATTGAAGCTTGGATATGATGAGGGCAACCAAAGCTTTTGACTTAATGCATTTACTTTTTCAGTTGGATTATCCACAAAGTGAGCTACTTCTATTACTATCTTATATGATTACTGCGAAGCTTATTTTCGGCTTATGGACATGTCAACCCGCATACATGGAACGGGTTGCTGCATGGTTCGACAAAGGATTATGCGGAGCTATTGAGGATATTGTGGTTTGTGAAGGCCCTTTCTTTGGTGACCTTCAATGGCGAGTGACATCGCTACCCATCAGACTCGGTGGTTTAGGTCTGTACTAGGCTATTGAGACTTCTTCATATGCTTTTGTGACCTCCAGAGCTCAATTCCGTATATACAGCAGGATACATGGTATGGATTCTGATTTTCTTAATTCTTTGGAAGGCCTACGTGTCGCACTTCCATCTCTTGATCTTACATATTTTGCTAGTAAGGATATCGTCCCCCCTAAAGCCCAGAATGCTTTAGCGAGTTCTTTTTTTAGCAAAATCGTAAAATAAATGGAAGTTGAGTTTGACATGACTGCTAGATAAAAAGTAATTTTCCGATGTTTACAAGCTGAACATGCTCAAGATTTCCTTCTTACCATTCCTATTGAGGAGCTTGCAATGCATATGTCACCTATTGAATATCGTACTATTCTCAAGTACCGCCTCATGATTCCTCAATTCTCAGCAGATGAGGCTTTCTCAGTATGCCACAAATTCACAAATTATTGAAGCTTGCCTAGTATGCCACAAATCCTGCTTAGATGCTTTTGGGGAGCTTGTCGTTCATTGTCTCGAACTTCCAGGTTTTAAATATAGGCATGATGTTGCCAGGGATGTTCTTTTCGATGTACTCAAACATGCTAGGGTTACTTCAAAAAAAGAAGCATCGGTGAATTTTTTGACTGATCCGCAAGAGGGGAGATCGACACTTAGGCCAGTAGATGTTTTAATATTTGGATGGGTTGGAGGAAAACATGCGTGTTTGATTTGACTGGATTTTCTCCATTGCCGGGTCCAATAAAGAGTGATTTTTTTGCTAGATATGATGCACAAAAAGCTGCCTCAGCTAAAGTGCTTAAGCATGAAAAGGCTTGCATTGACAATCAATATGTATTCATCCCCTTTGGTTTTGATACATTTGGATTCTTGGCAAGTGAAGCAATGAAGCTTCTCAAGAGGATCCAAAAAAATTATGCATAGCAATGTTATGGTTTCTAGATCTATGAATGTTGTATTTCGAAGGATTAGATTTGTCATCCAAAAGGTATTGGTGGCACAGCTTGTTTCTGCCTCCCATCAATTTCTATGTAATGATTTTTAATATTGAAAATTATTCTAGAGATGTCTGATTTTATATCTTGTGCTCATAAATATATGTATCTTTAATAACGTATTGACTAGAGACAATCAGAAATTTTTGATCATATTTATAGACAATAGCAATAGATATTGTTGTGTTTATCTAATGCAAATCAAGGACTAAGACTTAGAAAATATTCTTATATTTAAAAATAAAGTTAAGAAACAAACAACAAATTGTTGAAAATCAGGTCAGATAGGAGTATTGAAAATACATCTATCATATTTGATGAAAATGTGTACTCTTTACATTATTCATAAATTACATTACCATATTTACAAAAGTAAAATGGATGACATAATGAAAAATGGACCTTGTTAGATATGATCAACGTATTCCATTAAAGTTCTAGACCTCCAACTTATATACTGGGAGAGACCTTGAATACAGCTTGTATATTCAAAATAGGGACTCTCCAAGGCATAATGAACACTCCATTTGAAGTATAAAGAGTAGGAATACCATATTATATAATATATCTTAAAGTGTGTGCTTGTCTCACTAAGAATTGTCTTAGAATACATAAAAAGAAGCTTGGTCCTGAAATCGTTGATGTAGTCTTATTAGGCCATTTGGAAAATGGATATGCATGTGTGTGTACGTCTCTCTCTCTTTCTCTCTCTCTCTATCTATATATATATATATAGACACACGCACAAACATATACATATCTTTCTTACGAACAACAGAATTCTTCAAAATCTGACATCCAAGGTAGCTTCCACCTCAGGTTCTAGTACAGAATAAGTGAAAAAGATATTAAATGTGGGAGTTGAAATTCAACCTGAATCCAATGAATCTTTAGAAGAGGTTGATCTTAGGAGAAGTAAGCGACCATAGATTTTCAAAGATCTTTAGCGTGACTTTGTTGCCAGCCATATCAAGGGAGATATAAGAAGTTACATGGAAGCCATGGCTTCATACATGAAGCAAAACATTGAAAGGAAGTCATCATATCATACATGGATTCCATTATGGCTAATGAAATTTGGAATTAATTGATTTACTCCAAGTTTGCTTTATCAATGAATGGATGCACGTGAGTATTTAAGAGAAAGCTTAGGCATGACAAATCAATTGAAAAGTGTAAAGTTAGATTAGTTACTTGGGGCTTTAAGAAAAAGGAAGATATCAATTATTTTCTCACATGTTCCTTGACTAGGATGACCACAATCCAAATGCTTATAAAAGTGGCATCCACATATGATTTTTCAATCCATCCGATGGATGTTAAGACCGTCTTTCTTCATGACAATATTTAGGAGGAGACTTATATGAATTAACCTGATGGACTTGTGTCACCTAAAAGTGAGGGAAAATTTTACAAGCTAGTTAAATCTCTTTATGGATTAAAACAAGTACAAGAACAGTAGCATAAAGATTTTGACAAAACAATCTTGCCATATGATGTTAGAGTTCATAAATCCTACAAATGTATATATTCCAATGTGAAAGTTGAAGAGTGTATTATCACGTACATGTATGTAGATGACATACAATTATTTTATCACACATGAGGATAACCAATCAAACTAAGATGTTCTTAAGCAGCAAGTTTATGATGAAGGGTGGATATTGCTGATGTGATCTTGGATCTCAAATTAAGTAGGTCAATTGATGAGATTGTAGTTTATTAATCTAACTATGTTTAAAATATATTTGGGAAATTTGAATATCAAATTTTAAAAGAGTGAAAATGGAGTTAATGTGTCCTAACTCAGGTACTCGCAAATCATTGGAAGATTAATGTACCTTTGTGAATTTCATAATATTTGGCATTTCACTGTTTTTTACAAAATTGAGTAGATACATAAAATGTCTTGACCATACTCATTGGAAAGCTCTGGATCGAGTATCATGATACTTTAAAAGAATTATTTCCTTTAATTTACATTATTGTAGATTCCCTTCTATATTAAAGATTATGGTGATGCAAGCTTAGGGAAAATAGAGGAGTCTGGGAGTAACATGTTGCTAAGTTTATATTCACCCTTGCAAGTAGTAAAGTCTACTTGAGTTTTGTGAAGAAAAACTATTCTAGATCGATCAACTTTTGATGTTGAGTTGTGTTCTTGGGACACTAGCGGAATTGAGGCTGAATGAGGTAGGGAACTTCTTTCTAAAAAAATCCCATGGTTGAAAAGCAAGTTTCTACTATCTTGGTGTATTGTGAGAATATGACCTTAATTGTCAAGATTAAAATTTCAAAGTTCAATCAAAAACCTACAAACACATTTAATTCTGAATTAATACTTTCAGAGATTTAGTGCCTCTGTGTGATGGTTGCGGATTTCATCGAATCCAAATATAACACAAGTGATCCATTGATTAATAGACTTAATAGATCTTCAGTCCAAAAGCCAAGGGTTGAGATGTGACTAAGACCAACTAGGAGTTCATCAGTAATGGTAATACAATCTATCTGAGGGGAGATCCAATTAAGTATGTTCAAAATAATAGGTTGTCTACAGAACTAGTTGGTACTACTATTTTCATATCTATGCACAAGCGTCTTACCCCTGGAAGTAGGGGCGGAGGTAGGGGCCATGGCCCCCCATCCTAATTCAAAAATATAGAGCCCCTTCCCATTTTCTTCCTTATTTTACCTTCCGAGATTCAATTGTTAGCATACATTAGTTCCTTAAATAATCATTTCCTCATCTTTTTTTGCAAATTCTCTTCCCCCCTCCCTCGCATTCCTCAATTTTGATTAGCATTCCCCCCCACTCCTTCGCCTCGCCTACCTCCGCTTGGAGTCTCGGATCGCTTCGACTCTCCTCCTCCTCAGCTCCTCCCCTCATGCGATCATAGAGCCTCAGCCATATTCCCTCCGTCAAGACTCAAAGTCATCATCCCCGTCCATCACGAGATTCTCATGAATCTCCTCCCTGCCTTCTACACCCAACCGGCAACTGGTGACCTGTGGCGGTAGGGGAGCGACGTCGTGATGTACATATCCGCACAAACTTTCCATTCGGCACAGTCGCACAAGCTTTCCATGCTGCTATTTATTTTATTTTATTTTATTTTCTTAGTTAATTGTGTTGTTATTCCTCTATGGTAATTTCTCATTCAGCACAGGCTTTCCATTTATATGGCATTGGATGATTGGAGATTTAGTTTAGAATAAATTAACTAAGCATAATTCAGAACAGATTTATCCCATCTATTCTAATGACTTGGAAGAGTGTGATTAACATTTTAAAATTGCAGCCAATGAGTTTATTATATTGATTTATGTGGAAAATGAAGCAAATAAATTATATATCGAATAAAGGACAGTGAATGTCATATTTGATGTTATATAATTAGAAATGGCCCTTAGCTATGCATTTCCTATCCTCAAATAACAACTAAGGAAATTGTATTACGAAGTATTATTCACCGTGAATTTTTATAGATGAAATTTGAAGCGGATGTCACATTTGATGTTATTGTAAGCTTGATTTAGTTTAACATATTAGTTATGGACGAGAAACGAGCCTGGATCTTGGTTTCCGAGCCCATCCTGGTCCGACCACACTTGTTTATTTCGTTCCAGATCTGTGAAGCTCGAGCCTTCGCTTGCTCGTGACGGCTCTCCTCCTGGTTCTCGGGTTTGTACCAACCCTGACCCGGATCCGAAATGTTAAATGTACCTCGAAGTTGACCCAAAAGCCCACAATTTTAATTAATTAACAATCTAAACTTAAGCATTGAATTATTTTGTAACTAGTGGGAGTCTAACATGTCGTTGTGTCCTTGTTTTAGAAAGCAGATGATATTAAATTTGGCCAATCAATCTTTCGGGAGATTAGATCATTGATATGATGCTATTTGGCCAATCAATCTTCATTCCATTGGATCTTGCTTGGATGTCTAATATTGGCCTTATCTTATCTCTAAAACTAGCTTACTAATTTTTATTGCTTGCTAAAAACCAAATTTAGGATCTTTTTTGGGAATAAAAATGGTCTCTTGCATGGATACAATCACATGATTCACATCTCTCTCTTATTCTTTTAAAGAAAATATAAAAGAGAATTGAAAGGTATCATATATTAATAACTTAATTTGATTTACATTCCATTTTTAGAGTAAAAGTGTAAAAGTTTTTCTTTATAAATGCAAAAACAAGTCAATCTACTTTTTTTGCAATAACACGTGTACTCCTATATTATTACAAAATTTACAATTATATTCTTCACTAAGCTAAAATAGGGTATAAGTGTAATTATAAAAGGACAGAATTGTGAATTTTGTAAGAATATAAGGGCGCAAGTGTTATTGCAAAAAAAATTGGGCAAAATTGTAAATGCATAATCTCATAGATCCGGCAAAATTGTAATTGCATAATCTCATAGATCCGACTGAACAACTCAAAATTATCTATAGTAGTACTTTCAACATCTATATATCTATATATTTTACAAAATATCAGCCCCACCTATAAAAAATTCCGCGCTCTCCCCTGCCTAGAAGCATGAGTGTCTTTTAAACTGCTGGAAAAGGAAGAGTATAGGCACTGAATGTATTCAACCCTAAGGACGGGATGGTAGTGCATCCTTAGAGACGCTACACATGTGATTGTTCTTATGGATTATAGTTTAAGGGAGAGAATATTTCCCAAGAATTAATGAAATAGTATAAGAGTGCATTGACTTTAAGAGCACCAACTCTAAAGATTGCACTAAGATAAACACTTTGGTGTTGCTATCGTATACCTTAACATTAAAGTATGAAGCATAAGATATAGTTCACTTCGTTCCTGGTGGGGTAAAAAAAGTTAACTCGAGTAGGGTTTCAAACTAAAAGCTACCTTTACTAAAAGAAAAGTGTTGCAGATGAAAGACATTTATGTTTCGCAATGAATTCTCTTTTCAAATGTGGATTTCTATAGGACCGTTTTATTTGAAAACTAATTAGCATCGATTTGGGATGCTAATTAATTGGTTAATTTGAAATTCATGATTTTAAATAAGAAACATCCTAGGTGTAGAAATTTAACACCACATTTCTAGGTCCTAAATTCTTGGTGGAATTATATAAGAACCCTTTTGTCAAGCTCTTTGTAGCATTATTAGAGAGTAGGATTGGACTGTCAAATTCATGCACATGTTATGCCCCGTTGCCACTCACTCTCTATCTCCAGCTTGGGATAGTCAATTTAGATCTTTGATCTCAATAATTCTATTGCAGATTAAGTTTGGATAAATTGATCTACTTAATTAATTTGAAATATGATTGTTTCCATTGAATATAGCGATTGAGATTCCAATTGTTTCAAAATGTTGGGAATATAACTGATGTCATTTATTGGGTGGCTACAAAATCTATCTGCCACGACCTTATCTCTTCCCCAATATGAGTGATTTTTTCGATACACATTCTCTGTTATTGTGCTCTCTCCACCATTGAAAAGCTCCTATGTTCTCTCAGCTAATGTTTGTTCTCTAATGTGCTTTCAAGGACAGACTCATTGAAGTGCACCACAACAGTCTTGTTTTCATCATATTCTGGGAGCAGATCGCCAAACCCTACACACTTGCATTATGTGAGTGAAATCTTCTCTAACTACGATTCTTCGTGGGCTCTTTAGTGATGACTAAACTTAACTCTTCTCCTAATTATTTGTCTGTGTTGATTTATTCTTATGTTCTTTCCGGATCTTGACTATTTTCGAAGAGGCTCCATAATGCTTCTCCTCCATTCTTAATGTATCTTCTTGCTTCGTAATATAACATCGAATAAATTTGTTAGCCACGTCAAACCACATTTAACCGGAACTCTCCAAACCAAATCAAATAAACTGTGTTACCTAAATAAGAGAGCGCGATGCTCAAGGTTATATGTGTGCAATATCAAATATTTATTTGTACATATTTATCTAATCCTGCTCGTATTGGGCAATGTCTAAGATCTTCAAATCGAGATATGGGTTGTCCTTTTCTTTTCTGGAGCAGTCTGAGGAGGCATTGCCTCTGCGCGACGATCGTATGGGGAAGCTTTAAATTTCAATGAAAGACAGACGTATGGGCAGTTGGGCCAAACACAACAGTCCCAAATGCATGTGCTTCTACTGTGTTCTTTATTAGATCAACATCAGACGGTGGCCGCAGGCATTTGCTAATTGTGCCACTGAGATGTTCGTCTCTCTTCATGCACATTGCTCTGCCACTTCCTGTACGCGGCTCTGCAGATCCGCGAGGATGCATCAAATCAACCCTCTTCCGATGAAAACTTTGACCATGACTGATGACTCCCTGGCTACATCTTCTGATCCAAGCATTAGGATGGATACTGTTTAGCAAAAATGGATTAGCTTTGTAATGTTGTAGGATATTTACGTGTATAGAATCCCACAGTAGATGCGGTTGATGGAGTTGCAGCTCCTTGACATAAATGCTCGACCCCTATCTGGAGGTTGAGACTTGAGAGTACTACTAGTCAAAGTAGATAAAGGATTGCATTCGCACACAGATTTTGATCTATAATATAAATGGCAATGAGTCATTATTCCAAGTAAAGAATTCCCCTTTTGACAAGTGAGTCCAGGATAGAAAGATACATGATTGTTTGATTCTAGTGATGTAAAGGAAACTGAAATAATTTCATGGTATAGAATCTACTAGAGACCTGGAACAAAATTGTATGCAATAACTTAGTTTATCAGTGTGGTAGTCGGTTCAAGTTGTTGTAGTTCATGCTTTACTTCTTTACAACTTTCTCTGTATAGGTTATATGTCGTACTAAGTTATTTGACATGCAAGCTATTTTTTTCAAAATCCAACTAGGAGTATTGAGCATAAAGTAAAGGCTCTTTTTTTTTGCAAACGGAGAAGAAGGATGTTCTCTGCTCTACCCGTGAAGAAGACCTATCGATCAAAACAAACGAATAGATGTTTAAGGGGACAATAGGTATATCGAATCGCTTGGAGGAAAAGAAAAGAAGAAGAAGAAGAAGCCTTTGGCTGTACGTAGGCAGCAACAGGAATCAACACCCCGCATGCGAAAGAGGATATTCCAGTAAGCAGACGAGGCCAAGAACAAGATGGGAATATCATATCAACTTGCAGCAGTACAACTGTTTCGTATGAATCGAATTATTGAAACGGGTGGGGGGAGAAGAGAAGGTGGTCCTCTCTGCTCCAAGTTGGGTGAGACTGAGAGGAGAGCGCACCCTAAACAGCGCAGCGAATCTGCAATCTGCTGATGCTGCTTCCTCTCTCTCTCTCTCTGACACGTATGGTTGAAGGCATCCCACCACCACCGACGACATCTCGCCGTCTGCTTCCTTTGCCACGCCATGCGTCGGTGGATGATGCCACTTTAACCCTAGTCCGTCTCCTGATTTTCTGATCATTCGTGTGCGCGTGGTAGCAATCAAGCAAGCAGGCAGGCAGGACAACCTCCTTGTCGGTTATGGTGAATCTAACATTTGCTGTGGTAAATGGTTGGTAAAGAGGACGTAGAACGAGACCTGATCACCCTATCAGATCTGTATAACAGCCTTGTTGTAGGGATATTGGATCCTCGCAAATATAACAAGACAAAAAAGGACCTGGAAGCTGAAGGTCCTTGTTTAAGATGGCCGGCTCCGCCAGCCACGTTGCGATGAGCTCTAAAAGGACTGATCGTTGCCGCAGGCAGAAGGGCAGTCTCTGTTGTAGGCGTGTGCACCGCTCGATCACGATTTTACACGTTTTGTGGATCCGTACCGTGCAAAATCGTGTGAACTGCTCGATCACGATCAAGCGGTTAACGCGACCATAGCAGGCACAGCATACCGCAGAGGATCCTCTATGCTAAAATGCATGGGATCAAATGGACGGTTTAATATCTAAGTTATACCCTAATGCCGTATTTTGTTACTTTAAAACAGTGTCCCCATTTACTTGTTAGCATTTTTTACGTTGTAGAAGTTAGCCTCCCTTAGCTGATATTTTATTCTTCCACCCTGCTCATTGGTTGTTGGATCCAAGATCGAAACCATGAATTTCCACTTGTAGAGGCAAGCTACTAAGTGATTATTTAACTACTTTATTTTACCGTTATTTATCGTTTTAGTTTTCAATCTTTATTGAACTTCATTGGTGGCATAATTTAAGGAAAATGTTTATAAAATATTTGGCACAGTATATGCAATGAATTTTTAGGAAAAAATGTTGTAGTGAGATTACAATTTTACACAAGTATCTGCGCAGAAGTTGTGTTAACAAAATCATCCCTAAAAACTCGTCATTTTAGAGAAAATACACTCCACGCTACAAAAATATGAGTCTATAGTCGTGCTCTTTTAATTAAAGTGTGTTACCATATTGTTCGTTGTAAAATATAGAGTGTATATTCATTATGAAATGATTTTCTATATCGTAAATTAGTGACAAACCTCAAATCCATCGCTATACAATAGCAGCAATCCATATACATGGATGCAAATGAACGTATACAGATAGGATATTGTATCCTTATCCATTTTAAATTTGGATACGGAAGTAGATATCTTGATGATATTGAAAATCGCAAAACATATTTTTAAATATGGATATGGATAATTATAATTCGACTATGGTTACTTAACAAATAGATATTGGCTATCCTATGGATAACAAATATCTCTGAAAAAGCTTATTAAGTGGAATTTAAGAGTTGATTAAAAATATTGATCGCGTAGGAGTAATATTAGAAATAATCTATAGATTAGCTTAAATATGCATGTATTGGATGGAATACATATAATACAAATATACTGAATGTGTTTAAAACATTTTATGTAAATATGGTGAAAAAATGTAAAAATTTGTATTATGTATGGTTAAAAATAATCTACAACTATATCTATATATGAAAATGGATAAAAGGGTACAAATAGGGATGTTTATGTATATCAAAATGGTGTCCATATTACTATCTATTTTAAAATAGATACAGATACAGATGTCAAAATATGTATAAAATAGAAGCACTAGCCAATCGGATACGATATGTTTGCATCTGATAGCTGAAGATCGAGAAGAGGTGCCTAGCATACAATGTTGAAGGAGCATGCGGTGTCTGACAAGTCGGATCCAAAAATCGTTATATCGAGCCTCTCTCGACTCTCAGCACTGATCTCAATTAACTCAGATCAACAATCAACCCATAATATATGATTAAACAATGAATACAATACGAAGTGAAATTTATTATACCCTATAAAAAGATGTGTATAGCACAAAAGTGTAGGGGTCGAACCACTAAGAGTAAACTGTGGATATGTATAATTAATATTAATTAATAATCAATAATAAATATTTTGGTATATTTTTAAATTTTTTGATTTTTTGTAAGATTTTATTATATTAAGTTTTTATGAAATTTTAGATGTTTTGTATTTTTAATTTTATTTTCTTTTAAATTTTGCAAATTTTTAATTTCTCTTTTACTTCTAATTATATAACATATATTTACATATATTTATAATTATATTATAAATATTATAAATAATATAGAGAATATATAATAAATATATATATAGGACATTCCCTTTTTAAGTTTTAAATATAATATATAATAATAAGAAATAATAATATAAAATATATAAGTATCACAAAGTATTTATATTGTATATAGTATTTGATAATTTAAAATATTTATAAAAGCACTTAAAATTTAGAAAATAAAATGTTTTTATGTTTTAAATATTTTCTCTATTGATGTATTTTTATAAAAAAAATTCTAATTTTTATGTTTTATTAATTTACTAAAAAGAACAAAATAGTTAGTAATTAAATAAGTTGAATAGTTTTGGGTTTCAAAAATAGATAATTAGTCCAAAATTTTCTAAAATTATTTTGAATATGTAGAAAATAATATAAAGAAAAATAAAAAACATAAAACTGTTTTTTAGATTTTTAAATATTTTTACTGCTTTTTATGATATTTTTAGGGTTTTGTAATTTTTAAAGTTTTCTTATTATATTTTTTTGGCAATTTTTAGTCTGTAGTTAGAATATATAATATAAATAAACTCTATTTTTTGGAATTTTAAAAGTGGTTTTATAATTTTTTGGATTTTTATACTTAGACAGGGAAAATAAGGCTACTTTTTTATTTTTAGAAACTGGGAAAATATAATAAATACCAAATCCAAATACTATGCATGAACAAACATGATTTAACATATTTATAGAAATTATCTCATTAATTTTGGAGCATGTGAACTATTTAATAACAATGAAAATGCATAAAATAAAATACAAGCCTGACAGAGGTACATTTGCAAATAAAATGAAATACAGGTGCTTGCGTGTAATTTTCCTCAAAGTTTAATACCTAATTTAAAATTTTAAATACTTAAACTCGAAGGGCTTGAGTGCAATAAGCACAAGTGCCTCACGTGGGGGCCACGTGAGGTGACCTGGCAAAGGACCTAAACGCAATATCAATAAAGTTCATGTGGTCCTTTGCAGATATTACAAAAATAATTACACCACAATCGAAAGATTAAATACTAAACAAAATTGCAAAATGTAGTGGGGTAAAAATGCAAAATACCCCTAACCGTGCACAATCCAATGATGCTGATGCACTCACTTGGACAGATGGCGCTCGGTGCATGGATGACTGATATCCCTTCGCGAATGAGCTCTCAAGATTAGATCTTGATGGAGATCTGACGATGGATGATGGACTCAATCCGACGGCTTTTGTACAACCTGGGAGAGGCTCTGATCTGAGGGTCGTGCGATAGTCCTGAAGAACAAGATTGAAGCTCTGCCTGGTTGAGCTTCTATCGGCTGGATCTCCGATATCCAACCACTTGGGGAGCTCTCATATGGATAAAAATGGAGCGTAGGCTCCTCTGCAGCTATGGGCATGCTCACAATGAGTTAGGCCCCATCGATGGGGTCATGGAGCTCAACGAAAGAAACATGCACCTGGGACCTTGTCTGCTACAAAAATTGACCCTAGACAGGTCTATCAGCTCCAGCTCCTGCATAGTTAGCTCACAGACAAAGAATCGAGGGGTCCTGGGCTGAGTTTGAGTGCAATCAGGCAAATATGGGATGCGGCGGAGGTGTACAGTGAGGTGGCAGAGGTATACACATGAACTTCTGATCGAGACTTGATCAGAGTGTGTGGAAGGGGTATGGATGATGCAGAAGCGAAGGGCAGCTCTTAGCTTTGACGTACTTAAAATCTTAAAATATATGCTAAAAGCAATGATAAAGGCATGAAATAAAAACTAGAATTAAAAGCTAGAATTAAAATCTACGTAGAAATGCGAAGAAAAGGGGCAGCCCATACCTAGAAACCAGGGATAGAGTCTTCATCGATGATGCTCCAGTGAAGATCGGAACCTCCCTCAATCAACCTCCACGCTATGGAATATGAAGCGCCACTCACTGTCATTGAGGGCGAGCTCCTTAGAATAAAATGAAGGGCCCATGTAAGGATCAAAAGGGGAACATACAAAAAGGGAGGATGAGAAGATTATTTATACACAGGAAAAGGGGGCTTCAAAAACTAGGGTTTACGAGTGCATCGATGCACGATTGACCAAAGCATGGATCTGGCGTGGAAGAGGGATGGGTCGACAAGATCTTTCATGAGGGAAACTTAATGCATCGACCAATGTATCATGGATAGAAAAATCGTTGAAAAGGGGTGGTCAGCATATGACATGTACAGACATAGGCCAAGGGAACAGTTGACCCTGAGGTCAACGAACCCTTGGCCCTGAATGGGCCATGTCAGCACACTAAAAGACAAAATAACAATTAAAAGAATAAATAATTAGAAATACAATAGTAAATGGATTAAATAAATTAAGTCAAAACATTAAAAATATTTATTATATTTTGTATTATTTTTATTTTATTTTTATTTTCTTTTATAACACTATTTATGAGGTGTTAATCTTTTCATGTATATACATAGGTATAAATACTTGTATTTGAAATATTTTTATTTTGTATTTTAGATTTTATTATTATATACGCATATTTAATATATTTATAATATATTTATATACATATTTACGTATTTTTTTATTTTATTTATTTGCTTAGATAAATAAGGTATATAAATATTATAGAAATAGTATACCTATATTTTAATACTTGATTTATTTTAATGTATTTTTATGATTTTATTTTATGTTAATATTTTTAATGTGTTTTGAATAATATTTACAATTATGAAAAAAATATAAGAAAGTTGAAAATATAAAGAAGGATTAATAAATTGAGTAAAATAATCAAGTATATGGATAATGTGGACCCAAAAGTCGACTTTTATATCTTAACTTTGTTTTAAATGAAAATGTCTTCATTAACTATATAATTTAATTCTAAGAATAATAAAGGTGAGTTTGGTCATTTTTGTGCTTGTATGGAGGAGTTATTGGTCTGTGAAGTTTGTTTGCGGCTTTTTCTTCTGTATGTCCTAGCCGCATTGTGTATTACTTTTCTTGGCAAATATTTTTTTGTATTTTTTCTATGTATTTTTATGAAGAATATTTATTAATTTTAGGTGTGTAAAATATAAAATAAAATAAGGTACAAAAAGCTATTTATTGATGAATAAAATTTGGATTTGTATGTATTTTCTATACATTTATTCACCATATCTCCCCTTACTTTACTCATGGTCAATCAAGTCAATGTTGACATGGTGGTCTAGAGTCTGTCAGTGTTTTGGACACTTTATTTCTTTTTCTTTTCTTTTATTTTGGAATAAAATACATGTATTTATATAGTATTTATTGAGTAGTTTTTTAGTATTATTTTGTACAAATTAATGATATATTCATGCATTTATCTAAGAATTTAATGTCAAAATAAAAGAATAATGGTGATGAAACGAAGAAATAAAGCAATATCCCTAATCTTGACCCATGTGGAACCTCATTTTCCATATAGCAATAGCACTTTATCAGGGGATTGTTTGACATTTCTATCCCACTAAATTCTGTGATGGAACCTCATTTGCCTTCGGAACGTATAATTTAAAACCATTCGACCGAGTCCAATGAGAGTCGGGCTTCATATTTAATAGTTGAACACAACTTGACCGCCATATATTCTATATTTTCAATGGTAAATTGCATAAAATATTTCGAGATTTGGGATAAATATAGAGAAAGGTTTCCAATAAGAAATGGTACGCTTTGAACCAAATATAACACTTCTTCAAAAAAAACTATTTTTTTCCATCAAATGACAAAAAAAGTTATGGATACCGTACGCGTAATCCAAAGTTTTGATAAGCAGTCCTATAGGTATATGAGTATTCTTATTGTTATACAACTGCAGTAAACCTCTAAGTTTTTTTATATCAAAATTGGATGATTTCATAAAGTGTTATAAGACGAATATCCAATATCCACATGACACGTTTTGGAACTCTTTTTAATACACTCCACATTTCGAGAACTTTCAGAAGTTACCGTATATTATTATATTTAAACATGATTTTGTATAATAAATCATACGGCAAATTACAAATAAGAGACTGATCTTTACATGGAATCATAAATTAGGGACTGATTTTTAGTTTGTAACGAATAGGGAACCGAAGTTTAAGTTATCATTCTAGTCCCCAACGTCGTAAATGGGCAGCTCAATCCATGATTTCACTTGACGAAATTAAGATGAAATAACTATAGGCATCAAATTTGAGTAAAAACATTAGCCATAGACTCAATCTACACAGCTCGATTTTTGGAATCGACTCGCAAAGAGAAGACCACAATAAACTGTTGTAGAATAAACTGCAGAAAAGAATCCGCTCCCATACAATATATCCTCCAATCACATGACTTCCACTCATTATTAGAAAAATACACATCTATAATGGCATTTCCTTCCTGAATCTAACTCTGGTTATATATTGATGAAAGGTTAGTGGAGTACTTGGATGATTTCCGTAACGTTTCGAGCTTAGGTTTCCAGTCCATTATCGAGAAAAACTGGTCCTGACAGCTTGTCAGGTTCGAGCTCAATTAAACCCGTTAACGACCACCTAAAATGCTTAAATCCAAATTGTCAAGTAGTAATCATCACCACTTATAATCTACATCCATACTTCATGAGTTTTAGATGCGGGATTATGTTTGGGAGTTGGGGTATTACAATTTCTTTTTCAATCATAGTTCCATCGTTACAACAACAGCAGCAAAGCATTCTCTCACATTAAGAACAGTCAGGTATATGTTGCATAATTTCCTTAAAACTTTAGTTAATTTTTCCAGCATAGGTTTTTTTTAGAAATCCTCATCCTTTGAGTGGGAAGCAGCTATTGAAGAGGGTTCATCGCAGGAAATACAAGTTGCCTGTGGTGGAGGGCAGGCATTGATTAAAGGCTTGTAATTATTTTAATTTTATTTATAAAGTTTGGACGTCAACAGCAATGCCATCCTTTGTTCGATGGTCTATCTATCTGTCACATTTGTCCAGAGATTTTAAAGCCTCTCGGATGCTCACAGCTCATTCCTCTCTGCCTCTCTGCGATGATCTCCAAAACAGATGGTCGAGGAGGTGCCATCAACCCATGCTTTTGTCTGCATTTGCAAATGGGAGAGGGGAGGGAAAAACTTTACCGGACGACGTGAAAATATTTCCAAGAATAAGGATATATCAGCAAACGGTTTGTCGTGGTGCGACAAACCGTTTGTCGTGCAAAAATAATGGACGGGAAGGAAGCTGGGATTCCACATTGACCGTCCATGTGACGCGGTAAATCATTTGTCGTGCACGGGAAACTATTTACCGCACGCGGAATACGAAGCGACAAATGATTTGCTGATATATGCCCATTGTATGAATTATTTTCAAACCGTCCTCATTTTGAGGATTTTTACCCGAAGGGCCCCATTTACGACTGAGTTCCCAATCACGCACTCCTTCCAAGCCGTGAGAACACGTATATTATTATACACGCACATCTATGCGTGCCGCGTACAGAAGATGACAAATTAGTTGCATGTGTATGAATCATGAATGTGTACGTGTGTGGCACCGTGCGGGTGCATGTGCCAGTGCGGGTGCATGTGTGGTGCACACAAGTGCGCATGTCTTATAAATATATTTCTAGACTTATTTACATTGTATCAACAAAATTATTTTATAACATCATTACCAATGTTGAGATCATTGTTGCGTAATTGAAATATTAAATTTATTTATTTTATGTACAAACCACCTTAAACGTGTAAAGTTAAGTTAAAGTATTTCTATTTTTAGTGGATCAGATTTATGTTTATTTTATATCCATATTTGGTTTTGAGGAAATGGAAAAATATTTTTCAAAATTTTTTTGGTGAGTAAGTAAATCATGTATTAACTGTAAGGAAGTATTACAGGAGGCAATAGTTTTTTACAAAAAAAGTCAAAAAAAATAATTCACCGACCAAGAGATCAAAAACTAAGGACAAGGCTTACATCTAATATTTTTCAAATTCATCAATATTCACGTACATATTAATATTCATATTTTAGAATGGATATTGATATGGTTATAGATGTACTATTTGTATTTATATTCGACTACTTTCATCCCTAACCAGCACACACCCACAACTGTGCACACACGTGCATACAGGGACGAAGCTAGAACATTTTTGAGGAGGGGCACAAAGTAAACAAATGTGTCCATTAATTTTGATACCTCCATCATAATTATATGACAATAACGTTCTCAAGGATAAATTAAGTCATTTAAATATATTTTTTCGTATAGATATTACTAATATTTTAAACTTTTAAAAAATATAACCATAAATATTGATATAATTCAACATAAATAGCTATTTTATGTGTTGTAAGGGTGTCTGGGATTTTTTGTATTTGATATTCTTTATATTTTTTATAAGTTGCTTATACTCTAGTCTTTTTAATTTAATTTTTAGAATCTGATCTTATGGAATGACTCCTCAAAGCATTAACCATACTCATCCACGTCTAAATTAAATTAAAATATAAGATACAAAAATTTTTTTTTACTATGAATAACTAGAATTATTAATTTAATGCTGATGAAGAAAAATGTACTAATCAAGGACATATCTACATATTTGGTCGATTTACATTATAAGAAAAGAACTAATGATATATAAGACTTAACAATAAATTATTGTTTAAGAAAGAATGATAACATTTGAGAAATGGGAATTACACAAGTATATTTTTATGCGGTAATTGGGTTTGACGGATACCCATAATGTATATATTTTTTAATACTATAAAAGTGGATACCCGCTAGGTTGTTTGAGATAAGGTGTCCATTATAGGTTATATACATCTAAAAATTTATCCTAGTAGGTTGGTCCAAGGTAAAATAAACTATCATTGGACTGGAAATTTATCAAGGTTTTTAAAATCAGATTGGACGTTGAACTGATCAGTCTTGAGGTTGGTCCGACGAGTTAGACCGTTGGTCCAAACTGATTGACGATGCCAGCATGACTTCATCA
Source organism: Ottelia alismoides (assembly GCA_037367405.1). Classification (NCBI taxonomy): domain Eukaryota; kingdom Viridiplantae; phylum Streptophyta; class Magnoliopsida; order Alismatales; family Hydrocharitaceae; genus Ottelia; species Ottelia alismoides. Next base: position 46,975 of record JAZKJV010011352.1, on the reverse strand, counting down.
TTCCTATCAACTCGAAAAAAAATGACCGAGTTTAATTTATTAGTCCAATTGGTTGAATCGATTTTTTGAAACCGATCGAACCGACCAAGTCGAGGCATGTTCCCGTTCCAACCTATATGATCGGTCGATCCGGTGTGGTTTTTAAACTCAAGAATATACTATTAAAAGATAAATTATATATGTAAGGTTGGGTGTACGTAGCTCAATTGCATATAACTTCCATGTTCACCATCTCTCGAGCAATCATTTGTCTTGAAATCTAAAATTGCACGAGCTTCAATGTAGAGCCACTTGCACTCATTCATCCGGAGACAAAAGCAATGATAGATGGAAAGCGATGAACACGCAATTTCTTGCAGTCTAGCATTCCTTTTTTCCTATATATAATTATAGGTTAATAATCCAAGGGTTGTATGTGATGAGTTTTTTTTCTTGCATAAATCCACGGATTGTTTTCTAGAAATCCAAAGGAACATATATGGGTATATAGTCCCCCCCCCCCAAATCCAAGTGGAGCATCCGAACAAGTGCCCCTCCGTGCTCTCCGTTAAATACACATGCACCCACCCGACCACAATGCACACATAAGTGGGCATGTGCATGTGTATATGGGTATTGGTGTGTAAACGTGTGTTTATATATAAATTACCTATATATGTGTGTGCTATGTATGTATGTATGCATGCATGTACATATGTATGTTGGCGTGTGCTAGTAAGTCAAATGGGTTTACTCAATCAGATAGGTACCCCCGAATACTTTTACTTACAAACAGGAATGGCATTTTCTTTCGAAATATGGTGGGTGCTAGGGTGGAGAATTGGACTCAACCCGGCCCAACCCGAGAAAGCCCAACCCGGGTCCATCAATTTTCTTCGGGCCTTGGGCCGGGTCGAGGCCCGGATTTTTGGATAAAAGTAAGACCCGTGCCCGACCCAAGGTCCACGAGGTTGGGCTCGGGTTTGGGCCGGGCTCGGCCCACCCTCATTTTGAATAGTTGAATTCTTGGTGTTGGGATATGGTATATGGATCCTTATCGTTGCAATATAACATGTTTCTTGCCATTGCCTTCAGGTTTAATCAAAGGCCACCACCACACACTATTTAAATTTTGACGTGTGATCATTCGAGGGTAGAATTTAACTGGACAATGTCAAAAGATTATCATGTTTTATATACACCTCATGTGATCATGCATATCAGGAACTCGGAGATTTTTATAAATGGTATCCAACGAGCAAAGATGAAATTTTTCATATATAAATGAATGACGATCCAGCAAGTCGATTCAAACTTTTATTAGTCACTTAACCGCTATCGAAATCCATGACTCTTGTGTATCAGGTTCATTCATAAAGTACTGGCATTACTGGCATGGATTTAGCAATTGCATAAATTATAAACCATGACTTTTGCCAGTATTACCACCCATCTTTATAAAGCCACAGACTTCTGTTGCATATAATCTCCATAAATATGATGGTGACTATGTTTTTAAATTGTGTAAATTCTAACAAGCATGCATCCAGAGGCTTCGGCTAAGAATTTTTTTGAGAATCACCGAAGAACGATACAAATTATGGTGTGATAGATGGCTGACCAGTATTAATGAACAGTAAAAAATGCACATATCCATGAAAAATACATGTTCATGTCCACAAATGGTGGGTCGGGTCGGGCTATATAGGGCCACGTCAGGTTCAGGCTGGGCTCGGCCCGGATTTGAAATTTTGGTAAAATAAGGGCCCCTGGCCCGGCCCATATCTTCATCGGGTCCGGGTCGGGCCTGGGCTTTTGCGGGCCGGGTTAGGGTCGGGTCCGGGCTGACCCGGCCGAATGATCCACCCTAGTGGGTGCACACAAACTAACTAATTTGAAAAGCAAGTGTTTCAAATTCCGTATAATTTAGGAGAAGTCGAATTCAAGGAATAATTAGACCGTTCACAACTAATTGACGCGGTGATTAGGAGATTTCAGGTTGAGCTGATATTTCAAAATGAAGATTCCAAATGACAATAATCAGGTCACGATAGCAAATATATTACATTTGGGAGGAAGAAAGCACGCTTTCAGACGGTAATAAGTGTGTCTGTCTCTGTGTGCTCACCTCATTGGAAAACACGTCCACACCTTTCCATTGGATGGTAAAAGATACTTAAATGACATACTAGAATTAGGATAAGAAAAATTGAATCTCCCAAACGCCCTGTTAGGTTAAGGTCTTCCACACTTAGATTTGCAACTGTGATGTGATCCCAACTATTTTAGCGTTGTGCAACTTATCTCAGAATTTCATATTCTTTTTTGATCAGCCTTCGAATCCCTATATGACTGATTGCTTAAGTGTAGACTGGTCTCTTTTTATTACCAAAGCAACATTATTATGGAAATTTTGAAAGGCAAGATGCAATTATGCTCTCAAAGGGACATTCACCATCATAGGATCAATGATTCGTGAAACAACTATTTTTTAAATACAAGCAGTTTCATATCAGTACTAAAGGGAAAAGTTTATATTGAAACAGAAGGCAAGTAGGCAACAAGCTGCACCGCTGGTCCTTTTTATATTGCAAAGCCATTCCTTTTAAACACTACATCCTTAGATATGGGGTCCATCACATTACTGTTCATCACTTTTTTGATCCTATTTAAAAGCTCAATAACTTCCGGTGCTAGGAAGCCAAAGGTGCCAAAACCAAATGGGATGAAAGCATGTTGATTCTCCATGCGGGCTTTCTCGTGTTTCACCATTTTTGCTAAAGGTGTCAGACAACTATTTGTCCGCCTAAGCTTGGTCTTGGGTCTGATCAATTCCATTCTTTGCTAAGAGCAGCAAACTCTTTCGGGAATTTCGGTTTTAAGTTAAAATCATTATATTATGCTCAAAGCATTCTCTACAAGTATGCTTCAACATTGCACTACATCTCCACCAAACGTAAAGCTAAAGTCGACCCTTCTACTCCCTCCAAGCCAAAGAAGCCAACGGCCATGGCTCCCCTTTCGCCTCACTAGATTTTCACAAGGGTTGTGTGATGGTTTCAACGTCTCTTTCGGTCATCCGACATATCTAAACGACGGCATCCTCTTGGGTCCCTTGATACTTTATGTTCCTGTATGATGATTGTGGTGTTTAACTGCGATCTGCCGCTCCTTCTGTTGTAATGCAAACTTTCATCAACTCTTCTTATATATGATGAATGAACCTGTGATCCTTTTTATCAAAAAAGAATACATGATTGACTCAATTAAACTCGTGATAACCGAACAAAATACTAAAGTCATAAGCACACTCAACCTTTTTGGAACTTCTCAAATGGTGTTATCTTTGAGGTGTTCAAGATGTTCTTTCCAACAACCAGAGATTAAATATTCGCGGGAATTCTTATTCCCAAATCAGAGCTTTCTTTCCTTTGGAAGCGAGATCGCTCGTAAGCACACGCTTGTCCTTGGAAGGGACTTGAGGTAGGTCAGCTTGAGAACGTCTCCTTTCCTATTTGGAGAATCTCATGAAGCAGTCTACCGACCCATCTGTTCACGACTCATGAAGAAAGGAATTGCAGCAGACCCACCTAATTGAACAGAAAAATTTATTGCGCACCCACCGCCGCACGACGAGTTAATGCCAGAGGTGCGGGTGTTGTAATCAGAAGGTGTCGATGATTCTGCGAAAGGAAAAGAACAACCGTAGCGATGGCATTGTGTGCTTCCAAGAAGGGGGTGTTCCTCACTGAGTAGTGTATAGTATGCCAGAGCTCGATAGCGGCATAAGGTTTCCATCATTAGAAGATGACTCTCAACCATATTTTTCTTTATAGAGCTGGTTAAGATTGATCTAAGTCGCATCCTCGCCTTTAATTGAGGGGCAATCGAGGTGTTTTTCTGGCATTAAGTGAGAGGTAAGCCCCCAGAGATTGAGGCTTAAACGCCGGCTTCTATGCAAACTCTTGTATTAAATGGAAGCATATATACATATTGTGGGAAAATAATTCAGAGAATTCATCCAGTGATCCAACTATATAAAAAGAAAGATGCCCTATTCCTTCACAATTCACAGATGAACAATTGAAAAACAAATAAAATAAAAATTAATACTGAATTGTAATTGAGCAAAATATAACAAATTTAAATAAAACTATATGCAATATGTTTGCCACTGAAGTTTTATCAAGTTAAAACCAATTAATAACTAAAAACATCAAAACAGAAGCTCATGCTGCTTTTGGCCTCACGTCTTATCTAAGGCTCGCCTGACTATTCTTATGTTTAAACTTCAACAGATCTAACCAATACCTATATATCAAGGTCGGATTAAAAAAAAAGACAATCAATTAAAAACGTATGACATCTCTATCACTGATGACGTTGAGATGATTCCAGATAAAGAAGAATGTTACTTGGAAAGTAATCTCATCTTTATATCATATCATCGCAGCCACTGGTGAGCTTAATGACAGACCTAAATAATACAATTTTGACTTGAAGAGACGTTGGGGCTAAGCAATAGACCTCGAAAAGTAATCTCCCTGATATCAGCTCCAATTGATTGACTCACGTGGTATTCTCGCGTTTCTAGAATTGGACCTCAATAGATATAATAGAGACGAGGATTGGACAAACATGAGATGACCATGACAAAGAAAGCAAAGCATCCACCATAGCAGGTTTACATATCGTACAAAGAAGCGAGTTTAATTAAACACAATTAGCCAAATCCAGCTAGAACCAACGAATCAGAACCCGAGAGCGGAATTGTTGAGCAACTCTACTCCATCCAGCATACATGACTCTGGGGCTTTTTTGGTTGTCAGGTTATCTCCGGGTAACCTGGCTTACTCTCAACACTACCCCTGCATTTCTAGGTTGGGATTAGTTGTATGGACCTCACAATTTCTGTCATAATATTTTTTAACCACGTTCAAATAAAAAATAACATAAAATTTATAATAATCATAGAAAAAAGTTAATCTAACACATAATCAATGTCACATTTATCATTCCAACCCTCTCCAACCCTCCTAACCATCTAAACAGATGCTATTCACAAGAGTTTACTCCAACCCAACCCAACCCAACCCTGCTACCAGACAGGCCCCATCTTCTGCCCATCTATCCCCTTTACCATGACTTACCCTGCAGAAGAACTTTACAAAAAATCATGACTCTTTGGACCAGTCTCCTCGGTTAACCTCATGGCCAATATTAACGACAGCTAAGATTTCGATAAAACTTTTTTTGAGAAACCAATGGGTGAACCTCGAGAAGAAGGGTGTCCTTACCTCATATATTCAAATTACCAAGATAGTACACATGGAATTACAAGGACCGCGCCTCATAGAGAGTCTTGGAGTGATCTGTTACATTAAGAGAAGAAAACCTCACTTTTAGAAATCAGCTCATTCCTTGCTAGCCACATAGCCCACGTGTGAGCAAGCACCTTTATCAAGCCCTCGCTTGAGCCCCTCTAGTTGCTACCTACAGAATACCGTAACGGCATAACATAGCTTCATCATCATATCAGTGACCGGGCGAACTAGCATCCTCCCATGTCCGTTTGGAATAAGGGCACACGAAGAACAAATGGTTAATATCCTCATAAGCTTCCCGGCAACGAGCGCTGAGCCCATCGCAACTAGGGAAAAACTTGGCCCTTCTTGCTCATGTCATAATATGAGCCCTTCTAAGTAGGCACAAGAGGACCTTAATCCATGTGGGAATCTTCCACTCCCATATATGTCTCAACCCCGCATCTGAGCCCCTGAATCGAGCATCTTGGAAGCAGCTAGAACCTTGTAAGCTTTTTTTACCGAGAATGAGCCATCTCTTCAACACCATGAGCCCTACCCCCTTGGAAGGTCCCTTTGCCCTGGCAAACTTGCCTGACAAGCATATAAAATCTTCAACTCTTTGATCTGAGAACTCATAGGTGAAAAGTAACGTCCAAGTCCTCTCAAGCCAAACCTTTGCAATACGAGCTTCCTTCATCGCTAGAGCAAACTACCGAGGATAAAGATCACATGGCACCATCATCGATCCAATCATCCTTCCAGGATGAGAAGCCCCTTCTGTCTCTCATCATGACGAAGCGATGGAACCACCATGGCAAAACAAAGCAAAATCCCTTCCAGAACATATAGAGGGGTGTCACTACATCCACACATGTGCATATTGTTAGAGTATACGCCATTCATATGTAAGATGGGTAAATGGATCCTTTCAAGATCCATTTATGACATCCCAGTGTTTAGTCCTACATATACCAGTGGTGGGACTTGGAGGATATGTGGAGGCTATATAAGAAGCCCCATACCTCATGTATCCAGTGAGAAAGTGCAATGCATAAATCAGCCCTTTGAGGCATTCTCCAATGGTTTCATCACGTTCCTTAGAGAGTAGGTTTCCATGTTCAATCCCGTGTTCTTAATTTTTGTTATTCCTTTTTCTCTGATACGCTTCCGCATTGTTTATTTTCTAACATGGTATCAGAGCGGGTCGATTCTCGAGGATTTTTACGTTCTTTATTTTTGAAATTCGGTTCTAGGGTTCTGTTAAAACCCTAACGATTTGATCTTGGTGATTTGTTATTGAAGACTATTATTGTATATTCAAGATCTGAAGATCTCGCCATATTTTTATGATTCTGGTTCGATTTAGGATTCGATTCAAGTTCAAGAGAGATCATGCATCAGCAGCAGATCTCCACCGCCACAGCAATGCATGTGGCTCATCTTAGCCACAGCAAGAGAATCAAGATTAGGGCTTTGGAGCCCTGTTCTCGCTAAAATCAGTTGTAAGAAAAAAAGGGACAGGGGCACATCCTCCTGCACCACTTCATCTCCATGCGGCAAGGTCCCGATGGGGTGGGCATTCAGATCCCTGGCAGAACTTCTCCATTAAGCGATCAAGGCGGCTCCATATAGACACGCATTGCAAACCCTCTGGCGATCTCTGGCGTGTGATTCAGATCTTCCAAGGCACAGCGAGTCTCCTGCATCAGGCGGCGGCATCGCTCCTTCCAAACACGACAAGTAAAGCAGCTCTCGCGCAGGCGACGCGAGACCTCGGTGCTCCTCCCACAACGCAGGCGGCAATGGGTTCCCACGATGGGAACCCTAGTTACAGCAGGCGTCGTTCATGCCCCTCTTCAACAACTCCAGGCGGCACCAAACGGCGATGGCCGCCACCTCCAAGCACGCAAGTTGCGTGCATCTCCTTCAGGCAGCGAGCTTCGTGCTCCGTGCTCCCCTATGGCGGAACCCTCATGTGACCCTCCCTTCTCTCCCACGACCTCAGAGCTTCAGCAGCGGCGATGCCGCTTCCCCATCGACCATAGCCTCCTTGCGAGGCAACGCTTCCATAGGAGGTCAGCAGTGCAGAATCTCCTATCAAGGGCGACGGTTCCTCGGTGAGAGTGTTTCCCAATGGGAATCCTGATTCCTAAATAGGGTTTGCCCTAAAGAGGGTCGCACGTTTAAAAAAATCATGTTTGGAACAAATGAGTCTAGATGATTTTAAAGAGAGAGAGAGCAAGTTGTTGCCCATTGTTTGGGCCATTATCTTTGGCCCAAGTAGGCCAAGTTTCTTTGTTTCAAAAAAAGGGGAGAAAAGAGGTGTGTACAAAAAAACCATACGCTAAAAAATGGAAAGAAGATGGTTAAAAAAAGAAAGAAATAGCCATTAAAAAAAGGAGGATCGTACCAAAAAAACCACGTACGAAAAATGTCTTGAGAAAAATGATGAATGTTTTGAAAAGCCAAAAAATGTGATCGGCTTATTGAATTTCTTGTTTTCTCCCCATCTTCATTTTCTTCTCCCAACTTTGTCGATACCATTGTTTTCCGACAAGTATGGGAGAAAGGGGGAGCATTGTGTAGAATCACATGTCTGTTCTGGAGATAGATGTCAGATTCCAAACCAGCCAGATGTTCAGACTCTACAGTTTATTTTTTCAGACTCGACGATCAGATTCTGAGTCATGTTCCGATGTGCACATGTTTGCCATCATTTATGTGGTCCCCATCTTTTGTTTTGATCTCAGAGTTTTCATGTGTTCCAAAAGGACTCCAGAGTAGAGATCACATTACTTATGCCATGTGGGCTAGGGTTTTCATGTGGTTTCATAGGGACTCCAGAGTAAAGATCCCATTCTTTGAACCAATATGGGAGAGACCCAGTTCTCCGATGAGGAGACTTTTCAGACTCCATTCTCCAGCAACTGTGGACTCTGACGAAGATGTCTCCACAGCTTTTCAGTTCATCCCTTCAAAGAGATGGAGCAGTTGTCCACATTATTGTAGCGATCCAGAGTTCTCCAGGTGGAGGCTCATTTCAGTTGCAGTGACTTTGACAGGCGCAGTACAGAGCACATGCTCTTTGACGAGGAGATTCGGTTTGATTCACACTCCAGTCCGCTTGTTCATCCTCACATGCACGGCGTGAGAAGCAGCATCCTCGACAACAGCTGACAGTTGTGGCGTTGAGTTGATATTGTATGTAGTGTCTTTTATTATAAGTTTGAGTGATTTCTTTTTGTTTATCCAAGCTGAGCACTGCATGCTCCAGCTTGAGGGGGAGTGTTGAGTATGCTTCATTCATATGTAATATGGGTAAATGGATCCTTCCAAGATCCATTTACCGCATCTCAGTGTTTAGTCCCACATCTATCAGTGGTGGGACTTAAGGGTCTGTAGAGGCTATATAAGAAGCCCCAAACCTCATGTATTCAGTGAGAAAGTAAAATGGTGAAGCCTTCTCCCATTATAAGTAGGGTCGGCTACATGGATTCTTGCTCAAATCTATGTTGAAAGATTCGACTATTTTTTACGCTGGTTATCGACTACCTAACACAACTCACACAATGGTGGGATTTGAACCCTGGTCATTTGGGTGGTAGGCACACTGCCTTACTACCAGACCATTTCAGTGAGAAAGTGCAATGCATAAATCAGCCTTTTGAGGCATTCTCCCGTAGTTTCGTGCGTCACGCTCCTTACGGAGTAGGGTTCCACGTTAAATCTCGTGTTCTTAATTGTTTTTATTAATTTTTATCTGATACGCTTCCGCATTCTTTATTTTCTAACACATACAATAGAGATGGAATCGAGTAAGTAGATCAGACCAATCTAGAGAGTAAATCTAACTACACTCAATATTCTAACAATCCATTTTGCATGTATGGCCTTCACTATCTCCCCCAGCCACAGGACCCCTAATCCCCCCGATAGGTCACATCACTCCTAAGAAGGACTCAACCTTCTACATCCAACAGGGGGATCCACTTTCCTTCTCCTAAGAAGGACCATAAAAAGCGCCTCACCGTTGACTCCATATGTTTGCATACACAAATGGGAGCACATGTGAAAATAAAAGGGAAACAAGGACAGTCATGAGTACATCGCTCACTAGCACCAACCTCACACCCTTGGAAAGGCGGGTTGCTTTCTATGCTATCAATTTACTTTCTAACTTCTCAATCATTAATATCCTATCTATCTCTATCAGTCCACACAGTATTAGTAATTCAAGATAGGTAATAGTCAGACTCTTAGCATGCTCTCCAAGATTGTCTCGCAATCGAAGGGCACAAAGGCCAACTTGACCCCATTGATCCACAACCCAGACGGTGCCAAAAATATCTAGGATTGCTCGGATCCCCCTATAATCCAAAATTTCACCTTCTATGAAGAAAATCGTGGGATCTGAATATTGCATAATCAGGATTGAAAAGTCATCTCTAGAATAACCTCTAATGAACTCCCCCTCTTCCACAAGTTTCACCATGATGGATATCGCATCGACAACCAACGCATATAAAAGTGGGACTTGACTCCCCTATGAGCTTAGAAGAAATCCCCTCATGTAATCCATTAACCAGAACAGAGAAAGAAACGTAGTAATACACATTTTCATCCAATCAATCCCCAGGAGAGGAAAGGAAACCCCTCCAAGTCAAGGATGTCCAAATAAATCGTATGTCCACGCAATCATATGCCTTGGAGAAATCAACCTTCTACATAAATCCGAACACCTTCCTATCCCACACTATTTTCAATGCACGACCACACCATCGAGCATCTGAAAACCTGGAATAAAAGCTGACTGAGATGGTGATACAATAGAAACAAGAACAATCCGAAGACGATTGGCCAAGACCTCGGCCACAATGAGGTATCGCATTCAACAATGTCACGAACTTAAAGTCCACTCTCCGTGCAACCTCCGTCAGAAGAAGGAAGATCGAGAAGTTCAACTTGTCCAACCCGCGATTGCTCATCCTGAACTATATGAGCATGTCATGACATCCTTTTCTACAATATCCCAAAACTCTCTAAAAATGAACATTGCTAGACCATCCAACCAATGAGACCCATCCACATTTAAGTCGAAAAAGGTAACGTGGACCTCCTCCATACCGAACGAAATCACTACCAAGCAGCTCAGGCTGCTCCAACTCAAGCCTTTCCACCCCCTTCAACCTAGCTCATGAGGGCTTGTCGCAAGGGTTTTTCTATTGGTCTCCAAAAAATGCGCTACCATTGCCTCCCCCAGCATGTCCCCCAGAATTTATTCCTTCCCTACTCGTATGTTGTACCATCGCATGGAAAAACTTTGTGGTGGCATCTCCCTCCTTAAGCCAACTTTGTCCCCATCATTGCCTCCATTCCACTTCTCTCTTTTTATCTTCCTCAATGATGATCTTTTAATGCACCACCCTGAACTTCAGCTCCTCCACGAAAAGCTCCTGATGATACTCAATATCATCGAGGCGGGAAATTTCGGCCATCGCCTTGCTGCGTTGCTTCTCCCGTCTTTGAGGAGTCACAATCTTGAACCTAATGAATCTTGAGCCATAAGCAAACTCCTCATGCCCCTAATTTTCTACACTATCATTTTGGCATCCAAGCCCTCCACCTAATGAGAGGACCAAAAATTGACAACCATATCCCTAAACCCTTCCTCCAACAATTGGGATCTTTCCAACCTAAACAGAGAACGTTGGCACGCCTCCTCTCCACAGGACTGTCAAATAAGCATGTGGGCATAATAGGACCTTGGAAGGGCTCGAACCATCGACAGGGTAAAAAGCTCCATCAGCACAACAATGTCACTGCAATTATTTATTAGCGTTTTAAGATGATAACAAACTTGTAAGTATTGATACTTCAAATTTCATGACAAGTTCACTCCAATTATGAAGTACAAAAGAGCAACATTAGGGAAAACTTAACAAAGATGATAAAGCCATACTCGATAGACAAGGTGAAAGTTGTGGACTAAGTAAAGACGAAGAAAGAAGACTTATGTAATAGGCATATAAAAAAGTCTCATATATATATATATGTGTGTGTGTGTGTGTGTGTGTGTGTGTGCCTGTGTATTATGTAGGTATATTATGTCCAAACCAACTTGATCGATCAACCTTCCTGATATTATCGTTCACCCTATTTGACTTGATCGAGCTACCTACTTGACATGATTGATCACCCCTGATCAACTAGCTTCCATTTATGACCAATTACTTTTTGAATTCAGACCCTCCAATGGGTCTTAAATGATTGATCATCTTGATCAAAATGATCGATCAACTTGAGGTAATCGATCATTATGAAAAGTGCAAGAATGAAAACTAACCAACAATGATTACCTACGGATGGAAATAGGGACGTAAGCACCTCGATCTGTGACTGAGTGAAGAGGTGGAGAACTCGCGACAGTGGACTTCGTCGAGTGATTGAATTGCACCTGTTAATGCCCTTATCACACCCCCGATTGGAGGAACGTCTCGTTGTCACCAAGTTCCACAAGACTCCTATTCAGGTCGCCTCAATAGTCAGATCAGAACAAGTCTACATACATAAATTATTACGACTATGAATCTTTACTTGTACGATGTGAGTGAAATATAGCTCCCATCTCAAAAGTAGCAAAGAAACAGCCTCTCTTAATAAGGTAACTCTACTCCCCCGGTATAGCAACTCTTTCCTTGAGGAGAGGGGATATTCCCTTCTAAGTTCAAGTACAACCAGCTCAAGAAGAGGCACAACTAGAAATAGACCCCAAACCCATGTTGTAGAGATACATCTCAATACATTCCCTCTAAGCTCTATCAAAAAACTTGAGGCAGTCTCTCTCGGTCTCTACTTCAAGATCACGTCTTAAAAGCCAGTCGTCTACACGCTCGGTTTGCAATTCCTTTATTTATTATAGCATGCATTTTTTAAGCTCATAACTCATTGCATATTAATATTTGAAGTTTTATAGATTGTTGTAATTTTCTTTTACTTTAATGTTGTATTGCAACATGTGGTATTTGATCTAAGGTATATAAAGAATTTGGTGTTTGACTCAAGTTAAGGGAAAATCTTTTGTTGGTGATTCAAAGCACATGTAAGTGATTGAGTTATCCGTAAGGAAATAACTCGAGATTGTGGAATAATTGATCGACTTGGTCAATCGGAAATCATCACTCAGGGGACTTGAGTCATGGATTTTACCCAGTGGGGATTCCACGCTAAATTATTCATCTCTTATGGCTGCATTTGTTCTTTAGATTGATTGTTTACGTCTGTAATGATTGTAGTATGTAATAATTGTTTATTGGCCATAACATTTGGTTTAAGCAATCCAGGGTAACTCACAAGAAAATTCTTTTCGGCTAGAATCCTATCCTCCCCTATCACAAGGACGATCAAAATCAAGCAAAGTCACATTGAAGTCTCCGCCTACCACGACATGCTCGAAATTCAAATCGTACACTGCACACAATGGATTCGTGGGACGGTTCGTGATGCATTTCATATCATTACAAGCACGATTCTCAAAGGAAAAAATGTTATGTAGTACTTATAATCACAGGATAACAGATAGACAACCAAACTACAAACTGCACAAGAATTTAATGTGAACTCTCCCAAGTAAAAACCATGACCAGAGTCTTCTCGACTCAGGCTATCAGCCTAACCAAACATCGATCTTCAACTAAACTTGAATTTCTTAGGCATGCAACCTAGATGTATTACAGTGAGATGATTACATAGTCAACTCCAACGGTGAATACAAAAGTACAACTGTTATAACCTCAAATGCAATAATAAATATGCAATATAATGCAAGGTAAACAAAGAATAATCTTACAAAGCTAGGAGAATGCTTGTAAGATGAATCACTGAATCGCCATAGATGAAAGAGTGACTCGCAAGGTGGAATGTAGCTCTAAAAAAAACTCTCACAAAGGTTGGAATGAATACAGGAGAATAGATATCAATTTCTTTCGTTGATATATGTGGTAAGGTAGTATGCAGTCTAATTTTTTAGGCTCTTTAAAGGAAAAACTAGGACAACTACTGTATAAGGGTCCATCCAAAAACTTCACCATTAATTCACAAGCTTACAAGTGTAGTGTATTGAAAAGCCAAATAATTATATGACCCAACTATCAGCTAGTAACTTAGCATGACCAAGTATATTTTCACCATAAAATCTATCTTGTCGGAAGATTACCACGTCATGGGGCTCATAAAATAGTTACAACTCTCATTCCATCCTCATCTAGGCCTCGCCACTCATTCTGGATTGAATCCCAGAAGTTTGCCGCGTAACCAGTCTCGATCAAAGTATGACCAAAGGTCGCACAGATATTTGTAAAGCTCGCATAGTTGAAAAAGAGATGTTCGACATCTTCAATAGCATGTAAGCATCATACACATGTAGAGTATGTATCTTGAGAAAAACATGAAAGCATGTCTCCTATTAACACACGTCCTCTTCGAAGGAACCCTCGAGAGCACATTCCACAGCCAAATTCTCTTAAAATCAATATTGCAACCACCTGGGTCAAAAGGAATTGGTCCCATCAAAGTCGTGTACGCTTTCCAGACAGAAAAACTATCATCATACCAACTCCAACAATCACGCCCCTACGAAGGCCCCTCATGTCCTTCCGAGTTTTCCAACATCTCCATAAGTTCTCCTACTCGTTGATCTGAGAGTTCAAATCAAAATGACAGGAAATGAAGAACCATCCCAAGCATTCACCACTGAAGTATTCGTATCTTGCACCAACGCCATTAACCGAGAGAATCTAACCTGAAGAGCCCCTCCTTTTGTTCAATCATCATACCAGAATCGAAAGGGGATGGATTTGGGCTTCTTCAAATCAGCATCACTAGTTCGAGTAGGATCATCCAACTTCTCCACAGTATCTCTTACAACTTCCCCCTCTGCGTCCACAAAGGGTTTCACTTTCCACCCACTTTTTCATCTCCAATTTTCTCCTCTTGCATGAAATCGAGTACAGAACATGGTTGGGTCTTGTGACACATAAAATCTCCAAATGCTAGCCACCTTTTCATGTTGAACCTATACGTTGTCAAGACTTGCGCCTTCTCTTTCTCCCCAACCTTCATCGGTGTATTGAGGGATCAGCACTTGGTTGTTGTTATCAGGTGCCAGCTCTTGCTGACTTTGCGGCTTACCTAACAACTCCTTGTGCTCACATCTTAGAGATGACAACGAATGCTCACGCTCAACCTCACCAACATATTCTTGCTTGATTACATGTTTCGAGTTTGATGCGCATGTCATCCTAAATCGGGTGATTATGCATTGGTACCCAGATCTATCTATAATCGAGTCTAGAAAAGGATTGTGTCGTTTCCAATAAGAGGTTCCACCACTCCTCCAGACCCGGTCAATGCCTCTTTAAATGAAGCCCCTGCGAACCTTAAGGATTTAGAACTATGTATTCCCATAAAGTCCTCCATCTTCTCGGATGACCCTCTAGATTTCGAGGAAACCGCCCCTGAAACTCATCCGAAGTTTTCGCCAATAGTATTGTTGACCGCCGTTGCTCCTCTACCATCGTCATCAAGGTTCAGGAAAGCGGTATGTGTATGCGTTCGGACTGGTCACCGAATTGCTATTGAGCGATATGCGAGGGCATATGCCGGGTATATGCTATTCTACGTGATTTCTTAATTTTTTATTTAAAAAAAAATAAATATATACAAAAGTGACTACAACTGAACTAAATTTATGTATGATTGTAGTCCAACAAAAGATCTAGGAAAAATGACTTTCATATAGAGCTCAAAACAATCTCCATCAATCAAATATCAGTACTTCAATAGAAACACACATAATAATTGACAACAATTACGAAAATATGCAAGTATCCAAAAGAAAATCAAAATTTAACACAAATAGTAATAGTAATGTACTAATTAAAACAGCATAAGAAAACATAAATGTTTAAGCGACAATATTCTAACTGGTTAACTCCAATATGTGGAGGTGAGACTTGTAACTATATATGTCTACTAAAATTCATGATATGATGATATGATGTGCTTCTTAATAATAAATTAAGTGGAGTGGCTTTTGTTGCAACTTGTATACCAATATATGTGAATATATATTGTATAAATGCCTCTATTGTTGAATTATAATGTCATTTATCTTTGTCACTATATTTATTATTGATTCTCCATCAAAAGTACCAAACTCTACATATACCAATATATTGCATTCAAAATAACTATTAATTGACTAAATTAGTTTGCTAAATTATTGGTACATTATTCTTTTTCTTCCTCTCGTGTTTACTCCAATCTCGAAGTACGACTACTTCAGCGAAGGATTTAAATGGTCATGGAATGCTTGGTTGGTATACATGCAAAAGCAATGAATAAGGGTAAAATGAGGGTGCACTATTATCCAAATTATGTCACATGATCACATCCTTATAAGTGGAACAAATCATCCAATAAAAAACGTGGCACAAATAAAAAACATGGCACAAATCATACTATGACACACATTTCAGACACTCATTTGACACGTTTCAAAACAATAACATGAAATAGATGTCATAAAAAATCACATATAAAAAATCACAATAAAAAAATTTACTTATAAAAATCACATTTAACCCAAAGCGGGCGTACAGAGGGCATATGCGGCTGCACAGCCCGCATATACGGTCCGCATAAGCGCCATGGGCGCATAATTGAGGGCTTCATGAAAGCGGTGCGTTGAAGGTGCCGCACACGCATATGCGGCCGCATAGGCCGATTTCGTGAACATTGATTGTCATTATCAGGAGTCGAACTCCATCCTTGATTGCCAGTTCGAACCTTCAATAGAACGAAGCCCTCTCAACATGGTACATCAATGTCAATGACAACGGCCTCGAAGTACCCCTTAACGCCAACAGCACCCCCCACTCATCTCCAATTGGCCCTCCTTTCCGTGATAATAGCACCAGACACACCGCCCGACTTAACGAGGCCTCACAGAAGTTCTCAACCAGAACCCATCGGCATACATCCGACGCATTCGCTTAAGCTGCATACACCCCCCCCCTTCTAGGCCGCATACGCCCCCCTTCATTATGATTCACGACCAGATTAGGATTGTCAGACGTGATTGGCCCTTCCACTTCTCCATGTATTTCCCTTTTCGACATTCCTCTCGAACGGCAGCCCTCTTCCGCCCCTTTTTCTCCCTCTCCGAGTACACGCTCCATTCAGGGGCATGTCCCTCTCCATATGCATGTCCCCATCAATCTCAAGATCTTGACAAACTTTGCAAATCACAATCGCAACAACCACGGTTAAAAGCAGACTGATAATGAGCATGGCATATGATAGCCACAAGCGCTCGTGGTTTTTGAAGGCCATCAAGCACTGCCCCTCGTACCAACCAATTTACCTCTGAAAACCCACCTCCAATCAAAGTAGTCCCAGATGTTTCCTACCCAGATCTTCTATCGGAACCTCGCCAACCTTGAAAGGATGACTTTAACCACAGTAAGGTGCTATAAGACGCATCACAATTCAAAGCATGAGATCTTAATGTGACTTCCAGTGTATAGCTAGAAGCAAGGGTTTAAATATCGGTTTCGGATATTGTATCGATACCCCGTCGATACGAAATTTCGACGAAATTTTGAAGACATTTCGCCCATATCGACCATTTGTGAAGAAATGACTGGAAACTGTCCTCATATCGCCATTTCGCTCGAGATTTCGGTACCTTATCGAAACTGAAATTTCGTCGAAATTTTGCGAAATCTGAAACCATGGCTAGAAGCAGATTGAGTAACACGTCCTTGTTCGAGAATACAACTAACACGGGATAAGACTTTTTTAGTCAAAAACACAGGATAAGACTTTAGTTAATACAGGATGCCAAATATTCCCGAAAACGCAAGCTACGAGATGCCAGATATTCCTCACAACACAAGCTCCATCTAGACACCATAAGGTCATCCAAAGACAACAATGAAGGTGAAAAGGCCAGAAGAGGTAGAATTTGATCAACTATGTAGAAGAAAGGAAGTGGTGTGAAGAAGAGAGATGGGAGAGAGATCAAAAGAGAGAAAGATGCAAATGGACTGATGGATAATTTACACGGAATTGAGATACCGAATAAGAAATTCTTGTCTGATCACTTTCTCTTTTCCATGATACATGGACAAGATCGAAAATCAATGTTCAACCTTTTAATGCCTAACAAATCGCACGATGGCAAGGATGAAAATAAAATAAAGCATTTCAATCTCTCTTGCTAAAAAAGTACTTGTTAGCTCCTAAGTAACCATCAACGGTACAGTAACTGACAGGTACCTTGGAAACAAAATACCAATGCCACTTAGACAGCCTACGTTAAATGTTTAGCTTAAAAGGATTATACAAATGCATTACTCGAGCGACCATGTACCATCTATGGTGCTTTTGCTGTTTCTCTAACCAAAGAAAGCTTAGCAAGGAGACCAGAAAGCTGAAGGAATGATCCAACACCATCACAGATCCTCATATGAGCAAATCCCACCTCCTGCATAAAATAGTAGGTCTGGTTGATGCCCAGGAGGTGCGAAAACTGCTATATACGTGCACAATGAACAATATCAAGAACTTCTTTTACCTTTAAAAATTCAAGTTTGAGGTATTCAGCCATATCGTAATTTTTAACGATTCGGAAAATAGTTGTAATAATGTCGGTAGGAGAATAGCCCAAATCGTAAAGTTGTTTTAAGCCCGAGCAGGAATCGTCAAACCTTCCTTCAAGGACATTGCGAATCATATTCTTGACATGCAATGGATGAGGCTGATCGCAGACCTAACAAGCAAGCATGAAAATGTCATGTATGGTGACCAGAAAAACCTGCCAAAGAAATTAAAAACAGCTTTAAACTACCTTGAACACATTTTCCTGATTAATAAATCGGAACCCACTAAAAGTGGCTTGCAAATTATTCAAGGCTTGTCTCATATCACCATCAGCTGTGAATATAATAGCTTCAAGGCCTTTCTCGTCATAAACAACCTAGAAAACTTAGACAGCATAATATACTGAGAAAAAGACATCAAATTGAGGATTCCAACTAAAATGTACAAGCATTGGCACGCAAATGGAATCTATAGAAACATGTCTTTAAGCAGAATGCAAATTCCAAAGTACCAAGATAATCAAAAATGTGCATCTATATATTGACTTAGAATATGGTAGACAGACACAAGCAAAGTGCAAGGGAAGCTTAGTATGTACAGAGACCCATGTTTTCGGCAATGAAATGCGAGATTGTACAAGGCTAATATATTGTTGTGTGATGAGTTAAACCCTTCACGGGTTTTTTTGTCATTTCTCTTTCTATGGTATAACTATAAGCTGCCTCTCCCAATATAAAGTGGCCTAAGGTCCATCTCTCAATAAAAAAGAATTCTACTCTTCTACTTGGTATCAGAGCCCCCACACACAATCACATTTGTCGAGCTTTTCCAACCTCATGCCACCACATATCGAGCAAACCCCCCCCCCCCGCCACCTCTAGCAACCACCACCACCCAACCTCATGATGATGTCAGGCTCCCCCCGCCATCGAGCCCCCTCAACCCAACCCCGCACCCACACCTATGATGTTATAGTTGTCAGTGCTACAGTTGATGCCCATATAAGTTCTTTGTTGGTCCATCCAAGGCTTCATTGTCGAGCATGTCTCATGGTATGATATGACTTTACTCTATATGACTATTTACACGTAAGCAGGCCCATGTGCACAGAGTCATCATATGGGGAGTGATAGAGAGAGAGCAAGGCTGCTCTAATTGGCTCAATCCCAATGCTGGACGAGATCAACAACCACACAAGTGGTCAAGAATGTTCTTGATGATCGTATAAGGGTACAACAAGGCGCACAACCTTGTAGAGCTAGAACTTGCCATGAAGACAAGGGAAAAGCCAAATGTGACAAAGACAAGGGCATAGTTTATTTTTAGATCGTTGGGTGAAAACTGTTAGGGTAAACCCAAATAACCAATCAAATTGTTTCAAATGGCTTAAATGATGGATTTCCGTGGCGGGCTAGACCAAAATCGTTTTATTAATCTGGGATCTAGGTTAATTATAGGGTTCGATGGTATTCACTGAACCCACCCAATCAACCCCAAGTAATATTATAGGTGACCTGAGGTTTAGACCTGCTTGACCATCTCGTAAATTCTAAGCATATAAATATATGTATATGTACATGTATACCATAGCATGCCATGCATATAGTTATCTATTATAAATTCTAAGTAGTAATAAATATTTATAAATTATAAGTAGTAATAAAGAATAACCCTTACCCTATAGGCCATTCCCAACCCATGGCCTCGAAGTCAACTTTTAATAGTGGAGAGGGGAGCTTTTCTGCGTCCTCTTTTCCCCTATTCACAATCTACGCGTCTGACTCAACTCCACGAACACCAGGCATCAGGCGATGCTCAGCTAGGGACTCTCAACTTAAAGAGTTGGGAGTCTCTTCTCGGCTTTGCCACCACCTTAACCCATTCATAGACACCAACAGCATGCATAGGCAGCACTCGACGACGACGTGCAGCACATTGTCTCAAGCTTCGTGCCTTTAGGAGCAACATTCAATTGGCAAACTTAAGTCCTAGCATCAATCGTCAAAGGTACATTGTATTTTCGTTGATTTCCATCTCGCGTTTAACATGTTTGACCATTTTAAGGTATGACTATTGTAGAGAAATATGAGAGAAATGCAATCAGGTCATTTATTCAAGCGGTCTTGGGGTGCTCACATAGAGCTCATAAAAGGAGAAATTACAAAGAGGAGCCCTGAAGGGTTACAACTCAATAATACAAAAAATAAACTCACTTTAATACTCACCCTCAAGTTGGAGCATATCTATCGATCAAGTCCAACTTGGATATTATCCACGAGATGTGTTTCTTTAGTAGCTTCTTCGTGAATACATCCGCAAGCAGAATATATGTAGAGATGTGTGCATGGAAGGAAATATCACGATATGTCGGTGATATATCGCCGATATATGGATATCGAGATGAGACCGATATCGGCATCGATATGACGATAAATCCTCCTTTTCAGGCATTTCCTTCACAAAAGTGGGTCGATATAGACGACATTTCGGCGATATATCGTCGAAATATCATATTGACATGATATCGAAACGATATCGATATCGATACGACCATCCATGGATGTGTGGAGTAGTGATCTTCCCGTCCGATACAGCATCGCGAACAAAGTAACAGTCAACCTCAATGTGATTGGTTTGCTCATGAAAAACAAGATTATTGATATTGTAAGTAGCAGACTTGTTGTCACAGTATAAAGGGACGGGAGTAGTAATGGAACACAAAGTTCCTGTAGAAAAGAGACAAGCCAAATAATCTTACATGCGGCATCTGCCATTTTCATGTATTTTGCTTCTACACTCGATCTAGAGACCACAGTACGCTTCTTGCTCCGCCAAGTGGCAAGGTTCCCACCAACATCATAGCATAGCATGTAGTGGATCGACGGTCCTCAGGTGAACTCGCATAGCTTGCATTAGCATAAGCAAATACATCGAAGTAACCATTAACCCCATAGAAAAGGCCTCATCCTGGGGATCCCTTCAAGTAACAAAGGATCAAAAGAACATCATGTCAATGGTTGTAGAAAAGTATCTCCATGTGTTGGTTGGCTCTGCTCACAACATATGATATATCTGGCCTAGAACAGGAAGGTAAAAGTAAAACGATTTGCTCACTAGGCTCCTATATCGTGCAGTATCTTCAAATGCGGGATCAACAGAAGTAGAGTGCTTCCTAGGGTCTGCATACTGTGGGGTCGAGACGTAAACGATGAAACACCTCTTCTTCGCATGTGGGAAGACAAGGGATATCTGGCTGAGTTGAATCTCATATGGGTAGACCCTCTAAATCCATACATTTTTTGGGACTCCCTCCTCAATGCATGGTTCCACTCCAACAAAATGTTGTTGATGCCGGGAGTGGTTTTATGTAGAGATTCGAGAATGTACTTCATCTTACTATGATTGTCCTCGAATTTTGGCATGTGTAATGTGTCTTTTCTCATAATAAATCTGAGGTAGACACCTTAGGGTACTTACCCCCCCTTTGGACTCAAAATAAATTATTTGTTTACATCTATTTCGGATGATCCAATCCGTAATGCAATGAATTGGATTAGATTAGATTGAATCTTAATGTTTAATGAATCGTATTGGATTGTAAAAAATGTGAAATTGTTAAGTTTGGATTAGACATGCATTAGACTAAAATCCAATTGAGGCGCATATTCATCACATAGGTGACTTTTGCACTCAATATCCAAGTAACTTCAGATAGGATCTCGAGAATAAAATTTATGTTCCATGAATATAAACTCGAAGATTTTTTTAAAGTAAAAAATGTGTGACACTGTAAAGACGAGCACCCAGAGATATAAACCTAAATTGTGCAGGACGAATGTTGACAAGAGGCCACCGTCTAGATGGTCCAACTTTGGATCCATATCACGAGCATCCATTCAAATTTTAAGATGAAAATACATTGATCAGATGTTGCTTTCCACATCTTCCTTGGATATTCATTCAAAATTACGAAAATATCACCATATTAACATGACTTTGGATGAAACATGAAGCATCCTAGCGAGCAAGAGGAAATGCAAAGCAAAATGGATATTTGCTCTCTAACCAGATAAATAATGCATTAAAATAATCAAATGTGTTTTATTTGGTGAATTGCCGGTCTAAAACAAGCTTAAACAGATTGTGGATTTGCAAAAAAAATAAACAACAAGTACCTTCTCTGCTTCCACAACTACTGTAAGACGACCAAGAATCTCTTGATCCGTCAACCTTGAGAACCGAACTAGTGCACATCTGCTTTGGATAGGCTCGATAATCTTTGATGAAGTATTGCATGCAAGTGCAAATCTCGTAGTGTTTGAATATATCTCCATTGTCCTTCTCAATGCTTGTTGTGCACCTGATGTCATGCTATATTCCAGGGAAAACTCAATTGTTCAGACTGAAATTTCAACTAAAATATATTCAACAAGAAAATCAGAAAACATTAAGCAAACCAGAAATTAAGTCACGCATCTTACCTATCGGCTTCATCTAGAATGATTATCTTATGCCTACCCGGAGGCAGCGTGACCTTCTTCTGGGCAAACATCTTAATCTTGTTTCTGACAACATCGATACCTCTGAACAACATAACAAACAAGTTAATCCCCTTACAGAACTTACAGGGATACCAACTTTAAGTGGACAGTAAGTTCATTTTTGAGAAGATAAGCATGCTGCTAAATGGAACCCTTTTTATAGGCCGGCTTGCAGAGAGGGAAAACATCTGCTGAAAAATACAGTTTCCACAAATTTGTTAGTAAAGGTCACAAAATTTACCCTAAGTACACGGCAAGGTAGTGGTCACATAGGCATTAACCAACAGTTGGTGAATCCAACTAAAATTGAACAAGAATAATGAGAGAATCTAATCTCCCAGACTCCGAGATTTACATCAGCATATGGTGTACAGAATACAATGTCAATCACCAAGGCCAAAAGGAAATGGGAGAGTAGCAGCAGGCAAGGCTCAAAAAGGCGGCCCAGGTGGCTGCATATGCGTACCCGTGCCCCCCTAATACACCGAGTATTAGATATGCGATCAAAGGGCATATGCGGCCCGAGTATTCCGCATATGCGGCTGCCTTTTTTATTTCCCTAAACCCTAACCAAAAGCCTCTCGCAAGAAAGCCCCTCCTCGTTTTTTCTCCTCCCAACCCTAGGCGACGCGATCGGCTCCCTCCGCCTTCCCTGCACAACGCAGGCTGCTCCTCTGCCTTTTTTCGAGGCTCGAGTTGCTGCTCCTCGCCTTTCATGGGCGACGCGCGAACCTACACCTCTGCCTTCCCTCGAGAAAGTGCTCCTCCTCCTTCCCTCGAGCCGATGCACCTCTGCTTACCCTCGACCAAGACCTATGTCTTCCCTAGGCAGTGTGTGTTGCTACTCCTCAGCCAAATCTTCACCTCCAACAGCCACCAGGTACTCTCCGAGTATATGCAACCACATTTTTTCTTTGTTATTGAGTCATTTGACTACTGTTCTGAATTCAAATCTAATGTTTTCAAATAAACTTGTATTATAGTAATCAAATCTATTTTTTTAAATGGGTTATAAACTTATAATTTCCTTTTCTTGAGAATAATAAGCAAGAGATGGGATGATATACTGGCATGCTAGTTTTGATTAAAAAATACCGATATGCTAACGGTTTATGTGAGAATAATCAGTAAGAGAGTACTGTAGATTTTTTGAGATATGCATGTGGTTCTTAGCATATACGAGATACAAAGACGATAAATAACATGTGAAGATGAATAATTGTCATCATTTGTTTGAGCTGTCATTCTTAGGTATTTTGTTATGAATCTTATGATCTGCGCATTTATCTAAATGGACAACTTTTGGAAATGCTTTGAACATTTGGTTGAAATCACATTGTACAAAAGAATCTTCACTTCATACTACTTACATGTTATATTTTTTTAGAAAAATAAATATTTAATATTTGAATTTATTATTATATTTTTAAGTATTTTTTATTAAAATAATTGAAATCGCATAATCCGCATATACTTTCGCATGCCCGCTTACACGTTTCAAACCGCATAACCGAACAAATTCCGCATACCGAATTTCTGAACCTTGGCATTAGGATGGACGGACAGAATTGCGAAAGGGAAAAGAACATAATTCTCGAATGATGACAGTGGACTCAGCTTCTTTAAAAGGAAAAACGGCTCAACGTCATAAAGACATGCACCCAAAAAGAACTTTATATTCACAAGTTAAAAGAACAATATTACAAAGATCAAGATTCATAGAAAATTTTAGTTAGAACCAGCACGCTCTCTGAACAAAATCTCCACCCTCTGAATTGCACCGTTCCTTGCCAACCACAATGCTCATAGGGTGGGAATCGACAGAACTTTTTCAGTTGAACTTTTTCAGTTGTTCTCGATGAACTATAATAAAAGTGTGGCGCTCATCTCTTGAAGGTGCGAGTGCAGGCTGCGTGGATTAATTAGGTCAATTAGGAGACTGAATGAGATTATGTCATTGTTAATATAAAGTTTTTTTAGCAGACCCCAAGATGTGTCAAAGACTCAAAGTCGGCTTAGGCTAGTTCTCTTGAGTTGGAAGTTCAACCTCTACTGACGCGACGAAATCGTCGAGCTTCAAATATTCCATTAACATCATGGGATAATTACACCCATAACCCTGAGTAATTCCTCAATCTCAATCATAACCCTCGATAATCGCGAATTACACGAGAAACCTTGGATAGTCACTCCGTCTCACGCTCATAACCCTCCGTTAGTTTGATACGTTAACTCAACCATATGAGTGAGTTAATCTAACTAATCTATGATCTAATGGCTAGGATTAGCTAAAATAAAAAAAGGAAAGGAATAAATAAATAAACGTCACGACGGGGCCGGAGACGGAGACGTCGACCGCGACTTCCACGCCCTCTCCCTCTCCCTTCCCCGCAGCAACCAAGACCAACACGATGACCTCGACTTGCCCTGGAGGCCGCCGAAGCTACCGGAAACCGGTGGTCATCCCTGCTGCCGTAGATTCATGTCAATCTCGGCATTTCCATGGAGGCAGATGGGATGCTCCTCGGTGCATGCGAGCACTACGGGGAGGCTGTCATTCTCTGCCCTAGTCATTTTAGAGCTTTGAAGCTTCTGGGCTGTGCACTCTTTGGGGTTGTTGAGTACAGGGCCGTGGAGAAGGCCTTGGAGGTCTGGCCGTGTGGATTTTGGCATTTTCTTTGCCATTATCGCACCCATTTGCGCAGGACCAATTGACAAGCGAAAACGGACAGCTTATGAGCTGCAGAGGCCGAAATTGGAGCAGAGGCGGGCAGATATTCCAGATATGGATCCTATTACTCCCCCCGGCCTAGAGGATGGCGGGCAGATATTCCAGAATTGGAAGCTTCACCAAGTGACGATGGAGCTGGTCGCAGCCTTGCATCCAGGTGATCCGATGCCTGGTGCTTCGTCGTTGTCAGAGCTCCGCTATTACCGACGCTCGACGAGGATCGAGGGAACTACTGGAAGGTTGCCGGTCACCTGGAGTTTGCGTGAAGCGGTGCGTTGGCGCACCTCGAGCACCGACTCTCCTCGTCAGTGCATCGCGAAGCGAAGGAGGGACCCAAATTAGGAGGGCTGGGTCGGTCGGGGAAGGGTCGGTCGGTCGGGGGAAGGGGGAGGTTGGTCGGGGAAGGGGGGAGGGTCGGGGGAAGGGGGGAGGGTCGATCGGGGGAGGGGGGAGGTTAGGGGGAGGTCGGTCGGGGGAGTGGGGAGGGGGGAGGGAGGAGGGTCGGTCGGGGGAGGGGGGCGCTTTGAGTTCGACGGAAGGGGACGGTCTAGCAGGGGCTTTAGAGCTCGACGGAGGGGGGATGTCGAGGTGGTTGGTCAAACCGGCAAGAGGGGTGAGGGTGCAGAGGTGGTCTGTAACAGGGGAGAGGGGTGGGGGAACAGTTGATGGCATATTTTTGCAAATAAGAATGAATGTCAGGGGCATTTTTGTCCTTTTAACGGAAATCGTCAAATATAACGGGTACCTTAAACGGGACATAACATAGGGTTATGTCGTGTAAGAGTTAAGCATTACTCGGGGTTTCTCGTGTAATTCGCGATTATCGAGGGTTATGATTGAGATTGAGGAATTACTCAGGGTTATGGGTGTAATTATCCCTAACATCATTTATTATGGATTCACATGTACCATCTGCCTCATCGCAACTACCCGAGTCTCGGATGCTCCTGTCTCCACCACGATGGCACCTGATGTGCCCATTGCTCTTTGTAATGGATTCGGATCTTGCACTTGACATTCTAACCATATACATAAGAAATGACAACAATAAAGTCCCGTCCTCAGGATTTATTTGTGAAGTTTCTATTCCTTAGTAATCAAAGTCCAAAGATCTATGAATCAAGGCCTTAAATGTCGGTTTCGGTCACCATTTCGGTACTGACCAAAACAGAATTTCGATGGAATTTCGGTGGAATTTCGATCGAAATTTCGGTCATTTCGGTCATTTTTTGTACTAGGACCCCCATATTTCGGTCATTTCGGTCATTTCGGTCGAATTTTGATTTCGACTGGATATCGATATTCGACAGAAATTCGACCGAATTTCGCTGAAATTTGAGGCCATGCTATGAATTACATCATGCATAGCTAGTCATGCGAAAAAACGACCTTGCATCTTCTTTATCTCCCATGTATTTGTATTTATATAAGTATTTCAAATTTACAATAAAATTTATAAAGATTGATCGACTGTTTATTTTATTCTTTGATTGAGAGCATAGAGTGGAACAATGAGTGAGTGGACACTGGACACTCTACTTTCTTTAAATGGAAGAGTTATATAATAAGGAAATCATCCCTTGAAGATTATATGGATCTGAGATCATGAGATGTCATCTGAGTGAGAGTAGATACTCATGAGTTCGAGTTGACAAAGCGACAATTACTTAGATGTGTCTATCACTGGAAAGGCAAAAGGATCAACGAGACAAGTTTTACTACAAATACTTGAAATGTGTTTAGATAGCATTATTTTTCGACCGGGTATGGCTCCGACCATTCCTAGAGCCCGACAATTAGTTAACCATAGATATATTTAGTCAAGGCCCTAATGTCGGGGGGGTAGATGAAAGTTGCAAGTCCTGATGGAGCGCTGGTGGCGAGTGAAGGCGAGTGGGGGGGCGAAGTCGGCGAGGTTGGACGGTGGGACTACTTCCTGTGGGGAGGTTGCGGTGAGGAAGGGGGAGCGTCCTGGGTTTGGTGCTGGGCCTTCACTGCATGGTGAGGGTGGCGAGAAACGGGCGAGTGGGGAGGAAGAGTGGGTGCAGGTGTCGCACAGGAAGGTGGGTAAGAGGTGTTTTAGGTGCGGTATGCATGGCCATCTTGCCTCGGGTTGTCGGCTTCCGCCTCGGTGCTATGCATGTGGCAAGGTGGGTCATCGGAGAGCGTCCTGCTGGTCCTTTGGTGGTCTTGGTGGCTCTTCCAGGCCTGGCCTGCATGTTCGGTCGGAGGAGCATAGGTAGGGGCACTGTTGTAAAAGTCGGTCGACTAGGCCGACTAGTCGGTCCGACTAGTCGAGTCGGGGGGGTACCCGACTCGACTAGGCCAAATCGGTCAATAGTCGGTCAGACCCGATTAATCGCCCGATTAGTCGGCCGACTTTTGCATAGAGATTTCTCGGGCTTTGAGAGCTTAGAGGTCTAATGAACAGATATACCCTCTAAATATGATTCACAAAAAATATTGTTGAGCTTCAAACCGAAGGAGGATGTCGAAAGGTATACCATACTATGAAGACACTGCTTCTTAGATGTTGTTAGGATCTGCATTGTGATCATTAGCAGTTATAATCATCTTTATCAAGGGAGAAACTGAGTGGTAGCTCAAGTGGAGATTGTGTGTTAGGCAAAAATTTGCTCAAAAGAAACTGATAAATATGTAGAAACATTTTTCTTATTTATATACATAATTCCAGGTGAAAGACCAAGAAATCAATCAGATCAATCTGCTATCGAAAAAAGCTTATAATGATTATAGGGAAGAGTTTTATCTTGTGGAATGGTGATCAAGGAAATCGGGTTACTGACATAAACAGTGCTCTTGAACTACTGAGAAAGACAGGACATCTGAATGAAATTAGTGGTGAGATTTGCTGAGAATGATGAGGGGATTTGAGAGCTTAGAGGCAGAATGTGCAACAGATTTTCCTAGTCTAAGAACAAAGAACGTGTATGTTATATTGGATATGATATCATTCAGGAAACTAGAGCCGCAATAAGAAGTTGTGATGCCAAATCATAGTCTCTCAACATAACAAAATATAAAAACAAAAAACACTAAAAATGTTAAATAAAAATTATAAGAAAATTCTGTCTGTACTTTAAATTATAGTTTTTCATCTAGATATAAAATATCAACTAATTAATATACTATCCTGGATAATTTTACTTAAAACTTTGTTATTTAATTTCACGTTGGTTAACTTATATAAGATTAGAATTGCGTTTATTACGCCTAAATGTTCGTTAACTTAGATACTTCTTGTTGATTTGCATGATAGTTAGGTAACTTAGGTTATTTACCTTTTATGGTTGTTGATTAGCTTTGTATTAATTTATTTCTAACTTCAACTCGTGCTACGTACCAAACATTTTGTTCTTAACATTTTGTCCGTGCTATGAACCAAACATTTTGTTCTTAACTTGCTTCGTTTTTTCTTCTGTTGCTATAATTTTTAAAGCTCTCAAAAATATTAAAACTGCTAAATATATGAATATAAATGAGAGTATATGTTATAAAACTTGATTTATATATTTAAAATAATTAAAAAATTCAAAACCGACTAATGCCCGACTAAGTCCGATTACTCTCCCGACTGCCGATTAATCCTTAGTCAGTGACCCTGCCGACCGAGTACCGACTGCCGACTTCTGCAACCTTGGGTAGGGGGAGCATGGGTGTTCCTTGACGTCGGAGAAGGTTCGCCTGGGCCCTCTTGGTGATAGAGGGGCTCGTTCTTATGCGCAGGTGGTGGGTGATGCGGGAGTCGGGGTACGTGTTGACGGTGCCACGGCGGTGGTGAAAGCTGCGGGGGAGACGTCGCACTCGGTTCTTGGTTAGCATGGGAAGATGGTGGTTGGGGAGACCGTGCATGGGAAGGCGGTGCATGGAAAGGCGATGCGTGAGGTGGGGGTGCACGGTGATGTTGGCTTCGTTGCGGCTGTGGGGCTTGCACGACGGCCTGGAGTGGTTTGGGATGTTGTAAGGTCCCACCTTCTTGGTTTTCTGGGCCCTCGGTTCATGGGGGATTTCCAAGTTCTTGATTCATCGTGATGCTGCGTTCGTGGCCTTTCCCCGGAGCAACGGGAAAGGCTTATTCGCAATGGCGACTCCGAAGATGTTGTTTGGAGATTGTTGCTGGTGTCTGATGGTGCCTCCTCAGATACTGAGGTCTGTGTGGCGGAGGTGCGTGGTGTGCCATTTATCTCTCGAACAGTCCCCGCTTTGTCCAAGGTGCTTAGACCGTGGGGGAAGTTCTGGCAATCGTGGATGATGGGCTTTCGCCGGGGGCGGATTGGAAGATCACTCGGATTCTCCTGGAATGTTCAAAGGGATTTCTTAGCGTTGCGGATGGTAAGGTCTTCTTCGGAACTTTGAAGATTGGCCGGTGGCGATTCAAGGTGGAGCTCTCCGTCATTGCCCCTTCGCCGGCACCGGGGGCCTGCCCTTCGCGTCCGGCTACTTTCGTCGATTCGGATGGTTTGGGGCTTGGGGATGTCGCCTCGTCTTCCGGTTGCCAGGTGGCATGCGTTGGGGGATATTCCGAAGCGTCGCCTTCTGGGTTCAACTTCTCTGGTCCCTTCGAGTGGCATCCTCGGGTGTTGTGTATGGCGCATGGAAGGCCGTATCGATATCGATATCGTTTCGGTCCGCCCGGAAATGGATATACCAGGATATATCGACGATATATCGACGATATCGGTGGAAATGTCGAAAATGGCTCAAAAAAGCCATTTTTGGCATTTTTCAGAAATTAAGATCATCCAAGATATTAGAACAACAAATAACCTACAAATACACACTTATATCACACATATCAGTCACTTATAAACCATATATCGCACATTTCAGTCATCATATCGAACATATCGTTGTTTAATATTTATTCCTGACCTTTAGATGTTGGAAATGGATTCCATTCAAGTTCTTATAACATTAAATAACTTACAAATATACACTTAGATGACACATATAGATCATTTGTGAAAACTATGATCCTTATATTGCACATATCGATCATATCGAAATATCATTGGTAGTGTTAGTTGTTGACCTATATATATTGAAAATGGAGTTCATCCAATTTCTTAGATCACTAAATAGCTTACAAATATACTCTTAGATCACACATATCGATCAATCTATGAAGCTTATATCGCATATATCGATCATTTTGAACATATCGATATTAATGTTTGATTCTTGACTTATAGATATTTTGTTTTTGAAGAATTGACTTATAGATATTGGAAATCGATTTCAGTCAAGTCTTACAACATGAATAACTTGTAAACATACCCCAAGTTAAAGAACCATTGTATGCACCCTCCTGTCGCACCATACCCTACCAGTACGGGGGTCTCGCTGCCCGGTCAGCGAGCCTGAGGGGGCTAGGTGTAGCTAGATATATGTGTTTTAATACTAGGTGTTGAATCAATCTTCCATGAATAATAGCATTGATATATTAGAGATATCGGCAAAATATCGACGATATCGATCGATATCCAGGATTTTTTCTACTGAAACCAGTCATTTTAGACCGATATGAGCCGATATGGCGATATATCGGCGATATATCGCCGATATCCCTGTAAAGGAGATATTGGGTAATATCGATACCCCGACCCTGTCGAAACCGATATATCGCCGATATATCGCCGATACGGCCTTCCATGGTATGGCGTCTGAAAGGGCTGGTTTCTTGGATTTGGCCACAGTCGAGGAGGATTTGCCTTCTCATCCTCGTCCGTTTTTGTCGGCTAACGCCGTGCAGGTGAATTTCTCGGGGCCTGTGCCCGCAACTGGTGCGATGGGCTTTAACGGATCCCTTAACTTCGGGTCTTGGGCAACGAAGTGGCGGCCTTGTGACCCGTTTATGTTGCTCGATTCTTCTCTATTGCTGCCCGACTCTTATCTTTCGAGGCCCGACTCCTCTTCGGGCTTGGCCCATCGGATCCAGTTGGAGGAACTTGGTGCGCCCTCGGACGTCGAATTGATTCCTTCGCCCGCTATTACTCCGGTTGTGGTCCGCTCCCCCTCCCCCCCCCCCTCTTCGATGGGTCGGAAGGCTTCTTCGGTGTTGACTCCTTCCGGTGGCTCCATCGGGCTCTCTTATGATGGGGATGCTCCTTCCGCGATGGGAAGCATTTCAGACAAGCGTTCAGGGAAGCGCTATCGGAGGCGTAACCGCTCTCGCCTTGGCTCTTCGGTGCAGCATTCTTGTCCGACGTTGCGGGATTCTGTGGCGGAGGCGGCTGGCCTCAGTGTGATCGGGGCGAGCTTTGCAGGTCCTTAATGAAGGTTCTCTCTTGGAACGTTAGAGGACTTGGGGAGGCTGATAGGCGGCGATCGTTGGGGTTGCGCTTCTCAGAATGGGGTTGTGATATTGCTTTTATCCCAGAAACGAAATTGATGGGGGTGGATGATTCTTTGTGGCGGTCTTTCGGTGCGGGCGCTATGGACGAGGTTAGGTCGGTGGACGCGGTTGGGGTGGCGGGAGGCGTCTTGCTGGCATGGCGCACTACGGCTTTCTCCTTCTCCTCTATGCGGGTGGGAAGGCATGTACTGTCGGTGGTGTTGAATCGGGTTGATTCCCTTAGCCCTATTACTTTCTCATGTATTTATGCGCCTACGTGCCACGTCCTCCGGAGGGAGCTGTGGGATGATCTTCGGGATGCGGCCTCCGCTTTTGAGGGCCTTCCTTGGCTTTTAGGGGGGATTTCAACGTGACTGCTCACTCATCGGATCGTCCACGGGGCCGGGGGGGCCAGGATCTGGGCTCGCGCGAATTTGTTGATCTTTTGGATGAGTTAGCTCTGGAGGGGCTGGTCCCCGCTAATATTTCTTACACCTAGAGGAATAATGCGTCTCGATCTAGGATTGATCGATTCTTGGCTAATGGGAAACTTATGGAGGCTTTCCCTCTGTGTTCGGTGTCTTCTCGTCCACGCTCCTTCTCTGATCACAATCCTATTATGTGGGACTCTGGGGAGGACCTTCGGCCGAGGGTTCTTTTTCGCTACGAGAAATGCTGGCTTTTGGAGCCTAACTTCAAAGATATGGTTAAAAATCACTGGAACCAGGCCTCTTATGCGGGGTCTGCTGCTCATAGACTTGAACAGAAGCTCGTCTCTTTGCGGAAACTTCTTGCGATGTTTAAGAAGGACTCGCGGATGGCTCGTGTGGCTGCTAGGGTGGTGGCGGAGGATGTCATTGCTCGCCTAGACCGAGTGGAGAATGATAGGGATCTGGTGTCGGAGGAGCTTCATGAGCGCACTGTTGCGCAGAACACCGTCACCGCGGAGGACAAGAAGCGGAACCTGGAGTGCCGTCAGCGTTCGCGTCTTAAGTGGCTCAAGGAGGGCGATGTCAATACTGCTTTCTTTCACCGCGTGGCTAGCGGTAGAAGGCGCTACAACTCAATTCGCTCTCTTGTTGTTAATGGTGCCCTGGTTAGTGGCGAGAAGGAGTTGGGGCTTGCCATTGCGGATCACTTCAAGCATGCCTATGGGTGTCGCTCGGAGCGCAAGTGGCGTTGGTTGGGTCGTGGGGCCCCTTCTTTAGCGCCCTCGGATTCTGTGGCCCTGACTAGGCCGATCTCCTTGGATGAGATTAAGGAGGCCGTGTGGGACTTGAATGCTGATGGTTCACCGGGCCCTGACGGGTTCCCTGTGGCTTTCTACCGTGATTTTTGGGATGCAGTGGCCAATGATGTTATGGAGGTTGTTAGCGAATTTTGTGATGGGAATAATGGTTTCGATAGAATTAATAGGGTCATCATTGTTATGATCCCTAAATATGCAGCGGCTAATCGCATCGAGGACTTTCGACCTATCTCTATCTCGAATGGGATCTATCTTATCATTGCTAAGGTCTTAGCGAGGAGGCTTGCTCGTGTTCTTGACACGCTGGTTTCGCCGGCCCAGGCCGCCTTCATCCGGGGAAGGCAGATCTCGGATTGCATCGTGGTGACTTCCAAGTTGGTTGCGGATTGGAAGAGCTCTAACAAGATGGGGGTTCTTTGGAAGATTGATTTCTCCAAGGCTTATGATTGTCTTGATTGGCGGTTCTTGTGGTCTGTTTTGAGAAGGAGGGGATTTCCTGAGGTTTGGATTTCTTGGATGCTTCGTTGTGTGACCACGGCCTCCCTCTCGGTCTTGATTAATGGCCGCCCGGTTGGGGGCTTCTTCCAACCACGGAGGGGGGTGCGGCAGGGATGTCCCCTCGCCCCCCTCCTCTTTGTGCTGGCGTCGGACGTGTTGGCTCGTATGCTGGACTGCGTGATCAAGGCGGGGGTGACTAAGGGCTTCGCTGTGGGGACCTTACGCGTGCCCTTAATTCAATTTGCGGACGACACTATATGCTTCATTGAGGGTGGCATTTCTGAGGTCTCCGGTATGGCGACAACTCTGGAGCTTTTCAGTGAATTATCGGCTCTTGATTAATGGGGCTAAGTCTAAGGTGATCCCCTTTGGGATGTCGCAGACGGAGGCGCTGGAGTGTGGGTGGCTGTTGGGCTCTCTTCCGAGTGGGCTCCCTATTGATTACCTTGGCTTGCCTTTAGTCGTGGGTCGTGCCAGGCTCCGGGATTGGCGATTGGTTGTGGAGAAGATGAAGACTCGCCTTGCTGGTTGGTGTGCGGCGTTGTTATCTAGAGGGGGTCGTCTTTTTCTTCTTAAGGCGGTGCTCTCCTCTATTCCTATTTTCTTTCTCTCGGCTCGTCGAATGCCTAAGGGGATTCGACTGTGGCTTGAGCGTTGTATGCGAGGCTTCTTGTGGGGTAAGAAGGGGGAGGGGGAAGGGGGGTTCATCTGGTGGCTTGGGATGAGGTTACCCGGGCAAAGCGGTCTGGTGGCTTGAGGGTGCGGAGGTTGGAGGTTGTTAATGAGGCTCTCTTGCTAAAATGGGCGAGTAGAATCTGGGGTCGGGAGGACAACTTCTTTATTATTGTTCTGCGGGATTTCCTGGGGGAGGCGATGATGGGCTTGACGCGGGGGGATGCTTGCGGGCACCTCTCTCCGTTTTGGTGTGGTGTTCAGGAAGTTTTTACTCGTAACCTCTCCCTCTTTAGGCCGGTGCTGGGAAAGGGGGATTCCTTCCGGTTTTGGATCGACGATTGGACGGGAAGGGGTGTACTATAAAGGAACGCTTTCCCCGTTTGTTTGCTTTGGCGGATGACAAGGAGGCCTCGGTGGCCTCGTGCTGAGTGGATAGATGTTGGTGTCCACGCTTTATCGCCAATTTCTCGGATCAGCGTCTGGATGATTCTCTCTCTTTAATGAACGTGCTTGCTGAGGGTGATAAACCTAATGATGGTCGGGACCACTGGACATGGAAGGACGGTCTTTTTTCCACGCGTAAGGCGTATTTGGCACTAGCTCCCCGTCCTCTGGCTGGGGACGATCTTCTCTTGCGTGATTGTTGGTTCCTCTGGGGGTTGAAGCTTCCTGAGCGCATTGGAGTCTTACTGTGGCTTCTTCGCAGGGGGAGGCTCTTAACGCGTAACCGTTGCGCCCGATTCTTTGCTAACGTTGGGTCTACTTGCGGGCTTTGTGATGAGGAGTCGGAAACTATTGATCACTTGTTCTTTGGCTGCAACATGGTTCGGGGGCTTTGGGTTGACCTGGAATGGGTCAGCTCGGATGGTCTGCTTGCCTTTTGTGAGAGCTTGTTTTGCAACAGGAGCAGGGAAAGGAAGGAGTTTTTTGGCTCCGCTTGCAAGGTTATGGTGTATCTGGCTGGGGAGGAATGAGGCCCTCTTCGCTGGCCAACGGTTCTACCGGGAGAACGTTCTCTTCAGTTGCTCACGTCTTCTGGATGATTGGTGTACAGGGTAACCCTATCGTGGCTTTTTGGGGGTGATCTTTAGTTGTTGCTTTCTCGCTTTCTCGGTTTCCCTCTGTGGGTCTTGGTTGTTTGGTTTTTGTAACATTTTTGTAACATTCTTTGTTTCTTTTTTCTTTTAATATATTAGGGTGAACACCATAGAGTGTCTCCCCTTTTTTGAGCCTCAAAAAAAAGGCCCTAATGTCGGTTTCAGTCACCGTTTCGGTGACTGACCGAAATAGAATTTCGGTCGAATTTCGATCATTTCGGTCATTTTTTGAACTATGGCCCCTATAATTCGATCATTTCGGCCATTTCGATCGAATTTCGATTTCGACAGGATATCGATATTCGACAGAAATTCAACC
Organism: Ottelia alismoides; assembly: GCA_037367405.1. NCBI lineage: Eukaryota > Viridiplantae > Streptophyta > Magnoliopsida > Alismatales > Hydrocharitaceae > Ottelia > Ottelia alismoides. The sequence goes on along the minus strand of JAZKJV010011352.1, from coordinate 11,562 downwards.
AAAGTTCGCTGAAATTTGAGGCCATGTATTTAGTTAATGGTCTTATATTAGGTATACCAAGTTTTCATTGCAAACCTCAAGTGTCACATCCAAGGTAGTTGACCTCTCATTTCATTAAGCCTAGTGATAGCGAGAGCAGAAATGCATTTAAATAGCCACTTTCCCTTTCTCATACCAAAACTTGCACTTCACAACTATATATGTTGCACCTAAATAGATAATAGATAATAGTCAGGGCTTCCACCCTACCAGAGTTAATATATAAATCGTAGTAGTTGTTGACTCGCTCTAGTCTGTAAAAGAAAGGAGGACAGGAAGGAGTTCAGTCAAGACAATGGGAGGGTGTTGACTTTATCTTATATGAGTCTTTTCCTTAGATCTTTGCTTTCTTAACTCGCTCACGTAATAGGAAGAACCAATAGACTCCTAAAAGGTACAGTCACAACCAGTATCAATACCAGCAAAAACTGTCTCCAACCAAATGCCCCTTGATGTACGACAGTATGACTGGAGAAGAAAAGGTGGTCCAACCTAGCTCCATATTAGAACACTGGCAGAGGCCACTATCCCCTAAAAAAGGATTGCACCCGAACCCATATCAGCAAGCAGCCTCAACCATACAGTGAAATGAAGACCTTAACCTCCATGGAATCTTCCAATATCATAATACATACTTGGTTTTCAATTCAATCTTAAACAAACATTGCTTCCTTAAAATGTTATAAATAATCTACTATCTACAAGAAAGCTATGAGCCTATGATCAATAACAGCATAGCCTTTTCCCGCATTAAGTAGGGTCGGCTACATGGATTCTTTGCCTCTATTCAAATCTATCGTGGGTCATTCTCGGGCTTAGATCTAAAAAACTAAGATCTCTCTGTATAGTCTCATTCCAACACTTGGTGTGCATTCCTTTCCCCTTCTTAGCCGGCTCAACATCCCAAAACTCGCATCTTTTAACTGGAGCATCAGTCAACTAACCTCCTTTGCAAATGGCTAAACCACCTTAAGCGATTTTCTTGCATCTTATCCTCGATCGGAGCTACATCAACTTTCATTCTGATTGCATCATTCTGAATCCGATCTTTACGTGTCTGTCAACGCATTCACCTTAGCATTTTCATTTCTGTTATTGACATTCTCTGTGCATATCTATGGTTCACATGCCAACATTCAAATCAATAGAGCACAACAGATCTCACGGTTGCTTTGTAGAACTTTCCTTTGATTTCCAAAGGATTTTCTTATCACGGTTGCTTTGTAGAACTTTAGCTATCATGCATTTATTCTATTAGTGACATCTCCATCTATTTCCCCATCATATTGCAAAATAGATCCTAGATTCCTAGGTATCTAAAAGAATCCCTCTTCTGAATGTTATCATCACCAATCTTTACCTTGGTTCCTTCACCATTGCTACCATCAAAAGTGCACTCCATATATTCAGTATTAGCCCTACTTATACGAAATCTTTTAATCTCCAATGCATGTCGCCAGAGCTCAAGCTTCCCATTTACTCCATTTCTATTCTCATCAATCAGCACAATATCATCAGCAAATAGCATACACCAAGGTATCTCATCCTGAATGTGACTTGTCAATTTGCCTATAATCAAAGTAAAAGAAATGGACTTAAAGTTGAACCTTTATGTAAACTAATGTTGATGTCAAAATAGTCAGTCTTCCCAGACTGGATCCTTATACAAGATTAAGCTCTATCATGCATGTATAGGACGAATACTTGTCTCTTCTCCAAAACTCTCCACAATATCACACATGGGACAGAATAATAAGCTTTCTCCACATCAATAAAAATCATATGAAGATTTTTCCTTTTAGCTCTATAAATCTCCATTGTTCTCCTCAGCAAATGGATGGATTCAATGGTTGAGCGACCTGGCATGAATCCGAATTGGTTTTCTTTTACTTTGTAAACTTGTTTTAACCTTCTTCTGATTACATGTTCCCAAATTTTCATAGAGTGACTCATAAGCTTGATATCTTTGTAATTTGAACAAATATGAATGTCCCCTTTGTTCTTATAACAAAGCATCACGATACTTCTCCAATCTTCAGTCATTTTCTTGCTTCGCCAAACACAATGAATAAATTTGTAAGCCAAGTCAAGTCATGTTCACCTAAAATTCTACATACTTCTATAGGAATGTCATTCAATCATACACCTTTCCCATGCAAGGCCGAAAATATCGATTTCGATCACCATATTCGGTAACCGACCGAAACAGAATTTTGATGGAATTTCAATCGAAATTCGACCGAAATTTCGATCATTTCGGTCATTTTTTGTACTAGGGCCCCTATATTTCGGTCATTTTGGCCATTTCGGTCAAATTTCGACTTCGACAGGATGTCGATATTCGACTGAATTTCGCTAAAATTTGAGGCCATGTTCCCATGTCTCATAACCTCCAAAGCATCCCCTACTTCCTTTCTTTTATGTGTCTATACCTTGAAACAAGGAAGGCCATATCGATATCGATATCGTTTTGGTCCGCCCGGAAAAGGATACATCGGGATATATTGCTGATATGTCGGGATATATCGGCGATATCGGCGGAAATGTCGAAAATGGCTCAAAAAATCAATTTTTTGCCATTTTTCAGAAATTAAGATCATCCGAGATATTAAAACAACAAATAACCTACAAATACACACATATCGATCATTTATAGACCATATATCGTGCATATTGGTCATTTCGAACATATCGATGTTAATGTTGATTCTTGACTTATAGATATTGGAAATGGATTTCATTCAAGTCCTTATAACAGGAAATATCCTACAAATATACACTTAGATAACACATATAGATCATTTATGAGGACTGTGATCCTTATATTGCACATATCGGTCATATCGAACATATAGTTGATACTGTTAATTGTTGACATATTATATATATTGAAAATGGAGTTTATCCAAGTTCTTTGATCATTAAATAACTTACAAATGTACTCTTAGACCACACATATCAATCATCTATGAACCTTATATTGCATATATCGATCATTTCGAATATATCAATGTTAATGTTGATTCTTGACTTATATACTATAGTCATAGATATTTTTTTAAGAATTGACCTATAGATATTATCATATTGGAAATGGATTTCACTTAATTTCTTACAACATGAAATAACTTGCAAATATATACTTATATATCGTAACATATAATTATAGATCATATATAATCCTTATATCATCCGCTCATATCAGTTATTTTAGTCACATGACATAGTGAATGGCACTAAGAATAGTCGTTTGATTCAAAAAAATCAGTAATGATAACGAGACAATGTTCTCTGGTATAATTATTTATCTATTTACAAAAATAAATGAAAAATATTCAAATCAATGTAATATTGTAAAAGAGATTACCTAAAATCAAGCAATCCGTGGCAGATCTGAATTGGCCCCCTGCCATGTTGTCTCTCATAGCGGATTGCGGACTCAATGAACTCAAAATAGTTTTCTCATGTCATGTTCATGTACAAGTACACAGCCTTATAATCCATGACATACTACATGTATTGATGGCCATCAATCCCTATGAGTATCCTGAGTCGAGTATAAGCATCGCTGGATTCGGTATTACGAGGTACATAACGAGGCTACGAAGTACTAGCTTGAGATCCTCGGGATGACGACGACGGAGTAGGAGAAGATCTCTGCGGATGAGGAGAACCTAGAGAAGGAGGCACGGGCGCGTAATACTCAGGGAAGAAACCAAAACTGTCACCACCAAAGAAGTTGCCCTGGCTCTGCTCGGGTTGGCTACCTTGGTAGTTCTCACCGTTGTACCTGTTATATCCTCCACACCCACCGTTGTGATTTTTCAAATTTAATTAATTTCACATCTTCTGTTAACAACAATCACCTTGAAATCATGTTTCTTATGTCTAAAACATGAGATCCAACATCATTCATTCATAATCTAACTTAATAATTCAATAAAAAACAAAAGACCTAAATTACTTCACAAAAAATCGTAGTTATTTATTCCAAATTTTACAAAAAAAAAAGAAGATTATGCCTCAAATAACCACTATGAACAAAAGTCCTAACTAATTTTGTGTTTTATACACCAAATAAGAGTAGATCTAACCTCAAAATGCAATAAAAGAATGGTCTTGGAGTCTCCAGCAGCTACAGCGTCGATACGGGTGAAATGGGGGCAAAATCAAGCCATAAAGGCGAAATGGGGTCGATGTCGTGCATTTTACGCCAGGAGTATTCTGTGTCGACGATATATCGATGACGCCCAATAAAAAGATATGCAGGGTGATATCGAGATGAATGCCTTGTCGAACCCGATATATCGGCAATATATCGCCAAAACGGCCTTCCTTGGATTGAACGATTCAGGTAACTTTCACTACTAGCTAGATCACCCAAAATGATCACTCGATTTCCTTCCTCAATGAAAAGCTTATGAAAATACTGCTAGAATCTAGTCTATATATCCTTCTGAGTAACAAGCATGTGACCTTTCTCATCCTTAATGCTCTCTGTTGAGAAAGATCTTTGGTCTTTCTTTCTCTTGCTTTGGCCAATCTGAATATATTCTTCAGGCTCTCCTTAGAGTCGAGAATTTTGTATAAAACTTCATAAGCTTTTGACTTATCTTCGCCTACAGCCTTCTTTGCTTCCTTTTTCGTTAATTTGTAGAAATTTCCTCTGTCTCATCCTTAGACTTAGTTTTAAAGCATGCTTTTTTAATTTTGAGCTTCTCTTGCACCCCTCCACTCCACTACCAAGCCTCCTTTTAGCTTGGAGCTCCTCCCTTTGACTCGCCTAGCATCTCTTTAGCTACCCTTCAGATACAAGATGTTACCCGCCCCCCGCATCTCGTTTGCACTTCCACTTTAATCCCAAGATAAGTCTTATAAAACCTTCTCCTTAAAGCTTCATTGCTTCAATTGAAGATTCTACTATCTAGTTCTATGATCTTTGAAACCCTCGTTTTCTTTACCAGGCCTTTTATTTAAACATCCATGACTAACAAGCGATGTTGGCTTATCAAACTCTCTCCTGAGATTACTTTACAATCTTTGCAACACACCTCTTCTCCTCGACTTAAAGTAATCTATTTGTGTTCTAGTCGGGCCACTCTTATAAGTAATTAAATGATCCTCTCTCTTCTTGAAGAGAGTGTTTACTATAAAAAGATGATAAGCTGTTACTAAATCCAGAATGACTTTTCCCTCTTTATTTCTATCCCCGAAGCGATGGCCTCCATGAATACTAGCATACCCTGAAGCATCCTTTCTCACGTGTCTGTTAAGATCTTCGTCCACGTAAATCATCTCTCTTTGTGGGATTCGTTACAAAATCATATCCAGATCCTCTCAAAAAACTTGCTTAATCCTTTCATCTAAACCAATTTGTGGAGCGTAAACTGGGATGATTCAGAAATTCTTCTTCAAGCACCAATTTTAGCAAAATAATCCAGTCCCTGAATCTTTGCACCTCAACCACACAACCCTTCAAATCCTTATGAACAACCACTCCAACATCATTTCTACTCTTATCTTTACCTGAATACCGAAGTTTAAAAATATCTTCTTGATCTCCCTTGCTTTCTCTCCACCCGTTTTGTCTCTTGGAGACATGGTATCTGAATTTTCCTTATTTCCGTTGTATCTACTATCTTCACCGATTTGTCAATCAAAGTGCCAATATTCCAACTACATATCCGCAACTTCTTTTGCAACCTCTTTTGGACTAACTCCTTTACTCGCATGCGTTCATCATGCGAGACGTTTGCAAATTTTGGACCGCATCTGGGCGGCGATGCAGTGGAACTAGCTTATTTACTCGCAAGTGTTCCTCATGTGAGAATCCTTGCAAATTTTGAACTGCATCCAAAAACGATTTAGCGGTCATTGTCAATTTTTTCATTGCATTCGGACGATGCAAGTAGGAAACGCCCTAACGAAATCTAAACGTTTGCTTAAATCCATGTTTAAAAGATCCGGTTGTTTGAGGCAACTTCTTAAATAGCATTTTAAAAAAATACTATTTACGAAACTATCTCCGACTGTTTTACGCTGGTTGCCGGCTACCTAACACAATCCTCCTCGATTTATCCAAGCTTGAGACCAACCATGGCTGATATTAGAAAGTTGCACTAGCTACATTTATCGGGCTAGTTGCCATGCCATCCCTATTGGTGAGAAATTTGGTAGGAAGAGTATGTCATACTAATGCTACTCCCGGTAAAACAGAAGCGAGGCTACTTGCTTCCATGCGTGATCTTCACGACTCGGCATGGCATACAAGTGAGATCATGGTGGCATCTTATTTTGATTTTTTTTGTAAAATGGTGCCATCTTATTTTGAATTTTTCCAAGCATGCTGGCATCTTGTATAGAATTTCGATCTGTGGATTACTTGAGATCCAAAAAAACAGTCCAACTTCATCACGTCTGTCTTATACAACCACGCCGATATAAATCTCAGCCATTGCATTGAATTACAAAAGCAACCACAACAATTTGTTGAAAGATTTATGTATCACCATTCGCTCAATCACTGTGCTTTTCTAACACCACGAGGTTACGAAAGTAGAGCTCTGCAAGCCATTGTCTACACGCCGTGACAAGACTTCCCCCAACTTCCATCTCACTTACGACAAAAGTCAATAAACCCCGAGAACCAGGAATGTACCTATCATCAGACGCATTGAGCTCCAGGACGGCCTCCTTGCAGTTCGGTCCGAGCAGCTCGTGCGCAAGGGCGAGGATGCTAGTCGTCTTCCCGGTCCCGGGGGGTCCCTGCACATGAAAGAAGCACAATATTTGTCGTCACCGAAAAGCGGCATCTCCCGCCCCACATACACGGGTTCGATCCCCTGAATGTGATATGTTTCCATCTAATTGCAACGAAATGCGCGGCATCTAAATTATTGAGACATTTAATCCAAACGGGGGATTGTCGTGGTGAGAGGGGATGAGTGGGCCTACGGAGAGGATGATGTTGGGCATGTTGCCGTCGCGGGCGATAACTTGGAGGCGCGAGACGGCGTCGACGTTGCCGACGACGTCGGAGACTCGGGCAGGGCGGTACTTCTCGACCCAGGGGATGTCGTAGCCCATGGGGGAGGAGGAGGGCGGTGGTGCCGCCGACGAGGTCGCCATGGGAGGGCGGTGAGGAGAAACCCTTGGAAGAAGTGGAGGGAAGAGCGGCAAAAGGGTGGAGGGAAAATGTCCCCAAAGCAGAACACAGCGTGATGGATCCGGTTATTGAGGACTTTCCACCCCGACCTAATAACCGAGTCGGCTCGATGGTTCGACTCAATGGCTCCTTTTGATTGTTCGTCAATTTACGAGTTACCTCGATCTCAACGAGTCCAATATCCGGGTTAGGATCCAATGTTGACGTCGAGTCGGGATTTATTGAATCTGTTTGGCTCAATAGTAATTGTGTTTATATGGAATGACCGTACATTTGAAACTTCCTTTGCTTGTGATTGTAGTTCAAATGTTCTGAAAAGCCTATGCCCAATCTAGAAAGGATTGCCTGATGTACTGCAAAGCCGACCGTAAATGGCAGAGTCATCCGATCACAAATGGACAACCTTGAGATGCGAGCCCATTATCCCCGGCCTCCTCTGCAGGTCGTTTGATTCTCATCCTAAGGATCACTTGGATTACAGCACCGGATGTAATTGTCATTTACAGCAGAGGATCTGTTCCCATGCCCAATCATCGTGGATTAGTGGTGGTACCAATTAAATATACACGGTGGATTGCGGTGTTTGTTTCGTTGAAAGTTACGACGGTCCGTATTTGGATTTAGGATTGATCTCGAGACGAGTTTAATAATGGGATATTTACACCCATAACCCTGAGTAATTTTATAATTACCCAGATACCCAAGATAATAACGAATTACACTCGTGACTTTGAATAGTCCTTGACTCTTACATTCATAACCCCGAGTTAATTGCCACCGAATTTTCCGTCAACTATAACGGTATCCGTTAATAATTTTATATTTTTACACCTAAATTTCTCGTTATTTGTGAATGAGTCCTTCCCTTCTTCTCAACCTCTAACACCGACATGCGAGCTCGAACCCTCCCCCTCACCGTGCCTCCGTCGCCCTGCGTGCGAGCTCCACCCTCTCCCGCCCGTGGCTGCCCCTCCGACCTCCAGGCTCTCCCACCCGTGGAGCCACCCCTCCCGCCCCCGGGCTGTCAGCCCCCTCCCGTGGTTTCTCCTGGAAGTCCCCCCGACCCCCACTGGCCGAGAAGCTTCCCTGGTCAGCCCCTGCTCGAAGCACCCCCCCCCCCCCACCAAAACCCTCCCTCTCTGCGGGAAGCCCCCCCGCACAGCCCTGCTTGCTCCGCCCCGCCACCCTCCATCCCCGCGGAAGCCCCCCCGCATAGCCATGCTCCGCACCCCCTCCCCCCTGATGAATCCCGTATTCATAATGCTAAAAATGGGTCATTTAGGCTCTGTCCTCCATCATCCACTTGTAATTAATCATTAATAGAGCATTATTAGCATTCATACATGTGTAAATAATATCTGCATTTCATCATGCATAAATTGCATTAAAAATCCCTTGTGTAAATTAGCCAAAAAGCCGCTAACTTCTTACATTTTTATTTAATTCATCCTAACTCCAATTGACCTAAAACTACCTCCATTGTTGTAGATATCACTAATCTTATTAAATAAAAAATACAAAAAAATTACTAACCCCAATAAGTGTCAAATAATCCCAAAGTCAAATTCCCACATCTTGACGGACTAAAACGAGCATATCTCCTTCATACAGTGTCCGATTTTGGTCTACTCAGTTTTAAGTACTCCATTTTCAAATACCTTCAAAACAAGACCAATTTCATAAAATTCGGAGCTCATATGTGAAAGTTGGGTTTTGGGCCTCTTTTGCGCATTTTTAACTTTTTGCCAATTTTGACCTGAGTTTTTATGTGTATAATTAACTCTTTTAATTTTATTTCTTTTTTATTTGTGTCCTTTGATGAAAGTTTTAATAAGAAATGCAAAAATTCAAATCCAGATCTAAACTGAGATCAAAGAAACTGACCAAGTCCGAGTGTCCGTTGTCGGTCTGTACAAAAGTTGTGTGTTTCTAACTTCTAATTTATTTTCCTAATTCCTTATCCTTTAAAAATACAAAAAAAAATTAGATTAATGTGTAAATAATTTTCTTCTTATTTATCGTATTTTTTCTAGAATTTTTATCCCCTCTAAAACCACCAAAAAATTTACAAATCTCAAAAATGCGGATTTTCTTACACCAGGAAAGCCACCAAAAATACCACTTCACACAGGTGACCTCTTTTGCTCCCGGACCCTTCATGAAAGTTGTAGATCTCGACGAGACAAACAACTTTCGTGAAGAAAATTTTTCGATCCGAGGTCATCTTCTATCTCTTTTTCCCACTTTAAAATCTGAAATTTTTTTGGTGCCACATGGCAGCTCCAGGGCGTGCCACGTGGCACCCCGTTGTTTCCTCTCTCCAGCCGCACCCCGGGTCACGTGCCAAGCACGTGACCCTCCTTCATCTTCTCCATCCAGCCGTTTCGCCCCGCCCACCTCCACCGTTACCCATCCTCCTTCGTAACCGCCGCCTCCTCCTCTCCGCTGGCCGTTACGATGGCAGCCTATAAAGCCCTCTCCGCCACGACCGCCATCGCCATCCGCCACATCTGGAGCACCTGACACTCGACGACTTGGTGACAGCAAGGCGAGCATCTCTCCGGCGTGATCCAAGGGTACAGTCCATTACTGGCCCCTTGTCCTCCACCTTTCCTCCCTCCGATCGTCGCCGGCCTTGCACAGGCCGGTGCTCCTTCTCCCTTTCTTCTCATCCTCCCTAGCCCCGACCCTCAACAACCAAACACAGAACCCACCATCTTCCCTACCTTCCCTCGATTTTTTTTATCCGTACTAACGTTGCAGGTACGCCCCCCCTCCTCGGCCAGAGCTCCTCCGCTCTCCTCCGCTCTCCGCCTCCTCCGCCGCAAGGACCCGCCTCGTACGGCGCCTCCCCCACGTCCTCTGCCGCACCGCCTCGCGGCCCAGCCTCCTCCGCCGCAAGGCTCCACTTGCCGCTCCACCTCAGGCAGGCCACCTCCGCCCCACGACTTCACCCTCCACCGCCGCGACCGCCCCTGCCAAGCTCGGTCGTGTGTCGGCCGAGCGTTCGACGCCCCGCCTCCTCGCCCAGGCGCCCTCATCCTCCGGCCGCCTCCGCCGACCACGGCTGAGCACGTCGGCCCCATCCTTGGCCGCTCTCGCCCCAACTCCTCCGCCCAGCAACTTACAGTTGCCGTCGGATCGGGCGAGCTGCCCTTGATCCGACGGCCTACAACCTCCCACGTGCCCCCACCCGAGCCTCGGCCCCAGCCGCGAGGCTCGGGTCCACCAAAGCACAGCCACTCGCCACGTGGAGGCTCGGACCATCCGAGCCTCAGCCTCGGTCCGAGCCTCCGCTTCCCCTTCCGAACCTCAGGCTCGGAAGCCCGAGCCTCTAGGCCCGGCCCGAACCACAGGCTCGGAAACCCGAGCCTCTCCTTCGGCTCCCGAGCCGACAGCCCTGCACCCGAGCCTTAGAGCGCACGTGCAACGCACGTGCGCCGCTGGGAAATTTGCGCGGACACCCCTGGCGTTTTCAGAATTTGCAGAAATACCCCCACTAGGGGAAAATTTCATAAAGGCCCTCAAGTTTTAATTAATAACCGATAAGTCCTCCCAGGGACCTCTTTGCAAAGAAAATTTTATTTTAATTACATTTTAGTCCCCGAAACTTCATTTTATCATAAGTTTGTCATACGAACTCCGTTTTGAGCATATAATATGTCGTTTCGAAGCTAATTCCGTGCTCTATCACTTAGCATAGTTTGTGATCAGATCTAGAGGTGTTTGTTATCAATTATTATTTGAGGATCGTCACAGACTTTTGTAGGCTACTTTTTGACATATTAAGGCTTTGGATCTTGATGATATTATTTGCAGGAACTCGGACGAGTATCTTTATCTGATTAAGCCTTCATTGATTATTCTTAATAATTTGGAATTCGCAGGGGATTATCTCAGATCAGTTCCTCTAAGATGATGGTCAAATTTTCTAGGAATTAGATCAAAGACTGTCGGAGGATGGATATCTTGCTTCAATTATTCTGAGTATCAACTTATTACCTGAAGCATTGACTCAATTACATGTTGATCTATGATTAATTTTGAGGAAATTATTGATCATATTATTAGAGAATTAGATACGATCCAAATCACAGATCCTGGGCATAAATTCTGTTTATTATTCTTGCATTGCATTTTCTTCGCATTTGTATTATATTTTCCCCACACAGGAATTATTCGAGCATTTATTAATTATTTAATTTGATTTAAAACCACGCAACTAAAAATCACCGTTCCCTGAGTTCGACCTTGGTAAACTTGCCAAGTAAAAATAGTCCACAACATTCAAAGATTGTGGTATTTTGACGATCGAAATCCGCTTCCTATACTACAATTCCTCATTATTAAAGAGGTGA